>JBAMNC010000763.1:0-600000 GCA_037902135.1 Cetoscarus ocellatus
AAAAGTTTTTGTATCCGCTGATGTTGTCAAAACCTGTAATTATCTGCTGTAGAGACAGTGAGTGATGTTAACCTGTCAATATTTTCATGTTATGCTGTGCACAGAAAGTGACTCTATGGGATCCAAAACACTAATCTTAAGTAAAGTACCTTTTTACCAACCCGGAGGCTTTAATGCAGTTATTATTACAAGTACTGCTGCTAGTACTGACAAGGAACAACCCCTTGTATTGAAACAACTCTCCCAAATGATATTAGTGTGAATACAACCTTTGTTATTGAAAATCTACTCAGCATCTTAGTAATTTGAGAAAAAAAAAAAATAAATAAATAAAAAAATAAATAAAAATTCAACCATCTATCCAACCATCACCCATTCTAGCTATGTCTTTTGGGTTTGCAGGTGTCACTGTGAAAGACGCCTGGTACACCTGGACTGGCTACCAGATAATCACATGCGCAGACTTGTACACACTTTTTGTATCAAATAATAATTATTAGTATATACTGAGCCAGGTTTAGCTTTGTTAACTTCACATTATTTCGTCAGAGTAGTTGTGCAGTGTAGCATGGAGCTTTACTAATGCTGAACTGGTTTTATTTTAATCCCATAATCTAAAAACGAAGCTTGTGCTTTCAAAACCTTGTAATAAATGGAGCAGTTCAGTTAATTTGATTCAACTATTAAAACAAATAAACATGTATTTTTTCAGAATCCCAGACATGAAGAATAGCTGTGCATTACAGCAAAGCAACGTGGAGTTCGGTGATGTAACAACAGAACAGTATGTTCAGAGGGTCTCTGAGTGTATATTTTCGGTCTACCACCTTCACAGGACACCCAGCTAGACCTCTTTTGCATGAAAAAAAGAAGTAGAGGGATTTATCCTGATAAAAATAGATGGTTTGGTTTTCTAAATGACAGTTTACACCTTTATCTGTTCATTTATTGCCACTGTCAGGCCTGGTATGAGTGAATTAGAGGATGTTTTCATGTACATTCCCATATCCTGTCTGTCTGCATTTGTGTCTTGCTTCGACTCCATGCTGGAGGCTGATTAATTATTCTCTGTGTGAAGGGTGTTTTGGCCCAGAGTGATTGCTGCTCCTCTGTGGCACTCCTGTTCTCTAGATCACCTCGAGCCAAATGAGATGTGCTGGGGAGGAATAAAGGGTCAGAGCTCTCCATCTCTGTCCCCAACACCCCGCCGTTTCTCCCTCATTCCCATATCCCTAGCAGCCGAGAAAATCCAGAGCCAGGCCGCAAGGAACACGGCGTCCCTTTGGACGATTTCCTTCTTAAGAGAATCATCCAGTCTGACACTGAATCTAGTCAATGTCAATATGATTTAGAGAATATTTCATTTTCCATTTCCCTAGTCTCTGGCTTGTTTCATAGGATTACAACCGGTACTTCTGCTTTTCACACTTCTCCATCCCTCAAAGCTCTGTCGCCCTTAAATCCTGTCTTACTCTGCATTCAGGGACTTTTTTTGTTCTTTGGTGTACAGAGTTCTGCTGCATAGGACTGAACAGTTGCCATCCGTTACTTCTCATCTCATCATTTCAGGTTGGATGTCCCCAAGACAGAGCCCAGTCAAACAGTGTGCTGAGGAGGCAGCGTTCTGGTTCACAGTCGTTAGTCACGTCACATGCTCAGTAAACAGTCAGAGATGCTCGTGGTGCTGATAGCGGTTTGTCAGGGCCAAGGCGACGGGGGCCGCCCATGTAAATCCTTTCTCAAAACAGTTCAGTAGCTGTTTACTCAGGGGGAATTACATTTGTAGTTGTGGCATTCATGGAAGAATTTGAGGCATCCACACAGAAATTTTTAAATAAAATAATTGCAAAACCTTGACCTTGACAGTTTGAATGTATGCTGCTGAAGTTTTACCCAAATACCAATAATTGCTTTTAGCAGCCTCGACATCAGGATTCTCTCTGAAAAGGCCCATGAGCAAAGAAAGCATGACTGTCTTTACACACGTGTGCTGCTTGTATAACGTTACGGTGCAGTATTTCCTTAAGAGTGAAAGATGCTATATTTGGGGGGTTAGAAGTGCCTGGTGGGGATGTTCTGCCTGATGTTTGTGTGGTAAAATATTAAGTATAATACTTAACTCTTCAAATACCACAGCAATTAGAAAGGGATACACCAACATTTTTTGTTTTCCTGTCTTGCCTCAGTCCTGATTTCATGGCAAGTAGATTGACACAATTCTTTTGACTGTGCGTGCAGTAACAAGAAAGAGACAGGCAGAGCTCGCCCACTGCTAATTCACTTATTTCAAATACTGGGAGTCAATGGGTAGTGTTAGCCTTTTAGCTAGGTGAAAATTTTTTCATATTCATATGTCCTGCATGCTAGTTAAGAGGCTAACTGAGATTCTTAAAGCAGCTCTTTTTTTTAATAACTATGCATCCAAAGAAAACAGCATCACCACATTGTAGGCCTATGCTGTAATTTTATTCAATTCTCTTTCCACAGAGCCACATCAAGCTAAAATGTTCTGCACAATGGTTTCACTGAAAAATATGTTATTCCTTTGTCATCATTTTAATTCCTTGTTTCCTCTCTTTTCAGGTACAAGAATATCATCCAGCTGTGGACTGGTGGTCCTCCTTCTGGCATGTGCTTTGGTGAGGGATGCCTTGTTATAATTTGAAGAACTGACATGGTTTGCGCCCAGATCTCTCTTGACCCCCTTCTCTTTAAGTTTGCTCTCAAAGCGAACAAGAAAATTGCCTGTTTTATTTTGTTGCCCTTCCCACCATGCGGACAGCACAGTCGGCCCTCATTTTCCCAGCCACCACTGCTCTTGCACCCAGCACATTGATATTAGCCACTGTAAACACCGGTCACCTTTAAACCAGTCGGATTACCTTTTGTATAGACGTCAACTCAACACCATTGGAGGTGCAAGGCTCCGCTGTGAAAACAGACTCTGCAATCTGGTTGGAAAACTCTCACTGAAGAAAGACTTTCTTATGGTTTTCGCAGTTCCTGTTCATGTGTTCATTGCTCAAAAGTGAACAAGAAAAAAGGAGAATCTACATTTGTGTAATATATGATTCTAGATATAAATGTTTTATTTGGAACACTGAGAATTACTATATGTGCTGTATACATAGCTCACCATACTGGACATGGAGCTTCATTGTGAATAGGCACTCTGCCCATGTGAAAGGTACAAAAGATACTCAGTACATGTAAATCCAGACTGTTAGGATTAACCACCTGGTTAGAAAAAGGTTAAAATTTCTATTTTCAGCTTTATTAGCCATCCAATCACTTGATGGAGTGGTTCTCAACTGGTCTAGCTTCTGGACCTACCATTACCTCTGAAATAGCAATTTTCTAAATACTGAAAACTTCCAATTGTTCATTATCATCATTATTACTATTACTATAATGTTAGGAGGTTATTTTAGCTGGCATTTGTTTGTTATGAGGATAAATCAAAAAGAATGGAAGTAAAATTTCCAGAATAGGTCAGAAATGCACAAAGGACCAACCAGTTAGAGTCTGGGGCTGATACTAATCCAAATGCGGATCAAGGAGTTTTTTAAAAGCAGTTGTTAACGTTGCATCATAGGGAAGTTTTTTTCACATTTTTGCTAATATCTTCATATGTTTTCAGCACATTCAGATGAAATTTACAGGGACTGTTGGTCCCAGCAAAAGGGAAGAGTGATTCAATTTGAGTGGGTATCAGAATCCAGATGTGGATCCAGGATTTTTTTCAAGGATTTAGTCCCTGATAACACCTATGTTGGAAATGCCTTAACAGATGTTTGAGCTCTTGGAGCACCTCTAGTTATCATTATTATCATTATTATTCTATTAGAAAGTTGCTAAGGTCATTTCAAACATTTGCCCATTTAAATATCATAGCACATGCCGAATCAGACATTGCAATGTTTAAAGTCCTTTACTTTCCCTTAAAGTGTCTATTTTCACGACATATAATACATGCTCTGACTACATAAAAAGACAAAGTAAAAAATATGGCAAATTTTTCCATGTATCAATCAAAATGTCTATTTTAAGAAGTAAAACCTTTTTTTTTCCTTTGCATTTTTCCTATATATTCTGGCACAGTCACCGGGTAACCCATGTTTTACTATTTTGATTAGAGAGTTTAGATAGCATCAACCTAAATCATTCTTGGCCTTATCCAGCATTAGTAAAATTCTGGTACTTTTGATGTTAATGAAGTATTGTATACAGTATATATATATTTAAGAAGAGATCTGGGGATATAAAAAAAAATATATCATTGGAACACCAGCTTTTCTATCCACAGAAAATTAGTGAAAATGGTTAAATCTTATGAGAACAACCTAAATTTGCTCATTAGCATGGCATAAGGGGGGAAAGAATAAAATTATTATGTGAAAGTATCTGCTTAAGGCTTCTATATGTCACAGAATTTATTCCACAATTGTGACTCACTAAAGACAGCTCCATGCCCCACTTCCAGGTCCTGACCCACCATTTGAGAACCACTGATCTACCATACATAATCTTACATTTTGTTGGTGATGCTGGTGTGCATGCTTCTTGGTCAAAAGAGGGAAAACATGTGATGTGAGCTTCTCTCATCAGCACCTGGAGTTTAGTGTTACAGTATTTTGAATTAAGCTTAATTTTGATGTGCTGGCTTTGGTGTCAAAAATAGTCCCCTGATGTTTTTGATTTGTATTGCATCCTCAGCAGGAATAAAAAGAAGAGCGTTACAATTTATGAGTCATTCCAGATCCTAAAATGTGAACAGTGGATGATTAATTTTAATTCTCTTGCATATGTATTTTTAAGCAGCATGCCTCAGTTGCTGTGAACAGCCCTGGTTTGTCTCTTTATTGCAGGAGGGTGACTTAGTATTCATCCAGTTTGCATCTTAACCCTTATGTCCCACCGGTGCACTTTGGGGACGAGCATGCTTCTGCTTTAGAGTTACTTTTACATCAGTAATCCATATGGCTTGTTCTTTATGCAGAAATTTGCATCTTTTCTCTTTTTAACAAGTTAGGAATTGGAGCTCAATCGGTTACTTGAGCCTATAGTGCTCTGTTAATAAAAAAGAGTCACACAGAGCTCATGTAGCCCCTAAATAGGCAGTTTTGGACCCACTACAAGCACAATGATGCACCAAAATAAAATTTGTTGATCATGTTTATCTTTGTCCTTGACTATTACAGATCAAATGAAATTACAAAAAAAAAATTAAATAATTAAGATTTTGAATGCTATCTTTGTATGCTCTACATATAAATGATAGTTGTAAACTGCAATGAATATAAAAATGTGCTTCATTGAGGGTCAAAGTTCTGAAAATAACAACAATTCCAAAAAGGTCGGGACAATGACTGAAAAGGGAATAATAGTAGAATATTTCAAATTGCTAAGCCCTTTTATTGTATCTTGGTTGAATAAAGCACCCAAGGAAACTTTTTTTTTAAGGCTGAAAGCAATTGTTTTCTTTGTGAAATTTACAGTCTGAATTTTTGAAATGCCAATATGCAGCATGCTCAGAAAGAGTTTGGATAAGGGCAAGAATTAATAGAAGGCAATGGAACACTCAAAACACCTGGAACATCATAGGTTTACTGGTTATGGGTGATGTTCCCATGATTTGGTATAAATGGAGTACTCCTATAAGGTTAATCAAGACTTACAGAGGATCTGGATCTCTTAACCCAAAGGGCAGGGAGAAAAAAGAAGAAGAAACCATTGAATGCTCATGACCTTTAATTCCTCAGGCAGCACTGCAACAGAAATGGCTACATTTCCTCATACGTAGAGTATTACACAGTGGGGTCAGAAGCACTTCAAAAAACATTGTCGGTAAACCCAGTTCACTGCTGCATCAACAAATTTAAGACATTACCGTGTAAAGCAAGAACCAAAAGTATATCAACAACATGCGGAAGCCAGGACAACTTCTCCGGGCCTGATCTCATCTAACATGGACTTACTTGAGGTGGAAAACTGATGTGGTCTGAAGAAATCTACTTTTAAATAGTTTTATGAAACTAATGCTATTGACACAAAGTTAAAAAGCTACTATCTGTGATGGTGTGGGGTTGTATCAGTGCCCATGGCATGGGTAACTTGCACATATGTTCAGATACATTTTGAGGTACATACAGGTTCTACGGTGATGTCTTTTTCTCAGAGACATGTCTGCTTCTTTCAACAGGACAATGCTAAGCAATACTCTGTAACAGAGCTTTGTAGTTAAAGAGCCGAGTACTTTTACCATTTAATTTGTATGAAACATGAACAACAGAGAACATGCAGTCCAGACCTGTGTATTGAAAATTCAAAGCATCTTATAAAATGTATGATATGACAACAGCCATTTTGCAAGGTTGAGCATTTAATATGTTGATGACATCAACATGTTCACCAAGCAAAGACGTGGATAGTTATTTTTTAAAACATAAGCAGTTAATGTCTTCAGTCTCAATTCTAGACATAAATTATCTTGGATTTGTTTTCAGTTAAATATCTGCTATTGTGGACTTGCAAATTCCATTCTCCTTGTTAAATCTGATGAACAGGGCTGAAGCTGGTGAAAATATCTGATAAGAGTAAGAAATGTAAGCAATTTATTATAATTTATAGCACTTTTCTGATGTGTGCCCTTTTGGACTTAGAGTGCCAGGTGTGATTTTATCTTTATTTTTACTTTTGTTATGGGACATAAGGGTTAAGACTGAAATAAGCTAGTTTGTTTTATTTTGATACCAACTCACACCTTTTCAGATGTTTGTTTGGCTGGATGTGCCATAAGATGCAGTGCAACACTTAGATTTATTTTTCATTGTATAAGACCCTGTATGCTCAGAGGAAATAAGTTAGTTTTGGTGAAATCTCTGGCTCCTATTTTTCTCAATTATATATTTTTAGCATTGTTTTCAGATGATATATCATAGAGATTTCTATTCACGCAAAGCATTTATAAGAAAAAACGCTCTGACAATCTGACACAAACACAGACAAAGGTGTTTTTGGGTTTCATGGCAGCAAAGCTTCAGATTATTACAGTGATGCAGGATAAGCTATAAAATAAATGGGATTCTTTTGTTGTTGTTAACTTTTGAGCTGAAAAGGAAATTGTGCACCATCCATCAGAGAGGCAGCGGCTCCAACTCAAACTGAAACATTTATGAATAATAGAGTAGTTGATTTATGTCTGAAGAGCTGTAAGTGAATGTTACCCGCCATGAGGATCGTACTGCTGGAATGCAGCGGTCGCCCTGCAATAAGATCAATATTTTACTTTGGCAGACATCGACCCCGAAGCACATTCTATTCTTTGCTCAGTTGATGCCCAAAATGGACTTTAAAGCTAACATAAAGCATGATTATGTGATTTCTCATGTGCTGGATGGTATAATCTAACACTCATAGATTTCATTCCAATGGATCTGCCAATGATTACCATGCTGTGTGTTTTCAAAGATGCTTTTATTGCACTTTGCAGTCAAAGCAACAACCCCTTCTGTAAATTGCAGTCCCAAAGAACTATGAGGGAGACTTGTTGATGCAGCAGAGGTTCAGAAAGGCTGTGTGTGCCGTGTTTCAGGATCAGGCGAGAAGCATCGAGCCTCCAGCCAGGGTACAAGATGTGTGGGTGATAAAGGGCGACCCTGTCTAATCCCTCAACTTCAAAATAGCTTCAGGGCATGTTTGGGCGGTTAAGGCTGGCAACACACTGGACGATTTTTAAATCTTAAGTCAGAGACCACAGGCATAGGGTCAGTTCAAAACAATTTTAATAGTCTTCTGAATGCACATATTGGATTATGCCAGATTGTTGTTTGTATTAAGTGTTTACAGTGGTGATTCCACAGGGGCAAGATCTCAGAAACGTGAAAATGTGACTAAAGTCCAAAATAGGAAGGCATTCAACACTGTCATTTAGCTCTCCTGGCCTCGGTCCTGTTTTGCAGCAAATAAGAACATGAGAAAGAACATGGGCAAATATATACTGTTGGAGGCAGCCTGACCTTGAGATGTAAAAATCAAACTTTTGATATTATGACTGTAGCCTGATAGGTGCTATAATTGTGCATTTCCACCATGTTGTTTAGGCTCAGCTCACCTTAAATCTGCTCAGTCTTTTTAATTTGCCATCATATCTAGTGAAATCAAAAAAAAAAAACTGAGCCAATACTAAAATGTGACATTGAGACAATACTGATCACCAAGTGTTGTCTCTAGGAGCATTACAAACAGGGTGTGCGACCTGGTATGTCTACAAAGAGTGTCTGCACACTGAAACACCAGCTTCACACTTCAGAGCAAATCCCTTAAATTTACACAGTCATAGAGATTCCACTTCCTACCCCTCAAACTGTCTGCTGTGCTTGGGGATGGGAGAATCATTACTCTGTATCAAACTACATGTTTGCTTGTGCGCTTTTGATCACTGAAAAATGGCAAATTCATAAAAAACTGCCTCCATTTTGGGAGACAGTTGGTATTAGTTTTAGTATCTGTATTGAAAAAATGACAGCAAAAAGTATCGCTATTGTATTGATTTCAATAAATTTGGTATCCCCCATCACTTCTTGCCAGAAACGTTATGCTGCACTAGTTAGCTGGTGGAACATGGAAAGTCTATTTGTCATACTGTAGGAGCTGCTTTCACCTCAGGTCAAGCAGATCAGTGAGCAGATCAACCAAAACAAGTGGTATCCAGTATTTTCAAAATACAGCAAAATGCATAATCTCTCAATTGTATATCCCATTGCTATGGGTGTATCACGTTACAATTGGATAAAATGCTGTGCAGACACTATGTGAAAATTGGGGGTAACACAAAAATAACACGCCTTCATACTTTTGTATGACATTCCAAACTCTTGTACTTTTAATATTTCATCTCCCTGCTTGCCACCATCTCCAGAACAGAGCTAATCTGCTGCTGTGATGAAGGCCACAGACAAAGAGGCAGGTCCCATATCACATTAACGCACTCAGTTATTGTTTTGTTTGGACTAAACTGCCAGTTTGCAAAGCACTGCTATGCCTACACCCCAATGCTTAAGGCATAGGCTGCTTAATTATTTTCTAGGTTTTGGCACGTGATGATTCAGAAATGGAAAACAAAGCATCAAGTGCCAAAATCTTTTAGGCTCAAGGCAAGTTGAGCTGGTGCAACACATGAACATGTGCCATAGAATATCCACTCATCCATTATCTATACCACTCATCCCTTATGGGGTCTCTGGGATCAGTGGCCTATCATAGCTACACCCTCAGGCCATCACAGAGCTAACAGGGTTAACCTGACAGGCATGTTTCTGGTCTTTGGGATGAAACCTGAGTACCTGCAAAATAATAAGCCTTCATAATTTTGTATGACATCCAGAACTCTCCTGTATTTTTAATATTTTGGCCCCCACTTGTAACCATCACTGGAACAGAGCTTGTGTCCTGCCATGTTGAAAGGCCACAGATTGAGAACCCTATAGCTTCATGTCTTTAAGTTGTTGTTTTATTTGGACTTCAGAGCAGTTAAGTGAAGCTGGGCTATAACTCCTCCTCCATATCGAGGCACATGGTGCTTGACTCTTACATAGGTTTTGGGCCAACACACCTTATGAATGGAAAACAAAGCCCCTTGTACCAAAACGAGCAGAGTAAAGCCAAGTTAAGCTGGTGCACCACATGAGAAGGAGTTGTGTGGGGCTAGAACTTATCCTACCAATCACAGGGCCAACATGTAGAGACAGGCAACCATTTATGCACACACTCTCCCCTGAGGGTAATTTAGAGTCAACAGCTAACCTAACAAGCATGTTTTTGGTCTGTGGGAGGAAACTAGGCTACCTGTAGAAAACCCTTGCATGCACAGGGGTAACATGCAAACTGTACACGGGAAGGGCTGTGTGGGGAGTCAAACCAGCAATCATCTTGTTTTGAGGCATAAACACTACCCTGTTGCATCACCATGCAGCCCACACTAGAAATATCTGGCTCAGATTATACACTTGAGCAGTACTCGGATGAATATTTGGTTGTGACACGCCTCAAATATGGTCACGCTGATCTGATTGCTGGGGTAAATAAGATTAAAAACTGTCAAGTGGGTTGCCAGCCTGATCTACCATCACCATCGTATATAAATATAAAAGTCACTCTGCAGTGACTGAAAACCAGTTGTTGTGTTATAAAAATGTTATGTAAAAAAGATTCAGAATGTTTAGTTTCAGTTTATTTTTAAGGTACTGAGAATGGATGTATGAGGAAATGTGCCCTACGCACTTTTGGAGAGTGTGCGCAGTTTGAGCGGACGGTTTTGTCCAACCCTCATGTATAAAGTTACAGATCTGTACAACTTGTAAATGAAATAATCAGCATGTTAACATGTTCTTTTTTTAAAAATCCATTTAAAAAGGCAGAGGCCAATGATGTTCTGTACTTGTAACAATGGTGTCATGTACTCATATTCAAGTGTTAACAAGTCCAAAGTGGGTTTTTCATCTCTTAAAATGAACTTGGATAAAAATGTATTTGACAAAAAAATATATATCGATATATATTAGAAACATCTCCTTTATAAAACTTCATCCTAATCTTGGAGACTCTGGATCTGGGGTCCTTGAACACGTTGAATAACAAAGAAGGAGAGTGACGATAGATTTGATGAAAAATGACACTTAGTAAAAACTGAGTCATGAGTCTGGATTGTGACGGAGGCTGGATTGCTCACAAGCGACAAAGTCTCCGTTACCAAAGAGAAGAACGCTTCACGAAGACGGCGAGAGCAGCAGTTCCTTCATCCAGGGATGTTGTTTCAGAGACACCACACAAGCATTTCTCCGTTCTGTTTTATATGCCACTCAACCCATCCACTCTAGATGTATTTGTTTCTTCTAATGTATTTCATTTCAATGCGGTCCTGTCTGTTTGTTGAGCTGTCAAAAATTCTGATGAATTATAGTTCTCTCTTTTCTTTGGTATTGTGTGAGGCTTCTGTACTGGAACATTGCAACAGTTTGTATTATAATGACAATATCAGAATAATATTTAAATAAACCATTTTCACAGATGAAATTCAAACACTGAGGGGCGTCCATCTGTTTGCTGGGGAACATATGGAGCTTTAAAAGGAGGGGAGTGAACTGGGGAGAGCGCTGACAAAGGAAAAGAGTGAGCCCAGTTTTAAACTCATTGGACAGTTTCTTTAGCTTAATCACTTTTTATTTAATAGTGCTGCTAAATGTTTCTCAAACTCAACCATCCTTCATTAATGCATCTACTCAGAGATAAATGAACTGAAATGAAAAATAAAGAGGATTACAGTAATATAAAACTGGAGTAGAAATGTGTTATGCTGATTTGCAGGATTTTGGGATGACTTTACAAGCATGTGACTACAGACCCAATGTGTGAGCTGAGATAAAGATGCTATGGGACAAAATGTAAAAAATGGAGATACTTGGCGTAGACTTTGATGCATTTTATACACGGCATGCATGTATGGCCATTTTGCCCTCCAATTAAAGGGGCATGCCCTGATTCACAGTTTGAAGCTGCAATGTATTCATCCAAATCAACCAATAGCTTTTTTGTGACATTACACACTAGAGGAAAGCCCATAAAGTGGGGAAAACAAGTGTCCCTCAGCTTAAGACTATATATGGAGAATTTTATTCTTAGTTTTTGTCTGTTTCTTGACCATTTTGTTTGTATTTCTCAAATGAATGAAATATGTTGGAGGCATTAACCTGGATTGAACTTCAATACAGTGGTGCAGGGATGATGTATTTTTGTAAACCAGAAGTTAGCATCACAGTGATTCACTTGACTAAAAGAGTTTTTTTTTTTTTTTTTTTTATTGTGTTCTTGAATCACTGCTGATGAAGATCTGTGGCAAACAAAAAAATATGTCACTTGCACTTTGTAAATCATGATAATCTCTAAAGATGAGCCTGACTTTCATGATTATTACTTATCTCAAATCAGCGAGAGAAAAAAGTTGTTTCAAAGCTATTATGGAACTTACAGCATTACGGTTGGACTTTAAAGCATCTAACCTGACATACCAGATGGACCGTTCAATATATTTCACTAGTCCATCCAGGAAAGAGCCCACAGAATGTGTTTAAGGGGGCTGAATCTTTCTGAAGATTATCTGGCTGGTGATTAGACGATTGTTCCATCAATTAACATTTATTACGGCCTAATCAGATAATGTAATAGCATGAACTACTGCACTACAGAACGTGAGCCACTTCATAAAACAAACTCTTTTCAAAACAAGTGGAGCAAAAGTATCCTTACAATAAAGACGTTTGTAGTGTTGTTTTTCATGTCATAAACAAATGTGGCCACAATCTCATAAAACTGCTTCTGAAGCTTTTAGCATTTATGCTAATCCCTGTGCATGCAGCCACTTCCTGCTGTCGTCTCCCTCTTAGCTCATTCCTCTTCCTCCTCTAAAGGTCTCTGATTGGGCCATCCTGCTTTGGGCCGTTCACAATTGTTGTAGGTTGGAGCTTGGCAAGATGGATCTGGCTGAAAACAGACATTGAATCAGGCAGGTCCAGCTGCAGCGCAAGGTTGTAAATCATCTACCCCATTTCTGACTTATAACATCACATTTGGGGCTTTTCCACTATGTGGTTTCTGCTTGACTCAGCTCCACTCTACTCCATTGTTATGGTTTCCATCAGGGATTGTACCTAGTACCTGGCATGAGTCTCGTATCACCTCCAGCAGGGTTCCAAATGAGCTGAGCCGAGACTAAAAATGATGTGGAGACAACGCTGACCTCAGAATGTTAAGAGTATCGCTACCAGTGGCAGGAATTGACATCAAAAAGAAAAACCTCCTATTGTCCGCTTGAATGTTGTAAGACTTCTGAAACTCTTTGCCTAAATTGCATATTGTTTTGTGCTTGCAGCCATCTTTGGTACAAAACTCATCTCCTGAGTGTTGCAAAAAAACACTAAGCAGCTCTATTACTTTATTTTCATCCTGCTGTTATGAGGATGACACTGTAGTTTCCCATGGTCACACTAAGACTGATCTTAAAGAGGCATGGATACAGTCCAACCATAATGGAAAATGTAACAAATAGTATCCTAACCATGCAGAGTCAAGCTGAGTTGAACAGATAACAAAAAACAAAAAAACACCAATTGTAACCTCTTGTTTTAGAATATCCTCTTAATCAAATGACATAAACAAGCTGGCTCTCATGGCTGTGGCAGTGGTATATGTATTATTGTTTATTAAAAACAATGAGAAAGGGAACTCTGCAAGGAGCAAGGTACACTAGCAGATTAAAAATGTTGTTTCACTGTGCCAGTGGTTTACATAAGACAGTCGTGTCCTATGTTAACTTGTGTTTAATTTCTCTACCTTAAAAGCAGCCACGTTCAGATCAAAGAGACTGTTTAAGGAAAGTGAAGAAAGAAAAACAACCAAAAAAACGTATTCATCATCAAAGTATAGGAGATATAAGCTAGCATTTGCTAGTTAATATCATTAAAAGACTGTACCAACATCAGGTCTCAATCAGGGTTTTAAGGGCCCTGACTTTATCAAATTTTGCTTTTTCAAGTTTTTTATGCCCTTTAGTGTAAAATGCATGTCTGGTGATAGAGTACTGCTATATGAACATACCATAAAATACCAAAAAAACGCCGAGTTCCAATTAATCGCTGAGTCCCAAATAAACACAGGGTGTAGCAGCACATTTTGACAAATAAACACCCATTCCAAATAAACGCCGAGTCCAATTTATTAGGCACAGCCTATGAGCTACAGTCAAAGTTACAGAACACACCTGCAAACGCTGGGCTACCAACTGACTACTGACACTTGAAAAGTGATTTATTCAAAAAGAAACATGATCAGACTGTACCTTATCAGTTCGCATGGTTTATTTATCTCTCGGGGCGTCCTGTCGGCTCGCTTCGCCTCCCTTTGTATGTCAACAAATGCACGTTGGTGTGAGGCGCTCTGTTTTACAACAGTGCAGTTACACTCAACACCACTACGTCTAGGGAAGTAGAGAGCAGAAAGCCGGAATCTTACATACTAGGGCTTTAAAATTTCAAAGAAGAAGATGTTGTTACTCCCACTGCATGTTGTTTGCCCTTAACTAACGTCAGGAGGCCAGTCACATCAGTTACCGGTACATTGCTGATGATCGCCATGGCCCAGGTACAGCGGAAAAAAAGTAAGACCTTAACTTAACTAGTTCCTTACCAGTATTAAGAGTGTTTAGAGAGTGCTGAGTTGAAAGAAGAAGACAAAAGTATAACTATGGTACTGTAATCTTGCCTTGAAAATGAAAAGGTGATATTCATACTGGTGTAAATAAATCAGATCAGAGGTACTCTATACTGTTTATGAAAGCAAAAAGTGTTTTCTTTTTTTTTTTATCTTTAGCAATACTGAAAATACTCCAGCAGTCATCAAAATTTGATATATGAACCCAAATTAAAGAGCCCATATGTTCCCTTAGTTCAGGTTTGTTTAATACATTTTGATGACTGGAAGAGTATGATCACAAGCACTTAATTTCTCACTTAAGGTTTTCTAGCCTATTGAATACCCTGATCCAGCTGTATTCGCAGTGTGTCTGAGATGCCCTGTTAGAGCTCCTGCCTCTTTCCCACATGGGCCCAGTCTGCTCTGATTGGTTAACCGTTCTGCTCCGTTAAAATTGGTCAGTTCAGGGCTGCATGGCATCATGTTGTCAACAACTCTGCATTCATTCCAGGTCACTCTTTTGCACTGGGCCTGCTGCCCAAGCCAGGAGGCTTTAACTGCCAATGTAAGGTACGTCAAGTTGCTGCAGACTTGTTTATCTTACACCGTATGGAAAGTCGTTTTGGCATAAATTTGTTACCAGTGATATCAACTGCAGTTCAGCTCTTACTAGTGACATTTTTTAAGTCTACTAGCACTACTAGTAACACAAAATTCTCTATTAGTAGATGATTTTGCTTTACTGTTAAGGTCTATTTGTGCACTAGTGCACCAAAAACCTTTACAAATAAAACCAAATTTTTATTTACAAGTACTACTAGTAACCTTAAATATCTCACAAGTAGTACTAGTAGACTGTTTTTAGTCTACTAATTGTAATAATGAACAAAAGCTCCTAATGTTGCTAATGCAATTGAAGTGGGAAGGATTAAGCCAAATCCAGCACACTGATTGGTTGTAATGTTATTGAAAGCCAATGGGAAGCCTGAATTTGCTTTTCTCAAAACTTTATAAGCATATAAAGCTAACTAGTAGTACTAGTGAATATTTTTAAGTCTACTAGTAGTACTAGTATACCCAAAACAGTCTACTTGTAGTACTGGTGCCTTTTTTTGCTTCACTAGTTAAGTCTACTAGAGCACTAGTAAACCAAAATTGACTAAATGTGGTCCAAGTTTGAGTAATAGTAGAGCTGTACTCTGGTTGATATCACTGATATCAATTTTATGTCCAAATGGCTTTCCATAACAGTGTTCTAACAAGATGTGAGCGGTGGATGTTGCGTGCCTGTAAATTATTTCACTAACTCAAATAGATGAATGCTCTGATCAGATATCAAAGTGATCAAGAAGCCCTGCTGAGTGAGAAAAGTCAAAGAAAATGAAAAAAAAAACGTTTCTACCACCTCTTCAAACTCTCTTTCTTGGCTCCTTGTCCACTTTGACTCTAGCGACGGAGAGGAAAATAGAAAAGGGGGGTTGAGGCAAAAATGTTGCACCACATCTTGCTGCATTGCTTGCCAGCAGACACTCACAAATGATTCAGTGTTATTAGACTGATTTTGTTGGTGACGTTCACGCATGTCACGCACAATTAGGACAGGGTGTTACGCATACAAGTGCTCTATCATGCAATGACATGTAAAATGCACTACAAGGCCTATAAAACTTGAAAAAAAAAAAAAAAAAAACGTAATGTGGGCTCTTTAATGTTAAATACAATCTCATTAATTTACATTATCTGACTCAAAAATTTCATATCAGTGCTCATAGACCCAAGCATGTGCAGTTTCCAGGTTTTAAAAGGTAAACTGATGTAATACAGCCTCCATCTCTTCTCATAGACTCAGTAAAGTTTTAGTTGATGACATAAGGTGGAAAGACTAACACTTCCTCACGTCCTTGCTAACACTTCCAGGTGATATTACAAATTGATCTAACTGAAGGTCTCAGTTTTTGCAGTCAGCCTTCATCAGTGCAACCAGGGGAAACAGGAAACTACTTCTCTGTTGGTAAAAATGAGCCTGTCAAATCTCATCATCCGTTCATCTGTTCAAAAGACAAGACAGAAGTGAGGAAGTAAAAAGGAGCGAAACAAAAAAATCCTCTTTGGGGCTGAGGAGCGAATTTGGCAGCAGCGTCTCGGCTAATCAGGTTTACTCAATCAGTGAATTCAGACCGGCAGAGCATGGAAAAAATGTGAGAAAGAGGGAGTGACAATACAAAATTAACCCTCAGCCCATGTTTGTTAATTCAGGGAGCAATGATGGTTATTTATGTGGAGGGAAAGCGAGGGCAAACCACCGGCTTGCCTCTGGCGCTCTAATCAAGCCACCGGTGGTGGTACGAATTATTGTATGACTAAGCCTGTCTGAATCTTGCATATTCAAATAAGTTGTGTCATGACAGTGTTGGTGAATCACAGATAGCTGAGATTTATCCCTTCTTTTATGTGCTACCACTAAGGAAAGAAAATATACAGGGGGATAACGGTTTACATTTTCATATGCTCATAAAATATACATGTTGAAGAGTTGGAATTCGTGCTGAGAGAGGGGGCTAATGTGATTCCAGGCTTTATGCAGAGCACCCCACTGGCAGCTCTGCATGGTGGAGGCAACATGTTCCCTGAGTGTTTTCTTACTCCCTGAGGATGACATTGTGAATCAGATAACACGGGGGGAGATCCGACTGGAACAACATGGAGGAGATGCTGTTGCCTAAAGGTTAGAGGAGTGGATTTGACAGGAAGAACTTTGGCGAGGAGAAGGAAACAAGAGGCTCTGTCTCCCAGAACAACTCTGAAGAAAGACAGCAGAGCAGCCCTTGGCTTTAACAGGTATGCTTCAGTGTTTCTAAATGTATTACAGAGGGTTTTAGAGTTTTCTCAAGGTATGGAGGTCATTTTTTTGTGTTCAACCTTCACTGCAACATGAAACAACTAGGAAAGCACAAAACATACAAAAACTAGAAAGTATTTGGAGAACGTAAACCTCCGCTAAAGTACCTCACATATTGCTGTTACATCTAAGAGCAGTAGTTTCATGATACAGTTAGCATCATAATATGATTCATGACCCTGAAAACACTCAGAATTGTGTTGATATCATTATTAATTAGACAGTTATTGAGCAAAAACGATTGTTCGTGAATGGCAGTTATCTGGATCACCACCAAAATCAAATAATTTCTAAGTTGGGCCATTACCAAAATCTCCTGAAAATTTCAGCAAAATCCATCCAGTAGTAATTGCGTAATCTTACTTACAAACAAACTAACAAAGAAACACATGCCTGTAAAATTATAACCTCCTTGGCGGAGGTAAAAAGAAAGAAAAGAAACAACAACACAAAACAAAAATTAGACTAATTAAAAACAAATAAGAAAACACAGCTTAGAGATGCTGATTTGGCAGAGTGGTAAGCACATCTCATGCATCGTCACTGCAAGGCACAAACCTCTTATCTCCAAATTGCTACTTGGCAGCAACATGGGACGTGACCAATAGCACTGTTTCAGGCACAAAAAAAAAAAAAAAATCATAAAAAATGGAGACAGAGGGTTTGTGGTTCGATTCTCACCTGAGGCCCATTTACAGAATGTCTTCCCCTGCTCTCTTTATCCCAGGGGTACCCAACAAGGTGCCCATGAGCACCTGGTAGCCCACAGTGAGCCAATGAGATGCTGTCAGGGTCATTTAAAGAAATAACACAATACCATCATAGAACTTGAAATAAATAGACATTTTTTTTAATTTCAATTGTATGTTTTGCTCATAAATCACACTTAATTAAAAAAATAACAAACGTTAAATGTGTTTTACATTTAACAAATTTTCCTAAACTTCGACCTAGATGGGGTCAAAGTTTGCTTTGATGCTGAATCAGAAAAATAAATAATTGAAGATGTAAGTATATTGTTTTCATATCATGTAATAATCTTTGGTAAAATTATTGTTGGGTATAATTAAAATTTAAAATGTATGTAACCAATCAAATGCATAATATTTATTATTTTTTCTGTGAATTATAAAGTTTTTATTATTACCATACCATACCATACCAGACCCTACCATACCATCTTCTTCTGCTTATCCGGGGTCAGATCGCGGGGGCATCAGCCTAAGCAGGGAAGCCCAGTCTTCCCTCTCCCCGGTCAATTCGTCCAGCTCTTCCCGGGGATCCCGAGGCCTTCCCAGGCCAGCTGAGAGACATAGTCCCTGCAGCATATCCTGGGTCTTCCCCAAGGTCTCCTACCGGTGGGACGTGCCCAGAACACCAAGATGGCATCCAGGAGGCATCCTGATTAGATGCTCAAGCCTCTTCATCTGGCCCCTTTCAACGCAGATTTTTATTACTTAAGAACATTAAATCAAGCAAGTGGCCCTCCATAATACTCCTCATCTTTAGAGTAGCCCTCAGGCTCAACCTCTGCTCTATCCACTCACCCAAGTCTATATACCATCTCCTCTATCAATAAAAAAGCATAAAATGCCCCCAAAAATACTGGTTAATTGGTTGTTTATTTTTCATTCATCTCTAATAAAAATGTTTGCTTGTATTTATGGCCAATAATTTGAACAGTTTATTTAGTTTTTTATGAAATTTTGCACCTGATTGTATGGTTTGTCTTCTTTTCTATAAGTTGCTTTAGTGTTTTTAGTTGTTGTGTTTTATATGGAATGCCTTCATTTGTTGTCATTGTGATATTTGATTTGTTACATTTTCTTTGTTTCCAGGTCTTTGGAATTTGTTAATTCTTTACATAAATTGCCATAATGTTTTTCCTTTCCATTTCGTAAGGTTTTCTTGATTGGTTACTATTTTTGTGATTTAAAGTTGTGTTTTCTTTTTTTAGTTTGTTGTTGTGGTTTTAGTTTAAATGTGTCTTGAAGTTGTCATATTGTTTTCTCTTTTTTGAGGTGTTTTTTTTTTTTTTTAATTTGCCATAGAATTTGTTGTCCTGATTTTAACTTTGTTGCTATAATTTTTATTGAATTTTATTTTAATTTGTTGAACTATATTACTCTCTTTCTTGCTGTCATATTTCTTGTAATTGTTGCTTTGTTATTATGTGTTTGTTTTAGTTGTTGTTTATTCTGTGATTTCATGTTTTTTTTTTTTTTTTTTTTTTTGGGGGGGGGGGGGGTTCCTCACTGTGTTTTGCCCCTCAGAGCCACCATACTGTATAATAGCTATGTTCAAGTGCCAAAGCATTCAGCCCACTACATAAAGATGAAACCTCAAGGATGAAATTTGGCATTGACTTTTCTATCAGCATTTTTTTTCTCAAACAAAAGGCAAACCAAAAATGTTCCCACTCACTTTTTTTGTTTCCAAGGCCTTCTTACTAAACCTCCTAATGGGAAGAAATGTTTTGTTCTAATAAATACCATCTCCATGACAACACAGCTTCAAGCTAAAGCCATGCAGTCATCCTTTGTCCTGGTCAGAATTTGTTGTTGACCTGCTGAAACATTATAAAACTAAAGTTACCAACATCTAGGTGTTGAGAGCTGTACAACTGCCATGACGGAGTACAGTGCTGATTGAGGAAAAGTTATGTGAGGGGTGTTGTGGCAGAAGCCAAAATCTACACCGTTAAGTGCAAATATGGGTTTTTGCCCAAGTTGACCAAAACCACTGCTTTCTGAAAATATTGCTCTCTCAAGATGTGACCTTGACCTAACAAATAATAGATAATAAGTTACAGTATACTGGTGGATTACTCATAGACAAAACCTTATGGGGGGCATATTCTGAATTACAAAGGCTCAGTTACTGCACTAAGACATGACCGACTAAGTTCTGTGCTTTGTTATATGAAAATTAATTTTGATTGTAGCACCTAGTCCTATAGGGCCCATACTGTGCAAAGCTGCTTAAAGGGATAGTTTATTTTTATTCAGAGAAGCTGCTCAAGGTCTAAGGCATAGGTACATACAATTGCCAGTAAAGCAACTGGCCAGCTCTGCCACGCTATATTCCTTAACTTATCCTTGAGAAAACCTCCAGTGTTTGGAGCAATTTTGCAATGCAACAATGGGCTATGTTCCCTTTCACCAGCAATGACTGCTCCTCTCTCATCAGCTGCTCTGGTCAGTGCTGCAGTGGGGTCAGTTTGTTATCAGACCTTTACTGTTGTGTAAATTTGAGTTAAAAACATCTTTTACAGAAAAATGAGAAAATAAAAATGTGCCTGATTGAATTAGGCTGTCATCTTGTTTATCAAGCTGCATGTATCAGATGAATATGACTATTGTTGGCTAATGTTGCCTATTTTTCAGCGGTACATTGTGGTTTTCACGGGCACTTGAGTCATACAGGTAACACTTAGAATTTTCAAGGCACTCAGTTTGCATGAGTTTATCAAGTAAACCATTTAGCTAAGTGTATGTCAAATCCTAAGTATCAGCCGATATCTCTGAAGTAAGCCCAATTTACAAAAATAAATTGACTGAAATATACTAACTGTTGAATTCACTTAGACATATTAAGTTGCTTGAACCCTTGCATTATGGTAGACTTTACTAAGTCTTTGGTTGAACTATGTCTACTTATCAAGTCTTCTATGTAAAGCTATTTGAGTACTTTAAGCTCAAGCAGAAGTGAACCTCACTTAAACATATATTGTGAGTACAACACAATATCTAGTTTACTGTGCTGAGGCCTCAAAGTTGGGTTTACTCAGTTATTTGAGGTAATCGGTTTACATGATTATTTTAGGCTTTCTATTTGGGGTACACGGTATATGAACTGTTCATATGCTCTGTGCCTGATTTTGCACCAGAAAATTCCTCTGCACTGTGCACTTTCAGACAACATGATTAAGGTCTTGTGTCCATTGGAAGCATTTTTTTATTGTTCGTTTTAAAGCGCACTTGACCTCAGCAGTTCTTGCTGGTATCAGGTGTTGACTTCCATGTGTATATGGCCATCTGAAATTACCCGGTGCATTATATTTTCCCTGATTCGCTGAAATATCAGCCAGAACACAAAGTGAAGATATCATGTCCTAGAATCTGAAGAGCAGGAGAAAGTTCTTTTGTAAATGAGAGACAGCTTGTTTATACCTCTGCCATTGTTCAAGCAACATCAGAAGTCCCGCCCCTTCTTGCTTTTGATTGGTTAGTGACAGAGAAGTGACACTGACAAATGTGGCACTCTCTCAAAAGTTGAACCATTTTCAGCTGAGAGCACAAGGAGCATAAATACAAAATCAGCTGACAGTAAGAGCTTTTTTAACCCAGGGGTTGAGAACGCTGGACTGTGTTGGCTTCAGTTAAAAACAAGAACTGCCAGCGCCAAATTGGCTGCCCGTGGACACAGGCCCTAATGCTGTCAAAAAAAAAATCCCTAAAGTTCAAAGACAGTTTTGCATTAAAAAGACTGCTGTACAGGGGTGCTTTCAGAGCTCTGATGAACAGCAGATTTTGTACTTCACATGAGCAGAATGGGTAGTGGTCCTGCTTCAGTCCTGCTCCTGTACGTCATTCCCCGTCCCTCTTGAGTATCAAACAATGTCCAAAGTCCCTCTTTGTTCAGCAAAGGTTAAAAAAAAAACCCCTCCCATTAATACTGTTTATCTCAAAACAAGAATCACAAAGGTTCTGCTAAACTTCAGACTCAAGAATAAAAATACAGTAACAATTTGCTCATATGTTAAGACTGACCTGTTAAAAGACAACACAATAGCATAGAAATAAAAACGTACAGCTAAAACTCAGTTAGCATTGCATTTAACTGTTTAAAATAAACATTTTAGAACCATTGTTACACTTCTAACGGTTATTTTCTTCTTTGTCTGTTTATTTATCTATTATTTTTAAGGCTTTGTTTCCCAGCCTGGGGTCTGGGCCCTTTGGGGGGGAAGGAGATGTTGGGGTGATCTCAAAAGGGGGTGAGGGGCTTTGTTGGCCTTAAGGTTGCCAATATTACATTAATATTAACTAAAACAGTGATATAACCCTCACTGCATTTTTATTCAAAGGTCTCTGGATGAGAATGCATGTGTTGAGCCCTCCCCTCTGGATTTTATTGATGGAAACAGTTCAATCTGATGTTAAGTTTGGACAGTAATGTGTCACTTTGTTTTTGCTTGGGTCCTAGGGGTGCTTGGCTATCCTTGGGGTCAAGAAGAAGGTGTCTCTAAGGGAAAAATGGTTAGGAACCACTGCTTTAAGCTGTACAAGGCTTGCCTGGATGAAGCTTTTTTAGCGTAAAAACAAACAGGTAAACAAGTGCTTTTACCCACATGATGTGAAGAAAGGCTTTTCTTACATGGAAAAGTTATTACTCTGAGGAGAAAATTACAAGTTTTAATATTTGTAGAGCCCCTGTTAGTCATCAGACCCTCTGACTTGTCCTAACTTTTCTCTTTCTACAGCGACTCTGCCTTCAGAAGCTATTTAAAGCCATTTTTCTTTAGTGATTGATACAGCACATCTCTATCTATATATTATCTTGACTTTATGGTTAGCTAATAAAGACTCTGCAATGTAAGGATGGTTATTAAGTCTTTACTTAAACACCAAAGGCAGTGCCGGCTTAAGTGTTTGTTTGTTTTTTTTTCTTCTATGAAATAGATGAATGAATCAAGACCAAATGTACGACACCTCGGTGCTTCTTAGGTGAAAATCAAACTCATTTTCAAAGAAATTTTCTTGTCAAGGAAGCAACATTAAGAGCAAATCGACTGTGCAGTTCATGCAAACCTGCTTTTATCCTGGCTAATGAGCACAAATCTCCAGCATGCCTTCACAAATGCTGACCGGTACATCTGACTTAACAGGATGAAGGGTCCTCTGACGCCGTCTTATTGCTGCTATTGGGATCTGGTGGCTGGCAAAGTGCTAACAAGCAATTCTGCTCAAAGACACTCAAACAAAGGCAAAGCAAATGAAGGGCATTAAACTTTACTAAAGTTTCTGTTGCTCGCCGGTGTGTGTGTGAGTGTGTGTGCTGGTAAGTTTTAACTGTGTATGTGTGAATGGTCCTGCATTATTTATTGGCACTCATTAAAAGTAATCAATTGAAAGTGGCATTGATGTAAGGGTCTTTATTGGGCTTTCAGGAATCCGTCACTGTAATGTACCGAGTGACTTTCTAACCCTGCTTGATTGTTGTTGTTTTTTTTTTTTCTCACAAAACGCCCAGAGGAATGGAAATGTGTTTGTGCTCACCCATCAATGCTAAGCATCTCGCACTACTGGGGGATTTATGAAGCCCAGAGGCTTTGGGGGAAAATCATATCGGCTTATCAGACAAAAAATATAGTGCAGCAGACTAAACAAGGCTGTCAATGAAAAAAACAATGAGGAAGTTGTTGCCTGTAATATGTGAAACCAGGCACAGGAAGGATGACATTTTGGATAGTAAATAGGAAATGGGCTTGAGCTTCTATGCGCCTGACTTTACTCAAAGTGCTTTTAATACCATCAGTCACAAACC
The DNA here is from genome assembly GCA_037902135.1 of Cetoscarus ocellatus. NCBI lineage: Eukaryota > Metazoa > Chordata > Actinopteri > Labriformes > Labridae > Cetoscarus > Cetoscarus ocellatus. Next base: position 23,693 of record JBAMNC010000763.1, read on the forward strand.
CATTCACAATCATTTACACACTAAAGGATGAAGTTACTATGCAAATGGTCCATCAGTTGTAGTTAATCACATTCACACATATTCATACGCTTCGAAAGGCCACTGAAGCAGCAGACCGAGAAATTTGAGGTTGAATGTTCTGTCCAAAGACACACAGACATTTGGCTGCAAGAGCAGGGGTCTAACTCCCAACCCTCCATTTTAAAGACATCCACAGAACCACCATAGCCCTGTGATGGGCCTGTTTATATGAGACATTTAAACTATACTCCTGTCTGAGGAGAATTACTATCTTGTTTAATTTAATAATAAAACCTCATCTACTCAATTTACAGTCATTAACCAGCATTAACCATAAGCTGCAGCTACTGTTGAAACTATGATAGGATGTAACACTAGTTGGAGTATTTTGGGTACCATTTCAGGTACTGTTGCTGTATATAGGGGTAAAGAGGGATGTTTAGCTGCTGTAGACTTCTTTCTTGCAGATAAAAGGCAAGGACTCAAAAAAGTCTAATATGGGCTCTTCAAGTAATTTAAGTTCTCATTCAAATGAGACATCCAAACAGATGCAATACAGACAAATAAAACAGCCACGAAAATTACTAATACAAGAGTATAAACCTCTGTGGGAAAACTTTTATATGATGCTATGCAATCAAATCCTGAAAAAATTCCTGAATCCCAAATTGTTAATCTGATGGCTACCAAAATCACTTTCTCTTTGTACCATGGCCAACATTCCCTGAAAATTTCATCAAAGTCTGTTCAGAATTTTTTAGTTATTGATGAATATGTGGAAAACTGCCCTATCTTGCAAAATTAACAAATCCTCAAAACAACTTCTGGATTCAGATCACCAATATCTGAGAATTTCTTTCTTGTGCCGTGAACAAAATTCCTTGAAAATGTCATCCAGTTCCGTTGAAAACTTTTGGGGTTGTCTTGCTTAGAGACAAACAAACAAACACTAGTCAAACACATACCTCAACAGCGGAGTTAAATGAAATTGATCTGAAAATGACCTAACATCACTGTCATTCCTCAAAATGTGCGAATAATCAAAATGTGCATTCTATTTATAGCATGGGAGTGTGAAATGAAAAGTCTACATTTGTGGATAGTTTTTGATTTTGAAGGCCAAAGACTTTTATCATCCTGCAAAAAAAACAAATTCTGGTGAATGTAAAGGCAAGTGATTTTGCATGAAAGTATGTCTGCTGAAAGGACCTGGTAAACTGTTGATAGAATTTTTTGTGTGTTGGAATATGACATTAAAACATGAAAATCTGTGTAATGTTCATGTTTTATAACATTTGTGGTCTGTTGGCATATAATACACAGATACATAACCACACTCATGCAAGCATTTGTGGCCCAGAATGTCCCAACATGATTGGTTAAGGCTTCAACATGACAATATCATACAAACAATTCTTCACTTTGTTTTTCTCAAAAAGATACTTCGTTTTATTGGCTTGTGATATGATCAAATAACCAAAGTTTATGCAAAGAAAGTCTGTTTTCTCTTACATAGGGTACACACTACGAGGTAATTGGCATAAGTTCTGGCTCAGATCTCCACTTGTAACCAAAGTCAGCAAAGGTCCGATTATCTGGTGGTCCAAAAGATGATCTTACTTGATAATATTGTGGTGTGAGGTGTGATCAGAGTCATTTTATCATCTCAGAAGAGGATTAAGGGATGTCCTGACATGAAATCATAAATATTAAATGTGTTAAATATATAGTCCTCTGTCCTTGGTCATATGATAGGGAACAAAGCCAATCAGAGTTCAAGCTAGTTGAACCAGGAAGCAAATGTAGCCATGGCAACAAGAGAAGAGGCTAAGCAAAAAGCTAGACAAACATCAGAAAAGAAGAATAATGTTTTTATGTGGCAGAGCATGAGCGTCTCTGCAGCGTAATCTGTAAATTATGTATAACAAACTGATAAGGAGAGGAGCTGGACAGAAAGCACAACAACCAAGTATGTCAAGCTAACTGTTAGCTGCATTTAGGTTCCATTCCTCCTGGCATTGTCAAACATGTTTGTTTACACAAGTCACATTTGGTCACACCAGATTACGAGCTCAGAGTAGAGGCCCTTGATGTGGAGGTGAGTGGGTTGGTGTGTTGTGTGCTATGACGATCTCCTTGTGGCACACCAGACACTACAAGAAAAAAAAACTGTTCAGTCTGTCAGTATTTGTCTTCGTGTGGGCGCTCTCACTGATTCAGAATTGGTAAAAATTAAAAATCTTTGTGTGTGCCGGGCCTCAGTTGTTTTGGGTGGGCCAGTTGCACATGTGGGTGGGCTCAAGTTCTTGAGGCTAACCTTTAGCGCTGTGTCTGGTGAATATAAATAAATCTCATTGTTTAACCCAGCAGCAAATGCCCAATGAAGTACTATAGTGGCAGGTATGGAAATGCTGCATCACTTAAAGAGAGTGGGTGTTGATTGTAAAAGAGAGCCTGAGAGAAATGAGTGTTGAATGTGTGTTGACAGAATGTGAAACCTGCCTCATTAAACTATAAAACTGTAGACAGGCACATTCAGTCCTCCTGAGCCTTTTTCCTCACATGTAAACGAACAAATTACTTCCAAGTCACAATCAATCGTAGCCGCTGAAAGATGTATGTTTGTGTGTTAGAGGGTTTGGGACTACAGTAAATTGTTGTGTCTTCGTATTCGGCATGAAGAGGGAATGCCTTGCTGCACTTCCAAATCTAAGAGCCATGCAAAATAGAGGACCCCTCGAGCAAAATCCTCCTTTCTCCTTCAAATCCTCGCTGGATGCCATGGGGGGACGAGTGAGGCAAGTGAACTGCATACACAGGAGGACGGGAGAGTGACACCCTGCTGTCAAATCAATTCAAGGTTGTTGTGGGGCAACTCAGGTACTGAAAACAAATCAGTGTCATGAATGAGAAAGTGGAAGACAGATCCCTGATCTTGTCCCTGTGTTGTTGCCTAGTGAACCCAAATAAACTGTCTAAATTGTACTTAAATGACTACATGACTTTGTGATTTGTCACCGAGGATGTCCCTGCTTATCCTCCTATTTTTAGAAAAATGTACTACTCACTGTTTTGGCACCAGAAATGAGCTAAACAAGTCTCCTTTTTCAAATGTGAATTATGTAGAGGTATTTATACAGAATGGATTTAGCATAGTTAAGCACTTGGAGTGGAACTGAGAGAAAATACTCTTCTCCAATGAAATTACAAAATATGCCCTCAAGCTTTTGTCTTACACACATCACAAAAACATTTTGCCAAAGAAAATGAAAGCTTGTTCAGTATGTTAATATAAGGCAGGTGAAACAGCAGAATCTTCCAATTACCGTGAACTTTTGAGTAAAACCATGCAGACTATTTTAAGAGACCATATTTTGCCTTGACTCGAGTTCATGTATTTGATTTGACGACTGCTAGAGAATGTACGCAATCACCACTGATATAAAACTTCTTAGTTTTCATAAATGGAGTATCTAAGATTCACTTGTCTGTCTGAGATGCTGCGATAACTCCTGCAACTCCAAGTTTTTTTTTTTTTTTATTAAACAAAGGGACGGTAGTTGAATCTCACAGATCTACATACAAATGGCTTGCAGATCAATGATGATCTTGCCTTTTCATGTTTGAATACGATTCCATTAAGCCTTTGCCATAAGAAGACAAAAAAACATATTCAAATATGAAAAAAAAAAAAAAAAAAAAAAATTAGAAAAAAATAGAAAAATATATTTTTAAATAATTTCAAAAATTGAAACACTACAGTGAGCGCTGGAGTCTTTTTTTATACATTTGATTTTACGTCAAATTCAAAATGGCCAACTAGCTGTGAAATAGCAAGAGGTAGCATCTCTGAGTTTGCCTTTATTTCACATGAATAAATATGGATATTAATTATGTTTTTATTAATAGAGTGGACAAGTGTCTTTTTTTTAATTCATCGAATACAGTTGTTAATGACTTTTGATTATGAACCTGTGAGGTGTCAGAGAGAGCAGGTCCTGATGGAGAGAAATAATGACTGAAGCAGAGCAACAAAGTTCTGGTGTGATGTGACCAGCAGAAAACAGAGCAGGGGTCCAGGTCAGTGAGAAGAGCAATCTACTGATATCTGATGATTTGCTCATACTGAAAATGACTGTTTGTCAATGAATTTTTTTTAAATCATGTCGAGCTAAAGCACTGTAATCACAGGCCTCTCCTGAAAGTGTGAGACTTTCATTTAATATTTGCCCATTACAACTTATTATGCAATGAACCCACCCACCCTCAAGCCTGTGGTCTGAGTCTATGGGGGCAGAGACAGATGTCCGTAAAGTCACTGTGTACTAAGATCATCAGACCAGAGGAAGATGTCTTTATAAATCACTAATTAAGAAGTTCTCTGTGAGTTTCAGTGCTTACCAGAGTTGGTGACAAGCTGAGTGTGTTACAATCTCCTGCTCCTAATTTCAGACTGTTGATTTAAGTTTGCTTCGACTGCAAACATCGCTACATCCTGTTAAGCATTTTCATTTTGAAATCCCTCTGACAAACCAAGACAGGATGACTGTTACTGTGAAGGATCAACAAAAAACAGAATGTGTTCAATATCTAGCTTGACTTCCTTTAGCAGAGAGACTACTGTTTAATGATGCAATTAGGAGATACAGTAGACTATAGAAGCAACAAATTTTCTCTTACATGTCAGAGAAAACTGGACTAAATATTCCACAGACAGTAGCAGAATGTCAAACAATCTTTTCAACATGTAAAATGGATTGTGAAAAAAAAAATACTCCCAAAAAAAAGGGGCAATTCCAGAATAACAACTGGAGCACATGACTCACTTTGGATATATTCTTTAGGTGCAAAGGACTAATGTTTCGACTCATCCTGTGTCTTCATCAGAGTCCATCATCAGGACCTAAAGTGCAGGGCATTAGTTCTTTGCACATCAATAGAATATCATGGCTCATGTGCTCCAGTTATTTCTTTGGAATTGCCATTTTTTGGGGAATCCATTGGAAGTTTCTTAGGTTTTGGTCCTGTTCTAGGAGCACAGACCTCCATCTGTGAAGTTGCTGAAACATAAGAGACTCCTGATCTGAAGAAAAATGAAATGTAAGAATGTTAAGATAGTGTAAATATAACATGAAACAAGCTCTCAGACTCTCTGAAACCTACATTAATTAAAATCACTGTCAGGGAACATGATACTGTTTATTGATGTAATACAGGATGTAAAAATAATGTTCTGGCTGTATCACTGAAATAGACACCATTACATCAAAACTCAAGCCTTTTTATTGTAAAAAAAACTTTGAAACTCAATCATTACCTTATAAAACATACATTGACAGATGTTTAGTGTCAATATAAATATAGATTTGGACTGCAAATGATTATTTTATTAATTCAAAACACAGCTGTAACAGCCTCAATTGCATCACAGCATTAGCTCACATTTAATATGAGATGACAAAACAATCAAACGTGTTTACAATGAAGGATCAGACAGGACAGAGCTATGAAAAAGGATTATCTTCCAAATACAGTGTGCAGGCTAATTAGCCTGTTGTACAGGTGAGTTTGTATTATGATAAAGAGTTAGAACAAAAATAGCTTTTTTAACATCAGCCTCAGGTTAAAAGTAATTCATCACAGCTTCTCCCTCTGCGCCTGAGAGTGAGCCAAGAAGCCTCGTGAAAGAAAACAAGAGATAAAAGAAGTGAGAAAAAGCCTTTACACTGAAGAAACATTAGAGAAGTGTGAAAATGGGTTTATGTTTGCTGTGTTAATTCAGGCCTACATTTAGCAAGGATCCAATAATTTTAATCAGACATTTAAGAGGCAGACAACAGATAAGATGTTAAAAATGGAATAATTAGGAGCGAGCTGCTGCTGTTGTTTGTTTATCCAGGTGTGTGGTTTGATTTAAGTCAAGTGTTCTAATACAGCATGAGTCAGATTCGCCACAGTTTTCAACAACAGATTATAAATCAAGTCATTAAAATGCTCCATTCTCTGCCCGAGTCATTAGAAATTACCCACTTCTGTTACATGAAATCCCACGATGTTGTAACATTCAGACAAATGAGAGATTTCATCAAGAAGCAACATCTGCCTGTGGGCGTCCAGTAGACGCTGGCTGCAGGAGCTGAGCAGTCACACACATATTAAAAAGCTCATCTCAAAGCGCACGTGCTGAATCGGGGGGCAGGGGGTAATATCACTTTAGCTTACAAGTTAGTCTCTTTATCTAAATATATTAGGGCCCGACCAATATACCACCGGCCAATTATAACCCTTTTTAAAAATATCTGACATCGGCCGGAGTTTTGTCGATATAACAGCAATTTTTCTTAATTTCTCATAAAACAGTAAATGCTGTTCAGTGTCAAAGTTGCACAGAATGATGTCGTTGCGCTGTTAGTCCAATAGATGGAGCTCTGACTCCATTCGATTCTCAGTCCCCTCCCCACCGCTGTCTAATCAGTCATGCAGCCAGGCAACAATACAAGAGTGGGCTGAACAGAGCTTGCCAACAGGTATGTTTATAACGATATTGTGAAATTAACAGAGATTTAAAATGTCTCCCGTTTCAATTTAAATCTCTTTGCCAAGTGTCATGACAAGTGATGCTAGCTTTGTTGCGTCAGTCATGCTTCTCAGTTACGTTACATTGGTAAAGTTGTGCCAACCTAGCTTAAGTTGCTCCCTGTCTATTTATGTTACCAATGACATCGCTGTAGTTATGCCAACCTAGCATAGTGTTAGCTAACAGCTTAAAAGCCAGCCAGTAACCGCAGAAAAAACGCAAGTGCACAAATATTTGAGAGTGCAGAGGACGGCCTTTCATCACTCCACCAGCTGCTTGTTGAAGCACTTTTAATGAGGAGCGATGTGACTTCAGAGGGGAGGGGGTTTATTCAGGGAAGGCCCGAAAAGTTAAAACGATTAACACTGAGTGACCACAGGCTGTGACAGCAACTCACTGTGTGTGTTATGGTGTAACATTAGCCCATTATAAGTAACAGTAGACTATTTGTGACCATTATGTCGTTAAAATACAACTCTGTCAAAGACAATATGTTTTGACATCTGAAAAAGGTGTCTCTGGTTTTTATTGTAGTTCATATGACTCATGACTTCGTGGCAAAGAAAATAATGGAGTAAAGAAAATTTGATTTAACGTTAAAGGGCACCAGAGGACTATGGCCCAAATCTAAAGATAAATTCATCAGTACAACTGTATTTCATAACTCATTTATGGATTGATTGTTTTTTTTAAGGTTATATAGTTAATTTCCCAGAAGTTCAATGCTTTTCTGCATGTTTTTGTACTTGAAAATTCCTCTCAGTTGAAAAGTTAAACAAATACTTAAGGTCAAATAATTGTAAAACAGTAAAATGTTCTGCCTGTAATTCATATATTCATTGTTGTAAGTGTTAAGGGACCATTTTGTTTATAATTCATTTTAAATTCAGCCAAATAGTCAGTATTTTTTCTGCCAAATATCGGCATTGGCCTCAAAAAATAAATATTGGTTGGGCCCTAATATATATATATATATATATATATATATATATATATATATATATATATATATATATATATATATATTTTAATAATGCTGTTTTATAATCGTGGGCCTTTTAAAGCCCAGGACTTGGCCATGTTGGGAGGTTTTGTTCCAAGGTTGTTTTTTTTTTTTTTTTGTAGTATTGCTTTCTTTGTTTAACCTGCTTCAACCTTTCTTATGCTTTTAAATTATACAATGAAACATGAAACTATGAAACATTTCATAAAGTCTGATCTCGAAAATAGCCATTTGAATGCACTCGTATCACTTATTTGGTTACTTTATTGTATATTAGTCTCTGTGGTGAGTTAAAGAAATCAACACATTTCTATACAATAGAGGCGATTAAATGACTGTTTAAACTGATCCTGATCAAAATGTTTTAATATGTTTGTCATTTAAAATGCTGAAAAATGTCTGACATCCAAATTCATGTTTTGTTAGAAAAAAAATTTAGTATATAAAGTTCTTATTCGGACATCAAGCAAACAAAATCTAATCAAAGTTGTTGCCTAGAAGGAGGATTATTTTACTTGTCTCCCCTAATCCAAGAAATATCCAGTTAGTCCGTTGTTTCCTCTAGTTTGCAGCACATCATAGTCAACCATTGATGGGTTACTAGCTGCTGCTGTACTACTGAATAAATATATATTAATAATAATAATAATAATAATAATAATAATACATTTTATTTTAAAGCGCCTTTCATGACACCCAAGGACACTGTACAAGTTTAAAACAACAACAACAAAACCAACAATAAGCAATAAAATCAGCAGAACAACAAAAGACAATGACAGGTATAAGGATGTAAGCAGCAGATTAATGTGAAATGGAGTATGCAGTCCTGAATAGGTGGGTTTTGAGACGGGATTTGAAGAGGGATAGAGAGTTCAAGTTATGAAGGTCAGGCGGGAGAGAGTTCCAGAGTTAGGGAGCAGAGCGACTGAAGGCGCTGAGGCTGGCACAGGGCACAGTGAGGTGGATGGAGGAGGAGGATCTGAAAGAAAGGCAGGAGTGGAAAGACAGAAAAGACAAAGAAGAAACCACAGTGGTCACTGAAATAACTTGAAACTGACAAAAGTAATAATAAAGAAAAAAATACTGAAAATTAACTAATGAAAATCAGACATTGCTTTTGAATTGTGGTTCAACAGAATCATTTAAAAAAAAAAACTAACAAACTAACAAACTCCCTGGACAAGGCTACAAGAGGAAAACTGATGACAAATTGAAGAGAAGGATAATATGAATGGTAACAAAAGAGCCCAGAACAACTTCCAAAGAGATTAGAGGTGAACTCCAAGGTCAAGTTATTACAGTATCAGAACGCACCATCTGCCGCTGTTTGAGCCAAAATGGACTTAATGGAAGACATCACTGTTGAAAGCAAATCATAAAAAAGCAAGACTGGAATTTGCAAAACGCATATTTACAAGCCACAAAGCTTCTGCGTTAATGTCCTTTGGACAGATGAGACAAAACTGGAGCTTTTTGGCAAGTCACATCAGCTCTATGTTCACAGGAGGAAAAATGAAGCATACAAAGAAAAGAGCACTGTACCTACTGTGAAACATGGAGGAGCCTCAGTTATATTCTGGGGCTGCTTTGCTGCATCTGGCACAGGGTGTCTTGAATCTGTGCAGGGTACAATGAAATCTCAAGACGATCAAGGCATTCTGGAGTGAAATGTGCTGCCCAGTGTCAGAAAGCTTGATCTCAGTCTCAGGTCATGGGTCCTCCAACAGGATAATGACCCAAAACACACAGTTAAAAACACCCAAGAATGGCTCAGAACAAAACACTGGACTATTCTAAACTGGTCTTCTATGAGCCCTGATCTAAATCCTGTTGAACATTTGTGGAAGGGGCTGAAACATACAGCCTGGAGAAGACACCCCTCAAACCTGAGAAAGCTGGAGCAGTTTGCTCATGAGGAGTGGGCCAAAATACCTGTGGACAGGTGCAGAAGTCTCATTGAGAGTTACAGAAATCGCCTGATTGCAGTGATTGCCTCAAAAGGTTGGGCAACAAAATATTAAGTTAAGGGTACCATCATTTTTGTCCATTCCAGTTTCATTAGTTTGTTTTTTAAAATGATTCTGTTGAACCACAATTCAAAAGCAATGTCGGATTTTCATTAGTTAATTTTCAGTAATTTTTTTCTTTCTTATTACTTTTGTCAGTTTCAAGTTATTTCAGTGACCATTGTGTGTTTTTCTTTCTTTAACGGAAGGGTACCAACAATTTTGTCCACATCTGTATGTACCACAAATCAAGTTTTCCAGTTTTCCATTTTTTCCCATTTAAAAACACACTGTTGACTGAATCACTGAAAATGTACTTCTTACTCAATCTATATGACACAAAGTAAATGTACATATCACTTTTATAATGCATGCTCACTTGTCCAGTTGTGCAATTTTGGGTTTGCACTCTTGTAAGGTGATTGTGATCATTTTCATGCTTTCATAAGCACCACACCTGCACTGGGTCACAAGGAATGTGAAAATTACAAATTAAAATCCAAGTCAGGTCATGTGTTTTCTTATTTTTTTGTTCATTTTTCCCATTTTCCTTTTTGATCTAAAAATAAAAAAGAGAGACAGGGTTAGTACGGTATAGTAAATCATAAAGAACACAATGACTAAAAAAATGCGAACAAAGGCATTTCAAATATAACACAAATTGTTGTCCAATTAAAAAAGTATAAATACTCTCTAGGACCAAAAGTATTGCATAAACATGTAGTTTTGGGCTGAGCAAGTCAGCAAAACTCCATTAGAAGCACAGCATGAACCACTCCAGACTCCCAAAAGCAGATGGCACAAAACTTGTAAGGGCAAAACATGTCAAAAGCGTCATTTAAAATTTATGCAGCAGGCAACCGAGATGTTCGTGGCTCACATATGATTCTCATAAGACTGAAGAAAACATCTTCGCCAGGCACAGATCCTCTAAAACATCCTAAAAGTCTCACAATGAAAGGAGTGGAGAAGGAAAAAAAAACTCACAGATTCATCACTGAAAGGAGACATATTATGCAAAGAAACAGTTTTTTAAGGGTTTTCAACACATTTTTGAGTATTCGGCCTCCCAAAATGTGATAGCAGACAACAAAACCTGTATTTAGCAGGCTGCGTGAATGTAAACTCATGGTAATTGGCGAGCTGTTGAGTCTGTGAATATACTGTTACATAACAGTATATTTTTTGATTTGCATAGCTAACCTGATTTGTCTACCTGAGTATTCTTCACATATAGGCTACCAGCCTCAGAGGACCAAAGGACCTAGTGGATTTATTTTATTTTTGAAGGGAATGAGCAGCTACAGTCAGCTAAAACCTGTATGTGTGTGTCAGTCACTTCACGTTTGACTGTTTCTTCAACTTCAGTCAGTTCAACACAGGACTGGGAACTAGACTTTTCCTGAATCCGGGCTCGGTACCAACAATGCGTGGCCAAACCTGATGATGGAAAGGTGAGTATTTAAATGCTGTGTAGTAATTATGTTGTTTATTGCTATGAGCTAATGCTAACACCAGGGTGAAGTGAACTAGTGGTAACTGCATAATATGTTCGTCAATGTTCACGTTACTTGTTGAAAATCTTAAAGATAAACTTCAATGTATGAGCATTCTTACATTAGTCCAGAGAAGTTTAACAGTTGGCTGAATATAATCATTTCCACTGCGGGGACTAGGCCGAGGTTAGCATGTTGTGCGTTAGCCTGTGATGTTTGGGGAAAACGATATCGCTGTTATCTGTTTAACGGCATGAATTAACGGTTCGTGAGTTCAGGACTGTAAGTGGCGCATGGCTGGAGCGCCTGCTTTGCTCAAGTTACGCTGAAGGACTATCACGAATTCCCGTATGTATGCTGCTTTGCTCATTAGCATATGAAGGCAAGCGCCCTCGAAACCAGAAGGGGTATATGAGCGTGGAAAGAATGCAGCTGTGCTTTATTCATAGGCTTTTTGGACCAAAACATGTTACTAACGTCTCATGAAGACATCAAGGATCCATGGTAAACTGCAGAAAAGGAGCAAAATATATCACCTTTAAAGCAGAAGTGCAGTATGGCAGCGTCCATTTCAACGCATCAACAACATCCCAAAGGCTCCTTTGATAATCGAACAGCAGACATCCCATGCCTTTGTCTAATTCTTTTTGCAGTCTATGAGGTGAAAATAAAAATCATGTTCAAGATGTACATGCTAAGTCCAGCCCACTTAAGATCCAAATCCGCAAAAAAAAAAATGTTAATGTGAGGTGGAAATGACCTCGTGCACAGCATGACACGGGCAGAATAAGAGCTTTTTCTACCACTAATCAATCTCATGCATCATTTACTATTACCCACTGACGTCTCTAGGGATGGGAATTGACACAAGTTTACTAATACCAATGCCATTTTCGAAGCTGCTTATCGATTTGGTTCTTTAATAATTCTTTTATTGATTCCTGTGGATGTTCTTTGTCTGCAAAGTTTGGCCTAAGCAGATTTAATTGTAAATAATGTCAAACACATAACACTTCTGGTATTCTGTGCCATGCTGCGTTGATAAGTTGTTGTAAAATGCATGGGCTTCCTCCAACTAAATGCTGTGCAGTGAGCGTCTTTTATCTAAAATTAAGCCTCAATTTTGACTGAATCTCTTTTCTGTCTGCCATGATCACATCTTAGATTACTGTGTTGTCATTTCTGCAGACTGCCTCTATAACCTGACACACCAGACGGACAGTTCCATATATCCGTCACGGAAATATTTCACTAGTCCATCTGGGAAAGAGCCGTTCAAAAATGTTTTCAGGGCAGAACCTTCAGAAAAAACTGCAGCTTGTGATTGGATGATTGTAGTGCTCGTCACACTCATCACAGACCAATCCATATCAAGCCACAGTATGACGTAGCAGCTCAACCCTGTTGTGAGCCATTAGCTTAAACTACGTTTCATAGACTATCGTCTTATATTAAATCATACCACACAGATGTATCATTTACCACTTATATGTGACATGAACCTCATCAATGACAATACCCACCAAGTTTACCTGGTAAACTTCTCATTTGCAAAGGATTTTCACATTCTCTCCCAGTTTCCCAGCAGTGATCCCCAGCTTCTCGGCTTCTCTGATTAGATCATCCATGAGGGCAACCAGCGGAGACACGATTATCACAATGGGGTTTGGAGTCTTTCCCATCTTTTTCACAGCCAATTGAGCCAGTTGGTAGATCAAACTCTCACCGAAACTGGTCGGAAGAAGAGCAAAAACATCATTTCCCGTAAGAAAAACATTAAGTGATGTTCTTTGCTCCTCTGTACTCAAGAAATTGAGTTCATTTCTGATAACACTGCAGATATTTTCATGTCCACAGAGACTTCTTCACACGCTGCCATTGGTTTCAGACATGCAATCACTTCCCACTGTCGTCACGTCTGCAACTCCCGCCTCTTTCCCCTGATTGGGTCATTCAGCTTTTAGCTGAGTGAAGTTGTAGAGGATTGGAGCTTGGCAAGATGAATCTGTGTGATTTCAGACAACGAATCAGGCAGGTCCTTCTTCTCTGCAAGGTTATTGATGACAGCATGATGTCCTCGATTTACAAGGCATGTAGATCAAAGTGGAAGGAATTGATGAGGGAATTATGAAGCAAACGACTAATGATATTGATTCTTTAAGGGAGTAATTATGGATTCTTAACTGGAACTGGTTTTTGATTTCCATCCCCAGATGTGGCCAGTAGGTTGAGCAATTCCACCATACACTAAACAAAAACATACTTGGTTTGTGGCCAATGTCCAACTCTTTTAAAAGGGCAAACTCAGCAAGTAAGAAAGCCTGAACTAAGATGGTTAACTGTCCAGTAGTCATGGACAAGAAACTCGTGTGTCCCAGTCCCCTAGAAAACTTGAAATTGGTGGAAAAAGTATGATATAAATCCATGTTGTGCTCAAAGACTGCTCTTACTCTTTTCATTTTTACAGCAGAAAGAAACCATAGCTCTTAAGCTTAGGCCCTTGAATCAGTTATTCTGTTTATCCAGAAAATAGCGTTAGTATAAATCTGCTTCCTTAACTTCCCAAATAAAAGTACAGTTAGCAAATTTGTCCTTATAAGCTCTTCATGCAGTTTGTTTGAAGATGTTCTAATGATAAAAAATGATAAAAAAAAAAAAAACAACAACTAATAAACACATTTTAACTGATAACTTTACAAAAATACATTTTAAATACCAAGACTCTGTCTGAGGACAGCCTTTTTTTCATGAACAAATGACTATGATGTGTTTCGTGACTGATTTCTGATTTTGCTTGACAGTTATTTTGAGTCACTGAGTCAACCAAGGTAAGAGACAAGTGCAGTTCTGCTACAAGTCACCACACACTTCCTGCTGCCTTCGTGACACATAGTTTGTGTGACTCATGCCACAAATAGTCAGGATTTTTATTGAAATACAAAATAACTATCTTTATAACCAATTAACACGAAAAAGTGTCCCAAACTTTGACAAACCAAAAAAAAAAAAAAAAAAATGTGAAAAGTCATCATTCCTTTTGGACAGGAGAGGTTACAAAGTGTGACTCATGAATGTATGGGTGGATAGCAAAAGGAGACCTATGGATGCCTTCCACACACTTAAAGTCACAAAAAAAACCTTAAAAACTTTATAAAGACTTTTCTCTGACAGCCTCTCTCACCTAAAGATAACAGATCATCAACTCTGAGTGTTTTAGACACAGACTGAAATTTAATGCAGAGGTTTGTGACCTTACAGGGTCACTCAGTACAGATTTAGCACTCCTGTCCCTTTAAATTGTGTTATCTTTGTTAGAATGCAACCATAACTATCACAGATGTTAAACATGTTTTATGATATCTACTCCCTTTTTACTTTGTGTGAGTGAAATGGCACTTGTGTGTGGCTTTTTTTAGGCATTTGAGGGTCTTCACTATTACTTATATTACAGTTCCAAGTGTTGCTGTACATTCACCCGAGGTGTCCAAGCTGTTCTCACTAAGGCCCCCACAATGAAAAACACAAAATTGATAGGGGCACTTTGATATATCTCACCTTTACAGTATAAAGGCTGAGGACTTGGTGGTGCTTAATCAAATCTCTGGGGCTTTGTTCAGCCTCAGCTGCCACTGCCTGCCCTCAATCAGGAAAATTATGCTCTTTCCATCTGAAGAAGGAGGTACCAGTGGCTTGTGTCCACATGCAGACACAAAACAAGAGCAAATTTGCTGAAAGGTGACAATTTTTTTTAGTGCTTAAAAATTATTGGGGCAATATGTTCTATGAATTTGACCTTGAGACTGAGTAGGTAGCTGGGCAAACAAGAGCAATTCATGCTCCATGCTAGTGCAATCCATTTTCTTTATTTATCAGTCAAGGACAGATTTTACCTTTTTACACTTGTGGGCTGATTAAAAATAGACCACACGATGCACTATGCCACCAGACCATAGTTTAGACACCCCTGCTGTGTACTGTATATGACTGTACACTGTACTTTTCTTTAAGTATGTTTGTTGTGTTAAATTAGCATTATATAGTTGATTCATCTGAAGCGAGCTTCACCAGAAGACAAAATGGCTACAACAGCACAGCAGGTCCTTAGAGACTGATATTTTTTTAAAGATTGCAGTATCTTTTCTGAGGTTAAATTATTAAAAGAGATTTGTGTACCCGGTAGAAACTGAAAAGTGGACCCAAAACCCAGGCGCCTTATTGAATCCATGAATCTTGGGAATTCGGAACCGATTCCAAAATGGAACTGGTTTTCAGTACCCAGGCCTACACGCAACCCTAAACAACTAAAAAATAAATTCCACATATTTCATATTTCTGTGTAAGTTAAGCAAACCACCATACTGTATTACTGTGTTTGTGAGAAAATAGGCAAGTTTATTTAATAAGGAGCAAGGCACAAAGTGCTTCGCAAAACATCACAAACACAGGAGTAGTCATGAAAAAATTAACTTCACCACAGAAGCAGCACAGGCACACACAATTATAACAGGCAGTCGGAAGCCAGCTTGAAGAAATGTTCACTTTAAGCATACAAGCTGACCCCAGGTTCTGGTTTACCGTTGCCTAACAATGTTTCTGTACAAAGCGAATCCCCCTCATGCACAAATATTAGCCAGAGAAAGGACAAACTCAGTGGAGACACTGCAGCCAGGCTGGCCACCCATACCTTGAAATATGAAGTCTTCCTGTTTTTGAAAATCAAATGTTTTGTCCTTTTTGAGTCAATACCAACATGATCCCAAATTTTAGTCATGTGTCATACTTTGCTCTTGATTAATTAAATATAGTCACCTTCCTTTATTAGATTGGTTATTTCATAATTAACAATCAGATCAATGAGCACTCCTTTTCTGCCAAGACACTGAGATAGCAAAGACTTCAACTGTAATTGCTGGCATATATTAACAACTGCAGACTTTGATAATTGACTTTTTAAACTGTAATATGCAAGAACTGAAAATAAGTTGAAAATTACACAAATCTCTTTTGTTTGCGTCACTAGTGCTTCTTTCTTTTGCCCACGTTGACCGTGGCCCAGAAGAGTATGGGCATCCTGAATTTTTATGAATGAAAGGTGGTAACCCAAACTGCAGCAAGATTTATGTGACTTAAAATGGGTATCTTAAGGTGAAACATAAGGTATTAGTCTGCAAGCAACTGTTCTGTCCTCTGTCCCCAGTGTTCTGTCTTTGGTCAAGAGTAGTGTCTCACCTGCCACATTGAGGACCACCCCATGTCTGCTAGCTCTATTAACTGCCAAGCCATTTTTGCCTTTTCCTTTTTGTACAAATGCATGTAAAACAACTATCCTAATAAGTACAGTCAAGTTAAAGACATCTTATTTTTCAAGACAACATGGGCTATCATTATATATGTCAAAATTATGTCAAATTGATGAATCAATCCTTTGTTTTCCAGAAAAAAAAAAAAAAAAAAGCAACAAACTTTGTACAATCAGACGTGTAAACAATCAACAAGCCTTTTCACAACTGGATATAGTGCCTTCAAACCTTGGTTGACAGATTGACCAAAAGATGAGGTCACCTTGTTCAAAATTTAATATCACAGATTATTTTTTAGTAAAAATATGTGAAAAATAATCAAAAATTTAAGGACTTATTAACCTGATTTATTAACTTGACATGCCAGTTGGGCCCTTCAATATATTTCACTACTCCATCTGAGAAAGTGTTTGGGAAGGGCAGAACCTTTCAAAAAATATCCGTCAGGTGTTTGGACAATCATTTTGTCAATCATATTCATCACAGGCCATCAGATAAAATAGCAGGTGGGGGCTACTGCGGCAGTTTGTAGTTGGTATTTATTTTTCATTTAATAAAGAAATGGAGTCCAGATCTGATTAAACTGCCACAGAAGCTCTTAGCATCTATGCTAATCTTTTTCCAAGTAGTCAGTTCCTGCCATCATCTCACTCATAGCTCCCACCTTTTCCTTCTCTAAAGGACTGACTGAGCAGTGCCATTCTGGGCCACTCACAATCGTGGTAGATTGGAGCTTGACAAGATGGATCTGTCTGATTACAGACATTGAATCAGGCTGATCCATCTGCACAAGGTGAATGATTTGTCACTTTGGATTTACTTAAAATCTCTGAAAAAAAACAAAATTTTTAAAGCTGGATTAAAAAAAAAAATCAATAGGGATCAATCTGATCTAGAGCCCTCGATAGATTGCCAAAAAGGTTAGCTTAAAAAAGCTGACATTATAAAGATCTGTTGCATGGTAACAGAGATATTGTAAACAATGTGAGATGTAGCCCCTGTGGAATTACACTGCCTGGCCAAAAAAAAAGTCGCCACCTGGATTTAACTAAGCAAATAGGTACGAGCCACCTATTGGATAATTACCACATGGGCGATTGTCTTTCAGTTGGCAACAAGTTATTTAACCCCAGCTGATGCAATGAGTAGCTTCTCATTTCTTAAACAACCATGTCGAAAGACACATCCTGTGTTCGTGGAAAAGATGTTAGTCTGTTCAAAAAGGGTCAAATCATTGGCATGCATCAAGAAGAGAAAACATCTAAGGAGATTGCAGAAACTACTAAAATTGGATTAAGAACTGTCCTGGAGGAAGGTCATATGGTCTAATGAGTCCAGATTTACCCTGTTCCAGAGTGATGGGCGCATCAGGGTAAGAAGAGAGGTAGGTGAAGTGATGCACCCATCATGCCTTGTGCCTACTGTACAAGCCTGTGGGGGCAGTGCTATGATCTGGGGTTGCTGCAGTTGGTCAGGTCTAGGTTCAGCAACATTATGTGCCCAAAGAATGAGGTCAGCTGACTACCTGAATGTACTGAATGACCAGGTTATTCCATCAATGGATTTTTTCTTCCCTATTCCAAGATTACGATGCCAGGATTCATGGGGCTCAAATTGTGAAGGAGTGGTTCAGGGAGCATGAGACATTTTCACACATGGATTGGCCACCACAGAGTCCAGACCTTAACCTCATAGAGAATTTTTGGGATGTGCTGGAGAAGGCTTTGCGCAGTGGTCAGACGCTCCCATCATCAATACAAGTTCTTGATGAAAAAATGAATGCAACACTGGATGGAAATAAATCTTGTGACATTGCAGAAGCTTACTGAAACAATGCCACAACGAATGCATGCTGTAATAAAAGCTAAAGTTGGTCCAACAAAATATTAGAGTGTGTGACCTTTTTTTGTGGTGGTGACTTTTTTTTTTGGCCGGGCAGTGGTCAAGGGTTTTAGACGGATAGGTGATGTCTTTGTCTTAAAAATGTATTATGTGTTGGACTTCTTTGAATTCCTTGAACTAAAGCTCAAGGGAGACATAAATCTCTTCAGTATGTATAAAGTTTTTCAGTATGTATGAATTCACCCTTAAATATATATTATGAAGCACCACTTTTGTCTCTTCAGTTTGCTTCAAAGTGCTTGTCAGATCATCTCATAACCTATTTCCTCCAGAAAAAGTCACTTTGTTCCTTCTCCCACAATCGCTGTTATTTTCTGAAACACATTCTCTGGCTGTTGTGTCCACTTTTCAGCAGTTGTGCTGCACTGTGATCACATGGCTTATTTGTACAATTCATCCAGCATGTTACAGAAAAGTGCCAGACACAGAGAGTCAGATTTACGGAGGCTCTTGCTCTCGTTTTCCCAGGTGCTGATTTAATGTATTCCGCCCCAGTATGTATATTTAGGTATTTAGGTTAATTTATCTTACAGTCACTCCAGGCTGGTGTAACAGCTTGCAAGTCATTTAGAAGAGTGTTTGCAAGGTGTGCCTCCTTCATTACAGAATTTACATCTAAGGGACATTTTCACAGCAGTAGTGGAGACATTTAAATAAAGGTTGATCATATATACCATGGGGTGTGGGAGAAATAAATTTGTGATTGTTAGTAAACTCTAAAGCACAGATGGTATTGAGTAGAACCAGGAATATCGAGAGGCTGTGACTGGAATCTCAAAGTCTTTCCTAAAGCCCTACTGCAAATATGGTCTTCACTATCAACATTACATATAAAAAAATACAAATGGCATCACAGTCCTATAGTGAAAGCCATTACCATAATAAAACATACAGTATTTTAAAACAAACAGGTGAGCTCTTGTCAGCCTGTGGGTTTTTTTCTATAAGCAAGAGTGGTCAACTGCAAAGCTGGCACATTTCTGTTGTTAGGTAGTATAAAACTGTGCCTTTAGGCCACTTGAAACACAATAAAGAGTCTGAAGTAATATCTGTTAGCATTATTATGGGCGATTCATAAGTATTCACAAATATTACAAATCCCAATACCAATGAGGTTGGGATGCTTTGTAAAATGTTAATTAAAATCAGAATACAAAGACTTGCAAATTTTTTTTTTTTTACTTATTTTCAACTGAATACACTACAAAGACAAGATATTTAATGCTCAAACTGATTAACTTTCTTTTTTGTGGGCAAATATTCACTCATTCTGAATTTGATGCTTGCAGTATGTTCCAGAAAACTGGAAAAGAGGCAACAAAAGACAAGAAATTGAAGAATGCTTAAAAAAAACACAAGATTGGAGCATTCTACAGGTGAACAGGTTAAATGGACACAAGGGAGTGTCATGATTGGGTAGAAAAGGAGGATCTCTGAAAGCTCAGTAGTTCTTAAGCAAAGAAGGAGCGAGGCTCACCACTTTGTGAACAACTGTGTGCACAAATAGGCCAACAGTTTAAAAACACAGTTTCTCAATGCACAACTGTAAGACATTTTCATCAACTACAGTCCATAATATTGTCAAAAGACTCAAAGAATCCAGAGAAATCTCTGCCGCAAGGCAGAAAACCAACATTTAATGTCCATGACCTTTGACCCCTCAGGCAGCTGCATCGAAAACCAATACATCCTGTAAAGGATATTACCACATGAGCTCAGAGACACTTCAGTAAAACCATTGTCAGTTAACACAGTTCATCGCTTCATCCAAAAGTATGAATTAAAAATCTATGATGTAAAGCCAAAGCCATGAAACAACAACACCCAGAAAAAACCCTCTGAGCTTATCTGAGATGGACTGACACAACATGAAAAAGTGTGCTATGGTCTGACGGGTCCACATTTCAGTTCATGGACAATCATGGACGTCGTGTCCTCTGAGCTACTGAGGGAAAACCACCCAGTTTGTGATTGCTGCAATGTTCAAAAGTCAGTATCTGTGACGGTATGGGGCGGTATCGTCTCTCATTTCCTTTAAATCAATGTGCAATTCTTTTCCTTAGATTGTGATACCAAAACTCAAAGAACACACGCAGAACACTTTAAGAAATACACTGATGCTCAGGTTCAATTTTTTGTTTTATTTCAATGAAGCATTCAGAGGATATGATCCAAATCTCAATTATTAAAATCTTCGGATAAAACTGACAGGATCAGGCAGCTTTTTTATGGTAGACCTGTTTACTGTACATTTAATGCCTGTTGGATTTTAAAACTATTTATTTTCTCATTTTCCTGCAGGAATCCTTTGCTCGGTTCTCTATTGTGTGCAAAAAACACACTCGACAGCCCATTTAATTATCTGTGAGCATATGTATGGGTGAGATTTATCAGTATGTACACAACTTTTAGAAATGTAGTTCTTTTTTTTTTTTATAAAATCTTGAATTCTGAGCTTTTTTTTTTTCTTATTTCTGGGAGTATTATGCATAATGGAGCACAAAGGAAGAGTGAACCAAGGAGCACTAAAAAGGCACACTCTAACCTAGCTGTCTCTCTCTCTTATGAACTTCAAACTGAATTTATCAACAAATTTTCTGACATTTAACGGGAGAGGTGTGCTTCTGCTTCCCATGTGAGGTCCCTGAGTCTCTATTGTGTCCTCAAAACTGCAGAAACACTCTTTGCCTCAGACTTTAATCCAGGCTTAGTTAGGTTTAAAGTGCAGGCTTTTTCTGTGTTCTCAAATAAGGAACACACCAGCTTTGCATCTGACCACCCCCCATTTTGTGGCAAGCACACCCCTGGGCACAAAGAGGAGTGCATGAGCATTTGTTATTTCAATAGTGTCAGCACGCAGCATACGAATGATATCTGCATCAGATAGCAATAAGAAAAGGTATCTGTGCTTCAAGCCAAAACACTTTGCTCAGGGCATATGATATGGGCCTGAGCGTTCCTGCTGTGTCAAGTGGAAAGCAGAAAAAACATTAGTGCTGTATGCTAAAGGACTTGGCGCCTGGTGTATGACAGGACACAAAGTTGTTTATGACACCAGTGAAACACGTACAGATTCTTGCTGTACAGAAAGTTCCTGCTTTGATGAAAAATTTCCATCCTTTTTCATCTGAAGCATCCTTGGGCCTACACATCTCATCCTTAAACCCTAGATCTGCCTTTTTAAGCATTTTCTAGATAGCAATTTCACTGCATAATACTTAATTCAAAAGTTGAAAAAGGAGATTTTCAAGTGGAAATGAGGGCCGTGTCATCATTACAAAGTGAACACAGATGAAAAGCAGCCTTTACAGATGAGTCTGGCAATGCAAGTGAGAGCAATTTAAGAATTCTTATTTGCTTTGTAATACATAATTATAACGGCGTGACTGTGGATCATTTTTCTCACGCTCTGCTCAGCTTCCTCTGCACACACCCGGTGCAGAGATGTAATTGGGGCCGTCATTTTGTGGCACGGCAGCAAATGGCTACTTGAAGAACTCCCTCTCACTTTTTTCTGGCGCCAGTCTGTCACCTCGAGCACATCCTTTTAGCTCTCTGTCTTTATTCCCTTTAATCATTGACTTCATTTGAGAGATAGAAGAGCCGACATAGGGAGAACCTTTCACTGCCGTTTTGTGGATCCCATTGATGACTATTGTAATAGATGTCATATGGCAGGATGGAGGACACTCTGAATGGCTCTCCCTGAAAAGGACAGTAATATGTTTCTGTCGCTGCACACAGGCTGAGTTATAACGGGTATTATGAAGCCATTTAGCCTCGCAGTGTTAACTCTAAAGTTAGTCCAGATTTGAAATACTGCTCATAACATCATCTGTGACACGCATAAGCCGTGGAGGACTGTAATGGGATGGTTTCCGGGGAAAAGAAACGGTTTCATTGAACACAGGAAATTAAAGAGAATTTGCATACAGTATATGAGAATGAGTGTGAGTGGGTGTGTGTTTAACCGAGATTGACTGTTGATATAGTATACTGATATTGCCTGGGACATCAGGCATGATGGCAATTTAGCAAAACAGAAGGTTGATGCCATGGGAACATAATTAAAAATAATTCCAGTGTGATTTGAGTGTTTGCTCATTTTTTCTAATTCTGCTGCAATTTAGTGTTCAGCATGAAGCTAGATTAAACAGACTGTCCCTTTTGAAGCATGTATGTTTTATAAATTTACATGCTTGTTCATATCCAAGTGCAACTAAAGAGGTTTCTGTTTTATTTTAACTAAATTGCAATGCATAGTCCTATTTTAAAATCACTTTGAATGTTTTGCCTTGGTTTTCTATAGTTTGTTGTATTTTCCTTTTGTGTAAAAAAATATTTTTCACATGTGAAAATTATACAAAAAAATTTTTCTTAAAAAGAGTATTTTATCTGGTGAGTTCTTGGATGATATCATTCTAGTAAAAGGCACAAAATGCATCTTTATGAAGCTGAAATCAAAGAAAACAACCTAAGTATAACAGGAAGCTAAATTTAGCAATAACACGCTCCCAACTCCATAGTATCGCCAGCACCCCCGTGCTGTAACAGTCACTTTTTTTGGAAGGATGAAACAGATTCTCATGAGGACAACTGTGTATGAAAGCTCACTCTTCAGATCAAATAAATCCCTCAGAGCATTATTTAATTCAGTCATGAAGTGCAGTTTTTTTTTCAAAAATTTTGGTTTTATGGATCAGATGTGAAAAAACTTTCATTGATGATGTTTCTTTGTTTCTTATACGACAGCGTATTTGGGCCCCTTAAAGAAATAAAAAAAAAAAAAAATGAAATCTTAAAATTTTCAAGAAAAAAAATCTAAATTTTCGAGTTATAAAGTCGTAAATTTGCGACTTTATAACGTTGCAAATTTGACACTTTATAAAGTCATATTTTGGGTCAATAACTCATCAATAAAACAACGAAGTTCCAAACCCGACCCCTCTTTTTAATCACTCTCATAAAGATTTGGGCCCGACTGACATATCAGCCGGCCAATTAAATCCGCCAAGTTTAGCCCTTTTCAAAGGATTCAACATTGGCCAGAGTTTTGCCGATATAGTGCCGATATATTCTAAATTTCTCATAAAACAGTAAAACACTGTTCGGCGTCCATGCTGCGCAGAATGATGACGTTGCCAAAGATGGCGGTGCGCGTTGTTGCAGCGGCTCTGAGCTCTACTGATGCTGTGTGTATGGATGAGGGACTGTATGGGGCAAAACTCAACTACAATCACACAGAGTTGCTGAATGTTGTTTTTGCCTGCAAGTCAAACATAACGACTTTCAGTGCTTGCACAGTATCCCGCTGGAAAGAACGAGAGCACCGGGCTCTCTGCTCAGCTACAGAAGCAGCCTCACAGACCGGCACTGTAGAGCTGACCAATCCCAGATTTGTTGTTTACGAAACTGACGAATTGGGCCTTCTGATGGCAGGGGATCGGTTTATTTGTGACTGTTCCGTGATGATTATTACGTAAACATGGCTTCATCTGCTTGTCCCTGACGCTGCCATTGAGCTAAATAGCTAGCTAGCTAACTATGCCATCGTCAGCATAGCTACCTCGGAGCTGTATGACGTCATTGGGAGGAGTCTTCATCATAGCTGGGAACTTTAATCAGGCCTGTTTAAAAGAGTTTGTGCAATATGTGCAGTGTCCCACAAAATATTTTGATTTCCTCATACATATTACCTCATGTGTACAATAAAAAAGTGGTTCTACCTGCACTCAAACCTACTTCTGATACACTAATGAGGACTCTGGGACTGAAAGGCAGATGTGACAAGACAGAGTTCATAATTCATCTATATATTTACACTTTAAATAAGGTTATTTATTTCATTTTGCAGGAATTGACTGCAGTTTTGCTAACTATTTTATTTTCTATTTGAAAGTTCTTTGCTCTTGAAAGTTGCAGAGTAGAAAAATAAAAGAGGCTTATGAAAAAATTGTGTTGCTCTCCTCTCACAATGACTCATTTACAACTTTTAAAAGTTGTTTTACCTGTACTATAACCTACCTCTTATTATTTGCATCAACAAGAAGTACAAGATAAAGAGTGACTCTTTTAAAGTTTTACAATTAATTTCCCAGAGGTTTAATGCTTTTCTGCATGTTTTTGTACTTGAAAATTCCTCTCTGTTGTAAAGTTAAACAAATACTTAGTGACAAAGTATTGTAAAACAGTAAAACGTTCCGCCTGTAATTCATATATTCATTGTTGTAAGTGTTTTGGGACCATTTAAAAAAAAAAATAAATAAATAAAAAAAAAATATATATTTTTTAATTAGTCGGCTGATTAATTTGTATTTTTTTCTGCTAAATATCGGCGTCGGCATCGGCTTCAAAAAAATCCATATCGGTTGGGCCCTAATAAAGACTGTGAGCTACAACCTCGTTTTACTCCAAACAAGCCATCCTCCAAGCCAGACAACTTCAATTGGTCTCAATACGCTGCCGGTGATGGCTCGGCGGCTTAGGGACCGTCGGCAAGTTACCATATCGGAGGAATGGTGTGAAAGAAAATTCAATAACTTCACCATAAAGAGATGCCAAGTCTTTAAAATTAGCACACATCAATCACCGTTGGTTATTCATTGTACGTCATATTTTTTAAGAATTGTGAAATAAAATATTTTGCATGATTTTTTGATTGAAAATAAAGCAAATGCCATCAAAATGATCATATCTACCAACAAAATGATAATAAAACTTGAATGGTGATCTCCTCTACCTTAAACTACAGCTCTTACTTAAGCAAAAAAGCTTTTGACTTGATTTAAAGTATTTTTTATATATTGAACTGTGTGAATTAATATTCAATAACAATAATTACTGTACTAACTGTACTGTTGTGGACTGTAGTAACACCAGACTTGTACTAACGATCAAACATCTCCTCAAGTTTATACTACAGCTCTTAGATAAGAGCTGTAGTATAAACTAAAAGAGATGTGTGACCATCAGGCTGACAATTGGTAACTTGTCCATCGTCCCTAAGTCGCCGAGCCATCACCGGCAGCATATTGAGACCAATTGAAGTTATCTAGCTCGGAGGACGGCTCGTTCGGAGGAAAACGAGGTTGTAGCTCACAGTCTTCATCACAATGATTAAAAAGAGGGGTCGGGTTTGGAACTACGTTGTTTTCTTGATGAGTTATTCACCCGAAATATGAGTTTATAAAGTCACAAATATACGACTTTATAAAGTAGTAAATTTGCGACTTTATGAACTCGAAAAATTTAGAGTTTTCATTATTTTTTTTTATTTCTTTAAGTGGCGTTAATATGGCGTTGTATTTTATATATATATATATATATACAAATATATATATATGTGTATATATATATATATATATATATGAAAAAAACAGAGTGATGACCTCCATTTTGACCCTTAGAGAAAGTGACAACTTCCTTTCTAGCCATGGACAAACCAAAGCCACCAAATGTCTTCTTCTCTTGTTTATTTGATGGTAGTGTAAAATGAGGAGCAGCCCGGTCAACATGAGACCAGACAGTTGTCTTTAAGTTTCCAAAAGACTCAAAGAGGAAGTGTGAGTAATGTTGTTTGGCCCTTTGAAACATTTGAAACAAAAATTGCAACAACTTTGAATGCATCAATATGACATTACAGCAAAAATATTCTTATTTTTGCGTTTTCCTGGAAAAAATAACATCTCTAACATGAATCTGCTTGAACGGGTTTGGGTTCTATGAGAGTTGTAATGGTAAAGAACCTAAAAATAGCAAAGGTTCATCTGGTGTGCCAGCTTATGAGTACATGCCACTACAGATACAGATATTTGGATACCAATGTTTTTCTTATGTTTGGAAAAGCACAGTCCCTGCTGCCCCTTTCACGTTAACTATGTGCACACAAAGTTGAAATGGCCAGTCCTTATATGTACACACTCAGTAACAAGGAAAGTACATAAAATATCTCATAGTTCAAAATGGACTCAGTATGAGAACCTTGAACCTTAATGTCAAACATTTCATGCCACTCTGGTCATTAAGAAGGGTGTTTCATTACTGGATCAAGATGAAGCCATGAAGCAGTGGGGTGGTGTGTTTCTTGGCACTTTGACTTCTTCCCACAGTGTGAAGACATGCACCCACACCTACTGGCAAAGCTAGAGTCACCAATTAATCTAATAAGTGTATGTGAAAGTAAGAGAGACACTCTTTTATGTCGCCTATTTGCCCACACACCTCCACACCCCTTATCAGGATCCACGGATGAAATAGTTGCCACATAATGTGTTATTATTTTGAGAGAAAATTTAAAGACACAATATGTTAATTTACTTCATCAACCTACTGTGAATTAAAAAAATGGAAGTGAAAGAGGTGTGGAAACTGCAGAGACAGGGGTGTGAGCAGTGTGAAATAGTTACTACAGGATGACAGTTTGTGTGCCAAGCTGTAAGAGGTATTAAATGACTGAAAATGGCCAAAGTAACAAAGCAAAACCAGGGGACTTTTAAAAGCTGAAAAAAGCATTAACAGCCAAGAGTATCAGCGAGACAGTGAGAAAGACGTCCTGCTGAGTCTAAGCACACTGTGGATCCTCAGGTGTGTGTAGCTCTTTAATGATCTCCTGCAGAGAAAGAGCAACAAGGTCAATTATAGAGTCCAAAAAGACGACACCATGGGGGGGCCATCACAGTGTGCTGCAGAAATAGAGCCTTTTTAGTTGTGTGATTAAAAAAAGTGTTACCTTTGAACAGGATCCTGACAGTGGGGTGTTAAGTCTGTTGTTATGGAGGAAGAAGTGTAGAAAAACATTATAAAGAGATCCTGCCACACACGCCATATTGTGCTTTGTTGAGGTTTATATACCCTTTGGTGTTTTCACTGGTAGAAGGTCCACAAGAGCAAGAACCTGAGGTATGCTGAGCTTGCAGCCAAGGTACAATAAAAAGACTGAAGAGCAAAGGTCGACCCGGTAGAAGTAGGTTACAGAGGGTTTGTAGCCACTTCAACATCCAAACTGCAACGGGAGATGGGATGGCAAGGGAAGACTCTCGGGCAAGCTATTAAAGACCTGTCTAAAGCTGCAGAGAAGGGGAGCCAGTGGCTGTGGATGAAGAGGGAAGATTCCACCGAGGCAGTCGGGTGAGCTGTGGCACCTAATGAGGGAGCCCAGGACGCCAGGTTTCACTGCTAAACTCTATGGAGATGTTGTGGGTCTCACCAGTGAAACGCCAGTAAGGAGGGTGCCTGCCTGATGACCCAAAGGATGTCATCACTTCACGGGACCATCCCACAGAGTCGCAATTATGCAACCAAGGGATAGTAATATCTAATACTAAAAACCGGTCACACCTCCTTTGAGTATGGGATACGTCTGTGTACAAGATAAAAAGTTTGTGGCATCAGGGCTTCTCCCTTGTCCCCTGTCAACAACACAAGTGGCTACCCAAGCCCATTGGCATGGAGTGGCAAGCCTAGTTCCTTGACCATAGACATGGTGCATTGCAGCTGAAAACATGGCAACAACCAATCACCAGAGTCGACCAGTCTTCCCCAACAGGGGAAGAGAGCCTTACAGGAGCAGGAACTCTAACAGAGCGTCCCAGACAGACTATGAATACAGCTGGATCAGGGTTACTCTGTATATGAAAACTAGAGGTTTTTTTTTTTTTTTACACAGATGACTGTGAGCATACGCCAAGTTGTGGCAAAATATGGGCTCTTGAAGGATTCAGATAAAGACAGCTTGTGAAGAGGTAAATGTGACAGACATGATGATTGAGAGGTGGCCTAGTTACTGCCATAAAATATTGACAAGTTTAACATAAGGTTTTTCCTTGTCCCCCTAACCAAAAGGTATTTATGAGACAGTGAAAAACAAGCTTGGGCCTTAGACAATTTTTTTTTAAAACAGGGACTTGTCAGCAAAGGGCATAACAGATTTTGTGCTCAGTTTATGTTTTGCTATGTAAAGTGATGAGTAGGGGTGCATGTCAGTATGTTAGACTGCCAAAGAGGGGGCCAGCAGAAAAAAAAAGTTTGGTAACTACTATCTCATAATATTGAGTTGCTGCCATGAGAGTGGATATTTAGGTATTTGTGTAAAAACAAGCAGATCAAGATCTGTACATAATGAAGTGGCTGGTCAGTGTCATGTTTTGTAGACTTGTCAAGGTTAATTCTATAAATCATTGCTTTGGGCCAAAACCACACTTTTTTCCCATTATACAGTGCTACTTGTCACCTTCCAAGTTGCTAAATGTTTTTTAAAAATTTTAAGCAATCAAAGGTACAAAAACAAAAATCAAATTAGGACAATACAATAGTCAACAAATAAGTAGTAAAACTTGTTTTTGCTTATTTATTTTTTATTCTTTCATTCTTGAAAAGCAGCAGTTTTAGAGATAAGAGGTTTTGCCTCAATAACAAAAAAAATGGTCACTGATACGTTGGCTGTTGCTAGAAGTGTGTTTTTCATACTGGCTGTTAGGTCAGAGGATTTATAAACTATAGTATAAGTGACCTATAGCTGGTAGCCTTCTGCCAGGGTTGGAAAAGGTAAGGGACATTTTTTAAAGGTATTTTGCAGTTTTTGTTCTTATTCTGCGGAAAAAAAGACACTTCCTTCAGTGAAAACCAAGCACTTATCCAACTCCAATGACAGATTATCTCTTCTTTAATTACAGTGAGCTCTAAATGTTTGTGTTAAACTTTTGTGTTTCGAATTCAGGAGTGCTTATACTTCAAAGCTGCTTCCTCACTGTTTCATGACATTTGTGGTGTCCAAGGGAGGTGAGATGGAGTGACCTGAAAAAAAGTGCAGAGCTTCTCCGAGAGTGGTTACAGGGAAAGTCTAATTAACATTTTAATTAACACAAAATATTGTTAACTGGAGGCCATCCTCAGAGCCATGTCTGGGACAGAATTATTACACTCGCTGCTAGCTTCTCCACCACTGCCCTTCCATGTTCTTCCCTCCAAAATGTCATCCTCAAAATGAACAAGGAGATTGTGATGGATTAAAATTCCCCATTTGTAAGTGCTGAAGGTTGAAATGTGCTGCATTAAAAGGGTATGCTAGTCTGGAGTTCAGTTCCATTTCTAAACTGGTTGATGTAATTACCGACAGTCACGACACTCACAGCAAACAAAAGAACCACACTGCATTATCAAGAGCCCTCTATAGTGGAAAGTCCTTATATAAGTACTCAAGACATTACAAGGAAGAAACCTGTTGTCATGTGAGAGCACTTATGAGAGTTACACACTCAAGATAAATCTCTGTTCAAATAAGAATCCTCAGCTTAAAGGATAAGTTCGGTTTCTACAGCTTTCACATAGTTTATAGAATGAAGTAGAGCAATATACTCACCCAGAAGGCTTTCCTGATCCAAACAGTGCTTCGGGAGATATTTAGATCCAAAATCGAGCGGCGGACATCCGTATAATGGTAGCAGACGGGGCATCTATAGCGCCGCTCCTAAAACTGCATTAATCGTCCAAAAACTCATTAGGTTCACCAACATTTCATCATGGTCCGCTCGCGCTACTCCTCCACGACAGGTCGGTGTCGCTCCACCCATGTTTTTGTGACTGTGCTGACCTCTGAACTGAAAAGTTTCTTGCCTCCGCGTCCTCCTTTCGATGAGCTCCTCATCTGTATACTCTGGCTCGAAACTGTAAGGACACCCATCATATTCAAAGTTCTCGTCCACAACATCTTCATCCGATAGATATTCGTCCATTTTGCACAAAACTGGAAGAAGAAAGTTATTGTGTAGCCACTGCTCGCCGCTGAAACAATGAGCCGTACTGCGCATGAACGCGCAACCGGCAAGAAACTTTTCAGTACCCTCACATTATTACCTCTGCCAGGGATGTTACGTTTTTGCCTGTTTTTTTTTTTTTTTTTTTTAGCAAGATAATGCAAAAACTACTGGACGGTTTCACAAAAATTTTCATTATATGTTGTTAAAGGCCCAACTTAAAAATTATTAAATTTGGGTGGTGATCTGGATAACCGCCATTTGTGAACTATCATTTTTGTTCAATTATTGTCAAACTAATAATGACATCAACATGATTCCAAGTGCTAGAGACAGGTTTTCAGGGTCAAGGGATCATATTATAAGAGTTACTTCATAATGGAACTATTGCTTATAGATGTAAATGCAATATATGAGCTACTCTGTGGAGGTTTGTGCTCTCGAGGGGCTGTCTTGTTTACTTTGCAGTTGAAATGTAGTGAAAGAAAACCATGAAGTAATAAAGTCTGAGCAATGCATGCTTTACCAAAAACCTTTCTACAGATCAGCAGCTTTGTATAATTTTCATTTGTCTTGATGCAAATATTTTTAGGACAAATGCAGTCTTATTTGCTCAAACAGGCAAACATTCACAAAAACACTCCCTTCTGTAGCAAACTCTAACTTTCTCACTCTCTCACTGAAAGTTCATTTTAAACCTGATTGTGCCCACTCTGTTGATTTCAACCATTAAAGGCTCAATATGTACAATTTGACTGGCAGGGGACTCTCAAGTAAGAAAAACAACTGCCGACAGGTCAAGACGCAGTTACCCACTGACCCAGGATGAAATGGGAGCTTGCGTTAGACGACAGCAGGAAGTGACTTGTACAGAGATTAGCATAGATGGTCATAGCTTCACAAGCAGTTTTGTCAAATCTGGACAGCATTTCTTTATTGAATGAGGAACAAACGACACTGAAAGCATTTCTTGATTAAAAAAATATGGAAGCCCCACTTCCAACACCAAGTGGCTTACATTATGTACTATACGACATGGCAGAAAGCCTTCCTACTGCATTGGTTTGCTGTTTAGGGAATACAAGTCATGGGGTGACATTTCTGTCAACCAGAGTCCTCAATTCTGAAAGAGAAGGAACGCTGACCTGGGACGAAGAAAACAGCCGATCTCCATCAGAGTTGTGGATGTCAGTTACAGGGGATGGAGTTAAAGGAAGACGATTGGGTGGCAGAACACAGCAGGCAGAGATTAGTGGTGGTCCATCACAGATAATCAGCACAAAATATGAAGAAAATACAGAAACAGAACTTCGGCAGCAGGTTATGCTTACTATCCCAGTAGCCTTTCATGCATTCCTCATGGCAATGCACGAAAGTTCTCATGGTAACAATAAACAAACAGTCACCATGATTTGGCCCGTGTCATCCATATATTTTTTAATTTCCCTGTCTTTGAAAACTTAAAGAAATATTTGAGGAAATGTTTGCTTTGTACAAAAAATGTATATACAACATATGTATGTGCCTACATACCTTGTGTTTGAAAATGTTTAACAAATGCCTACAGTTGTACTAGCAACCAATAGGGCTGACACTTTATACTTAATATTCAAATATCTCTTTGAGAATGGGGGTAAAATCTGTGCTGGAACTGTAAATATACATTTGAATTTAAATATACAGTTCTGCAGCTCACAAGGTGCCTGGAGCAGTGAACCACCCAATACAACTGAGGGCGCTCCCAGCCTAATCTGACCATCAACTGATCTCTTGACCTCAACCACAGGAACTACACCAAACAAAAATGGAGGACTGGCAAAGACACTCAGTTGAAGCATTTCATGCTGCTCATGGCAAAGTAAAAAACAATACCAGGATGTGTGTCAATAATGTGCAAAGCAGCTGTCTCACTTCTCATCCACGACAAATCAGTAGGCCCATTGATCAGACTTAACGGCAATGGAGAAGTGCTCGACACTTGTGCGACCACATCCTCCTTCGCAGGTCCCTGCCTGCCAAAGAGAAAAGTCTACCGCTGATATGACAGCAAGATTCATACGCCAGGACATGTGGCCCATCAGTGTGGCCTTGGGGAAGGTAAATAGAAAAATTATATAAAGGAAATGCCCTATGTCTGTCATGCAACTGGGCCGTCATGGGTATGGGGTGCATGCTAACAACCTAGTATCTTTGGTTATAAGCATATATGCTTGAAGACCAATCAAGTTTGACTTTAGGAAAAGTGACAGCCCTAGCAACCACATATGCCAGCGAAAAGCATTCAGCCTCTTTATTGAGCATTTTAGTACTTGTTAATATCACAAATGTAAAAAAAAAAAAAAAAAAAAGGAAAAAAAAAAAAAACTCTATATTGTCACACTGTCTGGGACACCGTTAAGACTCATGTTATTCAAAGGCCCAGTTCCCCACATAGGCCCAGTCTGTTCTGATTGGTTAATCTGTCTACTTGGTGGTAGTTGTGCCTTCAACAGCTCTGCATTCTTTCGCTATGCTCTGCACTGGGCTCACCACCCGAGCCAGTCACCTTTAACTCCTGATGAAACAATGGTAGGACATCACACTGGTAAGTCAATTTTGTCAGCTATAAGTGGCAAATGGAGAGAGCAGAAAAGGTCAGTGTGCTGCCACTTGATCAACACATTCAGATTGAGTACTATTCACACCAACAAATATGCCTGCAGGCTGTTTCAATATGTCTGACCTGTGAGTCAACAGACTGAAAAAACACATCACCACCAAATGCATGCACACACACCAGAGAGAGAGGGGGAGAACTGGGATATTTTTGCTGCATTGAGAGAAGGATCCTTTTAAGTAATGGTACTTTTTTACTGACTTTGTATGCATTTATTTTTGCCTCTAAACAACATTTCTTCTTCAGCAGTAGAAAACATACCTAATGAAAATAAGATCTGGAGCATCTGCTACAGAAAAAAGCATAACTTCAGATACATTTTGGCAGCTGTTCAGTTATAGCTGATGAAGCTCAGTGTACTCTGTATACTCTGTTTTTAGACTCCTACTGGAATAAACAGCATACATATACAGTCAAGTGTACGATGATGCTCACACCACAGCTTCCCTAAGAGTGAGGGAAAGTGGTTTCAGGCAGCTGTTGGTGTTGTAAACAGAAGGAGAGGGAGATGTCCCAGTGCCACAGACTTTTTGATTTGTACATCGAAGTACTCTATTGTAGGTGCTGGTCTTGTGGGATAGGTGGCAGCCATGCACGTGCCATTAGTGGGGGCTTGTGCCTTGTGCAGCCATTTCCTGCCTGAGACCCATTTCCTACAAGTCCTGTCCTGATTTCTCTCCCCTTACTAAAATCTGTCCGTTCTCCACTATCATTGAAAATTTGCAAAAAGTTGTTGCAGAAGAAAACAATATATTTTGAAAAAGAAGTACTATATTACATGACGGTATATACTGTAAATAAAACACACTAAGGAGAGTTTGAAAACTCTCCAGGTGATATCATGTGTGGCTGTGCGGCAAGAGCCAATCAGCGTTGTGTGGGTGTGCCAGTACCCATGACAGACAGTTTTCATTCCAGTTCACAGAGTGACAATCCACCTAGACGGGACCGCAGAAGATGCTGCAGGACCAGCAGCTGCAGTGTTTGGTGTTTGGTAGGTGAGTGAAAAGGATACAGTTGGAATAATGTCAGCTTATACATCCTATTACATGATATATGATATGATTGTGGTGAAACTCGAGTGGGCGTGACATCACTGAGTGATGGCAACGGGCGACGGTGACCAAAATGAGGTATTTATGGACATGTGACGCGACTTCAGTGGGCGATGCAATTTCAGTCGCAAAGTCACGTTTGGTGTGGACGCAGCTTTAGACCATTTAGAGGGGTGCTAAGGCCCCCTTAATATATATGTGTGTATATGTATAATACATATATATGTGTATATACACACACACACACACACACACACACACACACACACACACACATATATATATATATACACATATATATATATATATACACATCTGTGGGACGTCTTCAAAGGGAAGGTGGAGAAGCACAAGGTCTCTCACGCTCACCAGCTCTGTGATGTGGTCATGGGAGATGGAAAAGGATTTCAGTGGCAACCTGGGAAGCTCTGGTGAACTCCATGCCCGTGAGGGTTAAGGTAGTGCTGAAAAATAATGGTGGCCAAAGTGTCT
Organism: Cetoscarus ocellatus; assembly: GCA_037902135.1. Classification (NCBI taxonomy): domain Eukaryota; kingdom Metazoa; phylum Chordata; class Actinopteri; order Labriformes; family Labridae; genus Cetoscarus; species Cetoscarus ocellatus. Next base: position 57,954 of record JBAMNC010000763.1, read on the forward strand.
TTTCTTCAGTGTTGTCCGATGAAAAGATATAGTAAAATATTTGCAAAGATGTGAGGGGTGCACTCACTTTTGTGAGATATTTTATTTATATATATATATATATGCCCCGTTGGTCATCGTGGCACTCAGGGCAGTGACCCCAACACTGGAGAAGTGGCTCCAACAGATCCCTGGAGAAACATCAGACATCTCACTCCAGAAAAGTGCAGTCCTAGGAACAGCTAAGATACTGCACAGGACCCTCAAGCTCCCAGGCCTCTGGTAGAGGACCAGAGCTGAAGAGGATAAACAGCCACCCACCCCACCGGGGGAAAGGGGGGTGGGTGAGGGAAGAGTTTTTTTTTTTTTTTTTTTTTTTTCATACAGTTCCATGAAAAAGTATTTGCCCCCTTCCTGATTTCTTACATTTTTTCATATTTGTCACACTTAAATGTTTGAGATCATCGCACAAATGTTAACATTAGACAAAGATAACCTGAGTAAATACAAAATGCAGTTTTTAAATGTTGATTTTATTTATTAAGGGGAAAAAGCTCTCCAAACCTACATGACCCTATGTGAGAAAGTAATTGCCCCCCCCTTGTTAAATCATGAGTTAACTGTGAATAACCACAATTTTTTGAAAGCTGGCTTCAATTTGACTGACCACACGCAGACCTGATTACTGCCAGACTTGTTGAATTAAGAAATCACTTAAATAGAACCTGTCTGACAAAGTGAAGTAGGCTGCAAGATCTTGAAAAGAAACACATCATGCCATGATCCAAAGAAAAAATGAGAAACAAAGTGACTGAAATCTATCAGTCTATTGCAAAGCTATTTCTAAGGCTTTAGGACTCCAGTGAACCACGGTCAGAGCCATTATCCACAAATGGAGAAAACTGGGAACAGTGGCAAACCTTCCCAGGAGTGGTTAGTCTACCAAAATTACACCGAGAGCACAACGACGACTCATCCAGGAGGTCACAAAAGAGCCCAGAACAACATCTAAAGAACTGCAGGCCTCACTGGCCTCAGTTAAGGTCAGAGTTCATGACTCAACAATAATAAAGAGACTGAGCAAAAATGGCATCATGGGAGAGCTCCAAGGCCAAAACCACTACTGACCAAAAGGAACACAAAGGCTCATCCCACATTTGCCAAAAAACATCTTGATGATCCCCAAGACTTTTGGAAAAATATTCTGTGAACTGGGGAGACAAAAGTTGAACTTTTTGGAAGGTATGTGTCCCATTACATCTGGCGTAAAAACAACACAGCATTTGATTAAAAGAACATCATAGCAACAGTCAAACATGGTGGTGGTGGTGTGATGGTCTGGGGCTGCTCTGCTGCTTCAGGACCTGGAGGACTTGCTGTGATTGATGGAACCATGAAATCCATCAATTTCACATAGGGTCATGTAGGTTTGGAGGGCTTTTTTCCCTTAATAAATAAACTCAACATTTAAAAACTACATTTTGTATTTACTCAGGTTATCTTTGTCTAATGTTAACATTTGTGCGATGATCTCAAACATTTAAGTGTGACAAATATGAAAAAATGTAAGAAATCAGGAAGGGGGCAAATACTTTTTCATGGCACTGTATATACCACACACCACAGTGCATAGTAAAAACAACATCCTGCATACTTGTTGTTATGGCCCTGTCAGTGGAACAGCCTACCTGAAGACCTACCTTTTTAGTCTGGCTTTTAGCTGATTATATTAGTTATTATTTCTTCAGAACTATGTATTTATTAAATCCTCTTAATCTGTTTTATTTCTCCAATTCAGTTTAGATTTATTGTTCAAAATTTTGTTCTCTGTTAACTGATTTTCTTTCCATCATCCTACTTTAGCAGATTTTATGATGCATTCGGCGTTACACTATCTCATTTTACCATATTATTTTAAATTTATTTTTTTTCCTGCAGTATTTTTTATCGAATTTCTTGACATGGTTTTTTATTGCCATTTTAGTCCTAGCTCGTGTGTTTCCTCATTTTAATTGAAGATGGCATTTCCTCAGTCCTCTAAATCTGTTTTCTGTTAGAATCTCTTCTTTATGTCTTTGTGTGTTTGCGTAAGTGAGCGTGAGTTTGTATGTGTGCTTTATGTGGATTGCGAGGGTGGGTGGAGTCTGGTATTTTTATTGTATTCAATTTTCTACTTTTTATTTATTTGTTTTTATTTTATTTTATCTCTAATGTAAAGGATTTTGTGCTCCAAGATTTTGTATGAAAAGTGCTATACTAATTAAGTTTGATCGCTTGATTGGTTGAATATTAATACAGCTAAGGCTGGATGTCAGCCATTTTGACCTTATTGATATTTTGTATTGAGGGTAACAGTATGTAAGGTTGACTGGTCCAGTACATACTGCTATATATTTCCCCAAATAGTAAGATATCTGTAAACTTTTGGCATAGTGCAGGTTTACCAAATGGTTGCATACTGCACACTATATTTTGGCAAAATATGTACATACTGTTAGTGTAGTATATTGTTTTGAAAACAGCCTGTGTTTTGGGGTGGCAGCACCTTTCAAAAAGATCTTTGGGGACTCACTAAAGGGACATTTTCTATGTTTCATACATTCTAGGCTGATCAGTTTGACAAAATGTATGATGTTGGACGTGCATTGTGCTGCCAAGAAAAAAGTCACAGTATAAGACCCAGTTAGTTAATCAAACTTTTGCCAAAACCAGTAAAAAAAAAAATAAAACTTCGATCAGAAAAAAATTTAGAGATATTCTTTGGTTTTCTTTTAATATTAAAATGTTATTCAGTTAAAACTACTACCCTAGCCCCATCAGTGCTTAACTCTTCACAGGCTTTCCACAAAACTGAACCATGTCTCAAAGGACACTGATTGGTCCAAATATTTTCTGACAAGAGCAAAATGTTCCATCAGTTTAATATTGAGTTTCTTTGTATTTATGTTTATTCAATCACAATCTACATGTTCAGTTTAAAGGATGTAAAACTGTGCATTATTTCACTAAAGACAACCAGCTTTGCATCACTTCACAATTTTTCTCTTTGACTCTTTGATTCCTGGTAAATAATTCATACATTAAAGTCTAACAGAGGTACCATCCATCCATTTACACTAACCAATGCTGTGGTCAGCCTCAAAAGGTCAGTGCGCTGTCACTTGTCACTAACTCATTCACACCAACAAATAAGCCTGCAGACTGATTTCAACATGACCTGCATGTCTGCAGTCTGTGAAAAACACATCACCACCACATGCATACACGAGGAGGGAAAACAGGATACTTTTGCCGCATTGAGGAAAGAACCCCTTTAAACAAAGGTAGTTTTTTTTTTTTTTTTTTTTTAACTGACTTTCTATGCATTTATTTTTACCTCGAAACAACATTTCTTCTTCAGCAGTAAAAACATCCCTAATGAAAATAAGATCTGGAGCATCTGAAACAGAAAAACACAACTTGAGATAAATGGTGGCAGCTGTTCAGTTACAGCTGATGGAGCTCACTGTTCTTTGTATACTCTGTTTTTAGACTCCTACTGGAATAAACAGCACACATACTCAGTCAAGTATGTGTATGATGATGCTTACATCACAGCTGCTCTCATGTGTGCATATGTTTCTAAGAAAATAACATTTTAAAGCTTAAATATATGGCAGGCAGAGCCTTGAATTATAGTATTTTATATATTAAAGAAAAAACTATAAAGACTGTTTAAGGACACAACACATGTTGGATCACATGTAAGTGTAATATTGTTTTTAAGGTTTTTATTTGACTTTGTAGGGGATCTGGCACACTGGACCCTCCCTCCCTCTCCCTCTCTATTAGCAGTCATTTCAAATAACTGCATGCCACCACCTGAGTCTTTATTTAAAAAGAGTTTCTTCCTCTGAAGTGCAGTGCAAACGAGCATAGTTGATGCAGATGGTGAGGTTTAACCACTGGTCATCAATTGCTAACAAATATTTCCTGATGACATTGATTATTGGTGTTGACTATTTTTGTTCATGTTCAGAATTACCACCATTTTTTCAGTTTACTTCTAACACAAGAGGTAACTGCATACAGCCTGAAGTCTTTTTGTGCCCTATACTGTTGTCTTCCAGTAACATACATCATAAACATGCAAGTATAAAGAAAAAAACATGATGCCAAAGGACACAAACTACAAGTTTATCTCTATCTTTAGACCTCTTGCCCCTATACATGAAGGTGCGTTTACACTGAACACGACCTGGGCGACCAATCTATGTAAAGTCAATGTACAGCGGCAATGTAGTGGGGCAAGTGCTCCCACGATGCAACAGACGCGACCTGGGCAAATTGGTCAAACTACCGGGTCACTTTGGACACATGACCAGGTTGCGTCGCTCGGTCCCCAAAGGCGATGCCATGTGGCTGTGCCGCGACAGCCATGACGACACCCATGACGGAACTGTTTTTAATCCAGATCACAAATGACTATCCATGTCCGTGTGGGAACATTAGTTAGTGAATACATTAGTTCCACCTTATTCAACAGAAGTGGTGGTTCTCTGCGGTCCTGTCCTTCCTCCCCTGACTCAGCTGCAGTGTTTTACGGTTGGTAGATGAGTGAAAAGGATACAGTTGGAATAATGTCAGCTAATACATACAAATACTGTATATGATATATGAAATGATATGATCACGGTGAACCTCAAGTGGGCACTAGTGACGTGATGGTGATATAATGAGCAATTTATGGACAGGCGAAGCGACTTGAGTGAGCGGCGCAATCTTGGTCGCCAAGTCGCATTCGGTGTGAGCGCACCTTGAGACTCCTATCCCCATTTGGGCTTAGTCCCCTCTGATTGGCTTACAGGTCAACTCTTTGGTGATTGGTCAGTTCAGTTCATTTTGTCCACAACTCTGCATTCATTTTAACCTCTGTGCTCTACAACTGGCTTGCGACAGCGAGCCAATGGGCATAGACTCTTGGTGAAACCATGGTATGTCTATTCAGGAGGGGGGGCAGAGGAAAGAGTCCTTTTAGGCAGCTACTGACACTGCAAATAGGGGGGCTAGGAGAGGTCTTAAGGCAACAGAATTTCTGTCTTGCTAAACATGTTAAACAGACTAAAGTGCCGATAAAACTCCAAAAAGCATGATATGACAGCTTTGACATCATGACCAATAAGAATTGAACTCAAAAGCCACCTAAGCTGACAAAATTGATTTCGTGACTCAGGCTTTGTCCAGGATATTCTAAATAAATAGTTTACAGATGTCCCCAATGTCACTAAATTTTGCAGAGTGCAGGTCAGGTGTTCATCAGTAAAGAACTATAAGAGCTCTCGAGGCCTAACAATTTTCAAGTAACATTTGTAAGTCATTACTTCTAATTTTACTCTGTTATTTCATAGTTTTACAGTGAACACATGAAAGACTAAATCACTCTAGAGGAAAAAAAACTTGAAATTGCACATTGATGTTTTTGTGTTGGCATAAAAAAGGTTAAATTAGAGAGGGATGTTTGCCTTTCAGAATATCCCCACTCTGCTGCTGCTGCTGGGCAAAAATGCTTTACTTCTGCTTGGCCCGCTCCAAAAATGACAGACGGCCTCGCTATCACAAGTCAATGAAAGAACAATTTCAAATACAACTGCAATGAACCACTTACATCACCCCTCACAGTGGGTGACTTTCCTTTGGGCGACATTCCGGTTGTTTCGCCATGCTGTGGGGCTTACAGGGCTCACTAGCTTGCTTGGCTAGCTTTCCTTGCAATGGAAGCTGCAAATGCTGTTTCCCTCACTGCAGAGGAGACAGCAGGGGATACATATTGACACGGTTGCTCCATCCTCAATAAATTTATGGCATGTTTCTTGACAACATACGATGAAAACAGAAACAAGTTACATTACACGACTCAATAACATGGACAAATTCAAAAACTTCTTTAGCTTACAGAATTTGGTCCAACTAATTCAAGATGGAGTATTTATCTTTGTAGAGCTGCTCTCCACTTTTCTACATCACTGACAGCTTCTCTGCTGATACTTCCACAGGCGTTAATTAATACGTTACCATGCTATCTGGTGTCCTCAGTGTTCTGCTTTATACACATGTGAGCACCAAAAGCTCCTCTTCTTCATGCTCTTAGTTTGTTTATTACAAGGTGTGTCAAACTGATTTATGTTCTTCTGTTTAATTGTTCATGAGACATTTGACCTTCTGTGTTAAACAGCGGCTTGCCTTTTGTGTAGCCTAGCCTGCTAACTTCCTTCCCATAATGCAGAGTGAAACACATAGTAGAGCCAAGAAATGTGCCTTGAAAATAAAATTTCAGATTTTTTCAATTACAATATGATCACAATCATTTTTTTTTACATCTCAAAGAGATTAATAATTGACATGACGCAAAAATAACACAGCAAAGTTTTGCCATAATTTAAACAAAACACTGTAAGTCACAGAATTTAACTGTATTTTCCTCCAGCAATTAAAGTGCATGCTGTTATTTTGCTATGGTAAGTTGCACAGGTGCAATTTGTGGTTTGGATAAGGGGAAGCTGTATACATCCACACTGAGCTGCACTTTTCTCTCAAAACATTGACATGAATCTCTCATATCATGTTTTTACTTCATTAAAAAATACAAGTCTTGAAATGCGCTTGTGAAAAAATGTCAGGCCTTTCCACTATTTAAATATCTAATTTTTTTTTTATTATTTCTATATTGAAACCATGCAACAACTTTTTAGCTGTTGTGTCTCTGTTGGATGAGACATGGTGGAGTTAACTACTAGGTGTCAGGGGGAGCAAAATGAACGGTGGAGCAAGATATATTTAAGTCTTCCATTAAAATAGTAAATAAATAACCACATAAATAAATAATTTGGTAGATATGCTGCCCAGCCCTTAGTCAATCATGCTGTTTTGACAAAATGGGAGCCCTGCCTTTTGTGTTTTTGGACTCATTTAAAATTCTGCTAGGTGAACCTGAAATGATCCAAAGCAAATTGATTAATTTTTTACTTTTTCTTTTCTTCATTTTAATTGGAAAAAGGTAGGTCTTTGTTGAAAGGCACCCAATACATTCAAAAGTCATAATCAGTCTTCTGCTTGCTTTAACATACATAAACTCAATATTAGTATGTACAATCCTTTAAATTAAATACTTTTTTAAACAATTTATTGTATTTTTAACTTAAAATAAAATGTTCTTTGACCTTTTATCATCAATGAGTTGAAGTATATATTTCTCAGTGTCCCTGTTAGCCTGAACTGTGTGTTACTGAGCTAGGGGACATCTTAAATGTTTAAACTCACAAAACTTAACATTTTTCCAAAAATAATCATCAAGGAATAAAATTTAGGCTTAAATATACCATACTTACCCACAATGCTATCAAAGACTTGAGGTGTTTTGCAGATGTCTCTGGATTCTCTTGCAGGTAACTTCCCTGCTCTGTTGTTCTCACTCACTTCCTGTTTCTGGTCACATGACACAGTTACCTGTGACTAACTGCTTGTGCTTATTAAAGTGACCACTAAACACACTTATTTCAAACTGTTTAAAACACAAATAACCTTACATATTAACTGATATTGGCAGAACGGCTGTTTCATGGATTCATTTTTAATGAAAGATGGATTTATCAGCAAATAGAGACTTACACATGAAGGATAAAGAGGCTTCATTTGGACCAGAAAACAGAAACTTTTGGGAGGCATTGCAGCCCAGGGAATTACAATTAATACCAGAGCTGGACTTCATTATACAGTTTTGTTTTCATCAAAAAGTGAGTTATGTAAAATCTCGGAGGCCGCTCTGTCCTTTAAAGTCAATCTGGCTGCTGCTTGTTTTATATAGGTTGAATTGTAAAACTTTAATTATGCGGGTCTGCCGTTCAATTAATTTCCTTAGTCAGTGGTCATTATGAACAACAATTCAACATCCCTATTTTCATAGATAAATCTTAACATGCATTTGAAAACTGGCCACTGTGGCACTAATCCCATAACATTTAAGGCATTAATTTGCAAAAACAGATAATGCCATTTTAGAAAAACACAAGCTGAGAGTTGAATTAATTTTTCAAACAGAGCTACATTCTGATCCAAATCTTTTTTGTTTCAAAGACCGATAAAGCCTGTGGGAAACTTGGCCAAATTTCATACTTTGTGTTAGAAACTGTTAAACTGTTTCATACCAGAAGCTGATAAATTTAGAATATAAATGTGTTTTAAATCTCAACAGAGGTCATAATTTAACAGTTACAACTTCTCTGTCAAAATGAACTTTAAGTATTAAATTCCACACGTTCCATGAAATTGATTCATACAACCAACAGAAAGTTTGTTGGTGATAAGTATTGCAGAATAGAATTAACCGATCATATTTGAGTAGGTGAAGCCAGTGTGTTGACAGGTTTTATTCTATATTTCCAGGTGTCCAGCCACCTGACCATATTTAAGACTTTTGGAGCAAGAGATCAGAAGTAAAGACGCTCTTTGATATAATGTACAAACATGAAGACGTCCATGTGTATGAGGAAGACTGGGAACACTACAACGTTAAAGCAGCAGCAGCAGCTAAATGCTGTCTCTCCTCTCAGCTAAAATCAGAGATCCTAAAGGACCCCAAAATGTGCACTACGTACCAAAATGATGCAGTTTAAACCTGTAAGTCTGCTGAATGGTTAGAAATGTTGAATATTATAAATCTGCATAGCACAGGCTATTGCATGTCAAATACATTAAAATGTATTTTTCCTTTTTTTTCTGTGCAGCTTGGTTCTGTTTATGATTACCTGTTTATGGTTTGGTTTTCTATTGTCTAAGGGCACTCGCTCTACACTTTAAAGGTAGGGTCTGCAGGATTTTTCATTACTGTTTATAAACACAACATCCAAACGAAGGCCCTCCCCCTGAACTCCTTGCTACCTAATGCGGGGGCCCACGCTCTCCGGCAGCAGATCAAGAACACGCCTGACCCAGCCCGATAGCCCTGCAGCCAGCTCCGAGCAAGAAAATGAATCCATAACCTACTTGTCGAACAGCATGACGGCTAACTCTGCATCGCTTTTCATCCCGAGACGGTCCTTCAGAGCTCGGAAGCGGGTGAAAGCGGGTGAAAGCCAACCCTAGGTTCACTCTGGTTTTAGACTGAGCTTTGTCCTCTTGGCGTTTTGCTTCTGTCTGATTGTATCTTCTTTTCTTCGCTGTAGCCTCTGCCATCTCTGTCGGTGTTCGGTCAAAGCATGCTACCTGTCAAGATGAGCTACCTAGCGCTACTGCGCATGCGCCTTACGTCTTCACTCTCTCTCGGTTAGGTTTAGGGTAAGGGTTGGGGTGAGGGTAGCTTTTTTCAAAGAGGAAGCCTAACAGAACACCGGTCTGCATAGTGTTCTGTTAGTGCATTTTATAACACTCAAAGTCACGTGCGCACTGGGCGCGCTGTGATAGGCTGAGGTATCCCAACCTACTCTCTGCCCAAAAGCATCCCAAGGCAACCAAAACATCCAAATACAGGCTAAGGAGGGGGGTGAGGTAAACAAAGACACCATCACACATCAATACAGACCCATAGGACACGATTGAGCAGGATTTCTCCTGAAAAAGTTGATATTTTATTTTTAGGGAAAATCCTGCAGACCCTACCTTTAAAGAATAGAAATAGAATAGAATAGAATCGCATAGCATTTTATTGTCACTACATAAAACACTCATTAGGCACCAGAATTTGTACAGTGAAACATAGTTTGGCATCCTTAGTGGCAGCAAAGAACACACAAAAGAAATATAAATATTATAAAATAGAGACAAGCTGTAAATAGACAGACTATAGCTAAAAAATAACAAATTTTTATATACATCAGGCATGTAGCTCCATGTCCTGGTTTGTTGAACTATTCGCGTCATGTCTTACGTGTCTATTAAGCAAGGATTTGATGTAAGCCGAATAAAAAATTAAAAACAATTGTTTCTGTAGAGGATCAGATGCAGCTCTTCATCCCTCCACTTTGGAAACACTTGAATCAGAGGGGGCTGCTAGGCAACGAGAGGATATGATAATAAGGTCTGTGCTGATTGGCTGCCCAAAGAATGTCTGATGGGAGGGGGGAAGAGGGGTTACAGGCCCCAGAATGGGCTTTCAAAACAGTCATGGCGTCTGCCTGTGATGAGCTTTGATATAATAAATCCCAAGCAGTAAAAAATACTGCATTTTAAGAGACATTTTCCTTAAAGAGACATGGCATGGCATTCTCTGTGAATTGAGAATTAAGTAAAAAGTGTCACGTTCTTCTGCTCCACAAGCCCCTTCTAACAACATTAAAAACAAAGATGAATGTTTAAAATTGCTATAACTGACAGGAGTGCTGTGAGTGTGTGTCTCTGCCTTTTTATGTCTAGACACACCCTGTGTCTCGAGATGTAATGATGTTTGAGTTTGATTGTGGCACTTTTGTATAAATGCACTGTGAAAAGAACCAATGCAACCTGTAGCTGTGCTGTTTCTTAAGTATGCATTTGCAGCTCTACAAAAAAGTACAGTACCTGACTTTAAAACCCTCTAAAATATACTTCAAGTGATTATTTTAGAATATTAATCAAATAAAAGCAGATAAATCTATTTATGTTTAGTTCAAGTATATGATAATTTGAAACAAGGACAAAATAATCAGCTCTAGGTATCATGCCAATGTTGAAGGCTTAGAAAGACAAAGCATCCACCATCTGAACATACAGAAAAAGAGGAGAAATGTTGTTAGCATAGGTCGCAGCTGGGGTCATGGACACCATCAGTGGATAAACACAGCTCTGCCCTGTGTGAAAACATCATCAGCACTGGTGAAAATGTCATTTCTGTGGATATAGAACCTGCAGAAATGTCACTGCAATGGTCAGAAACATTATCACTGTCCATCACTAGCACTATTTATTTAAGTCAGTCTGGGCATTTCGGTTATAAAAAGATGACCTCTCATCCAGCCAGTATACTGGACTTTAGGAAGCAGTAGCAACTGTCAGACAGAGGAGTGAAGACCTGACGGATCCCTGAGGCCAGCTGGAGGAGGAGTAAATCCTCATATTGACTTTGGTTGAAGCAGTGATCAGTCATACTTGCTCAGTCTGCAGAGGTTTATGGCGACTAGAGCAGTGATACCCAGATCTCTGCTTGTTAATGATTCATTCGATGTCGACAATTAGCTGCAAATGATAGTCAATAAAGCATGTTGTACATAAGTACAAACACTGGCCAACTTATTAGGTACATTAGTTATACTGCTTATCAAGATGGCTTGCTAGAGTTCAAACTTGAGCATCAGAACAGGGAAGGAAGTTGATTTAAGTGAGTTAACGTGAAATAGCTTTGGAACTGGACAGGCTGGTCTGATTATTTGAAAAATGCTGATCTGATGAGATATTTACAGATATTTACTAACAATCTCTAGTTTTAAAGAAAAGGATCTGAAAATGTGAATATGTCTAGAAGCAGCATTTCTCTTGGTGAAAATGCCTTGTCGATGCCAGAGGTCAGAGGAGAATGTGCGATGAAATGAAGATGGAGATCTAATGAGCAACAGTCACTCGTATAACCACTCGTAACAGCAAAGGCATGTAGACCATTTTTGGTTCCACAGCATGTCAAACCTCGAAGCAGATGGCATACAGCAGCAGAGGACCACACCTGCTGCCAGTCCTGTCAGCTAAGGACAGGAAGCTGAGGCTACGATTCACACAGGCTCACATTAATTGTAAAATAGAAGTTAGGACAAATATTGCCTGGTCTGATGAGTCTGGATTGAAGACAAAGTTTATTTGTATAGCACATTTAGAAACAATGTTGTGTTGACCAAGGTGCTGCACAACCACAAAAAGACAAGCAAAATAGGAAAACAGCAATGAGAACCATCATCAGGACAAACAAACTAAAGTTGCTAAATGGTACAAAAAAGCACAACAGCTAAGGTAAAAGCCAAAATAAAAAAGAAAACCATAAAAATCAACCTGACATAACGTAAAATAATCTAAAACTATTTAAAAGATTAAAAGATGTCAAAAATCAATAAAACAGGAAGCTTGGGTAAAAAAAAAGGTCATTGATTATATGGGGGGTCCTGTGACTGCAAATTTGTCAAATTTCATATGCATAAAGTGGTTGATTTAATCTTTTGGTACCAGTTGATTTAACTCCTTAGAAGCTTTGAGTGATGGTGGATGATGGCTAAAACACACTGTCAGCACTGTATAAGCACTATTTTACAGCATTTTTCTTCATGTTTAGTGGGTGTGGGGGTTTAATTAGTCACCACAGACTAAGACTATCAAACTGCATGTCATTGTTAAGCAGCTGATAAAAACAGAGTGGGTCCCTATGAATAGGTCTTAATTTGGGTTTAAAAACAAACATATGGCAACATCTGATCCTGCATCGTGGTGACTTGTAGTATGCACTACATACTACATTGTATTATATAAAACTGGGCTGTGGTAAAAAAAAAAAAATAAATATTGGGAATCGCTGTATTAACCGACATCAGTCGAGAGAAGATAGGCCACAGTAGACATAAATTGGGGGACAGTGGCTCAGTATAATAATGCACTCTACCAGCAATTAGAAGGTTGCAGGTCTGAATCAAGCTTTAGCCCTTACATGCTGATGACCCTTGGGCATATAACTTAACCATTCCAATAATCAGAGGGATGCAGGTTCAAGCCCAGCTCCAGCTTATAAATGCAAATGGCCCTTGTGCATGTAACATAACCCCCAGTTGTTCGCACTGCTTCTTCAGTGGCATGTCAATGGACATGAAAGAGCATGGAGGATCAGCTTACCACATCAGGGTCAGGTCTGGGAGCGCAGGCTGGGTCGGCACCTGGCCATTCATCATTCATGATGATTTGTCTGCAACACCAGTAACATTAACCCGACTTCATTCAGGGGGGTTTAGGGGTGATGAAGTTCAAGAGCGCAAACCCTACACCCCAAGGGTCCAGAGGCAAGGGACGCCAACCCCTTTCATCTATGTTACCATCTGCCAAGCAGTGCTTCAGGAAGTCAGCTTGCATGTCCTCAGCTAACAAACCCACTTCCAAGTATTTTTCAATTAAACCAACCACCCTCCTGTCTCCAGCTTAAGCCCTTATGGACTCAGCTACACCTCCAATGTTCAGCTTTTACTGATGGACAACTTCCAAAGTAAACACAGCATCAGTAAGTGAATGACGGTGAGCTGGTAGATATGACCTGAGGTGTAAAAGTGCTTTGAGAAGTCAGAATTACCAGAAAAGCAGTATATATGATTAAGTCCATTTACCATTTGAAGCACTTGTTTAGGGATGAGAAGACACCAGTGTAGTTAATGGAGCAGTGTCAGTGAGAAGGGCCAGTCTGTCGCTCACATAATCCTTTTTTCCGTATATCGAAGTTTTAGGTTAGGATGAGGCCATGGTGATATTTAGGCGCAATTTATTAGTAGAAATGTAAAATTGGCTAAACTTAAAATTAGGGTAAAACTAATTAGCAGAGGGTTATTTCCTCCTTTTTTTCTTCCTTTGTTGAGATGTATTCTTCAAAAACTAGTCATGGATTGTCTTTGACAATGACTCGCTTTGCTGGAGAGCATTTTTTTGCTTGAAAGATAAAATTAATTGCAAGCTCACGCTGCGTTCTCCTAAGAGAAAGCTTTAAATAAGATGAAAAGCAATGCACTGCAAATGACTGCACAGTTTGAAGTCACAGTTTTCTTTTGTGGTTAAAAAAATGCTTTCTAAACTTCCCTAGCTTACTGTCAGGGTAATCATTATTTTAATAAAAGAGAGAGAGAGAGAGACTGTTGTGAGCAAGACGCTCACAACAACGCTGTATTTGTTTTTCTCCTCTCATGCTGTTTGTGCTATCTCCTTCACGAACACAGATGCATGTGACGAGTGAGAGGCGATGATGATGCAGCTCCTAAACAAACTCCTCCAGCTCCAGCCGCCCCCTCTGACACTCACAATGAATGGATCACCTCCCTGCATCGAGAAAAAGAATATAATCCCCTCAATAAAGATGTGTATACAATGGCTGAGAGAGACAACATGTTATTTTCTCTTCCCCCCATCCCTCTTATTCATTCTGGCGTCCTATTTTCTCTAACTGCTACGAGTCGTGCTGAAAAGGAGCTGTTGTCATTTCCACATGCCGCTGTGCCGACACTGATGCCAGGCCTGCTTACAGTTACTACATGTGCAAGATATGGTACACACTTTCTACACAAACTGCAATCACTAATTAGTGTTCTTTTCAGTCGTGCAATTGAGAAGTCGACTTTTTATCCCCTGTGTTTTACAGGCACATTTTTATGAAAGGCACAGCTTTTAAATTTCCAGGTAAGGAGCTCTCAAAGAGAACAATGAAACAAAGATGACAAGTAAACCTGTGCTTTCGGCTCTGCCAACCTCTGTTGCTTTTGGTACTTGTTTTGAATTGAGAACTTGTTTTAACACACAATAAACCACTTTTTTGTTTCAAGCATGTCATAATTAGAGAAAAAAGCTATTAAAAGTGCTCTTTCAGAGTCAAAATTATAAGCCATCACAGAATGCTTTATCCAGATGAGATAGGCAGACCAGGGTGGTGTACCTCGGCTATAAGCACAGAGTTTTCGTTGCGTTTGCGCCTTCCGTTTACACAAGAACAGTGCAGAATACCTGGATCTGCAAACTTTCGAAACCCGGGTCCAGAGTGAAAAGTTTTGAAAACTTTTTTTGTTGTCGTCTCCGTGTAAACAGGAATCGCCATTATCAGGGAAAATGGTGACACGCAGCGCATGCGCAGTGCTCTTTCAGATAAAAGAACATCAACAACAACAACAGCTATGGCCGACGTGTGCTGCTAACTGTGCTAGGATTGTTATCACTCCTCCAAAATGTGGATTTGCTACGTCAATACTCTGACCAGTGGAGATGCATTTGTTATATTCACCAAGGACACTACAGGCTTACATTGCCAACTACTGGCCTGGCATGCACGCTACCACTTTTTCAGTTGTTCTTGTGGATCTGTGTGTACACGCAGTGTTCCCTTGTGAAGGCAGAGCGTTTTTGAAAATGCAAAGGAAAAACCTTCCCGTTTATGGTGACAACATTGTCTCGTAAATAGGCCCTAAAAAAATATGGTACATTTTCTAATTTGATGACACTGATACCCCACCAGGTATCCGAGGCCAGATGGAATATGTGCCGTGAATATCCTTAGCTGTTTTTGAGTATAACCTGAGAATCAAACCAGTTGGCATGCCAGCTTTCATTTCTCCAGATGTCTGTGCAACTGTTGGCTGGGATTTTGTTATTTACATGTCCGATTATATTGCTTGGTTCAAACTCCTGTCAGTGAGCCACAGAACACACAGGACCCTGTAAGCTTCATCGCCTCCTCCAATGAGGTTATGTTTTTGCTTGTATTTGTTAGTTTATATAATTTTTTATTATTATTATTATTTATTTATTAATAACTTAAAATGTCATGAACATAATTTGATGAAATTTTCATAATTAGTCAGAAATGGGCCAAGGACTGATTGATTCGACTTTGGTGTTGATCTAAATGCGCGGATCAACACCATAGATTTAGATCAAATCTAAAACAGGACATGGATCAAGAAACTTCTTAAAGGATTTGTTGACATTGTGATAAAAGGCACTTTTTGACATATTTGCTAACAGCTGAATAGCTTCTCAACAGATTTGGAGGACATTTTCAGGGAACGTTGGTCAAAGCACAAGGGACAAGTGATTAGACTTTGGTGGTGATCCTAATCCGGATGGACTGTTCAGTATATTTCACTAGTCAATCTGGGAAAGCGCCCAAAGAAAATCTTTGGGAACTGGCAGTACGATTCTTTAGCATATTCAGCAGGTGACTGGACAATCATTTTGTCACTCACATGCATTACAGACCAGTCAGATGATGCAGTAGATGAGCACTACAGAAGGACAGAATGTAAACAACATTTTAAAACAAACTCTCGGAAAACATGTCAGAAGCAGGGTAAGCAGGGAAAACTGCTGCTGAAGTCATTAGCATCTATGCTATATGAGCAGTCACTTTTGTTTTCATGGATTTGTTTACAGTTGCAGTTTTCCACATTTTTATCTCATACAACCAGGGGCATCAGATTAGCTGGGGACGCTGGGGACATGTCCCCAGCACTATTTATTTTGAACAATTTTGTCCCCACCACTTTTAAAATGTTTCTCAATTTATCATTAAAGAAGGAAAAAATGTTGGTGGCATATTGGCACCTATTGTGACCGAAAAATGCCCACATAATCAACCGAAACATCCGAAACGATCGGATTCTGTGCGATTGTTTTTGTGATACATAGCAGGGCAGGCTACCAACCACAAATTCTTGCTCCTCTACAAAAGGTAGACTTGTAGTTCTCAACCACTTTTTGTGGTCTTGGTCTTGTCACGGCCTCGACAGTCTTTGGTCTCGGTCTCGTCTCGGGTCTCTTGGTCTCGCAATTTCTCGGACTGGCCGAGCGGTCTCGAAGGGATTTGTAATGTATACTATCCAGGCAGGCACAGTTTTTTTGTGACTTATTATGCGTTCTTACATGTGCAGTATGTGCTTTCAATTCAGGAAAACAAGGTAAACAAAACTGTGTGACCGCCCCCCTCCCGATTGTACACTGTGTTGAGCCCGTAAGCGCCGGCGTGCGGCTTCGTTTGAAAAACCGCTCAGTCCGACTGTCACATTTTCTGCTGTCTGATGCAGCCACGGTCCGCTCTGTGGAGTACAGGCCTGATATTTTCCATTTAAAGTGTGCCTGTTACTGTTGTTGTCTGTCAGTTATGTCATTTTGCAGTGCAGCCAGTGTTTATGTGAACATGTGATCTAAATGCCTCCTGAACCGCTCAGCGTCTCTGGGCGCACGCTCTCCCGTGTGCCGGTGAGCGTAAAGACGCAGACAGACCATCATGGCAGGGACAGTGAGGGATCATCAGTCACTGTGTGTGATTTTATAATTCTAACAGTGTCTTGATAGCTCATGTGCATGGTTCAAGTGAACACAAAGACTTAAAAATGACGAGTCAGCATTTTGATGAATCAAAACTCAACACTCTTCATCAGTCCAGCTCTGAGCCGCTGTTTTCACTCACTCACTGTTTTCTAAATGATAAATTCATCCTGAAGTTTCCTGCATCACATATTGTCCATGATATAAGAACAATCTTTGAAGGATCAAGCTCCAAATTCAATCTACTAGTACAGCGGTTCTCAACCAGTGGGTGGAGGCCCATAAGGGGGTCTCAGAGCTGATTTCAGTGGACAGTGTTCACTCATTCATTACCATTCATTAGACTTTTTTTGAGGTGCAGGGTGGTGTTGGAGGCTTGTTATTTTGTTAGATGACTTTGGGACTAGTTAATAGTCATGTCAGTCCTTAACAGCACTCAAGAATCAATCCTCAAATAGTGTAGAAAACATTTATAATGAGTTCACACACAAGAAATGCACTGTCTCTGTATCATTGTGCCTGTAGTTGAATACAATCTCATATTTATACTAAGCAGCTGAACCCAGTATGGTGCTTATGCTCTACAACTCACGCAAGATGGCAAAAAAACTAGTTTTTTTTTTGGTCTCGGTCTCGGTCTTGAGCTGAACTAGTCTTTGTCTTGACTTGGTCTGTCTTGTCTTGGTCTTGATACTCTCTGGTCTTGGTAGTGTCTTGGTCTCTGTTTAGGCGGTCTTGACTACAAGTCTAACAAAAGGTGATGCTCATGCTCAGGACATTGTTTAATTTCATAACTCTATAGCCTATGGTCAGGCAATGTTTGTCTGGTAAACCTTTGTCAGGAGGGGGACTTGCCAACACTGTGCTTTAACCCTTAGCCAGTAGCCTAATGGTTTCCAACACCGTTTTGAAAACAAGACAAAACACGTGTGTGGCTTTCAACTTTTAATAATAATTTTTATCTGTACAGCGCTTTTACTTAGAGAAAGACACTTTACAGAAGCTCAAATAAAAACGCAGTGAACAACCAATTGATTGAATACGATTTTCAACACGTCATCAATCAATACACTGTAATGCAGTGCTTATTGTAATGGAACATCAAACTGATGAATACATAAGTTGTCCCCAGCACTTTTCAAACCACACTCAAAATTATGGTTATTGTCCCCAGCACTTTTAAAAACAAACTGATGCCCTTGCATGCAACCAAACTTCAAAAATACTGAACTATCCCTTTTACTGAAAATGCAAATGATTACCAATTAATCATTGACTTAAGGTTACATATTTTGCCAAAAACAGTTTTTAACAGTATGTTAATATTTTAATAGGACACAGTTCTTGTGATTATAGCCAGTCCACGAAACCCTTTTTACATGAGAAACATCCCTCTTCCAATCGCTTTACTTTTCAGAAAATGTTTCCAAAAACAGTTGGAAAAAATTACCCACATAATGTCATGAGGAGACAGGCCACCTCCTTTAAATCGATTACATTTCCTATGCCAGATTTCTTCTCAGCCCACATTCAGCTCAGGTAGAAGGATCATGTTGAGACATATCTGTTAGCCTCAGTAAACAATAGAGCACAGCAGTGGAAAGCCACCCAGAACTTTAGAAGTAGAGGGCAAAGTCAGGCAAGGATTTATTATGTTAGAGGAGCCTGTTTGGAGAGGTGCTGAAAAGAAATTAAAATCTCGGCAGATTTTAGAGAAGAGACTTCAAAATTATAATCTGAGACAACCGGAGCCAGTGTAAACCTACTGAAAAATAGAAACATATGGGATCTTAACATTAGTTTGGGCATTTCAGTGCCAAATTTGACATATTTTCACCTGAAAGAGGATTCCTGCAAACAGCACACAGATATTAGTATGGCTGTGACAAACAATCATGAATGACCTGCTGCTGTGGACCTGCTCCACTCAAGTCCTCTATCCTGCATCAACCATCAACAGAAATATCATCTTTTAATATAAATTCATACTTTTAGACCAGTTAAACCTTCTTTTAATGGCAGTGCAGCTAGATGCTGCTATATTATTCAAAATCATTTCTCTCCAGATTATATTCATCACAGATACTAATTTTTAATATTAGATTGATCTCTCTATCCATGGTTGTATTGATTATGCATCCATGGTAACTATCTTTACAACCATATAGACATGAGGTCCCTCTTGAAGATGATGCCACATCTAAAGGGGCTGTCCTTTAATAAATTCATCTTCAGCAAAGACAAATATGGTGCTATACAGATAAAGATTGATTGATTGAATCTTTATTCAGCAGAGACAAATGTAACAAGGACAAATTTATGATCTGGGCGTCCATGGTTTTGTTGCTATCATAAATTCTTATTTTTAGTCCCTTTGTCTCTGCCTGGATAGATACATGTCAGGATGTATGTATGTGTTTATACAAATATATTTATTATATGTATTTGTATATATGCACATACTTGTATCGATAAATTGAAGAGTATCCTGCTCTATTGTAAAGTGCTTTGAGATAACACTTGTTGTGAACTGTAGTTATACAAATAATGTTGATTGTTTGATTGATTGATTGATTGAAATCCATATAAATTAAGCAAATATGTGCAACTTTTGATGCTTCTACTTCAGCCATTTATTTCCATGCAGCAGAGTTCAGCCAGTTTTCTTTCTCCCTCCACACCGACTACATTTAGTTATATAAAAGAAGATGGCTGAGGTCTCAGGGGAATGAATAGAAGAGGGTCATGGACGAGCTCAGGACCGCATTAAAAAGCCTGAGTAAGGCCTCTGTCCATATGCGCAGGGACCCCAGGGGAGCAGTGGCAGTCACACCGCTGGGGAAGTGTCCTGTACCCGGCTCGGGTTATGAAATCTTGTAAAAAGGCAGGGTAGCTCTCAGAGGCATGTAGACTCAGTGGGTTGTTTTCTTCTGTTCAGTTTGCAATAAGTATTCAAGGCACAAACCATCCTCTGGGTAGAACAGAAATGTTTGGCTAAAAGCTACTGAAGCACTTTGCTGCTCATTGACAGTCATTGTGTTTGTTTCCCTTTTAGATATATTGATGCTTGGGAAAAAGCAATCCATCTACTGTGCTCATGTTTGCACACAGAGGAGGAAGGACAATCTGAAACTTAATTTAAGATAGAAATAAAGCTGAAAAAAACTGGGAATGATCTTTAGAAATAAAAATGTGGACGAAGTTCATCAGAGAAAAGAACACTTGTTTGTATTGAATTAACTGTATCCTGCTGCCACACACAGAGCCCCTCATATATCCATGTTATATTTATAAATAGCACTTTCAACTGAAGTAGCCATTTGTTTCAGGTGTCTACTCCCCCAAAGCTACAACTCAGGCCTACACCAGTTTTTTTTTTTTCAAGTGTCTCTCTTTTTGTGTGTAGATCTAATTGGTAAATCTGTAGAAGTCCTCAGGCTGGTGTGACAGAGCTACAGTGCCAGAAAAAGAGTATAGCCTGATTCTATAGCCTTAAACTCAGGGGTCTTCAGCCATCAGGCACTGGGCCAATGAATACAACCCATATTTGACCCAGATTTTAAAAAAAATATGAGAATCTAAAAATCAGAAGTTTGATTTATTTAATGTTATCCAAGGCTTCTATTGTCAGTGGTTACAGTAAAAATAGGTGTGGTGCTTTTACCTTATTAAAGCATAAAAGAAAGAAGATAAAGTTTTAGTACCAACCTTTCCTATTTCCATTTTTTAAAACAGCATCTGAAGCCTCTCTTGGATGTAAAGTTGTAAACTAAATGATGACTTAACAAAAATGTCCAGGTGTGAAAGGTTTAAAGTCATAGGCAATATGATTGCAATAATCCATCGGCAGTAGCTCAGCCCATAAGGACTTGGTCTGGGGACCGAAGGGTGGCCAGTCCGAATCTCGACCAAACCATGATTGGAAGTTGGTTTGGTAGCTGGAGAGGTGCAAGCTGACTTCCTGGGCTCTGCCGAAGTGCCCCTGAGCAAGGCACTGAACACCCAAACTGCTTGGAAGCGCTTCTTCAGGAGCAGCAAGCCATCAGTTTGACATCTCTCCATTACTGCATGATCATAGGACCTGTTTGTGCATGTGTTTTTCAGCCTATGTGTGTAAAGCATGTCTCAATAACAGTGTAAAGAATCTGAATTTCCCGTGAGGGATTAATAAAGTATGTCTCTTATTCCAGCACTGATTTGTACATTTTAATAAATATTCCACATGGGAAGAGAAAACTAACAAAACTGGATGTGCTAAGAGAGCACAAACTTCTACTAAAGTAATTGTTACATTCTTAGCAGGTTATTAATGAAAATGTGGAAAACTGCCCCATCGTGCCATGTTAACAAATTATCTTTAAAAAAAATCCAATCGTTCTGCCATGACCAACATTCCTTTGAAGTTTCATCAAAATCTGTTAGGAACTTTCTGAGTTGGTGACAGACAAACTAACAAATTGAAAAATAGCAGCAAAAACATAGCCCAGTTGGCCCACAGCAGCTGCTACTCAGGTCATATTTAAAATCAATCCATCTTTCTGTCTGTCTTTCTAACTGTGAAGCTAGGCCAGAGATGAGTTACACACATAGACTGTAAGAACATTTTCAGAAACCATGTGATGCCAGCCGTTTGATTATCAAATTATTATAGGAACCTCTGAACGCTGTGGATGTGTGCTGTACTTCATCCTACACCCTTTTCAAACAACAAAATTAAAAGAGGACTCATTGTTGCATTTCTGTATTGATCTTGATCTGCTGTAGATTTCTGCTTTGTCTTCCAATGTATGTTTTCTATTTTTATTTTATTAAAAAAAAAAAAAAACAATAACTAAAGAAGAAATTATTGACCTCAACACCTGAAATGCCATACATGCATGAATTTGTAATTAGTTCATGTATGATTTGTGCATAAATTCATATTAATTTGTGGATCATTTAATTTAACATGACATTTCAAAATATGAATGAATGGAGTCCATGTATGTGTTTTTATAATAAAAATAAAAAAAATAGATAAGTTGGAAATGCTAAAAATTGAAAACTGATTCACTGAACAGGAAAAATTAGTAAATTAACATATTGTGTTTCAAAATAAAGACAAAATTGTATTCGTTTGGTTTAGAATTAATGTGTTTTTAATTCTTCAAATTACAGTATGCATACATGACATACTATATAAGGGTTAAATGTGTGCTGTTTGTGATGGACAGGGAACAGGCACAAAAAAGGACTAAAATCTCACAAATACATCCATGAATTTGTGACTTTCATGTTTGTTGCATAAATACATTTTAATTTGCAGTTCCTTTTTTTGCATTATCATTTGAAATCTGAATTGCTTTAAATCGTATCTCAATGACATAAAGTTTTATGTGAACATAGGGGAATGCCCGTCAGACTCTGCAATGTTAACTGTGACGTTCCCCAGGGTTCAATTTTAGGTCCTAAACTTTTTAAAATTTATATGTTACCTTTAGGAGACGTCATCAGGAGACACGGCGTCAACTGTCATAGCTATGCTTATGACACACAGCTTTACATCGGCGTGTCTCCTGATGCCCTTATTAACTGTAATTTAGACATCAGGTCTTGAATGGCAGACAACTTTCTTCAGCTCAGCCAGGACAAAACTCAGGTCTTAGTCATCGGTACAGGTCCTCAGAGAGAGAAACTGAAAAGCAAACTCCAAGCACTGTCTTTTAAACAGTGTCAGCAGGTCAAAAATCAGCTTTGACCTGCACATCAGAGATGTTACGAAAAAAAAAAATTTTCATTTAAAGAACAACTCCAGAGTGTGCCAGTTTCTCTCGCAGAGACTCTTATTCATGCATTTATCACCTGTAGGATTGATTATTGTAATGCTCTTCTTTCTGGTCTACCAAAAAAGAACATTTCACAGCTTCAGCTGCTCCAAAGCTCAGCTGCAAGGATGCTGACGAAGAAAGAGAGCCCACACACCCTGATTTTAAAGTGTCTTTATTGACTTCCTCTACCTTTTAGAATTGATTTTAAGGTTCTTTTACTAGTTTTTAAATCCCTGAATGGTCTTGATCCTTTTATTCTGGTTTTAATCTCTAATTTGGTTTTACCCTATGAACCCAGTAAAACCCTCAGGTCTTCCGGTAGTGGTCTTTTGATAGTACCCAGAGTTAGAACTGAAACATACGGTGAATCATCATTTCTACATTATGGCCCTCATCTGTGGAACAGTCCACCTGAAGACATGAGAGCTGCACCTACTGTTTATATTTTTAAAAGCAAACTCAAGACCTACCTTTTTAGTCTGGCTTTTAGCTGATTATATTTGTTATTGTTATTTAATCTTATTTGTTTATTCATTTTAACCCTTTTAATGTGTTTTATTTCTCACTCTCAGCTCAGATTTATTGTTCGGAATTTTATTCTCTGTTCATCAATTTTTCTTTCCACTATCTTACTTCAGTACATTTTATCTCATTTTACCATATTATTATCTAAAATTGTCTTTTATTTACGTATTTATTTATTTTATTTAGGTATATTTATTTAAACTAAATTCGATCAGAGAAGACTTAATCATTGAACTTCAACACAGCTTACTTAGACTGCACAAGGGTGGTATAGATATACAGTTCTGTTGGGTACCAGCACATCAAGGGGTAAAAGGCAATGAAGTTGCAGACAAATTGGCAAAGCTGGCACTAGAAGGAAATATAACAGTTCCAGTCCCTCTTGGGAAAGGGGAGGCAAAAGCAATAATAAAGAAGAAAGGAATGGAAATATGGCAGAGGAGGTGGGACGAGGACCAGAAAGGAAGAGGGCTCTACAGAGTTCAAAAGTCAGTACAACAACGCATATTAAAGAAAGAAACAGAAGAGAGGAAGTTATTATGCTCAGACTTAGAGTGGGTCATGCTGGATTAAATGACAATCTGCTAAAACTAGGGAAAAGAAATTTGCATTTCTGTGACAGGTGTGGGATTGAAGAAAATGTAAAGCACGTATTACTCGACTGTTCAAAGTATGCAGCTGAGAGAGAGAGACTGCAGGAGTCAGTCAGAGCAGCAGGGCATGATTGGAGTCTTCCGGGAATTTTGGGAACAGAGGGAGAAGGTGAAGGAGTTAGGGCGATCAGGAAGGCTCTTTTTACTTTCCTTTATAGCACAAGGTTGTCAGCCAGAATTTGAGAAGAAGAAGAAGAAGAAGAAGAAGAAGAAGAAGAAGAAGAATGAAATGGCTGGAGAAACATGTAGAAGAGAAATATGGCGTGGAGACTTTAATGCACACAATAGCCTTTGGGAAGCAGCCATACAGACAATAATGGTAGGGTCTTAGAAGAGCAATGGAGGACAGGTCACTGGTTTGTCTCAATGATGGACAGGGCTCACAGACAGATGTGCATAGGGGCACAGGAGCATGCTTAGACCTTACGCTAGTGTCAGACTACTTAGCTAAAACATGTGAATGGAGTGTCAAGAGAGAATCTACAGCAGGAGGTGACCATTTCCCAGTATTAACCAGAGTAAGAAATAACTGATGTAAACAAGAGGGATGCACATTAACTAGATAGCCAGAATCTGAGGTAATATGAGGTGGTAGTACATACTCCTGTACAGTAGGTGGTGGTATGCATCTAGAAGACGTTTGCGACCCGCCAATCAAACAGAAGAAGGGGAAGAAGGAAAGGAAGGACAAAGGAGTTTCTCAGTCTGTTGGTCCTCCACGTGGGAAGGAGCAGTCTTGGGCTGAACAGGCTCCTCTGGTTGCTGATGATGATGTGCAGAGAGTGACTGGCATCGTCCAAAATATCCAGCAGTTTGTTGAGTGTCCTCTTCTCTGCCATCGTCACCAGAGAGTCCAGCTTCATGCCGACCACAGAGCCGGCCTGCCTGATCAGTTTCTCTATCCCTTCATGTGTCCTTCTTGGATGTGCTGCCCCCCCAAGCACACCACAGAGTAGAAGAGAACACTTGCTACCACAGACTGGTAAAAGATGTTAAAAACCCACAGATGTTAAAAGAACGCAGCCTCCTCAGGAAGTACAGCTTGCTCTGTCGCTTCCTGTACAGGTGGTGAGTGTGGACCGTCCAGTCCAGTTTGCTGTCCAGCCACAGGCTGAGGTACTTGTAGGAGTCCAAAACCCTTCACCTCAACTCCCTCAATCAGAACTGGTTGCGGTCTTGGTCTGAACTTCCCAAAGTCGATGACCAGTTCCTTTGTCTTCGAGGTGTTGGGCTGTAGGTGGTTTGTGTGGCACCAGACAGCAAAGTCCCTCACTAGGCTCCTGTACTCCTCCTCTCTATCGTCCCTGATGCATCCAACGATGGCTGTGTCATCGGCAAACTTCTGGATGTGACACAGCTCAGGGTTGTAGCAGAAGTTTGCGGTGTACAGGGTGAAGAGAAGAGGGGCCAGCACCCTGCCCCTGGCGCTCTGGTGCTGCTGATCACAGTGTCAGACATGGTGTCCTTCAGTCTGATGTACTGGGGCTTGTCCGTGAGGTAGCTGGAGATCCAGGTGACCAGGCAAGGGTCCACTCGCATCCTGTTCAGTTTGTCCTGGAGCAAAAGGGGCTGGATGGTGTTGAAGGCGCTCGAGAAGTCCAGGAAGAGAATCCTCACCATGCTGCATCCCTTGTCCAGGTGTGAGTGAACTCGGTGTAGCGGGTAGAGGCTGGCATCCTCCACACCAACACCTGCCCGGTATGCGAACTGCAGACCATCCTGGGCGTGTTGCACCTGGGGTCTGAGGAGGCTGAGGAAAAGCCACTCCAACATCTTCATCAGGTGTGAGGTGAGTGCCACTGGTCTTAAGTCATTCAGCTCGCTGGGCTAGTTCTTTTTAGGAACTGGAACGATGTAGGATGTCTTCCAGAGGATGGGCACTCTCCCTAGCTGCAGGCTAAGGTTGAAGATGCGTTGTAGCAGTTCTCCCAGTTTAGCAGTGCAGGCCTTTAGTAGTCGGGGACACACCTTTTCCGGGCCTGCTGCTTTCCTGGGGTTCAGCTTCCTCAGCTGTCCTTGGACCTGGTCCACAGTGATGTATGGAGGAGGCTGTGTTGAGGTGGGTGAGGAGGAAGAGGAGGGGGCTGTTGATGTGATCTCCGAGAAAGGGAGGTGTGCTGAGGGAAGAAGGAGAGGTGGCTGCAGTGAGGGAGAGGAAGATCCATTGATTAAATAGACTGATCTGTGGTCTAGTTCAAACTTTAACTTGTCACTGTCCTTCAGTCAGATGACCAGTGCCCATGAAAGCCAGTCTGCTGCATGTCTTATCCTGTCCTCTTGTCCTTGTTTTGTTTCTGTTCTCTAACTTACTTCAACGGTAGTTCTTTGGCCTAAAATGAAACTGAAGTCTTAAAGGGATATGCCAACAATTTTTTTGTTTGTTTTTGTGTCTTTCCTCACTCCCCAGTCCATGACAAGCAGATAGACACCATTCTTCTGACTGTGCGTGCAGTGAAAAGGAAGAGATGGGTAGAGCTCGCCCAACGCTAATTAGCTTAGCTCAAACACTAGGAGTCAATAGGTAGTGTTAGCCTGCATCTGCTTATAGTCATCAGATAAACTCTTCAGCAACTCTAAATGGTCCTGTGTGCTTGTTGTGACTTGTTTTTTTTACTGTTTTATGTCATCTATTTTTAGGCTAAGATTAGCACTTTATGTAATTTTTGAAAGTAATACATACAAAACTAAACCACAGGGTCCATGTGCAAACCAGACATGCTTGTAAGTATGTCACCAAACAAAGCCTCTGTTCACAAGTAGAGGAAGATTGTTACTAAGGATTATGGTCAACTTTGAAAG
Source organism: Cetoscarus ocellatus (assembly GCA_037902135.1). NCBI lineage: Eukaryota > Metazoa > Chordata > Actinopteri > Labriformes > Labridae > Cetoscarus > Cetoscarus ocellatus. The sequence continues at coordinate 84,703 of JBAMNC010000763.1, forward strand.
AGAGGATGATTTCTTTAGGACTGACAAAGATCCACAACCTTACCTATTTGAACCAGAATATACGGAGGAACTACATGTTTTGAAAGCTGGGTATGCACGAAGCGAAGCTGAGGCAGTGAGACAGTTAACATAACATAACAGTAAAAGAAAAAACGAGTCTCAACAAGCACACAGGACAGTTTATCTCATGACGATAGGCAGATGCAGGCTAACACTACCTATTGACTCCTAGTGTTTGAGCTAAGCTAATTAGCGGTGGGTGAGCTTTGCCTGTCTCTTCCTTGTTACTGCACGCACAGTCGAAAGAATGGCGTCTATCTACTTGTCATCGACTCGAGAGTGAGGAAAGACACAAAAGATCCACCAACTTCATATCCCTGCAGGATAAGACAAACATTTACAGAATCTTTTCAGCACTCAGATCAGTTCACGTTTACTTCTTTTAACACTGAATAAAAGTTCAAATCAAAGTTTCACTGATGAAATGTTGATTTTGAGAGTTAAAAAGGGATTCATTTGACATGTTCAAGTTTTACAAATCAGTAAACACAGGATTTAATTTGCAGAGTAATCGTCTAACAACTGGTTAAACTTTCAGAGACAGAGAAAAGTTCAGCTCAGGATTAGATTGAAACTAAATTCATTAGTATTTGTTCAGGTGTAAAACACATTTTAGCCGCTCAAAGTTTTTCAAATTGACGAGTTGATTGGAGTTCATTTGAAACACAACCTCATTTAAATGAGATCAAATATTCAACTGCTTATTAACTATTAGAAACTCTCTTTGCCCAGCAATTAAGAAATGAACCCCAAAGACTTTTAGATTCATTGACACAGAAATTTAAGATCATTGCTGAAAATTTATTACAGACACTAAAATACAATCAAATATTGTTGATTGTATGAGTGGGAGTAAAGGAAGTCCCATGAAACCAGATAGAAATGGAAAATGAAAGTTAATTATTACAAAAGAAGTTCATTAGACAAACAAAAACAGAATATGGCAAAATAAAATGATCAATGAGAGCAGCTCCAGTCATAAACCACCTGGACCAGTCACATGACGAGAGCCTCAGAAACATTCAAAGACTCACAGGACAACTACAAGCGTTCGAAATGTTTGAGTACGACACTCCAGCCAATTATTTCTCCTCTTATCATCATAAATAATTCTGATCAATATTGTTTATGATATTGTTAAAAAGCTTGATTAGTCGCCTTTACAATGAGGTACAATTTATATAAGCAGCTCAGCTAAACTTGTTAATAGCTCCATAGAAATGTGTCTAAATCCCCTGCAGCTGGAGGCGGCGGTTCTGGTCTTTAGAGTGTCAGGATTATTTGGTGTCAGCCTTGGTACCAGTGGCGGCTGGTGCTAAAAATTTTAAGGGGGAAAAGAAAAACAAAATGAGAATGTAATTAAACCCATAGAGATCATAAAATCAAAAAAAACAAACAAACAAAAAAAAAACACACCAAATAAATATTAATGATACTACCCTGAGTTGGGCTTTGGCTCTTAGGTACAACTCACATTCAACTCAGGGTAATATATATTTGACCCTTTAGCTCCAGAATTATCATGTCCAGAGGCAGCTAAAAGGGTTAAGTGTGTAATCATTTATTTTAAAATTAACAACAATGCGCAAGACATAAGTAAATTTCAAGTCTGAAGTCATTTTAAGGGAAAACTGGTCTTTAGTGTGTACATTTTTTTGGCTTGTTATTCTGGCATGTCCACTTTTTGGGCACTGGGTTTCAATGTTTTGTATTTTAACGCACACCAAATAAGCATTCAAATAAGCATTCAAATAAAATTTTCAATCAATAACATGTCCCAGACTGAAAAAAGACAACTAGCATTACCCATGGGCTGTTGTTAGAAATGATTGATTGTCTTTATCTTGTGTTTATCTTCCTCTGTAAATTTTTCATATCAGAACATAAAATATCACTTCAGCATCAGAAGTCTGTATGTCAACTTCCACAGCATCAAGGAATATCTCATTCAGTTCAAAATTCTATTCAATATAACAGGCGTTTCAGAAACCTGGATCCAAAATGAAAAAGGAACAGATGTTGAACGAGATGGATATGAATTTAATTATATAAATAGAAGAAAATAAAAATGAAGGAGGGGTGGCAATATACATAGATAATAAATTGAAATTTGAACTTACTGGAAAAATGACTGAAGCTGTGGATGGCTTACTCAAGGCATTACAGTAGAAATATGTTTTGAAAAAGTGAAAAATATAACGGTTAGCTGTTTATGAACATGGAAAACATGTTCATAAATTTAACACAGAAGACTGTGCATTTTTGGAGATTTTAACATAGACCTCTTAAATGAAAAGAAACACAAAATGACAGAAGAGTTTGTAAACTCAATGCTCAGTATGGGCTTATATCCAACAATCACCAAACCAAGCAGGATCCCTTCTCACTGTGCCACCTTAATAGACAATATATTCACAAATATTTTAGATAGCAACACAGAGAGCGGACTCTCATTAACATACATCACTGACCACCTATCTATGTTTAATGTTTATTACTGTGATTATAGGAAGGAAAGGAATACTAATAATTATAAATACATAAGAACAAAAACAGAGGGAGCAATGATTGCACTAAAACATGACTTAATGATACAGAATCAGCATGCAGTTTACAAAGAGAAAGATACTGATTAAGCACATGATGAATTTCTAAAAATATTCAACTTATATGATAACAATTGACCCATAAAGTAACTCAGTAATATACATAAACATACAGATAGTCTGTGGGTCACTAAGGGGCTGCAAAATGCCTGCAAAAAGAAAAATACATTATACAGGGAATTCATAAAGCATCAAACTATAGAGGCTGAAGAAAAGTATAAAAAATGTAAAAATAAATTAACTAATATTATGACAGAATGTAAAAAGGAATACTATAATAACTTAAAAGAGGAAAAATAAAAATAACGTTAAGGGTATATGGGCTGTTCTGAATGGCATTGTGAGCAGTGGATCTAAAAATGCTAACTACCTGGAGTACTGCATGGACAACGTCAAGATCGTAAATAGCATGGAGGATGTGGTGAATGGTTTCAACAATTTTTTTGTAAATGTGGGACCAGAACTGGCATTATATAAAGAAGACAGAGGTAGCACAATGTGGCGGTGTAGAGTATATGGGGACAGAATTTCAAGTACATTTTTTCTAGGAGCAGTTGTTGAAAAAGAAATCATAGAAACAGCAAGAAAATGTAATGACAAGACCTCTGCTTCTACTGGAATGACACTGACATGAAAACAGTCTAGAATGTTATTTAAGAGATTGCAAAACCACTCACCCACATCTGCAACTTGTCTTTTTGATCGGGTACATTTCCAAACAAAATGAAAATAGCAAAAGTGATGCCCCTGTTTAAAACTGGAGATCGACACTATTTCACAAACTGCAGGCCAGTTTTTCTACTTCCACAATTCTCCAAAATACTTGAAAAACTTTTTACAGCCAGACTGGACAATATTATTGAAAAACATAACCTGCTTGCAGTCAATATGGATTCAGAATGGACAGATCGACATCTTTAGCACTAACTGAATTGATAGAAGAAATCACAACCTGTTTAGACAATAAAAAAATAGCAATTTGAGTATTTATAGACATACAAACAAAACATTTGACACCACTGATCGCAGCATGTTAACAAATAAACTGGAAAGGTACGGTATAGAGGAGGTTGGGCTGAATTGGATGAAAAGTTTTTTAAGAGACAGGCAGCAGTTTGTGCAAATGGGACAGCATCAATCAGAATTTATGGATGCACATGCAGGGTACCACAGGGGTCAGCATTGGGACTGAAACTATCCATATTATATATCAACGACGTCTATATAATATCACAATCATTGAAAGTTGTTTTATTTGCAGACAACTCCAATATTTTTTCCTTATTGCAGCGGATTTTGTCCACGATCACAACACACATAAACAAGCTAAAACTATGGTTTGATAGAAATAAATGATTCAATTTTGAGCAAAACAAGACACATTCTGGATCACAAATCATTACACACCCTATACTGTTCACTATTTTTATCAGTTAACAGCATAGGGCGTTCACTGATAACACCCTATACGCCAGACCTGTATGGAGGTCTGGGGAAACTGCCAATAGGCACAATACTGAAAAGAGCAATAAACAAGGCTGGATACAGAGATCACACAAACCAACTATTTATAAAATCCGGCATGTTGAAATTTGTAGATTTGGTCAAATTTAAAACAGCACTAGTAATGTATAAAGCAAGAAATAATCTACTGCCAAATACAATCCAGGAATGTTTACAGAAAGTGAGGGCATCAATGAAAAATTTCTGCATGTCTGTCTGTGGGGTGACTTTATGGAACAAAATCTGGATATGGAGATAAAACTAAGAACAAACATAAATCTGTTTAAAAAGAGGTAAAAAAAAAAAAAAAAAAAATGTTCATACAATGTATATGGAAGAGGAATTGTGTTATCTATGAGAGTGATGGGGGAAATAAATAAGTCATAAAAATTACTATGTTGAAATTGATTAGTGGTTGCTATACAGTGTATGAATATTAGATATAGATAAATTTATATGGATATTAACGTAGTATGTATATATATGTACATACAAATTATATTTATATAGATGTTTATGTAGAATATGTATATTATGTCTATATTGTCACTTATATGTATATATTTTTTATCATTTATTCCATATTTTGTAGTGTGTATAAACATACTTATATGGATTATATGTTTTGCAGATAGATTTTTATATGACCCCATGAGAAACGGTAATGAGGGGTAGGAATTTAAAAAGTACTCCTACTCCTAAAAGTACTCCTACTCCTATTTGAGTGTGAATAAATGCTTTATTTTTCTTGGTATGTAAATGGTATTTCTCTATTTGTATTTCTTTGTATACATGCTTGAAACACAATTTAAAAAAACTTTAAAAAAAATTAGTGAGCTTAGTTTGCTGAGTGTGAGTGGTGCAAACATAGACTCATTGATCAGTATTTTGCATTTAATGAATATGTCAAAGTGCGTGCTTGAGTTTTGACATAAATCTGATGCCATGCAGGACAGACAGCAGAGCACACATGGCAGACGTGGAAGAAATTCCAGGAGACACTGTCTGCTGATCAGGCTTTGCAGGACCAAGTCAGATCTCTGGAGGAACAACTGTCAACCCAGCTGAAAAACACCTTCAGCATTGACATTCAGGGTGAATCCCAATTCTACCCCTTAGCCCTTCCCCTTCATCTTACCCCTTCCCCTTCCCCTTAGCCCTCTGTTTTGAGAGCCAAGGGGAAGGGATGAAAACCCACTGCTGAGAAACGAGACGCCACTCGATTCATGCTAAGTCACCACCCAGAGCCGCTCGCTAGGTGTGACGTAGGCAGATGCGACAATAGCCGTAGCTACAGCTGCGAAGGCTAGCTCGTTATAACAGCAAATTTTAAAATTTGACCAACAGTTCAAAACATGATTAATATTTACTTGATGAATTAATAATGATAATTATGCCCTTCCTTCGGTCTCAGCTCTGCCTCGTGTCGGCGGGCGCGGTGTATTATGGGAAATTCTCAACCCCTTCGTTTCAAGTGAGGTCCTGGTCTGTCCTCATTTCGAGGGCTGTGTACCCCTTGGTCTTAGCCCTTCACCTTAGCCCTACTGAGAATTGGGACACCCCTTTACTAGACTTGACCGCGCAAAACCAAGGGCTAAGACAAGGGCCAAGGGGTAGAATTGGGATTCACCCTTAATATACCAGAGAGACCTTGGCCTTGAAGAACCAGCTACAAGAGATTGACTCCAAACTGAAGGCTCAAGAGGAAGCCAATACTGGGCTGACCAAAGAGCTGGAGAGTCCAATAGGGAGAATAATCAGGTGCAAAGTGTGCAGAATCTAACTCCTTCAACTGTTGAGGAGATCCTGAGCCTGAAGACAGTTAAAGGAAGTTACCTGTGAGAACTAATTGTTTTTATGCTTCCTATGCGGTGAAAGTAATAACCGTTCTTCTAGTCAACACTAAAATCGGGGACATTTTTTGGGACAACTTTAACCAGGGACAGATCATCCAAAATAGGGTCTGTCTCTAGAAATTGGGGATGTCTGGTCACCATATTTAAAAAAAAAAAAAAAGTCTACAAATCTTTAGCAAACATTATTAGATCTTTGTTAAAGATGAACAGGGTTCACTTTAGATTAAGGGACATGATAACCTCTACAAATGATTTATAGATGTTTTATGAATGTCTAACAAATCATTTGTTTAACAGGACAAGTTAGTAATTGCTTTGTATCTGTATTCACAAAAGCCAGATCATTCATAAGAGGTGAGTAAAAAGTCCACCGATCATTCGAAAACATTAGCAAACATTTGTTGAAAATCATTAAAATGTTTTCCTACACATAAAAATAACAGCAGTTGATGATGAATAAATCCTGTACAAACGATGTTGATGCAGTGTTTTTAACATTTTATAAATCATAAATGTTATGCAACTTTAGTTATAAATGGTTTAATAATCATTTACAAATGTATATAGGTGGTTTGTTCATGATTAGTTAAGTATCTACTAATATCTACTTATAGCTTATAAATGTAAAAACAATTTGTAATGTAAAAACAATTTAAAAACAATAAAACAAGTAACTAAAAACAGACCATAAAACTCTTAAACAGGAGCAGAGTCTCATGTGGGGTTGAAAGCCAAGGAATAAAAATGAGCTTTAAGGTGAGTTTTAAAAATGGACAGAGAGGAGTCTTGTGTAATGTGGAGGGGAAGCTCGTTCCACAATTTAGGAGTAGCCACAGAAAAAGTTTGATTTAGTCAAACGGTTTGATTTAGTCTGTTGTTCTATCTTTCATATGAAGAACAAAATAATGACTTGATAACATAGTTGTAAAAATGACAGATAATAACAAGGTACTGTTTAAAACAAACTTCAAGCCAGAATACAAAGAGGGAGGAATGAATAAAACTCAAAACAGATTATCAAGAAGGAAATGAAGCAAAGTTTGTTTAATGGCCTAAAGGACTTTGGGGCGAAATTAGAACAGACTTGATGTATTAATGTGCATGTATCGGGCATGAGTGGGTGAGAACATTTACTGGTTCTAAATGCTATTATTGAAGAGGAGGGATGATTATTGAAGCTCTGGGATTAGTCTGTGATATCTGCAGTGCACTTTAACACACAGTTTAAGGAAACAAAGGTTCTTCTCTTTCACATTACACATGATACATTTGTTTCGCTTGGCTAAGCGGTGACACTAATGACTGCTTAAGTTTTATGGATCCTTTTATAGTTTGGAGATAAACTTTTAAACAATGAAATATGTTGAGCTATACCTCTTTTATAATGCTCACTTTTCCTTTTCTGTTGTTGTGTTTGACTTCGCAGATAACCCACTCTTTCAGTCTGCAGAATCCTTTATTGCCACATTTTTAAACTGGGACCGCCAGACACTCAATTCATGACTTCAATTCACAGTCATCCTCACAGACTTGATAGGTGCTTCTGACAGGTTCAGACTAGAATTCTTAAGTTCTCCGGAGGGCTGGTTTCAAAATTGCTTTCTGTTTATGACATCCTTCATCTCGACCTTTTATCGCTACCTGTGAAGACGAATCAGAGAGACGAATGAGCCAAATTACAGAAGAAACTTTTTGTGATTGTTTCTGATCCTTAGTATATCTGCTGTCTGACATCATTCGAAGAGATTTATCTGGCCCTTGGGTTTTTTTCAACACTTTTCTCTGGGAGTGCATGATTCCTAATAATCTGCCACTACGTGCCGATGACTGAGAGGATGCAGCAGCTTTTCCGCAGATATATTTGATCATCACTCATGCAGAGGTGTTTACCACTTTCCACTGAATGATGAAATAATGAAATGTGGCAAGGCTCCACCAGAAGAGGCAGAAAATCAAATGTTCACATGAAGGAGATGAGAAGAACTACATGCCTGCAAGTGGATGGCAGACTAAGACAAGCCCTTGCTTATTCTGCTGTCAAAAACAAGAATAATTGCTGCTGAAGAGAATGCCTAATTATCTCTCTATTCAGGACCAGGCCCTTTCCCTCTTATTTTATAGTTCCTTTGAAAATGAGGTCTCTTGTGTCTTAAAATAACCTGAACCTCAGAACTAAGCCGTAACTCTCCTCATAACTTGGACTCCAGCTGCGTTGCTGAAAGGATTAGCATAGAGCGTTAATATAAAGCTCAGTCACCGGCGGTGTGTCAGTGCTCTGCCTCCCGCCTTCACTTCATCACAAATCAAAGCTCTTTTTAGCATTTGTGCTGAGATGTGAGAATCATTTACACTTCAGAGCTCCATTGAAACCAACTTTATCCATCTAGTGATGATCAGGGTATTGATCTGAAGCAGTTCAAACGAAAGGTAGTGAGGGCAGAGGTTTCTCTGTAAGACTTTAGGAGCTCCATTAGCAGGCAGGATTAAAAGGGTTAAAGGTGCAAAGACAGTGACATCAGCTGCACTAACAGCTACCCTTTGCTTGTGCAGTTTGCTTTTCAAAAAATACAACAGGTTTGTAATAGAACAGGGCAAAGTTTCATTTTTCGCAGTAGTTGTGAAAAAATTGCTGTTAAGTAAGAGTCCTTTCTCAAATGTAAAAATTAACCCTCCAGTTGTCTGAACATTCTGTACTTCCCTTGTCTTGTCTTCATCCATCATCCATCCGCTTATCATAAAGAGGCGAGGTACATCCTGGACAAGTCATCAGCCGATCACAGGGCCACATAGAGAGACAGACAACCATTCACACCCACGCTCACACCTAAGGGCAATATAGAGTCATCGATTAACCTAATGAGGAAACCAGAGCGCCCAGAGGAAACCCAAACAGGTACAGGGAGGCCATGTAAACTTCACAAAGACCCTTGTTGACACTCAAAGTCAAACCAGCAATCTTCTTGCTGTGAGGCACAAACTGCTGTGCCACTGTGCCGCCAAGAAATACAGCAGCTGAACAAACCATAAATAAATTTTGCATGAAGGATCACAAACTTACCTAGATTTTTCCTCTTCACATAGGAAAAAGACTTATAAGAATTATATCACAGATGACCGCACATTATTTTATTATAACACTTCTGTTCAAATTATTTTTTCTCACCAAATTAAAGCTTTGTTGTCAAAATTATAGCTTTTATCATAAATAGCTGAAGTTACTACATATTGCAATTGTCTTTTGTCATCAGATAAGTGGAGATATTTGTGTAATAGTTGACTTTTCTTTGAAATATACTACATAGCATCATACAGTATACTTTACAATTTCGCCATACAGGTCATCTCCTACCTACAAACCATTACTTCCACCCACAGGGAGTAAACAATACCAGACATAAGGGTAAGATTATAAACATCAAAAAAGGAAGAAAGAAATTTTAGAAATTAACAAATAGGATTAAGTAAGTGTGTCCATGGGCTTGACGGATACGTTCCTTGTAGCTCACAGTGTTGGTTATAAATAACAGTCTTTACAATCTTCATCTGTACAGCACTAGTTCTTAACAAGTGTTATCTCAAGGCACTTTACAATAGAGCAGACTGAGGACAAACTTCATTTTATAGATATACACATATATAAAATATACATATGTGACAGGTCACAGCTATCTGTGAGATGCAGCACCACACTAATGTTGCTTCTACAGACCACAGACAGCGACCAGGTGGATTATGGGGTGTTTATTACAACTCTTTCCTGCAACACAGCACACAGCATAGCAGTGGTATGGCAAAGTTAGCATTACAGTCTCAGGATAATCTGAACGACACCTCAGTGAAGTCATCTTTTTTCTGTGTCACAGCATAGTTCATTAAACACTAAAATAAAATACAGAAATCTATTAATATAAAATAAAAATAATAAAAAAATACATCTCAGTGTGATTGTATAGTGTATATTGTTATTTCATAAATCATTAATGAACAATCCCCACATAATCCTCATGTGACATGAAATGTTATTTAAGAACACGTTCAAGTAAATAGCCTACAAGGGGCTCATAACACCAAATTCAGAGCTAGATGAACATATGTGAACCATTTATCTGGAAAAATAAAAGGCTGCTCACACAGGCTGATATACAGAATGAAACATCATGAAAAGTTGCATTAAAAAATGCACAAAATATTACCTGCAACACAGCACACAGCATAGCAGTGGTGTGGGAAAGTTAGCATCACAGTCTCGTAATAATCTGAACGACACCTAACAAGAGGGAGAACATTTACAGCAAGTGCTCAAAGTAATTAGTGTAGGTCACAGTGAGTACATGACACAGTCATTTTAACATATAAACATCTGAAACATTAAAGAATTTAATTCATTATCCCGGACCATGCAAGAGGACGTCTTACCTCAGTGAATCCTCTTTTTTTCTGTGGAACACACAAGTCAACCACTGCGCCAATAGATGGCGGTGTTGCACTTTTTTCTGCCATAATTTAACAGGCACAAATCTACTCCGTTACACATATAAACATATACATACAATAAATCCAGAGATGTATCCATCCAGGCAGAGACAAAGGGACTAAAAATACGAATTTATAATTCCGACAAACCCATGGACGCCCAGACCATATATCTGTCCTCATCATATTTGTCTCTGCTGAATATAGATTTATTCAAGGTTAGCCCCTTGAGATGTGGTATCTTGTTTTTAAGAGGATCCTCATGTCTATCATGTCTATAAGGTTATAAAGGCATTTATTATGGAGGTATAATAGATAACAACCATGGATAGAGAGGTCATTCTGATGTTGACATTAATATCTATAATGATTTTCAACTGAAGAGGAATTGTGTTGATTAATATTGCAGCATCTAGTTGACCTGCCAGTAAAATGGGTTTAACTGGTCTAAAAATATCAATGTTAAACGATGTCATTTCTGTTGATGGTTGATGTAGGACAAAGCACTTGGAGTCGAGCAGGTCCACGGCAGAAGGTCATTCATGATTGTTTGTTAAGGTCATAATAATATATGTATGCTGTTTGGAGGAACTACCATGTATTTAATTTTGTTGATCTCTCTGAAGTTAATATCAGAAACTGTAATGATGATGGAATGCGGCCAAAGGAAAGGCCAGACATTTGTAACTGTAGTAACTGAGGCTCTGTAGGTCCACAGCAGCAGGCCATCCACACCAATGATCCCAGGCTGCCTGCAGCACAAGAACCAGAGATGAGTAACCATGAGCCCCCTGGTTAACGATTGTGGCCTACCAGTAAATTTCAAATATGAAGAAACTGTATGTTCACAAGGGAAAAAAATGACAAACATCAGTAAAACAGTAACATAGCAAAACATGTGCATGTTCTGCAATGTTGTGGTTGAACACAAACTTGAATTAAAAGGTTGTTTCCAGCTAACTCTTGTGTCCCTGCTCACCTGTAACTACTGCTGCCATTGCATTTGAAGAGAGGATGCCAAGGAAACAAGGCTGGGCATGAACATGACCTAAAAACGTCATTGTCATTACATCTAAGCAGGTACAACGAGCACATTTATGCTGAAAGCTATATTCACAAGGTCTGAGTACCAACTTTTGTGCCTTTTATCTCTGTCTTTCAAACAGACGTAGGAGGGAAGAGAGGACACAGTGCACTAGAAGAAATCAGTGCAAACAAGCCTGACCCTCTTGAAACACAGACTCCGTGTGCAAGTGCCATTTTAAAACCAAATTGGATAATTGCAAATGTATGCCACTGTTATTCACAGAGAAATAAATGGGATTTAATCTATCAGAGCACGTAAAGTCAAGGCGGGAAGCACACACACCCTCTTACTCACACAGGCACTGACACTTTGTACTCACGGGGGGCCACTGTTATTGCCAAGGCCTGTCAAGCTCGCCGACGTCAGAATATCCATCCTGTGCTTTTGTTTTCTCCAGATCCGTCCGAGGCAATAGAAGCATGTGTTCCGTCTTTTCCCGTGCATACATCTGTCTAAGGGAGCTGCGTCAATATGATGTATGAAGCTGTTTGCCGAGCCTGAGCTAAGAAGAATGGAGCCCTGCATCACTTAGCATCCCATTGCCAGACAAGGCAGCGCCATTACACCTCCCAGAAGTATCAGGCGCACCCTCGCTTGAGTAATTTTGCCATCTGTTGACAGTGTTTACACGGCGGGTGATTTGTCATCACAAACAGCGGGGCAAAAAATTAACAAGCTTATTTATGATCCGGGCCGCATTTGCACAATGAAAATGCCATTGGTCATGTAAAGCAGTCAGAATGCCATTACAGGTCTGTTTGGGACGGCGGGAAAAGATGCATTGTATCACTCAAATTTTAATGCTGTGTAGGCGGGTGTCTAATATCTGTAAATAATAGCTGCATTCCAAGGCCTTCAAAAATATGACACTATTCATGGTGGTTTGAAGCACTGAGATGGACTTTTCCTTCAGCGCCCAGAATTAAAGTCTTGGGAGCACAACGCTATTTGCACTTTCCTCAAGAATGTAGCTGAGAAAAGGTCAAACAACAAATTGAAATCTTGGCTCAATATTAGATGTAGAGTGAGAGCTGGAGTGTGGAATGACTATGAGAGAAAACGCCAGGCAGAAAAAACAGGGGAAAAAAAAGAGAGAAAGAAATCATGCACACCATGTCTCGATGGGCGTTTGGAAAATCCTCGCAGTGCTTGAAAGTGTCTTCTAAGTTACGGGATTGCTCTCAAATGGTGCATTCCTGAAGGGAAAGAATCTCATTTTGTATGTATAACTTTGAAAAGGTCACGAGGAGAGCAGACAGGCATGAGAGAACTGTAGAACCATCAGGAGACGGGAGGTTTGACAAGAAGATCAGAAAGAGAAGCATCAGAGCGAGCTTGTGCGATGCCCTGATATTCTCTTAACACCTCCAGCACCTGGAGACCTTCTTATATTGTGTGTTTCGGTGTTTGAATATGGATTTGCTCGTGCTGGCACACACATATACTGTGTTTATCCGCCCATGCAACAAGAAGAAAACCATCACAGGATCAATGTAAGCAGAGCAATAAATGAGTCTGCTGTGGTTTATCGCATTGACGCCCACACTGATTTAATTTTCATTAAATAATGGGATAACAAGAAAGATAACATAATGCTGCATATCAATTATGTTTTTTTTGTATGCAGAGTACATAAAAATGTTTGATCAACCATTTTCAACATTTGATCGAAAAAGTATCCATATATAACAGTAGTCCAAAAATCATACATGGTTTAAAAGTAATTAACTGCTGTTAAGGTTGCAAAAATAGCCACTACTCATAATTTATTGTCAATTATAGGTCATGTTCTTTTCAGTAGTAGGAATCTGCTAGGTAGCATAATGAAGCCTCGAGCAACTAAAAGGCTTGATATTTACTCAAAAGTTTGTAATTTTAGGTTCCTGCAGAATAGTTTGGTCAACAAAATTAATGCCCAGAAACTTAAAAATTAAAGTTGCATATATGTAAAAAAAAAAAAAAAAAAAAAAACATGATGGAAAAATAGACATAGAAAAACATGATTATTGATTCTAGGATTTGGTAACTTTATTTGTAAATGCACATGAAGACTGACTCAGCAGAAGTTGTTTTAAAATTACAGAGATGAGAGAGGGAGAGGACCCAATGGAGACGATCATCAAAGCTTGAAAGAGCTTCAGTACCTTTTCTGTTATGTTTAATTCCTAAGTATTAATATCATTTTTATCCTTGAGTTTTTAAATTTACTGTTTTTACTGCACTACACAACTACATAGGACAACAACAACCACACAAGACAAGGCAGCACATAATAACATTTAACAGTTAGTCAAGAATGAAATATTGAAATACACCTATAAAATTAAAAAATCAGTAGATGAAAAGGTCACTAAATGGTCTTGAAAGTGCAGTGTGCCAAATTCATGTTGCGAGATCAGAGTTCATTTAGCAGCTGGATGCTCCGTGGTATAAAGGATGTAATGCCTCTTTTAGTTCTCATTCTGGGCATCCTACCTGCGTCCTGAGTTTAGGAGTTCAAATTGAGACAGAAGAGGGTGCGTTGGGTCTGCTGTGATCTTGTTTGCCAGAGTCAGTGGTGCCCTAAATTAACAGCATTGGTAATTACCAAAATCATTCTTTATGTTTCTGTAATGGTTAAAACATCAGTTTGTAGAAGCTCTTTCACTAAAATGGTATTTTAATGATAAAATATAATCATTGTTATCAATGAATTTTCAATTTAGTGTTTTACAAAAACAGAAAATATTAGATTGGAGTAACATTATTTTTTGATTAACATGTCAAACTATAGTTATAACTTGAAGAGAAGAATTAGTTTTAGGGGTTGAATGTTACACTTCATTAATTTCTTCTCAGAGAAATGCAGTGAGGCTCAACTTTAGGTATATATACATATATATATATGTATATATGTATATTTCTTAAATCTAATCTAATCTAATACATTTGTAAAATAACTAAATATGTCAAAAAAGTTTGTAAATGTTATTTCAGTTGATTTTTTTCCTTTAATAATTGTAATTGGTATTGTATTGTGTAACCCAGGTCACCAGGCCTTATTAACAGTCCAGTCCACCAGTTAATTAATTAGACCAATAAATGAATAAATTCCTATTTTTTTTTTCCATGTGACAGATAAATGATAATCGTGCATAAAATGAATAAATAGGATTTATGGTTAAAAATCGTAAATATGTTAATAAATAGATTAAAAAGATCAACACACACAAGTTCATTTATCTGTTTTAAAAAGAGTATTTTATTTCATTGCAAGTGTGGCGAAAATGCCTTTCTCAAAGTGTAAAAGATTCAGGTGACCTGAGGAGTTCACGTGATAGTGTAACCAATCAGACGCCACCAGGGCGTACATGCCTGGGTGTTTCCGTTTTTTCTCTCTTTCTGCCGCATCGTCTCCGAGGCAGCTGTGTGCTAGCCTCCTGCTGCGGACTATGCTGTTTTTGTCTGAGAGAGCCAGATATTCCAAGTCTAAGTCACTTTTATCGTCAGAGCAGAGAGCGGAGCCTTTCCTTTTTGCCGTGGGTAGATGAGCGGACCGTGTGTTTTGCAACAGAAGCGGAGGAGATCGTGAGTTGTGTTGATTAGCATTCGGCGCTAGCTTCAGCGCTAGCTCCAGTCATTAGCCACATCCATTGCTAAATTGTAAAGGTTATACATTACTGAACTCCCGTGTCCCTGTCTCTTAAAAAGTGGAGTCCTGGACTGATGAGAGCCGTGTATTGTGCCCTGTGCCCAGAGCGTGTGTGTATGTGAACCCTGAGCCTCTGGTGAGTAACTTTTACTGAAGTTGGTCTGATAAATGGAGTGAACTGTGTTGTTTCTGCTAATGTTAATATGGATCAATAAGGCATTATTTTTATGAATGTGGTGGAAAAAAAAATGTTTCATACTACGGTGTTTTGTTTACATTTACCCTTGCTCTGTTTTTTTTTTTAAGAGTGAACGGCAGTAGAAAAAAAAGAGGGAAAGAAATGTTCAGCCATTTTTCCTCATGTTAATACTGAGAAATGTATTCAGTTCACTGAATTAACAGTAAAAAGTGGTTAAAATAATTGTTAAGAAGCTGTGTTACAAAGTATATGCATAAAATGTGTGTTTATATGTATTTATTTAAATCTAAAAGTATATTTTGCTTATGTGAACAGTACGGTAACCCTGTTTTTGGATTCCTGTGTTGATCTGCAAGACATCTTCTTCCACTGGGGACTCTTCCTGTGTCTGTAAAGGTAGCACAGGACCTCAGTGGTCGTGGCGAGCCAACCCAAAAGACAGAGACTGTGATTAATTTTTATCTTTTTAAAGAAAAAGACTGATTTATTGAGAACTGTGGTTGATATCTCATGTCTGAAGAGCTGAAAAACTAAAAATGATTTTTTTTTATTTATTTTTTCTACAACTACATTTTTTTTTTCATTCAATACAATACAACACACTTAAAAACTTACCTTTGATGTGTGTGAGGTTCTTTGCTCGGCCACTCAATGCATTTTGCTAATGCACCCTTTTCTCCTGTAGCGACCTAAACTTCTGACTACTGGTCCACAAGGTAATTGATGCACTGATGAAATAAATACCTGTATCTTCCAGTTTTACCATTAGCAGTTAGAGCTGAGGCAGGTTACAATTGCATATAATTGGAGAGCCTGATATGTCACTATTACAACGAGGTGCAACTTGTAAGGATGGTGAATTTGTGTTAGGAAGCGGTCTTCTTGCGCTCTTGTCCTAAATTCGGAAATGGTAACAGCAGGCGCCAAATAGTGCTGCCACTCTGCATAATCGAACACCAACTTTCAGATGCAGGGGATTTTGCCCAAAACAGATGTACCATAAAGGCATTTGTGTCTGAATGATTGAATTACAATCTAAATGAATTAAAGTACTTATTGGACATGAAGAAAACAATAGAAGAGAAAGGCATACACAAGCATATTGCACATTCCTGAGTTTTTCATGATCAAATTTATGTCTATCTTTCAGTTCATCCATTTGTCACTTAACACAAAGAACAAGAATGAAAATATGGGTGAAAGCAAGATTAAGGGAATGGTATGGTTGTGCTAATGTTTTGTTTATGAGGTGCAAGAGTTTGTAATGTCTAGTTAATAAAACATTTTAGTCTGCTTGCTCCATTTGGCTTCAGAGGGTACTCCGTTGGAGGCAGACTGAGGAGGCTCTGACTCCACTAAGAGAAGTAGAGGTTGACACATTTGGCCAGAGATTAGGCTTAAAATCATCTAGTGTGTTTCCAGTCTTGGTAACAACCAATTCTACCCTTATTCAGCTCTGAATTAGAATTTTAGATCAGCAATTTCCCTTCAACTAACAGCAAAACGTCTCAAAAGTCTTGTAGAACCAACACCAGAGTGCCCTGCAGCTGTTCTTGCTCTATGAACCAACCAATCACCATGGTAAGAAACCTTATGCTGTTTTCTCTGCAAACGTCTTTATGCTTTAGAAATGCAACAGTGTTTTATTTGTGAGCACAGGGGAGCAGACATCATCCGCCCACATTTGCATAAAGTTGAAATATAAGCTAATGAATACATCTGGCCTCTGCTGCGCTGCTTCCTTTAAATCAAATAAACAAAACCAATCCATATGCTCCTGGAAAGTCCTTTAATCCTCCCAGGCAGCATAAATTGAATTATTATTACATTTGCAGGCCCTGTATGACATAGGGTCTTAGATGAATACATGATGAACATAATCTTTTACAACGCAAACTAAACAAACAGGCTTTTGAATGCTCTATAGTGCAGCTGTATCCATGGTTTCCCCATTGCACAGACATTGATTTTGCATGGCTCGGCATACAGACTGACTTTCTTGCACAGTAAGCTCAGAGGCATTAGTTACACTTTAGCTGTCATCTGGTCTCTGATGCAAAATGAACCTCGCTCTTGTCTTGGAGTCTCATTTGAAGGAAGCTATAAAAAGCCTGTATGAAAGTTTGATGGATCAGCTGGTGCAGGAAAGAATGATTCAGATTCCTCCCCTTACACTGACCGGCAATTTCATCAGATACACTTCGCTAGTACCAGTTTGGAGCCCCTTTTAGAAATCCCTAAAGTCTTTGTGACGTAGATTCAAGAAGGTGCTGGAAGCACTGGTTCATATTGTCATGATAACATTAGAAAGTTGTTGCAGATTTACATGTACTACATCCCAAAGGTGCTTGATTGCCTTGGTTCACAACCTGTATGACAGCCCCCCACCAGATTGTCACACAGGGGCTTAAAGCTCTTTCAGCTATGAGGTAGTTAAAATTTTGTCTATGTGTGTTATCTAAAAGAATAATAATACAGCAACGATGTAATCTTTACAATGTTTTCTGCACAATTATGTGTATGTAAGCCCATTTCATCATTTGTCTGTGAAAACTTGACTCTGGTACAAACAGGGGACTCAATGGAAAATGTGCAGGAACCACTACTTTATTGGATTAAGATCAGGCAACTGTGGCTACACAGGATTTCAATGAAAGTCATTGTTATATTCAAGAAAGCAGTTAGAAATTATTTAAAGAGCCAATATTATTATGATTATTGAGTTTTCTATTTCCCCTATGGACTGTTATCAGTGTGACGCCCTACCATTGTTGTTTTGTCAGCAGTTAAAGCACATTGGTTTGGACTGGGAAGCCAAGAACGCAGACATTAGAATGATTGCAAAGGTGTTGACAACATGACACTGAGAAGGGATAAAATGACATATCACCACATAGTGGACTGGTCAACAAATCAGAGCAGACTGGGTACATGTGGGGAAGGGGGATTTAAGATGTCAGGAGCTAAGAATACAGCTGGATCAGGGGTACTGAAAACTAGAAATGTTTTTGAACATTTGCAATCATACTTATGCTGTCATCAAAACTGAACCTAAACCTTAGTTACTTAAAAAAATAGGCTCTTTTTAGCCTTGTGATAGCGCGTTATCCTGCTGGAAGTAACCATTGGAGGATGAGTACACTGTGGTCAAAAAGGGATGGACATGGTCAGCAACAAAACACAGGTAGGCTGTGGCACTCAAACACTGATCAATTGGTACGACGGGGCCCAAAGTGAGACAAGAAAATATCACCAACAACATTGCAACACCAGCATGAACCATCCTGTCTCTCATCGATGGTCACAGCAGATGTGATGGGAGTCATCAGATCAGGCCTCATCTTTCCAATCTTCAAATTGTAAGAATAGGATTGTTGCTCATACATGTGTTGTCCATGGGATTAATTTGAGTGTTACATAGAGTATGAGCAGCCCTGGCTAGAGCACATGTTAATGTTGAGTGTGTTTAATGAATAAAGAAACTTGTGAGCAATGTAAAATGCTTTAACCAGCCATCCTGTGGCATGAAGACAGAACAGAATGGTGGCAGCGGATGCAACATTTGTGAATTTGGGACTGCAGAAGAGTACTGCTAGCTTGTGTGTTAGCCACCAGGAAGCATGTGGTGGAAGAAGTGCAACAGATGATTGGTGAGTGAAACTGGGTCAGGATAGAAGGCCTTAAACCTCTACTGATACTAGTGTTTGACGACAAAAACTTAGCGATGAGGTGGAAGAGCTGAGTGGAGGAATTTACTCCATGTACTGACCTTAACATGTCGATGGAGATGAAAGCACGGGAATTAAGCTGTTTAATTACTTCATAGGAGAGAGTGGACGAGAACTTTTAAGCTCTCTGGCATGATGTGACAACACTTGAACAACGAGAACAGTGAGTTCAATGATGGGGCTGTTTGATAAACCAACCCAAAATTAGATAAAACACAATTGTTCAATTTTGTTGAGCTGGTGCAAACGTATCCTCAGTTTCCTGTTCTTAGCTGACAGCAGTGGCACCAGCTGTGGTCTTTAACTGCCATAGTCCATCTGCTTTAAGTTTTGATGTGTGTTCAGAAATAGTCTTCTTAATACCTTGGTTGTAATGTGTGGTTATTTGAGTTACTGTTGCTGTTACTGCTCTATCACCTCAAACCACTTTGGCCATTTTGACCCAGAGAACTGCCACGCAGCTGATACTTTCCCTTTTATGATCATGTTTCTATTGACGATTGTGTGTAAAAATCCAAAAATATTGTCAGTTTCTGAAGTACTCAAACCAGCCCTTTTGGCACCAAGGACCATGCTACGTTCAAGGTCACATAAATCACCTTTCTTCCCAGTTCTGATGCTTATTTTGAACCTCTGCTGGCTGCTTTGACCATTTATACATGACTCAAGATGTTGAGTTGCAAACATGATGATTGGCTAATTAAATTTTCACATTAACAAGCAGTTGAACAAGTAAATTAAGTGGCTGGTGAGAATAAATGCATTAATAGTGTAGAATGTTTGTCTCCTCTGTGTTATTTCCCTCTGACTAATATGCAAGTCTGCACACGCTCCACAAAGGACTGCCGGATGTTACACTGTCACTGGATTTGGTCTGCTTGTCTCTACAGTTGTAAAATGTATTTCTGTCACTTTGTGGAAATCTGCTGGCAGATAAACCCAGGCAAATAGGAGTCAGCTTGATGAAAGCAAAGCACATCTGCCAGCGAGGTTCTGCCTTTCATAATTTGGAATCTCACTGAAAAGATAAGTCCTCCTTTTTTGTCGCAGGGATAAGCTGTGAAGTGTGCCTTTCATCAGTCTTTTTTCAAATCCCCCTCTCTCATGAAGCAAGCAGGAACCAAGACTCTGCATATCCAAAAACCTGACTTTGTTGTAAGGACTGCAGCATGTGTCACAGTTGTTTCTTTGCATTGTTTTTTATTGGAGGACAGTTGTTTAAAATGAGTCCTGTTGTATTTTGTAAAATGCTTCTTCACACAAAATAACTTCACTTTCTGACAGATGGTGAGTTGCAATAACTGCAAACATTTTTGGTGATTGTAATCCTGCATTAAGCTGATACATCTGAAAATGATAAATAGAAAATGCCAATCTGTTTGGGACAGAGATAATTGATTCTGCAGTAATCCTTTGTTCATACAATCATTTTTTTGTCAAGAAGCAAAGTTAACACTGTATCATATTGCATGTGGACTCATGTTGAGGGTATTGTGTTATAAAGTAATCGACCAGAGGACTCAGATGACTTATATGTTCAAACGTTTGTATGTTCAAATGTTTTTCTGTTTCTGTAGAGAGACAGAGTCTAAACAGCTTCTTTTGCTGCTAGTTATTCATACCGGGTGGGGTGGGGGGTAAGATCAATAAAATATGTCATATTTGGTAGCCAAACCCTAAGTTGTAACTACTTTGTTAATTTGCCCAGGACCCTTACAGTTTTTAGCATGATGCTATACAGCAATCTTTTTGCTATGAATTACCAGTCTAACATCATGGCAACTCTCATCAAGTTTAACCAGAAACCACAACAACATGCACATTTCCCATGGATATGTTACACTGTACTACCTGTGAGACTACACACACAACATCATAATAAAAACACTGACCGGTACCAAGTATCCAATCAGTGTACCAAAGAAAATTTTTGTTACACCTTGCTATTATCCGGTTTGACACAGTTTAGCTTTCAGGACACGGCATTGACCCAAAGTGGCCAATGAGTGCATGCTTTTATCAACGACTGGCACTAACTGTCCTAGTAAAATGATTCAAAACTTACTGGTCTGTCCTGTGTTAATATCTGTGAAATCATGGTTCATAGCTTCAGTCCCACTTATCAATATCTTAAATTTGATCAGATGAGAACAACCCTTGAACAAAAAGATAGATTTCTGTACTCATGTTTAATATCATGCTCATATCATAATGTAAAGCTCAGAGTTTTCTCATGAGCATCTGCTTATTGTTTGTGGATCTCATGATGCATTGTTGTTTTGTTTTACCTCCTTCAGGTGCAGGTGTGATGTCTCAGATCTCACACCTTCCCTGTAAGATATCCTGGATAGTAAACACAATACAGTGCTGTTTCACCTCAAAATAATTCAGTTGTTTGCGTCTTTATAAAAATCTCAAATAGCCCCAGATGACATTTGATCAGTCTAAATTGAAATGTTTGTACATTTTCTGCCGTTCATTTGTTGACAAATGTAATGTTGCAGAGACTTTGCTGTATTCGATAACTAACCTAAAGGATATAGTTTTGAATTTGATAGATAAAACACTTGGAACCTATCCATCCATCCATTAGCTATACCGCTTATCCCTTTGGGGTCGTGAGGACTGGAGCCGATCCCAGCTGACACTGGGCAACAGGCAGGGCACACCCTGAAACAGTTGCCAGCTAATTGCAGGGCCACATAGAGAAACAGACAACCATTCACACTCACTCATACCTAAGGGCAATTTGGAGTCACCAATCAACCTAATGAGCATGTCATTTTTCTAGTCTGTGGGAGGAAACCAGGGTACCCATGCACAGGGAGAACATGCTAACTCCACACAGAAAGGCCCTGACCAACATAAGGATGGAACCAGCGACCTTCTTGCTGTAAGGCATGTGCACTACTTGCTGCGTCACTGTTGGAACTTATGACTTTACATTTACCACAGAAAATGTGCACTAAAAAGCAACGAAAGCACAGCATGTTGTGCTGCTAAATGACTAAATTAACACAAAAATTAATTTTTTTAAAAAATAGATTAAAAAACATTGTGTCTTGTTGTATGTCTCTTGTTTTAAATGAACGTATGATGTTGACTTATGATGTTGATTGCAGCTGACAGATGATGTTACTTGATACTGCGTAAACATCAGCATTGATCATTTACATCCAGGCAATAAAAAAAATTCATAAAAATATTTTCCAATCCACACAACTGTGCCATAATCAAACCGATTCATGGAAGAAAACTGATTGCTATACAAGATGATTTATTAAATAAGCTGCTAACAAACTACTGTAAGTCATTAGGAGGCACACAGAGAGGGAGAAAAGGGAGAAAGAGGGAGACAGTGGCTGTTTGTATGGAAAAAAGGACAGATGTGTAAAGCTGACACCCTAATTTCCACATAGTGTGCCTGGGTAGTGTTACATACGCAATGCACACTCTGCAGAAAATTGCCAGTTTCCACACCCTGTGCTTGCAGAGCGTCCCAGCACTGCAGCTCCGCACTGGTTTGCCGGAAATACACAGGGAGTCTATTTTCAGGAGCAGCTGCTTTAACTCTGCATCAACGTCCACCAAGCCAACAACCCAACAAAAGCGCTCAGAGATCCTGGGTCATTCTAAAATATAGTGGAAATAGTAGAAAGAATGTCGATGTCTGCAGCAAACCAATGTAAGGCAGACAGTAACCTGTTGTTTACATGTTGCCATCTCTGTTATCTCAAGAACTCACAATGACCTTGTGAAGTTGTGGTTCCCTGGGTATCTTTAGATCCCATGTTTCAAGCTTCCAGGGCTGCACTCTGCTATACAGCAATTTAAGGCCCCGTCGACCCGACAACATTGTCACCAGAAATGGAAAGGTTTGTCCTTTTCATTTTCAAAAGCGCACTGCGTTCACACAGAGACAATGTGAAAACGATGCGCGTTCACATGGATCTGCGAGATTGACTGAAAATGCTGTAGCACGCATGCCAGGCCAGTAGTTGGTGATGTAGGCGATTGTAGAGAAACAGCGGTGTTACAACACGCGTATGCTTTCCAGTGAAGACAAACTTTTCACAAACAACAATGGTGAGTGGATGCATAAAGACGCAGGAGTTTCTTGTCTAGACAACAAATCTGTCTGGATATTTTTGCCTGGATAACAAACTGAGTAAGCAGCACACATGTTGCTGGGTAGACTGCTGTTGGTGTTGTTGTTCCTAGGTGCGCGCGCAACCTTAATCTAAAAGAGTACTGCGCATGCGCAGTGAGTCATCATTTTCCCTGAAAACGCTGATTCCTGTTTACACGAAGACGTTATACCAAAACATTTTAAAAACTTCTCACTCTGGACCCTGGTTTCAAAAGTTTGCGGATTCAGGCACTCCAGACACCGTTCTCGTGTAAACAGAAGGCGCAAACGCGAAAAAACTCTCTGTTTTTGACAGTTTTCGTTGCGGTGTAAACGGGGCCTAAATGTGCTTCCTGTGGAGGATATCTGCCTGTAGTCAGAGCAAAGCTGCAGCACAGGTGTGCCGCTCTGCAGGCACACTATGTGGGAATTTGGGGTGAGTTTTTCTGATGGTGACAGCTCTATTGTTTTGGGAGTGGGAATGGAGTCAGGATCAGGAAAACTAAAATATTTTTATAACCAGAAATGTTCCAAGAGCACAAAGCTCCTCCAAGGTATATCCAGCTTTGAGTTATGTTTTGTGCCTGCTCCCTGTGTGAATTGTGGGAAACTGCTCTACCCTGCACTTTAAACCATTTTTTTTTCAAAATGACCAACATACCCTGAAAATGTCATCACAGCCCATTGAGAACTTATTGGATTATTAGTGAAAATGTAGAAAAGTGCCCTATCTCATACTGTTAACAAATCCTTTTAAAAACGATTTGATTTGCATCTGGACTCAAATCACCACCAAAACCTAATTTATTGGCCCATTTCTGACCTATCTTGGAAATTATATCAAGTTCCATTCGCGACTTTTTCAGTTATTCTGTTGATTAACCAAATACAAGAAGAGACTGATCAAAGAACCTCGTAAAAACAGTTCCACTTAGGGCCCCACCTTGGGCAGAGGCAGTCCTGTCAGTGTTCACAGTTAAAGATAAAAGTGTGAATGCTTATATTATCTCTCTCTTTTTCCACCCTAGCCTTATTTACCTGAGAAGTGAGCTCATTATTCTTAATGATAATCAGGGGAAGGTCTCAAGAGGATATGAAGACAGAGAAATTATACAAGCATGAACTAATGAATCAATTTCAAAGCGATAACAGACACACAAAAGGTAATACAAATAAATACAGGGAAATACACTTAATGCCTCTCATATAGTATGCTGGTATATCGAGACTATGTTAATGTAAGAGCTGCCTTGTATAAACTTTGCCTCTGATATAAGTCTATGTGTTTATTTCAGTCTCTAAATGTGTAGAGAACAACATCAGAAGTATACAGACTATTCAGCGATAAAATGTGCTGCTTGTGTGGTTTCAGCTGATGGATTTCAGGTCCTGGAGGGTTATCTTTCTTCAGTTTATCAGTTGGTTATTTTCCAGTTCCCTTTGGATAAAGCTTTTACTGAGATCAGGAGGTACACATGAACACCAAAAGAAAAGAAAAAAACACACACGTGACTGGATTTTTAAAAAGTTGTTTGGAACCAAAGAAGGTTACTGCTGGAATGAAGTCAAGTTAGGTTTTATTTCTGTCAAATATCTGATAAACACGGCATATAGCACCTTTTCATATCAATGTTATTCCAAGGCAAGTGATAAGAAGAGCAAGTCTAAACTTCACTGTTTGTTATGATGCTTAACCAGACCAAACATTGATTTCAAGGGGATGCACATTTAAAGCTTAAAAAGCTCTTTATCTTCATTGATATATTTCAGGTGATATCACGCACCCCAAACAGGCAGGAGGCAATTTGTATGTTCTCCCTGTGCATTCTTCTGTTTTCTTGATGCACTCTAGATTTCCCCTTACCTTGCACAGCAGCTGGACCTGCCTTAACCCTTTAAAGCCTGAAAACACAGTTGTAGCCAGAAAATTCAAAATTTTTGGAGCTAAAATGTTTATTTCACTTTCTACTGAAATCCTCAAAAAATCAAAATTTCCATAAAATTATAATATATCTTGTTTTTGTATCTCATTTGATACATTAGGTGTTTGTGGCAACTAAAAACCCACTTGAGGACATTTTTATCATTCATCAGATTGTATTCATTTTTTTTTTTTTGTAATTTGTTGATCATATTGATTAGATAGAGGTATCATAAAAGTATGTGTCAAATATGATACAACCGACTTTAAGGGGTGAAGAGCAGGAAGAGAAACAAGCTTTGAGCAGGACGACAGCAGGAAGTGACTGCACGCACAGGGATTAGCATGGATGCTAACAGCTTCAGTAGCAGTTTAATCAGATTTTGACCACATTTCTTTGGATATTTTCGCTCTACTTCTGACATGTTTTGACGAGAGTTTTTTTTTACGACATCATCTGATTGGCCTGTAATAAAAATTGATAGACAGAACGATCATCCAATCACTTGCCGGATATGCTTCTGAAAGGCTCTGTCCTCCCCAAACACTTTCTATGGGTTCTTTCCCTGATGGACGAGAGAAACATATCGAATGGTCCATCTGGTGTGCCTGGTTAGTTTTCACCCACAGACCAAAACCATGCTCATTAGACCAATAGGTGACTTTAAATAGCCCATACCATAGTTCTTTGTCCTCCTCCCCTGCTTGATAGAGCACTTCTATGGACAAGACAAAAAGTCTGGAGCATCAGGACTTCTTCTCACCATGTAAGGGACATATAGCTGCCAAAAATATCTTGTTTCTCTGGCCCTCTGAATAGAGCCACCAGTGAGAAGTCTCATATTGTTTTGTTAGTCGTTTTAGCCCAATGGCTCCTGGTATAAGTATAAACACCACTGAACCAACCAGTCATCCCGCAGTTTATCTGTCAGCCAATCAGAGTGGACTGGGCTTTCATGGGGTAGGGAGCCTTAAATGTGCAGGACAGATTGTCTCCCACAGACAGAGAATATAGCATTTATATATGAGATGTGTCAAGTTTTTGAACATTAGTGATTGTGAACATACTCTAATGGTAAACAAAAATGAATATATGAACCTGGCATTTAAGGCAAAATATTTGCCCTTTAAGTTGCCCTTTGGTGATAGAGTGTATGAATGCAGCTGTGACTGTTTCTGTTGCAGTGTACACAGACTTTTGTTGAGTTTTAAAACTGAGAAAACTTTCCCCGTTGGAGAGTATTAACGTTTCCCTCATCATGTGAAAGCACCACCAAATGCCTAACATCCATCCTTACTCTCTGCTTCTTTCAAATCGATTCCAGTCTCCCAGTCTTGATTAAAGGTGCCCTGTGGAGTTTCCTCACAAACAATTCTGCATATAATTAGTATTACTCACCAAAAGTCTTTTTGTTTGTATCCTTAGAAGGCCCAGCCTGGCCACCATTAGCACAAAGTGAATCTTGAGTAGCCCTGAAAGCTCATTTGTAAAGTGCTAAATTAAATGTGTAATTTAGGGTGAAAACAACACAAAGTGGCTTCGGTTAAACTTCACTATGGACCATTTTATCCTTTGACTGCTTTTAATCTGAAGGACTGCTCTTTATCTTCATTCGCTAAAATCAAGTATGTCTATTGATTAAATCTTTTTAACTTAAAAAAGTTGTTTTTTAATTGCCTCATCAAAAGAATAAGTAAGAAAAAGTGCCATTGTTTAGTTACACTTTAAGAAACTCTTATTACTTTCGCCAAGGAGGTTATGTTTTCGCCAGGGTTTGTCTGTTTGTCTGTTTGCCTGTTTGTTTGTCTGTTAGCAACATTACGCAAAAACTACTGGATGGATTTGCGTGAAAATTTAACCAGAGGTGTGGTTTGGTCCAAGGAATAAGCCAATACATTTTGGTGCTGATCTGCATATTTGTCTGGATGCAAAAATTCCAAAAATTTGCGAGAAAATCCCATAAGTTAACATTGGGCTGTATTTAAAAAATGTCATATCTCTGACATCACTTGATGGATTTGCTTCAAAATTTACAGAATAATATATATATATAATAATATATTATCACAGTCAATTTCATCTGGATCCCATCCAGATTGACGCCACAAAAAAATTGAGAATCCCATTCATTTCTCCTCGGCTGCTGCATTATGGGAATTGTAATTTATTTGCAAACTCACATCAACGTTTTTTAAGCCTATGTCACTACATTACCCAGCTTCCCTTGCAATGCCAGTGGAGGACTTCCCCACATGGACAGAAGTGAGCGGAGACTCGGCCGCCATAACGGAGTGCGTGGTGATCCAGAACTGTATCTTGGCGGAGGTCTGTGCTCTCTGAGTGCTTTTCTAGTTTGTTATGCTTTTACTTTGTAATTATAATGCCATTAGGTAAGGGTGCTTCCTGCTTGGTGAATTTAACTGCCAGTAACCCTGGTTTTCCACATAGCCCACCTGCTGAGCATCAAGCAGAGACTTTGCTCTGACCAATGGCATTCATCCTTGCCCACTAGAAGAATGTTCAAGGAAGTGCAAAGAGGCTTGGAAACTTATCATAAAGATCATAAAGATCACAAAAGAACCACAACTTGACAAGGTAATTCTGGGTTCATGAAATGACAGAAAGAACAACGTGTAAATATCAGGTTACACTTCCTGCCTGATGTTGATTTGCTGTAGGCATTGATACTATATCAACTTTTCCATTGTTTTGAAATGAAACCTTAAGCACTCTAAGTTTACCTGTGTTGGGTCAATCTGCTGGCCGGCTCTGCAGATGGAGCGAGACACAGGCTGTGGAAACAGATTGATTAGAGAAACTGGAGGGGATCTGCTGCATAGTGCACGGCACGTCAGGACAAACAGACAGCAATGGGCCTTCAGGTTTTTGGGCTCACAGATCATGTACCAGCACCACCAGGCAACTTGCGGTCTGTTTTGCTCCTCAGCTTTCACAACAGTTTGTTCATCCATCTTTTTACAAGTGACTCCATCTGCCTAATTTTTTACTCTGTTTTCTCCAATTCACAAAGATATCCTCTTGTACCCACCACTAATGGCATGTTGTCATTACTTATGTCAGCATTTTTAGTTCAGTTCCAGTGAAGTGAGTATTTGTGGTTCTTTCTGAAGAAGACCAGAACATCTGATGAGAGGAAAGTGATGTTTTGTTTGCGGAGGAATGCATGGCCCCTATTCCTCATCACACAAAAGTTCATGGGCTTTGTCAAAGAAAAGTGAAACACTGTAAAGGTTCTACTGTAGCATCTTGTTGAGCCAAATTTGATTTTCTTTTTTTTTTTTTTTTCTTTTGCAGTTTTACCCTAAAAGGGGTGAGAACATGACTTTTGGTGGCACCATTTACTGTATCGCCAAGTGTCTGCAACCCTCTATCTCTCTAAGGGGCAAAGCTGGCAAGTTACTTTTTTGGATATTTTGTCTACTAGTCCAATGGACCTTGAGCAGCCCCACTCCAGAAAACCTGAACTATCCCTTTAACATGCAATTTTTCGTTTAAAAAGTTATCTCCAGACATTTGTTCATGTATAGGTATCACTTTTGACACCCCTATTTATGTATTTATAAATGCCACCACAGTCAGTCTCTTGATTCATACACTTTCTTTACTATTTCTTCATTTAAAGTCAAGAGGTGACAGATCATACAGTTCAAGTGAAACACTCCCTGCAGTTTAGTTTGTAGACCACATGTTTCATTCATGGTATATTGGACAAAAACCACAAACAAGCCAAGGAGTTAAGTAAAGGAATGCATAACTGAGACATTTTATGACACTGAAAATATGAAATTGATTGAAAGCAGCTTTCATTAGTTTTTTAAGGAGCAGCACTGCTAATCAGGACTGATTCAATACTTCTTCTCAGACTTTTTCTCTAAATACTGTTAAGAGTTTGAAGTCAGAAGCAATACATGATCATGGCAAAAATGATACTGAAAAAGATGTATCATTAATTAAGAAGTGTCTGCGCACTATCTTATTCATCAAAGAGCGTCAGCAGTGAGAGCTGTGAGCCACTTTGATCATGCAACCACTACTGATGTTGAAGCAGTGCCTGCAATTATTGCACATACATGATATCACTCTGGAGAAAGTGGCACTTCCCTCTCATGTTCGAGATGAGCGTCTCCTCCCTCATAAAATTTTTACATTTTGGGGGAGTGAGGGCGAGAGTGCTTCATCGATTCTGTCAGGAGCGCCTGTATGCAAATGGTTGTGTCAGATAATCACCTAAGTCAACTCCTGATACTAAAACCTCCTGACAGATCCTCACATTTTATCTCAGACACTTTTAATACCTTCTGTTGTACTGTGTACACTATAATCTCCGAAATAATAGTCATAAATATTTACAAGGAGGAGGCTTTGATTTGACCAAAGAGATATTTTGGGGTTTTGTGTCAAATGGACAGTTTTGAATTACACACATGTATTATTTACAAGCTTTTTTGTTGTATAACAAAACAAACAAACAAACTGGGGATTTGGATGCAGCATTGAGGTTAATTGAACTTATACATGTTATTTGTGGTCAGTTAAAGAACATACATAAATATGAGTGAATATGAATATGAGTAAGAGGTCAACTGTGAAATAAACCAGATATGTAATTAAAAGCATGTGGATGTACATTAGACCCATTAACCTTGACTTTTGACTTCCAAAATCATAGCAGCACATGATGCCATAAATATCATAATTAATCCACTTATAGATAAAAACTATTTAAAAGACTATGCTGGCTCAACAAGGCAGTACAGTAAGATTTTAAGCAGCATATATATTTCCTTGGCAAAGCCCATGTGTTTAGAATTGTTTTGTGATAAACCTGAGGGCGTCGTCTCCTTCCGCCTGCAACTTCTCAGAGTCAGAGTGCTGCAGGCTGCAATGGGGTCAGACACAGTCACTGAAGCACAATCTGATATAAATCAAACTCGCTGAATATTACAAAGATGGGTCACTTCTGTATTTATCCTTTATGAAATTGCATAAATAATTGGCCTTTGCCAACTTTGTCTCATTGGTATAAACACTGAGCATCAGGATTATACAGTAGTCGATGGGGACAAAAGGTCTACAGTTCAATAAGAGGAAAACACCTTGACGAGCAGAAACATGCTGCAAGTTAAAAATGAACAAAAAAATTCAAACCCAGAAAACACCAGGCCAGGCTTACAATAGTGCCCACAAACTTCAAAATAAAATAATTTCTTCATGAGGGTTGGAATGAACATTAATGTCTGGAAAAAAATCTATTCAAACATTCTTGAGAAATC
This sequence comes from Cetoscarus ocellatus, assembly GCA_037902135.1. Lineage (NCBI taxonomy): Eukaryota > Metazoa > Chordata > Actinopteri > Labriformes > Labridae > Cetoscarus > Cetoscarus ocellatus. Next base: position 115,191 of record JBAMNC010000763.1, read on the forward strand.
ATGTTTGCAAGTGGGAGATATATATGAGCCCCAAAGACCTTTAATCTTTGACCACAAAAATCTGTTCAGTTCATCACTGAGTCAGGGTGGGCATTTGTTTAAAGTCTGAAAACATCTCAAGCATCCTTGAGCTTAATACTTAAAAACTGCCTGAATAAACAGACGGAATGACAAATGAAAAAACATAACACCCCTGGCCCTGACTGTTACATGTACTGAGGCATAGAACCAATCTGACACAGTCTGAGCAGAAAGACTGAACAAAGAACACTGACGTTTGACACTAAAATTATTATATTAAAACAAAACAATGTGACATTATGCTTTCCTACAAACAAACAACAACAAAAAAATAAAGAGGGAGATACAGGCTATATAAATGTGTATATTTCCATAGTTTTATAACTGATATATGTAACTTGAGCATGTTGTACAACTGTATAAAGGGAGATGATTGCACTGCACTTTACTCAAATATTTTAACTCATTTTATTTCCTGCCCATTCTTCTAGTTTCTGATTCATCAACAACCTGCTGGGCATGGCAATTTTCTTCCATATAATCACACTTGAATTTTTTTTCACTTCTAATACCAAAGCCTGCACAGCTAAGATTAACATTATATTCAGTTACATTCACCAGGCGCCATGTATTACACTGAAAATTGCAATCTGGTGGACCAATGTCTCCAAGCAGAGATACTTTTATTTCCAAAGCTATGTATAACACAAGGCTAGGCATTAGCAGTTACGATCATCATCCTCATTCAAGCTCCACATTTAGCACTGCTTTTATTGTTGGGATGTGTTCAGTGGTTTGAACTCTATCTTCATAATCAGCGTCTCATTGTCACGCTCAGGGACTTTGATTTGAGCAGGTGCTTATTATTGGGCGTACCACAGGGTTGCATACAGACTTAGACTTAGACTTCACTTTATTGTCCCCTAAGGGAAATTTGCTTTGCAGGCAGGTAAAAACGTGAAACATAAAAAACACAATCACACAAATCCAGATATATAACACTGAGACAGATAAAGCACAAGTACAAGTACTATAAGGAACAACTGAGCAGGACCATCACTGCAATGTTTCAATGACTCATGACTGTTCATTGTTAAAGATTTAAATTGAGTTGTGTAATGGCTTTTGATATAAAGGAATTCTTCATCCTGTTAGATTTGGCCTTTGGCAATCTGAATCTCCTACCGGAGAGTAAGAGTCCTCTTGTATTGAACCTTCAGGCCTCCTCTTAGCTTTATTATTAGCACATAAGCTGCCATGTCTGTGCTGACTCCATGCTATGCTAAAATAAGTGAGGGGACAGCAATAAAATTCCCTCCATTTAGGTTTTTTTTTTTTTTTTTTTTTTGCACAAATAATAGAAGCTTATTTTCCAAGAGCCTGAGCAACTCCCCCTTTAATCCAGGTAACTCCAAGCTTTTTTTTGGCATTCTTTGGTTTGCTTATTTTTGGAAAAAATGCACGCAAACCACAACCCTTTCAAGTAGTACAATCAAGTTCAAGGCAAAATTGTTGCTCTCTAATGTGTTTGAAGTCTGACTCATAAAACAAAAATGGCTGTTTTTGCATTGTAATGCTTTCATTTCCCCTGAGGAAGTGTTTGCTAACTGAAACCGGGCAACAATGAGAAGCTTCACCCACCATATATCTTATTGATGCTTTTAGACATTTTTACACCAACACACTGTCCGAGCCCTGCAGCTTACTTCTCAAACAGTGGTGATAATAAACATGACATCCAAAAAAAATAAAAAATAAAAAAAAAATACACAGGAAAGACACAGTGAAACCCAGCATCACAAAAAAAAAAATCACCAGAAGAAGAGTCTGCCTGGCCACCCAGCTATAAATCATGGCAGCAATCAATAACTAGAAAACCCATATGGGCCTATGCCCCAAGCATAAACAAAACAGAGACAGCGTTGATACAGAGAGTGTTTCTGAAATAGTGTGCATCATCCCCAAACCAAAGCAACAGAATTAGTTTAAAGATCTACAAAGGACTTAACTGTAGCCACAGAAATATCTTGTACCCAAAAATGGCACAGTGTTCCAGCTCAACAGGTTAAAAAGGAATGAACAGTTAGTGTAATAAAAAGTTTAACTGACGTTGAATTAAAAGAAGAGATGTGGAGTCTGGGCAAACAGGACATCATAATGGACCTTGATTGCATTGCAAGAAATCATGAGTCCTATTACTACATCCACAGAACTCTTGAAAATTTCCCAATGAGCTTCTAAGAGCTGCAGAGAGATAATGTTCCCACCAATACAGCTTAAGGAGTCCATATTTCCCTTTAACTGCGGTATATACACTGATAAGGCATAACATCATGACCACTGGCAGGTGAAGTGAATGACACTGATTATCTCTCCATCATGGCATCTGTTAGTGGGTGGGACATATAAGGCAGAAAACATTTTGTTCTCAAAGATGATGTGTTTGAAGCGGGAAGGAGCAGTGGTGAACTTGCAACAGGGTCATGGGTGGCCAAAGCTCATTGATGTAAGTGGGGAATGAAGGTTGGCATGCGTGGTCTGATCCATCAAACAAGCTTCTGTTGCTCATATTGTGGAAAAAGTTAGCGTTGGTTCTGATAGACAGGTATACACAAACCATCACAGTTTGTTGTGCGTGGGGCTGTATAGCTGCAGACCATTTAGGGTAGCAGGTGGTCATAATGTTATGCCTGATCAGTGTATATTAAAATATGATCACTGCTAGAGTATGTTCATAATCACTAATGTTCTCAAAATCTTCTAGCGTTTATATACTGAGTACCCCTGATCCACCTGTATTCTCAGGGGCTGTTCACACAGACATGCCTCTCTTGAATATCTTAAACTCTAAAATCATGGTTTCCCGTTGTGTCAACGCGCTTGACAGATGTTTATCTTTGAGGATGCTTGTTGCAGTTTTCTAGCATTTTTTTGGTAGTATCAGAGGACTTGTCAGACAGCCAGTCAAGTTGCATGAATTGTTTCCGCTCAAGGCGCATTTTTAATCAAAACAGATGTTAATAAAGATGGCAACAGGCAACACAACAGGCAGTTTGGACACTCACATATGATTTCATGTAAATAGTCTAATTTTGTTACTGGTCCTCACGTGTGTTGCCTTCAGTTAGGATACAATGTAACCATGTGTGACCATTACTTAACACACCACACATCAAATCTCGAAATAGTAGGGCCACAGCAGCAGAGGATCAACCAAGGTGCCACTCCAGTCAGATAAGAACAGGAAACTGAGGCTATAATTCCCACAGACTCACAAATATTGGACAAAAGAAGCCTAGAATAATGTTGCCTGGTCTGATGAGTCTGGATTTCTGCTGCAACATTCAGAAAGTAGGATCAGGATTTGGCAAAAACAATGTGAAAGTATGGATCCATCCTGCCCCGTCTCAACGGTTCAGGCTGGTGGTGTAAAGGTGTGAGGGATACATTCTTGGCACACTTTGGGCCCCTTCAGTACCAACTGAGCATCGTTGAACACCATAACTCCCTGAGTATTGTTGCTGACTAAGTCCATGCCTCTGTAACCTCAGCATCTTTTGATGCTACTTTTAGCAAGATCATGTTTTAACATTGTTACCTCTGCCAAGGCGGTTATGATTTTGCCGGTGTATGTTTGTTTTTTTTCTGTTTGTTTATTTGGTTGCAAGATTACGCAAAATGTACTAAACGGATTTTGCTGAAATTTTCAGGAGATGTTGGTAACGGCCCAACTTAGAAGTGATTAGATTTTGGTTGTGATCCAGATAACCACCATTAATGAACAATTGTTTTTGCTCGATCACTGTCAAACTAATAATGATATCAACATGATTCCGAGTGCTAGGTGTGGGTTTTCAGGGTCAAGTAATCATATTATGATGGTAACTTTATCATAAAACTATTGCTTATAGATGTAACAGCAATATGTGAGCTACCTTGGCAGAGGTTTGAACTCTGAAATTTAGCTCTATAGCTAACTCTGGCTCAACAGTTGTATTGTGCTTGGCCCCTATCAAGTAAACTGAACTAAATGTGCCATGTCACAAGACTCAAGTCATCTCATACTGGTATTTTGAACATAACAATATGTTCATCATGCCGCGGCCTTTGTAGTCAGCAGATATTTTTCTAATAGAGCACCTTTGGAGTGTGATGGAATGGAAGATTTAAATTATTCATGTACTGTCGACAAATGTGCAGCAACTATGTGATGTTATTATGTCAATATGGATTAGATGATTTTTTCTAGCACCTTATTGAATCAATGCAATGAAGAATTAGGGCAGTTCTGAGAACAAAAGGGAGTCCAACCTGATACTAGCAAGGTGTACCTCATAAAGTGAATTTGAATCTCTGCTTTTTTTTTTTTTTACTTTTTGCCAAAATGTCCACTTATCCTATGTATTTTCCCATCAACTATGTGAATGTTTATATGCAAGGTCTTTGATTTAAAACCACCCTCACCCCACCTCTCAATAAAGGTATAACCTAATATTATTAAAGTGCATGTGTCAAAGAAGCTGTAGTTTGTGAAGTATGTTTTTAAAAAAAGTAGAAAAGTCACAGTGTACAATTTCATATTCTCACCAAGTGGAGCTTATTCAACCCACAGCAATTGTGAAATGCCAAAGTGAATCTCATATTCAATGGCTGGGACCATGTCCCTCCATTTTGTTGCATTGGTCTTCAGAGCAAGAGCTAAAAAAACTATGTGAAGGACAACTACATCATGCACAATGGACTTTACAATACCTGATCAGTGTTTTAGTATAGCTTAAAGCCTTCCTTCTTCTTTAAATATCCAACCTCTGGTGTACAGCATCTCTGCTTTAATCTTTTCTGCATTCAGCTGTAGAGAAAACTGTGAGGTGTTACTAGGCATTCAGACTGTGGCATGCAGGCCCCGTAAACATTTCAATTCTATCAGGCTGGAGCTGATTGGAGCACTCTGGGATGCTTCTGAAACAGGTCTTGTCATATCTGATAGAATCACAGGTATTTACCGGAGACAGCCTTCCACTTTTCTTTGCTACAGAAAAAAAGCACTGCCTGGTCTATTTTTGTCGAAACTCTCTACAGCAGGTATGAGCAGCTCAGAGCAGATCAGCTGGGTAGGAAATCAGCCAAGGGAACATCATAGTGATTCAGGTCTATTTTTAAAATCAAACAACCTGGGCGAAGTCCCAAATGTATATCACAACACCACATCAACACTTAATTAGGCAGCCCATTGTAAAAGCAGAAAACTAACAGAATAATCACCACATCAACAAGTTCATGCAAGTTTATGAGGAAGCAGAGGGGGATGTTCAACTTCTCAATCGCACACAAGGGATTGTGAAGCAGATGGTAACCTTAAGTGTACAAAAGAAAATAAAAAGACAAAAAAATGAAGCCAAGGAGGAAGTGAAAAACAATGCAGTTCCTTGAGTGTCCACTCAAAAAGCTCACACAGCATCCTGAACATATAGATGTAAATGCTAGGTCTGAAAAAACTCCTACTGAAGCTGTTAGCATCTCTGCTAATCCCTGTTTGAGCAGTCACTGATTGGGCCATGCTGCTTTGGGTCACTCACAATCATTGTAGACTGGAGCTTGGCAAGATGGATATGACTGAAAACTGACATTAAATCTGGCTGATCCATCTGCACTGCAAGGTTATGAATAATTTATTTAAAAGCAATCAGAAATGCTTGCTATTGGGTCCCCAGCCATTTTTGTAGTCTTTGTTAGCAGTTAGTTAGCAACCGTCTGACTAATGCTGCATTCCATTTACATCGGAACTGGGAAGAGAGTAGTGATGGGAATTCTGGCTCTTTTTAGAGAACCGGCTCTTTCGGCTCGGCTCACTAAAAAGAGCCAGTTCTTTCGGCTCCCAAACGGCTCTACAGATTGTTTTGTTGCTTTAATCAATATATTACCAATAATAATGTAAAATTATGCACAAAATGAATTAATAGTGTAAAAAAAGCTTGCATTATACTTTTTTATTTATATAAGTTTATTATATAAATATGCCTTTATTTTTTCACTCTACAGTGCAACAAAAATATAAATTATAAAATACAAAAACAATCTTTTAACTATTTACAATTGAACTTTTGACAAATTTAAACTTTTAACTTTTTTCTACTAAAAAAATTTAAAGTCAAGCAGCACAGAATCCCTGAAAAACACACAACACAACAAAACATAAATTAAAATATTTAATTTAATGCTCCGTGTTGCTTATTGCGCTCTTTCTCTCTCGTCTCCCTGACTCTCTCTGCTCTCTTGACCTGTTCGTGTGCTGCTGCTGTGTGTGTAACTGCCGCCCCTCCCCCCTCTGCTCAGCGCACTAAGCGCAGACACAGAGACGCCACCACACATATTGACCAATCACGTGCGGCTTCAAGAGAAAAAAGAGAGAAAAAAACAACAACAAAAAAAGCGGCTCCCCCAATCAGGAGCCGGCTCCCGTCATTCACTTCAAAGAGCCGGCTCTCAGAGCCGTTACGTTTGCGACCGACACATCACTAGAAGAGGGGAGTAGGAATGACGTCATCTCCGAGTTATCTGTGTTCCAGATACAAAGTTCGAAAAAAACTCGCTGATCTACCAGCCTATTGTTAGGCATTGTGTTAGCTGTTGTTAGCACGCCCTGTGTTGTAGTTCGCACATACCACATGAAGAACGTACAGTATATAACACCATAGCAGCATTTCTATACGTCAAAGGATACTTTGTATACGGCTGATTTAGTGCGACAAACACTAGTCAGAAGTGCTAATAAATGGAATATTACAGGAGATTAATAACCATTTAAACTGGGGGCAGCCATCTTCGATTGTCAGCTCGGGGGTGGTGAGGATCCCCCGACTTCCCAGTAGGAAATTCTGACCTTGGGGGGCGTTCCAGTTGAAATTTCCCACTCGGAGGTCGGAAATCCGACTTTCCAGTACAACTGTAACGCACCATAAACACAGCAAGATTCAAAAGCAGGCAACATTAGAGACATTTCATTGTGTCCCATTGGACATTGAAATCTAATCTGCATGCATTCATCATAAACCTTATTTTAGGCATTTATCCGAAGCACTATTCTAAATCCCATTTACTAAAGGGGGTGTGGCACCAGGAAGTACTAAATGCTAACTCGCTCCTGCGTTTTTGGACTCATTCCTTCACCACTCTATTACAAAAAGGTCCTAGAGAAAAAAATCAGAGGGAAGAGACCACAATTGTGTGAAAATGGTTAAATTCTTCAACAAGGCAATGTTCTTGACCACACTGCACACTCAGTAAAGCACACAGACACGAAAGGACAACAAAGATTCTGAGACAATTTTGACCAGGTTTTCATCAAACACTCGGCCACTCTGGTTGGATTATTGAATAGTGTATTTATTGAGTTTTGTTGCTTTTATATCCAACAAAGAATATGTAACAAGAATACAATGAATGCACTTTTTCAACCCACCCTCCCTTCACCCCTTTCCCCATGTGGTTGGATTATTGGAGACTGAGGAAGTCTCTTGGTCTTGTTGATATACGAAGACATGGAAGTGTTGTGTTTTTCCCACTACACTTGATGAAGTTGTATTGGATCAAAATGTTGTGATATGATTTAGTAATAATTATAATAATTATACTAATATTAAAAAAAACATAAAGCAAGACAGTGTGCCGGAGCTCTTTTCATTTGTCTTGAAGGCCACTGGCATGCAATATCCAACTGCTAAATAAATAACAGCAATAAACAACAATGGCCTCAATACTGCACCATATTGTCCACAGTGCATTGAACATGAAGTGAAGACAGTATGTTGTAATGTTGGTGCAATGTGCATTTTAAATAAACATTACTGAAAATGTGTGTTTTTTTATCATGGAATGTAGGCTACACCATTGTGACAGTGCAGCAATCCAAGAATGCATCATTAAGTTTTATTTTCTGTTCATTGTTTATTTTCTCAATATCTACTGTAAATGGCCAACAAACTGTCACCCTCTGTGAAGCAGACAGCCTAAAGGAATATCAAGTCTGTGCTCCCATGTGAGCCAAACAAACAAGATGGTACTCATTGTGTCAACCAGCGGATAGAGAGGCTGTTGGTCACATAAGCCAAGGAAGATAAAAAAGCAAAGCCTGCGCAGTTCAAATGGTGACAAGATCTGAGAAAAATGTGGTGAACAACACATTTCCTATTTGAATACATGCTCATATGATGTGCAAATAATTTTGCTCCGGGGATATGAGGTTGCAATCATTAGAGAGAGGCTGCATAAAGTTGCGAAGGCCAAACTGTAAATGTTTCGGGGGCACACACACAAGGTTATCGAGCAGGACCTGAACATTAATTGAGCCTAAGAAAAAACATACTGTATATCTCTTTGAGTGAATGTTTCCCAGTCATTACTGAAGAATGTGGTTCAGAGTTAAGAAGTTTAAAGAAAATACCATAAATTAAGTTTACCACACAAAGAGCAAACCCAACCAAAAGTATTGACTGCTGTATATGTATGTGGAGCTGGACAATAACAGCACAATGCTGGGTTCAAAAGAGGGGTTGGGTTGGATTCTGATTGTGATATTGCTTAAAATTTATATTTCTGAAAAGGTGTGGGTGAATTTAGGAAGACAAGATTGTGGTGAGAGTTGATGATGTCACAGTTCATGAGGACCAATTGAAGTGATGAGTCCTCTCGTCATTTCAGGTTGGTGAGCTGTCAGTCGAGCAAACTCAACAACACCACCAAAATTCTAAAGAGATCTAGGGCCTGTCCACAAGGAGAGGAAAAGCTATTTGTTCTCTGTAAAGACATCATTGTTTTAAGAAATGTACGCATCCAAACTAAAACACTGAAAATGCTGTAGTACATATGCCAGGCCTGTAAGCCTCACTGTAACGCTGCAGACATACACCAAAACCAAAGAAGAAGACCTGGAGCATACACATACATCATGAGAAATGTCAACAAACACTGGCTTGTACTGTACTCTGAGTTCTCTTGTTACTCACAGTGGTTGTAGAAGAGCAGTAGACTTTGCTGTCAAAGCCTTAACGTGACTTTTTATTTTGCCATTTTTTTCTGTTGTTGGGAAGTGGACCTATGACGTCACTGTTTCTGAATCTATTTGTGGTACACACGGAAACCCTCGGCCGGTGTTTTCAGATTCATCCACTTTGGGACCCGTTGTCAAAAATGTGCGTTTTTGGTCACCTGGACGTGACGTATCTGTGTGGACGAAATCCCAATACAATTAAAAACTTGTGCAGATATGCTTAAATTTGCATTCCTGTGGACATCCCCTAATCAAGTTTTGTTTTTTTATTAAGACCTGTGCTTTGCATGCACTTGAATGGCATGATGGTGGAGACTTCATTACCTTGACCTTTAAAATGTGCTGAGTTTATTTTTGAGTCAGACTGAAGGTGAAGAAACTTCCTCAAAGTGTTCCTGAGATCTTGAACTCAAAGTAATCCCAGACAGCCTACTCTAAGATGAAAATGTAAGGCCTGTTGCTGTGGCTTTAGCTGGCATCAAGGCATAATGTATACCTCCTTATCACCCAAACAACCATTGAACCATGCATCCTTTTCTGATGCATGGTTTAAAAAAAGAAAGAAAAGGCTGAGCGCTTATCCTGCTAAATTGTGCACTGTGATTGGCATATTCCTCCAGCACAAATAGAGAACTGGTGCCAATGGCTGGTGGCAGGGCAGTTCTGGTGGAGTGTTTTTTTGTTGTATAAGTAACTGATGTTTGATTGTGTGAGGGACGGATTAAACCCGACTAAACCCAAATATTCACAGGAGCTTACGAGTGTCTGCTGATAGCCTGCAGCTACCAAATATTTGAAAGTGCTTATTCTGCAGACAAATATGTCCAGATTTCAGATCAGTCATTCAAGTGCAACATACAAAAGCACCCAGCTTGAAAAGCACTTAAATAACTGCTCCAAGGCAAATGAAAAAGAAAAAAAAAGCCACATTAATCAGCATGCTGGGATTGTTAATTCAAAGCTTTGTTGAAGTGAGATTGCACTTTTACCACATTTTCAATTTGGAGCTGAGTCAAGGTAAAATAAGCTGCTAAAAACTCTTTGCTATTCTCATCCTGCAACATAACTTATCATTAAAAACAATACATGATGGCAACACTGTTTCAAACTGGATGCACTGAACTTGCTTTACAGCAGCAGTGAAAATGGGTATTCATTTCAGTGAGCATGTCATAGTCTTGAGGATAGGAAGTTCACCTATTTTTTCTTTGTGCTGCATGCATGTCTTGGCCAAAACAGCCAGGAAAATAAAATAAATTAAAATCAAATTAATACAATAACTTTAATTTAGTTCAATTCATTCTTCAATATAATTGAATAATTTAAAAATGAACTGTTTCTAACCAAGTTCGTTAAGACCCTCTTACACATACAAAGACAGACACCAAACCACACAAATAGAGCAGAACTCAGTCAATATCCAGTGTCCAAAAAGAGTGTTTAAATTTTACCAACATTTTAAACTAATGATTTTAAACTAATGATCCCCAATCCTACCATCACATCCCCCTGAGCTGCTGAGAGTTGAAGCCAGAGAAAATTCCCCTGAACCTGCTGGTCCAAAGGCTTCTCCCAAATCACATAAACCAACCTGAAGAGCACCAGGACCACAACGATCCCCCAATACAAGGATACTTCACTGAGAAAAGTCCTGGCAAGTTACAGCCTCAGTGACCACCGATAAGCTGAGATGGATTGTCTCAAAATGTGCTGGCTCCCAGAAGATGCCAGAATCTGACCCCATTTCCTCACATCCTGCCCTAAATATCAGGCTGTGAGAAAATAAACACAAAACAATGAAGCTGACTATTATCAATTCACCGAATTCCACCACCACTTACAGTCTCCCTACTATTTGGTTGATTATTTCTCCCCTTTAATAATACTGTTTGTTATCATATTTTTGTCATTGGAAAGCCTGATTAGTCACCTTTACAGCGAGGCACAACTTTACCAACTGGCATTAAGAAAAGGGGGAAATAAATTTAATTTGTTAAAATATGCTGATACAATTATAATCAACTTCATTGTTTCGTGTTTATTTATTTGGGGATAATATTTAAAATGTACATGTAAATGTAAACTGCAGGCTAAACAGGATCATCCTTTATTGGACAGTCCAAAATTGGCTTTTTTAATCAAATGTGAATTTTAGCAGCATGTTTATTTTCAGGCATGCATAAAAGTCACTTTAAATGCACCAACCAATGCATTCATCTGATGACCACCGATCAGAGTGATATTAAAGCAATGGGAGGACGAGTTGATGCACAGGTCTTGCACGGCAGCTGCAGTGCATTGTGGAATTTGTAGTATGAGTGTTGGGATTGCTATTTAATGGACAGCCATTAATAACAGACCTGAAATTATCTTGCAGGCCATATATAGTTATATCCTGGGCCAGATCTGGCCCCTGGGCTTTGAGTTTGACCTGTCTGGCCTAAGCAGCTCTCCAGATATCTCTGTTTCTCCTCTGGAAGTTTTCTTCTGGGACTTCTTAGAAGACATAATGGGGGATCAACAATAAAGCATGGCTCCCACTTCAGTCCCGGTTGTGCTGTTAAATCGACTTAATTTGACCATTCTGCCTGATAACCTTTGTCTGGTCCACTGTCTCCTTGCTCCACCAACATTTCATTAGCCAGTTAATCATAGAATATTTCTATCTCAGGGGTGCTCTGTTGTAGTTAAATACAACTCTGCCAGCACAAAACACTGGCGAATGCTACGTGCTTTCACTGAAATAAAGCCCTTCCAGTGAAAGAGCTTCTTTCCAGGGCCACAGTTTTGTGCAGAGATGCCAATTTCCCCACACAATAAGGCTTCAATAGACCAGTTCGGAATGCAGCCAAAGGACATAAATGGTTGTTTTTGTCATCGGAACAACTCACCATGGCACAATATGAGATTATCTTCTTCCCACTTTTTCTTCGTCCCGACTGTTTTCCATTGCTTTTATGGCCAGGTCCTCTTTCAGACGCAGGTATGTATGGAGAGTTTATTCCCATATGACAGCCTTTGATGCAGAACAGCATGTCCTCTCTGGGTGTTCTTGAAGGGGCATGCACTGAAATACAAAGAATCTTTCAATGAAAGTAAACAGAAAGCAGAGAGATGAACATAAAAGAGGCTGTACAACATGGGCAAACAGGTAGCATTGCTTTCTATCCTCTTGTTTAGCTGGTGTCTGAAAAGCAGATCAAAAGACAGCTATAAAGAATATGTCACCAAGGCTGTAAATACACCATCCATCTATTGGCAGCTGAATCATCAGTTTGTGTTACTCAGTTATACAAGTCATAATGCAATTTAATATTTCCCACAACCCACCTAAGCAGCTATGTTAAAATGATTATGAATCAAAAGCATTTCAGGGGATATTTTAAAGTAGGGCTTTTTTGTTTTTGGATTTTCACCTCACAATTATAAAAGATGATATCGCATTACACAAAACCAGGCCACCCCAGCTTCAGGACCACATTTTGGGGCATTTCTACTTTGTGGTAATGGCATGACAAATGTTATACACTTGGAAAATAAGATCAGAATCACCTTGAAATCACACATTGTATGCATGGCCTTAAAGGGAACCTCTACTTTAATGTAAATGTCCTTAGTCATCAACCTTTCAGTTAATGGCAAGAGATTTGTTTGTTTGTTTATGATGGATGTGCTTTTTTAATTATGATACTTTTTTGTCCACTGCAATATATTACAACAACATTGTCAGTTTAAGCTAAAAAAAAATCAGTGGTAATCTGCACAGTCCAGCAGTAACCCCTTATTGATGTATATGTAACAACACCAATGTCCCCAGTTAAATAAAAGCATGTGCAAATGTACACACATGCCCAATCATCACAAACATTAACTAGTTAGTTAGAATCAAATAAGAGGGATATGGCCCAAGACCTTTGGGAACATTGTGTACAATATAAATAGAAACAGAATACCATGGTTTACAAATACTTTTTGACACATTTTCAATTGACTACACTGCAAAGAGAAGATATTTAGTGTTCAAACTGATAAACTCTGTTTTTTGTTTGTTTGTTTGTATGCTTGTTTTTTACAAATATTCATTCATTAGAATTTTATGCTTGCAACACAATCCAAAAAAGCTTGGATGGGGCATGTTTATCACCGTATTACATCACCTTCCTTTTAACAACACTCAATAAGTGTTTCAGAACTGAGGTCAATAAGTTTGAAGCTTTGTAAGTGGAATTCTTTCCTATTCTTAATTGATGTACAACTTCAGTTTCTCAAAGTCCAGAGTCTCCGTTGTCCTATTTTGCACTTCATAATGTGCCACACATTTTCACAGGTCTGGACTGCAGTGAGTCTAGTACACTCACTCTTTTACTAAGAAGCCACGCAGTGCAAAATGTGGCTTGGCATTGTCTTGCTGAAATAAGCAGGGATGTCCCTGATGAAAATGTTGCTTGAATGGCAACATATGTAACACCAAAACCTGTTTGTCTTTCAGCATTAATGTTGCAAGTTACCCATGCTATGGGTGCTAATACACGCCAGAACTTTGCACTGATAACAGTCTGGATGGACCTGTTCCTCTTTAGCCCAAAGGACACAACGTTCATGATTTCCAAAAACAGTTTTGCATCTGGACTCGTCAGACCACAGCACACTTTCCCACTTTGTATCAGTCCATCTTAGATGATCGGGCCCAGAGAAGCTTGCAGCATTTCCTGGTGTTGTTGATACATGACTTTCACTTTGCATGGTAGAGTTTGAATTTGCACTTGTAGATGTAGCGACCAACTCTGCCAACTGACAATGGTTTTCCAAAAGGTTTCTGAGCCCACATGGTAATAACTTTTATAGAATGGTGTTGGTTTGTAATGCAGTGCTGCCTGAGGAATTTAAGGTCATGGGCATACAAAGTTGATTTTTGGTAATGTTAGGGACTGTAGATGATGGAATCCCTAAATTCATTGCAAATGTGCGTTGAGAGAGGTTTTTCTTAAACTGTTGGACTATTTGCTCAAGTAGTTGTTCACAAAGTGGTGAACCTCGACCCATCCTTGCTTCAAACAACTGAGCCTTTCAACCAGTCATGACACTCACCTGTTTCCAGTTAACCTGTTCATCTGTAGAATGGTCCAAACAGGTGTTTTTGAGCAGTCGTCAACTTTCCCAGTCTTTAGTATTCCCTGTCCCAGCTTTTTTGGAAGTGTTATATCTTCATGTATTTTCAAGTCCCACTTGCATGGTGAGAGATTTAAATCAATACAGTTGATACAATTAAACTATCCTGCCTGATCCTCTGTTTTGCTTTTGTTGATTCTATGAAGACATCAGTATTGATTTTAGTCTGTTTTGTGATCATCTAAAAATTAATTTCATTAGTAGTTAAATTATTGGCAAAGAAGATATATACCTCAAAAATACTGCTGTACATTGTTTGGTCTATATTTGGAAACTTGTAGTTGAGGTAAGGCAAGAACAGCTGGAAAGAACCACTCAAAGGAAGGCTGAGGAAGTAACATCCATCCGACGGATTTCATTTATGAGAAATCTATCAGCATCACATCAGTTCCTCTGTTTCTCCTGCAGTCAAGGATCTTGTCATGCTGCAGAGAGCCTCCCTGTCTCCATCCTGCCTGTGATTTTTATCTCTCCTGCAGACCGGCATACTGCTGAGAACAAATGGACATCAAGGAGACATGAGATAACCTGAGCGATATATCAACCCTGTATGTATTCCCAGTGATGATGAAAGGTTGTTCTCTTGTTTTGAGATTATTCAGTGGCAACCCACACCTATAAAACCTAAGGGGAACTGTGGGAATGTACTCATGCACGTTTGATGTGGACTCTTATGACCTTTTGGCATGATATAATCTGTTTTCAAGGGCAGGAGGGTTTAACTTATTGCTGTCATGAGCAAATCTTAAGTATAAGATTAAATGCATGCAACGTTTGAGATAAAGGAACAAACATGGCTGCGAAATGGTTTTCAGTTTAGAGACCTGTCAGTAATATGGCCAATTTCATCAGTATTTAAAATGCAATGCATTATTATTATCATTAAATTATTACTGTAAGTAATATTACAAGCCCCAATGCCAGTGAGACTGGGACTCTGGTTCACATTTTTTAAACGTCTGGTTAATTTGGGGTTTATCTCATACAAATCCTGTTACGGACCAATGAACCAAAGTGTTTCCTGAAAACAGGGGGTCTCAGTTTGTGATGTGAAACCAAACCATTCAAACCAAACAAGGCAAGTGAACCAAAACCCTGGATTGTGGCATGAAATTGGCAAAAGACAACAGCTGTGCTTAATGTAGTGTTCACTGACAATATGAAAGTGTGGCTAAAGTTAGCATTGCTAGCACAGCCTTCAGTTCTCTTAAAAGGTTGATGTGTGCAAGTCTGTGCCGAATAAGGGAAAGCATCGCAAGGGCCAACTGAGGGCCTACTTTTAAAATGCTACAAAATTAACATTGTTTTTAAAAGAAGCAGGTTGTGTATTTCTAGGGTTCACAATAGTAACCTTGCAAAGCAGCTGGATTCACCAGATTTCCTGTCAATCAGCAAGCTGATCCATTCTGCAATGCTTCAGCCTGGAATAATTGTAATTGAAAATGACCAGGCTTTTCAGTGGCTTTTTGTGGAACAAGAAGCCCTTGTCCAAGAGTGAGATAGTTGTGCCAAAAGCAAGATGTGACTGCAAACCTTTGACTAGCCTGCAACAGTAAAACATTTGTTTAATCACCTTCAAGTTTTTTCTTCAAACAATTTGCCCTTCATAACAGTCAATGAGATGTTTCCTGGATGGACCTGAAATATGTCCCATGAATGTAGAAACCAGTCCATCTGGTGTGTCAGGTTCCAACAATAGGCTGGATTGCTGGAACAAAGACAGCAGCTACAGCCCAAACTAGTGGCAGGTGAGTATATTATGCAACATTTGACAGTGTAAAAGAAAACCAAACTGAGTGAAAAGTGCAATAATGTTGCAACTTCAAACTGAATCAAATCAAGTCTACCTAACTTTCTATGTTAAAGTGACCTAAAATAGTTGCCAGGGTATTGGTTCTCAACCTTTTGCATGAAGATTTTCAGAGTGGGTACATTTAATTGTTAGGGGACATAAGAAACATACTAAAGGGATAGATTTATTTTTAAATAGATTAGAGGAACCACCTTTATGAGA
The DNA here is from genome assembly GCA_037902135.1 of Cetoscarus ocellatus. Taxonomy (NCBI): domain Eukaryota; kingdom Metazoa; phylum Chordata; class Actinopteri; order Labriformes; family Labridae; genus Cetoscarus; species Cetoscarus ocellatus. The sequence goes on from JBAMNC010000763.1 coordinate 131,441, forward strand.
GTCACTGACATTTCAGAAGCATATGCAGCAGGTGATTGGACGACCGTTTCAGCAATCAAAATTCATTCAAAATTCAATCACATTATGTAGTAGACGGAAGCTACTGCGCTACAGTATGTGGACCACTTCATTAAAAAAAACTTTTCAAAATATGTCAAAAGTGGAGTGAAAATACCCTGACTATAGAGAAGTTTGTAGAGTTGGTATTTGTTTTTTAATTAATAAGAAATACAATCATGATCTGATAAAACTGCTACTGAAGCCATTAGCATGTTGGCTAATTGCTATGAGCGCATCATTTCCTGCTGCCATGTCATCTTGCTATAGTTCGTTCCTCTTTTTGCTCTAAAGGACTCTTCCTTTGGGACGTTCACAACTGCTGTAGATTGGAGCTTGACAAGGTGGACCTGCCTGATTACTGACATTGAATCAGGAAGATCCAGCTGCTGTGCAAGGTTAGCACTGAATGGGATTGATTTATTATGGTCAAGCAAATACAACAAAACATTCTTTAAAAGTTGCAAAAAAAAACTCTGCTGGAAATTAGTTATTGAAGCCATTTTAACTAGAAAATGAATAAATAGATACATAAATGAATACAAATTTAAAAACCTTAGTCAGGAAAATATTTGGTTAAATGTCATCAGGTTGCCATGCTCTTCACCACAAGATAAAAGTGTCTGTAACAATGATTTAAAACCTCAGAAATGAACTCTCCCTATAGTTTATTTAAACTTGATTGTTCTCTCCCCTTTTATCTTTATTACATTTTAATGTTCTCTAATTAACTTAATGGAAGCAGTTTTCGCATCATAAAATAATTTCCTCTCTAATTTCTTGTTTATTTAAACTGAATTTGAAGCACCAAAGTCACAAATGACAATTGCAACAAAAGCCCATTTCATATCTGTTTATTTGCCAGAACACTCAGTCATTTACAAAAATGATTAACCCCTCATTTCTGAGAGGAAGCTGTATGATTGGAACCATGGGGAGAAAACCAAGTACGTCATCTGATTATTGAGTTTAAGTGAGTGTATGAGTCACCTGATGATTTGACGCATGTTGATTCACGGAGCTTAAAATAACTACTCTATCACAGTCTTGTAGCTACCTTCAAAAATCATAGGCCCAGTTTTGCTTTTCTCACATTTCAAGTAGGTCTGACACAATATTGGATTTTCACCCCATGATTATTGTGGACAAAAAGAAAAAAAAAATTACCATAACAAAAAATATACACGAATTAATAAATTTAGAGAGCCCTTTGTAAAATGAAAAACCATCAAAAAGATAGTGCAGAAAAACTTACCTACATATTATAAAACAGTATTTCTTTTTTATTTATTTATTTATTTTAGTTATTTAGTTAATCATTATTACAATATGAAAAGAGATCTTGTATTTAAAAATGCTTTTGCTTTGTGGGAGGGCAAACCCATAGATATGACAATGGCCAGATAGAAGGAACAACAACCACAGCTAGTGATGTAGCTTGATTACGCATCATTTGACAGGCTTTGCCTCACCTGACAAAGTGCATTGTGAAAGAAAATCAAATCAAGTGAAAACAGAACAGAAGTTCCCCCCTAAGCTGTACCAAGTCTGCCAAACTTTAAGTTTGAGAGCCTCCTAAGTCTCCTTATGGTAAAAATCTTAGCAATACTCTGGTTTGGGATCCATATTGTCAACATTACTTAGCTGCTTATTAACAAGATAACAAATAGCATGCCGGCTGCCTACTTATCAATACTGATTCTCCAGTAGTACCTCTTTCTACACTGATGTGTAGTGTGGCTCGTAGTCTGTAATAGGCTTTTTTTATTGTAATTAGAGAGTTTGTGGATTATGATTATAATAAGCAGTATTTAGTATTTAACTAAATGGATCTTTCAATCCATTCCACTAGTCCATCTGGAAGACAGCCCACAGAAAGTGTTTGGGGAAGGCTTGAACATTTCAGAAGCATATCGGAAAGCTGATTGGACAATTGTTCCGTTAATCTACATTTATTATGGGCCAGTCAGATAATGTCATAGGTGGGAGCTACTGCCCTACACAACGTAGACTACTTCATAAAACAAACTCTTCAAAACATGTCAGAAGTGGAGCAAAAATATCTTTACTATAGAGAAGTTTGTAGAGTTGGTATGTATTTTTCATTTCATAAAGAAATGCGGTCAGGATCTGATAAAACTACTACTGAAGCTGTTAGCATCTATGCTAACCCTAGTATGTCCAGTCACTTCCTGCTGTGGTCTCACTTGTAGCTCATTCCTCTTCCTGCTCTAAAGGACTCTGATTGGGCCATGCCACTTTGGGCCGAGCACAAATGTTGTAGACTGGAGCTTGGCACTATGGATCTGCCTGATTACAGACATTGAATCAGGCAGGTGCAGCTGCTGTGTAACGTTTCTTAGTATTGCTCTGAAAGTACCACCAGAATACTTATTCTGTCTTAATTTCTCTCAGTAAAAGCAGACCACCTTTATGCCACAGAACTCAACACTTCTGGATGAATTAGAAGCAAGGGAACAGATTTCTTACCTACTCTTCAAGGTTGTACTAAGCAAAGCAAGATAATGAATTCAAGGACAACTTCTTAAGTCATCATGGATGCAGTACATTTGAAGAATATCAGAATAAAACTATGAGTTAAGGACCTTTTAGCTACTTAATATGTGCCTGTAGATGTATATACTAATAAATGCCTAATTATGACAGATAAGCAGCCAGTATCCCACTAATTAAGATGCTTAAGCAGTCAGGTAATGGAGCAGTTTGAACCTACTTTATACCACATACTGCAGCGTATAATGAACTATAACTGTACGATAAAACCAGAGAGTCTGAAATTTAAGTCAGGTAAGACATGTGGTAACATAAGTGACTTTAAAGAGGAAGCAGTTGTGAGATAATAATCTTAATAATTGGGATGGACAGAACATGTCTTCTGTGGCAATTTTTTTAATAAATAATTAGATTGGGTTGTTCCCCTGACCAATCAGAGAAAATGAGGAAAGAAGCAATACAGAGTGGTATTTTCCTGAATAGCATTAAATTACCTATAAAGAAATAATTAGTGTTCTTAATGATTGTCGTGTCAGGATACCTTTAAAAAATAAACTAACAACAAGCAAAGAGAAGGACCCAAATGCAGATTAACAAAACAAGACTTGATTATAAACTAACAAAACTCAAAAACCAAAAACTAATCCTAAACAAAAAAGTCAAAGTACAAAAACAAAATCTCTTACAAAGTACCAAATTAAACAAACTAGCTAAAAAGAAAAAAAACAATGGAGGCAAAACACAAGAAAACTACAAACACGAGGAAAAACACGGGAGACTTTCACGAGGAGTGCCACATGGAAGACGAATGACCCGACGAGGACAAACGGGAACACAGAGACTAAATACACTGGGGAATTATCAAACACAGGTGAGACAATCACACAGGTGGAGGTAATCATCATCAGAGGCACACGGGGGGGGTAGGAAACACCACATGGAATACAGGGATTTCAAAATAAAACAGGAAACACAAAAGACATGGGGAACAAGAGGTCTAAAACACACACGAGGAAAAACATGCTTCATTAAACAGAACTGAACCATGACATGTCGGTCACAATACTCTAAGTCAGTGAAAGGCAAATTAAGTTAATTCTGTTTTGTAACCAGCTAAAAGGACGCAACAGGAAATTCATAAAGGAGTTATTCTATTTCTAAAGGTGCAAATGGATAATCTCCAAACCAAACAGGTTTAATGACTTAATTTCATTTAAAATGAAAATGAAAAAATGTCTGGAACATAATTGCAAAAGTCTAGTATTGCAGTTAAAATTATTTTTAATCACCACTTAAAGGCACCATAGCCACTCTGACATTTGGCTGTGGTAATGACAGTCTGGTTCGAAAGGACCAGACGCTGTTTATCATTATTGCGTCTGAGGACAGTCTTTCGTTTGTCAGCAATTAGTTTAATCAATGCCTTTTTATTGTGCTAGAATTAAAATATTTATCTAATAACCCTTTACAAATTCAAGTAATGCAGTGAACAGTAATAACATCAGTTCCTCAGTGACTTTGGTGCTTAGACTGTCATGACAGAATGACATCTATTTAAGTTTATATATATTTAAAGAAAATGCAAAGCCAATGCCTTGTACAGGAAGGAAAAAAAAAAACAAATCTACTGCGCTCTATTGCCTACACAACAAATGTATCACATTGTTGTACTAGATGAACATCAGTTTGATTGTTCTCATGGCTAAAAAGATAATATGGTCTCATGCACACATTCTTGTGCACAGACCTCTTAACCCTTTGTCTTCCACACTAAGAAATACATTTGCAACAAACTATTTGTTGGTAAAAAGTTTTGTTCCTTCCTCTTCATTTAGCAACATTCCAGGTTTTATTTTTCAGATTACCCAACAAACATTTTGTTTTTTTTTGTATGAAAACATCACAGAGAGCAAAATTAGATATGTAGTGGTGGACCCAGTTTTCTGAGGAATCAGATACATTTTTTATTGTAAAATGTGTTTTCTTCAACTACATTTTAAATGTTAGAGGATCTGGAAATATGTGAAAAGTATTTTCTTAATCTGATGTATGCTCTTCCTGTTGGATTTCTGAGGAGCCGTGCAACAATGATTCACTTCATATTTTCTAGTTTTCAAACAATTATATTCGGAAACATATTTGTGTCACAAATGCTATTCAGAGAGGTGACTAAGGAAAAACAGAAGATGGGCTTTCAGAGTTTTAAATAAAGTGGTATGAAGGCAAAAAGTCAACTGCACAGTTACAATGCCAGTCAAAAGGTTAAGAAAGTGCACATTAACAAAAGTTTGACAGTGTCAGAGCTGAAAGAGCCTTGCACTCCCTCAGACCCTCATGCATATATAACGTGGTCAATCTTGATTGTCCAGCTATACTTCAGTGAATGTCTAACATTGAGTTTTGTGAAAACCAAACAAATGGAAAGCACAGGAAATGGCCAAGGTACAGGATTATCATTTATTTTCTTTCTTTTTTTTTCCCCTGGAGTAATGGGTCACAGCATCCCACAGTCCACTGTGTTTCCTTCAAGCCAGATGGACTGATTCACAAATGCATGGGATATGTTTGTGTCTATGGGCAACAGCCTGTAGACCAGACCAGAGGTCATCAACTTTATTTGAACAAGGGCCATTTTCTTCACTTGACTGATATTAGGGGGCAGATTTTAAAGTAGAAATGTAATAATATAGATACTTAGGTCTGAATAATACACAGATGCAACCATTTCAACTTTCCTCTTCCAGCCAAGTGGCTGCTAGGTTCCAGCCAATAACCAACCAACTTCCAGCCAATTGGGAATAAACAAGCAGTTTTTAGTCCAACTTTTTTCCCAAGATTTATGCATTTTTTGCCTTAAAAAGATCAGCCCATATCACCCATGCTGCCAACCACATTGGGTAGGAAATATATCTAACCTTCTGCTCTCTGGAGTTGCCATGTTTTCCATCATGTTAATGGCTTTCAGGTGGCAGATCAAACATGAAGTCATTTTGATTAAACTATTTCAAATTTCAGTTGTTTTGGAGGTTGCCTTCACTGTTATACAGTTCATAATAATAAAGATTAATTCAGTTCTAGGGATGTAACAACAAAGAGTTACCCTCAATTCCACTAGATCACTGCAGTAAACAATGCCGAGGTGGACAAGACAAGACCTGTAAAAGAAGATTGGATGGGTGTTTTGTCTGTTACTCATTATTAATAATAAGCCAATAAGACCAAAGAAAAGAACAGCTCACACCACATGTGCTAGTGATGAGTAAACAACATAATGCAGTAAATTTAACTCTCAGAAAGAGATGATTGGGGAAGTAGCAAAATATATTTTCTTTTAAGAGACACTGTCAAAGCTGATCTTCATTCTTTTCTTGTTCTTTTTTATATTTCAAAGGGACTTGAGTTTGGGTTATGGGTTTAGACTCATTTTTAACAGGATGGAAGCAATAATGGACTCATGGTACCCAAAAGTCTTTTGTTGGTTATCTCTCACCCTGCTTAAAATCCCATTAACACATGTGCTGAGAGTGAGTGACATGTGCAAAAGAGTAAATTTGACTGAATACAAATCCCTCTCTCTCTCTCAGCTCTTAGCCTGGCAGTGTTGTTAGATATTTTCAGGATTTAATCATTCATACTGAGCTGCCAGTGACAAACGGATTTTCTTGGTAAATAAAATGCCACCTTTTTGGCCAACAAAATAGAACAACACTGCCTTTAGGTGTCTGTCAAACATCAAAGCTCAGGTTGAGTATAAATATAAAAGGAGGTAATAAATATGACAGAAACGCTTTAACACCCACTTAGCTGGAATTTATGGAGAGGTGCTTGGGGACAATATGTGTGTGGGTTGGTGGTGATAGGTAGATGTTTGCTTTTTAACAGTTTCTTTTTAAATAAAAATGTGCAATCTGTCGGCATTATTCAGTTGTAAGTACTCTGCAGAACTACAGCAAAACAAAACAACATAAAGGATTTACCTTGAATTTTGGTTTTTGACCTCTGTTCTTCGTTAGTGTTGATTCCTATGAAAAATAGCTTCTTGATTTCTGTCATTACCGTACCAGTCTGTACATGTCTATTTCTACTAACTGATTATGTTGAAATGCTGAGTCAGCATTTCAACATATTGTTATCCGATTTTATTCTTCTTCATCTTCTTCTTCTTCTCCTTTTTCTTCTTCTTCTTCTTCTTCTTCTTCTTCCCTCAACTATTTGGCCCTTTTCACAGCTTATAAGTTTGCACAGATTTTCATAGAAAAAAACCCAGCAGAGCAGCATGTTCATGAGATTTGCGCTTGTATTTTTCACATGTTTAACTGTTACAGTTTTTACAGTAAAAATCATTTTCTGCAGATATTTTCCCATTGAAATGAATGGGAGACTTATGCAGTTCTGCTGAAAAGTGCTTCAACTTTCACGCTGTACAGATTCAGCATACTTCACAGACTTCATTCTTGCTTTCACAGATTCACTGATCTATCAACTATTTTTACATGAGTTCAGCTTTTTGCTGTCTTCTACAGTTTTTGAGATATCACTGTTTAGCCAAAAACTCTCAGCTCTTAGAGCGTGTCACGTGACCTTAGAGCGTGAGCTTCGCCTAAAGGTTCCAAAATTTGTAGCAGAAAAACTGCAATAAAAGCTTTAAACTTTACTACACAGATATGATTTATACATCAAAATAAAGGTACACTTCTCCTCTTTCAGCTGAAATTCGTTTTAAACTCTACATTGACATCGTTTTGTCTCAGTCAGCTTCAGAGCCACGGGTATCCCACAAAGTCTTCCATATGCGTCCATTATAAGACAAGTCCTCAGAGAGCTGATCGCTTCACTGTGAAGCCCGTTTTTAAACTGCTCTCGTGTCAACATTTTCTACAGTACAGACATGAAACTTACATCAATCGTTTCAGCTGGTACTTGGGATGCTCAAGGTGCAGTTCGTTTTTTGATAGCTATTACGGTTTTGGCACAACAACAGCTCGTTTATCCGGAAGTACCCAGCTTCATCATCTACCCTGCGTTAAATGTGACCCCACCTCCGTCTCTTCATGTTAGTGCTTTGCAAAGTCAGCAGGCAGAGCAGCTCCTCTTCCTCGTCCTCAGTGTACAGCGTCATGACAGAGAAATGGAAAACAGTGCGCAAGGTTTGTGTTTCACATTCATTTCACAAGAAAATACTACGCAGCAGTGTGCTCGACTATGACAGCTCTGACGTCCTGCGGACATTCCGCGCAGAGTCCGCTCTGCTCACAGTCCGCCAGACTCTGGCTGCATACACAGGTATACGCCATATACCCACTAGAAAACTCTCTGAAACCATATAACCACAACAAAATGCGCAAGGATACGTATAGCAGCATGCTTGTGTGACTTTCACTTTCTCTCAGCGTGTGTGTGTGCGCTCCTCCGTCTGCCGGTGAGCGTAAAGACGCAGATAGACGCACATCGCAGGGACAGTGAGGGACCATCAGTCACTCTGTGTGATTTTACCATTCACACGGTGTCTTGACAGCTCATGTGCCTGGTTTAAGTGAACACAAAGACTTCAAAAACTGACGAGTGAGCCTTTCACTAATCAAAACTCTACATTCTTCAGCAGTCCAGCTCTTGTTTTCACTCACTCACTGTTTTCTAAATAATAAATTCACCCTGAGGGATCCTCCATCACTTATTCTCCATGATATCAGAACAATCTTTGAAGGATCAAGCTTCAAATACAGTCTACTAGTGGAGCGGTTCCCAACCTGTAGGTGGAGGCCCATTGTGGGTCTCAGAGCTGTTTTCAGTGGACAGTGTATTAATCTTGTCAAATTGTGGTAAAAATGTCTTCAGTGTATGGAGGCCCTAAGAGGACAAACATCATCAGAGTATGTCAGATTATACCCACTAGAATAAACCAGACTACACACAAATATTACACTGTTTTACATTTCTCTACTCAGATATTCCTGTCCAGATTTACAAATTCATGTATGTAGGCTATTATTACTTTGAGTTTGATGTTCTAGTATATATTTGTTGATTTAAAAATGAAGTAGTGATAACTTTGACTTAGATGTTAACTTGAGCAGATCCTGTTTCTAATGACATTCTGACCGTTAATGTCCACTCCTTATTGTCCTCCAATGAAAATCACCTCTGTTTACATTAATGTTCAAGTCAGATGCTTTTATACTGGATAGTTCATAGTGTTGTGGACTTGTAGCCTACAAATTGATGCCAAAACATTTTTCATTTTCAAAGGAAAATTTAATCTAGGCTAATTATGCATATTCAATTGCACTTCATAATTTAACCCTTTAAAGCCTGAATGCACAAATAATAGCCAGAACATTCTTTGTTTTGTTTTTTTTAGCTGAAATGTTTATTTCACTGTCTACTGAAATCCAACAAAATTAAAATTTCCACAACATTTAACATATATATTTTTAGCGGCAATTTTGCTGACTCTCCCTCCAGTGGCCCGGGTTCAAATTCTGGCGAAGGCAGTTGTACTTTTCAACTGTGTGTCCAACACAGACTGCTGATCACTACAGCTCCTTGCTGTATGCATCTGGCTGCTGTCCTCTCAGTCTGGATGTCACAGGTTGTCAGTCATTCAACCTTTCACTTCCATACAACTTCAGTCTTTTAATTCCTTTACAATGCAAATTTGATAACATATTTCACACTTCTGCTACTGATTACAATCTATGTCATTTTAGCACTAACAAATTTTACTCTTTTAATCATAGATTACAACTTCTTCATGGTGGCCAAAAATGTTTGCAGCTTTATGCAATTTTATTTCACAGCTGTAACCATGTCTATTACACATTTCCCACATTTGCAGCTTTGCTTCACTGCTTCCAACTTTTTTTTTTGGTCACATTTTCACATTTTCAGCTTTGTTCACACAGACTCAGCATTTCAACGCATTTGCCGCAAGGAAATGCAATTTTTCTAGTTCCTATAAAAATCAACCTACTACTGTATTTCCTGTGATTTTTTTTTTCTTTTTTGAAAACTTTGTCAAATTTCATGAATCCAGCAACATAATTTCAAACCTGATGAGTTGAACAAATAGGAGTACAAAAAAATATACTGACACAAGGTCCAGCTACAGAAAATTTTGGAATGGATCAAGAGCTTGTAACAGTTATTATGTTCAAAATTTTAACATCCACTCCTTCAGTAAAATATGTGATTTAAGCTGATGTGAAAGTGCAGCTGAAAACATTAAGCCACATATTTTGAAAATTCACTTTTTATTGATTTCTGTACAAAAATATGGGCATGGCCTGTCTGAAACCCTCCCAAGATGAGAGAATCCCCTCCTCTCCCTCCTTTAGTTGCTCCACCTCTTAGAAAATGAGCACTCTTCTGATTATAACAAAGGGGCTCCACTAACACTTGTAGTTCAGCATTCTAACTAGTTTCCTGAACTTTAAGTGTTTTGAGAGCCCCTTTGATTTCTTCAAGCCTTCTCTACAAGCACCTTGAAAGTTGGTGAAGTTGTGCCATAACATCTGACCTTTGTTTAACATGCTTATGATGATGATGTTTGGGGACAGAGTTGTATCATTTTTACGTCAGTCTTTTAGGTTTCTGTTACAAATTGAGAGAAGTAATGTATTACAGTATTTCGATCAGGACAGACCAAATTTGAGTGAACAATTATTTATTTTGAAAGTTTTCAGAATTGAAAATTTGCAGTGTCTTTTGTGATTAGCATCTCTTTGGCACTTAGACTCCATTTTGATGTCTTGGTGTATTTCAGGGGTACTGAGGGTGAGTGAGATGGTGAGGAATAAAGGATATGATGAGGAGCAGACTTCTGAGCAGCTAGCTGGGGTCCTAATGTGATGGACCGAGGTGCTGATGGGGCCTGCAAGAAGAGGTGGGGACCAAACTTCTGTGGAGTTGGACCTGGACAATAATGAGACAATTGGAGTTGCCTGGGTGGAAGAGGGTTTCAGAGAACACACAGCACGATACTGACTGTGGAGGAGTGAAGACACAATTTAAAATGTGACAGCAGCACGATGATTGGCTGGACAGGTCTTGTCAGAATCCAGTTGGCTCAGAACTCAAGTGAGTGAGCACCCCTAATCAGCTGATGATTTAAATCACCTGTGCAGGAGGGCAAGGTGAGGACATGAATAAGAGGTGACTGAAAGGACTAGATGGGTGACTAAAAAGGTCTTCCTGCTTGAAATTTGCAATAGCCTCACTTTTGCACAGCCAGAAATGAAGACCCCTTGACTCTCATTTCTTATTTTGGTTATGAATATGGCACTCAGCTGACTGTACGTCTGCCTGTCATTATGTGGACTCTATCATCACCGAGCAACTGAGTGTATGGCTCTGCAACTCTGTAACTCTGCAGCCTAATGACAGAATAACAGATGTTATAATGTTTAAAGCTCCTATTATGCTCATAGTCTGACAATAAACGAGACAAAGACATAGCACACAGAGCATGTGTAAAATGCTGTTTTTCACTAAAACGACTGTAATGATAAACAACATCTGTTTGAATGAGAGGATACACTAAGGTTTTGAACATCTAATTCATGATGAGGTGAGGGAAGGTGGCACAGCTGGTAGTGCCAGTGCCTCACAGCAATAGGTATGCTGGTTTGATCCAAGTGTCAGTCAGGGCCTCTCTGTGTGGAGTTTGCATGTTCCCCCCATGCATGCATGGGTCTCTCCAGGCACTCTGGCTTCCTCCCACAGACCAAAAATATGCTCATAATGAGGTTTATTAGTGACTCCAAATTGCCCGTAAGGTGTGGGTGTGAGTGGGAATGGTTGTCCGTCTCTCTTTGTGGCCCTGCAATTGGCTGACGAACAATCCAGGGTGTTCCCTCTCGCCTGTTGTCAGCTGGGATAGACTTCAGCCCCCATTGCCCCAAAAGGGAGGAGCAGTATAAATTATGGATGGATAATTCAATCTGATGTTGTTCCTGTCCCAATGTCTTGAGGTCCAACATATTAAGGATATCTATACTGTGTATTGCAGTCCTCTGTCATCTCATTAGCTGATCATGCTTACTTTGCTCACGCTCTCACATGGCTTTGTTTACTTCGGCCTTCACAAAGATCAGGACAGGACAACAGGAAGGAGAACGACAGAAATAGAGCTAATTTGTATCATAGTGCATCCCACCAGGAGGAACTCCCTTAGCCAGGTGTGATGTTCAGTTCTACCAGCTATACTTCATACTTATACTTTATACTTTCAGGGCGTCGGTGGCGCAGCTGGATAGTGCTCTTGGTCAGTGATCGTGAGGTTGCAGGTTCAAGCCCAGCTCCGGGCGACACATGGCGATGTGTCCTTGGGCAAGACACTAAACCCCAAGTTGCTCCCAATGCTACGTCAGTGGCGTGTAAAGGGCATGAAAGGGCATGAATGTGTTAGCTGATACTGATGGATAACTAAAATAGAAACTCTGAACCATCAGTGAGTGAATGTGAGAGTGATTGGGTGTGAATGGGTAGATGTGACCTGTGGTGTAAAGCAGCTTTGAGTAGTCAAAGACTAGAAGAGCGCTATATAAGCTCAAGTCCACTTACCATTTACCATCTATACTTTAAAAGAACATGCCAAGGCATGTCTGTGCAGTCACAGTAAACACGAGAGCACAGATGTGATGAGCTAGAGCTACATCCATTCTTGACAGAGGTCAGATACGGGTCTTGATGAGTTAAAATGCGGCTGCAAGTTCTGAACAGGGCTAAAACAGAGAGTTTTATGGGCATGTAAGAATTCAATATATATATAAACATCTGGGGTAGATGTCAACATTAAACTTATTCTGGGGGTTAGGGGATAGTGGGGGCAGCAGAATGGGCTGTTTAAGCCAGCTAGTGGCACTGTTTCCAGGAGATGAAGAAGTCCACCTGCTGCAGACTTTTTGTCTTGCACATTGAAGCTCTATACTACAATATACTATTATATACAATAACATATCGAAGAGACATGTAAAGCACTAAAAACATCATATAAGATTCAATCAAGAATAAAATTACCTCTGTTAGGAAAATTCATCACGGGTCACTAACGGGAGCTCATGTACTTCTGCTGTTAAAACACCGGGAGAATATAGTGAAACATCCAAAGGACATCTGCATTGTACTCCAAAATGCTTTTTGCAGGATGTATGATACAGTCCTGAGAAGATTTTGAAAGTTTTTGATAAAACGATAAATGGACTTAAGGTTACATAATGCTTTTCTAGTCTTTCTGATGAATCAGAGTGCTTTTACACAACAGGTTACACTCTCACATTCACTCACTGATGGTTGAAGACAATGTAAGTTGTCAGTCGGACTTTGCAAACACATTCACACCCTTTCATATCCATTTCCACTCCAATGATGCAGTGGGAGCAACTTGGGGGGTTAAGTTTTTTGCCTTTGAAACACTGACATGCAACAGCCATGGCTGGGCTGGAACTCACAACCTTCTGACAAATTGATGATAGAGTGTGCTAACAGACTAGGCCACTTAACCATGTTGTTGCAGTTCCTTTTGTTAAAACCTGATTCGGTTCACCACTTCTTAGAACACAAAGTAGTAGTGGTCTATATTGGCACGAATCTGGCAATACCTTTTATGTGGTTTTGTAATGTTTGTTTTTCATGAGTACAATATTGTATAAATGAAAAAAAAAAAACAGCTTCTAATCATTATAATTAATATACAACATGGTACCTGCAAATTGGATTAACTATATTAACTATCCCAGCAACAGAAATGATAAAATAAGATAAATGTAACAGAGAGCCAAATGGCTGAATGTCTTCTGTCACATTGTGGCCAGAGGCTGCAATAAAATGCAAAACAAATATCCAGAATTTCTGTAAATTATTGAAGAATAAAACATCATGGTCCTGCACTTTGAATCTAAATACAGCATTGTGCACAAAAATGTTGTGATGTATTGATGTATCAATATAACTATTTTTATTTAAGAAATAATGATGTATATTAATGTACATTAAAGATCAATAGGATTGAAGATCTGTCTGGTAGGCTTATATACAATTACGGTTAAATTACACAATGCACTCTGTAATCTGCAGCTTTAAAAGTATGACAAAGAATCACTCAGTATCTCAGAGGAACAACAGGACTTATTGATGCTCAATAATGAATTCATTTTTGAATTTGCTTGTATTAAATAGGACTTCTCCCTTGTGTAGTCAGACGTGTGTCCTTGAGAATTATGATAAAACCCTCACAACTTTCAGGGGTGAGAGAGGGTTTTCCCTGTGAGAGACAAATGTTTATCCCAATCAAAAGTGGAATAAACAAAACCAGCTGAAAGATCTTTTATTTGAATGTTAATCCAAAGGCATGAGGCTGTTGACTGCAGCCCATGACACATTGTTAGCCTGGAGCAGTTCCACAGCATTGACACATAAAAGTACACAGGCTGCCTCTAAAGGCTGCATTTCATTAGCGGCATCCCCCCTTCTGAACACATTATCTGTGTTGTAATTGTTGTGGGATTTGGTGAGACAGGGGCAAAGGGGCTCTGAAAATGAAATTGATGTTCAAACAAGGGAGCAGCTGTCAGGAGCAGCTACCTGGGGGGTATTTCACAGAGCAATGCTGGACTCTTATTGATGAAAGTCTCACTTCATTAGGTGCAACTTGGTCCTCTAGTTAGTTTTCCAGCAACCAAACTAAAAGCAGAGGCTCTTCCATTTGGGATTAATGAAGTCATGACAGGGTTGTTGGGTGTTGCATATGAGATGTTAAAGCGGGATGAGCTGAGGAATGCATTAGTCACACTTCAAAAGAACACATTTTGTCCTTTCCAGCCACATGCCGTCTGATGATTACAAGCATCTAATGACCAAAACGAGGCTCCGACTCTGCAGCCTGATTAAGAAAAGTCAGGGGATGAAGCCTGGCAGTGGATGACTGATCAAATCAATTTGTCTAATAACTGTATATTTACTTTAATGAAAAACATATTCTCCACTGAACAACTTTATCCATGCTTCATGTCATGGGTATCACTTCAAAAATGTTTAAAATCAGCTCAGTTGAGGGAGCAGACAGAAAGAAAGAGACAAATACAATATATTTAAAGCACAAGTTTTTAGTCGATACAAAATAAGAAACAATATGGCCGGCACTAAGGACAGCTGAGACTTGGTTCCACAGTTCAAACAAAGCTTTTACCCCAGAGATAGCCACAAAGAGCTACTCCACAGATAGTAAAACACTACCATTCATCGTGCATAAAAGGCCATCTCAATCCATGGGCATAAGTCTAAATTTTACAAATGCTCTTGCTCCCTGCTAAGAGAGACAGACACACAGCTGTAAGATCAACACACACACTTTACCATACTTGTTTTACTGAAATAGCAGCACACCACTTCTTTTAACAGTCAGATCATTTGTTAATAATTTCAGCTAATAGTTTCAAAAGAACAGAGAGCTAAGAAACAATGTGGCTTTTTTTTTTGTTTGTTTTTGCAGCATGCTATTTCTGTGTGTTTAGTTGAGTGTTGTACTCCCAGGTGTAGGAAAAAACACATGCATAATTGAAGATTCTCACACAACATGGAGCTGATAAAGCAAAAGTTATGTTCATTAGATAATAAAACAGGCTGTCCAGTGTGTTTTATAAATGTAATAGAGAACTGAGACTGAGTGGGGAAAATTACAAAAAAATTGTTTAAAGCCAACAAGTATTTGACATACAGTGAACAGGTCAATTCTAAACATAAAAAAGTCTGATCCTGTCGGTTTTAACTTGACATTTTTATAAATAATTAGGCATTGCTTTAACATTCATGCAAATGTGTCTCACTCATCTTTTTAATCATCACTTATGCTCTAGGATGCTTGAATGAATAAAAGCTTAATAAAAGGAGAAGGACTAAATGATCCAGCTCAAATAAAGACTAGTGAACTCAGCTGTGTATATAGCAATATACCAGCCGCCAGATGCACTGATTCAGTGGAAGTGAATGCTACCACTCTGATTGGTTTGAGCTATGTTACACCCAAAACACACCCTTTAATATTTAAGTCACATAAAACATCCTATTTGTGCCTTGTGCCTGGCTTTTCACAGAGAATTTGTGTCATTTAAATAGCAAAATATAGGCTACAGCTGCGTTCACAACAAACGCAACTTGGTGCCTGAAATCGCGCTGCCCATCCAAGTAGCATTGCCTGTCCATAAATGGCTCATTTTGGTCACCGTTGCCACTTCCGCTCGAGATTCACCGTGATCATATCATATCATATAATAGGATGTATTAGCTGACATTTTTCCAACTGTATCCTTGTCACTCACCTACCAACTACAAAACATTGCAGCTGATGGCCCTGCAGCAGCATCGTCTGTGAGTTCTCTGCGGTCCCTTCTAGGCAGAACTGATGTACTCACTAACTAATGTTCCACACAGGGACATGAATTGTCATTCTGTGAACCAAAAACAGTCTGTCATGGGTACCATCACACACCCATACAATGCTGATTGGCTGTTAGTGCCTGAAGAGTTAAAATTTTTCAACTTTGGCGACCAAACGACAAGCGACGCAGTCGCCCAGAGCACCCAGGGTTAACCCCATCCCATCGCAGCTTTACATTGACTTTACATGTACAGTGGTCGCCCAGGTCACCAAGTCGTGTTCAGTGGGTAGGCGGCTTAACACAAACTGCATCATGCATTTTAGACCACATAATACACACCATAAAAATAGTGAACCACTTTGCCAAGCCTCCTCAGTATTCTAACAAATTATCACAGAGACAAAGAGCAGAGAAAAGAAACCATTATGTTTTTAATATGTTTCTTTTGACACTTATTGACAATATCAATTAACCCCTAATCCTTCAAGAAAATGTGCATCAACATTTAACATTTTAAAGTAATGTTCTTTCTCATAGTAGTTTTTTTTTTTTCAGTGGTGCCCAGGTACCCCAGCTTGTTACATGCTATAAATATCACTAGAAGGATGCTTGATATGAAAGCCAGCTGAGATCAAAAAGGAACTCTCCGAAATGATTTTGACTTCTTAATCTTTCTGTCTGTGACACCCGCTGGTGTCAAACACGGCCCTCATCTTTTCATTTCCCGCCCTGCCACTTCCTTCCTCCTCCCTCTCAGTCCGCCTCTCATCCACGACGCCAGACTGTCTGTGAGGATTGACTTATGATTCCATCTTAACTCCTGGCCACAGTAAATGTCCTGCTGATAGTTTTCCCGTAATATTGCAATTTGTCTTGCTGGTCACGGTGGGCACTTTTGGAAGACAAGTGCATGTGAAGAAGCCCCAGAGGAGCGCGGGTGGCAGGCAGGTGAAAGATGACAGGCAGCATGTCTCTTTCATTCAGGCGAGCAGCGCGGCTGCCCGTGCTGAGCTGAACAGCAGGTACAGACACAGTGGCACTTCACCTAAATTAATAGTTGACCCGCTCACCACGTTGCTGAGTGAAGAGTTATGGCCAGAGCACCGCGGCAGGACAGGCAGCAAACATGGCTAACAATAGGGCGGAGGGATGTTTGATGAGGGGAATCAAACAGAGGCCAGGAGGCTAAGATGGATGGATTAGCTTTGTTATCAGAAAGGCCACCGAGGCGCTGCACCCGCCGTCCTCACTGGCTTATCATCACATCCAACCAGCTAATCCAATTTCTGGCCATCTCTCTTCCCCCTCCTCCATATTCAGTGATATTTCTAAAGCTGTAGGCGCTGAGTGAAGTGTTATGTTCAAAGAATTTACTGCTTGGAAATAATAGTCCATGCACTGTGGTTAAAGTAGGGGTACACTTTCCAGCACTATGGGGTATTCGAAGTGGCTACCATAACTTTGAAAAATGCCAGTCGTCTTCTTGGTTGGATGCAAAAGAAAAAAAAAAAGACAAGTGGATGATTACAAAAGCTAGGACTTCTGCGTGGTTACATGTCTCAAATGGGTTAACAATGGTGGGTCAGTGAAAGTATGTCTGTTTATCAAGAATTAAGATCATAGTGACCTTGACCTGTACTTCAAAAAATATCTGTAAGTTGGAGTGCTCAGGTTGGAGAAAATTACCTTGTCACATTTTAAAAGTAATGGTGTCAACAAGCATGGACTTAACATGACATTAACCTTTGACCTTTACAATCATTTTTTTTCCATCCATAAGTCAGAGGCGACACTTGAACTTTGTTTCAAAAAATCCCTGAAATTGTTCTTTAGATATTGAGTTCACAAGAATAAGATTATTTAGGTTCTAGCGGCTTCCCCTTTGAACTCTGTAACAGTATTAGCAGTTGTCACCATTGTTTGTTGTTTTGATATTTTTTGGAAGATTTGTTCAAGAAACAACTCCTACAAAAATAAAAAAAATATTGAATACTCCTCTAAAACTGAACTTTTCTCCATGGTGGTCAGAGAAATGAAGGATTCTTTTAAAAGAAAAGTAAATAATAAAAAAGCAGCTGCAGGATACAAGAGAATTATAAGAAAGAAGCTTACAAATGGAAAATAAAGTAATTACAACACAGATACTTTAAAATAAAATAGAAATAAAAAATAGAAAAGTATATAGTATATAGTAAGTGGTATATTTACAATCGTTATGTACATGTTGATATTTTACAGATGATGATTTGAGATATTATAAATAAGGTGTAGCATATCTGTATGATTTTTAAAGTTACATTTACATCATTTCTACTCCATGTTTGAACTTTCTGCACTTTAAGATAAAGCTTTAATTCTGAAAGTGTTTCATGGATGGCGAGTGACATCAGCTTCAGTATTTTACACACAAATAACCTCATGAGCCATTTGTACTCACAGTTCTTTGTTTTAAACATCAACCTTTGGGTAAGATTTTTCACATGTGATCTTCCTCTTGTTTTCTGCCTTCCTCACTGATTTTTCTCTGCATGCAGCGAAGTTTGCACCTGTTTGTTTGAAAAGCACACATATGAATATTTAGTTGTTTTTTTTTGTTCCAAACTCTGTAATTTGTAAAGCTGCATAATAACTTAAACCACATATGCTGTATACTAACAAGCTCAAATATAAAGTAATTAATTAATTTAATGTGATGTAATGTAACATACTTCTATTGATTATAATTGATTATAATAATTGATTATAATTATAACAGAGTTCAACACAGCTCTTTACCCTTTTCCTGGTTAAAAAAGAAAAAAAAACATATTCTAGATAAATTTAAAGCACATCCCTAATAACTCATTTTCATGGCATAGGGTATTACTTGATAAAGCATGATGGCCTGGTGCTGTACAATGATTTACACATTTGAGGTAAGGTTTTGATGGCATACTTAACATGTTGCAAAGGGTTAAAAAATTATGCATTGATGCAGCCAATTCAATTTTCCTTTTCCAACTGAAAACCTGCCGAGTTTCAGCCAATTACCAGACAACATCCAGCCAGTGGGAGTGCCCATATTCCACCATAAACACACCCATTTGATGGTGCTTCCCTCACAAGAACACATCCAACGGGCTTTTTCCTTATTGGAGTAGCATTAGCATTAACCAGTCGGTTTGTGTCTGTCATGTCATCGCGGGAGATCTCATTACAGTAATGACAGTGGGCAGTACCCAGCATGTTCCAGTCATGGACCAGTTAAGGCTCAGCCATGGAAAGAGGGGACAGTTTAAGTGGCTCCAACTGTAAGCCTGACACTCCAGATGAACTTTTCCACAAATCCATGGGATGTACTTCATCAGTCCACGTGGGCAACATCCTTACAGACAGTGTGTGGGAAGGGCAGATTTTTTTTCAATAAAATAAAACTATAAATATGTGGCAGAGATCATTCAAAATGTGAGGTTCAAAGTTGTATTTCAAGGAAAATGAAACAAAGTCTGGACAATGAAGTGAAGAGATAAATAAAAGTAGTATTTGTATAGACAAATGCTTGAAAGTAAATGCGTTGTAGTCTGTCTCTTTCAATTCTTCCTGACTTCCACCACATTGTTCCATATTTCATTAGCAGTGCTCAATCTGTCCAAACTTTCCCTCATTATATTACCCTCCTCTATATCTCAGAGGATCAGCTCACATTTATTACATTTGATTCGCTCTCAAAAGAGCTTTTAAGAGCATATTTGGGATTTTCCAAAGACATGAAAAGAACAATGTAGAACGTTTCAAATCCCTGAGAGGATAATTAATTTTGAAGAACAGAGGGTTTTTTTTATCGAGCCAGGTTAGTCATGCGAGCATGAAATCGATATGACGTGTAAATCAAAAATAAATGAGGTTTTCTTTTGTTCTCTATGAACAATCATTTCA
Organism: Cetoscarus ocellatus; assembly: GCA_037902135.1. Classification (NCBI taxonomy): domain Eukaryota; kingdom Metazoa; phylum Chordata; class Actinopteri; order Labriformes; family Labridae; genus Cetoscarus; species Cetoscarus ocellatus. The sequence goes on from JBAMNC010000763.1 coordinate 151,300, forward strand.
AATTAATTACAAAGTAGACTTCGTGCTTTCAAGAAATGGTCCAGAACAGATCCAGGACTGCTTTACATAATACATATAGCACCAGGCTGGATTTAAAACAATTTACTTCTGGGGTTAACCAGGCTAATGACATATTCATTTTCTGCTAGGGGAAGCTGCACAGTACAAAGAAGTAAATGAGCTTTCTATTGTTCGCTGGCACCCATAGACCACTCTGTGAGCCTTGTCTTGGAACAACAAAAGCCTCTGAGGGCTGAGATTTAAATGATAATGGGATTGATCCTTCATCTTTGAAACTATGGTGTGAAACTCTAATTAATAGCTACAGCCATCTGATCAATGCTTTCTGAGGGGCGTAGAGTAAAAAACACAATACAGGCGCCTCAACACAGAACAAATGAAAGAGATTTTTAGTCTGGTTTGGCCCTGAAAATGACTTTAGGTTTGATATTCTATTGATCCCCCGGGGGAAATTCACTCTCCTCCTGCCCTCTTGATGAGGAAAGAAAGTCAGTGGTCAGGGTCATCTCCAGAACAGCTTCCCTTGAGCCAGTCTGGGTTCAGTGAACTCAGAGTGGAAAAACATCCCAGTTATGTCGGTCATGGGTTTCTGAAGGCGTGTTGTGAAGCTTGGGCGGCTTACTGGCATTTTTGTCTGTTAGTGGAGCCAGAAAATTCAAATGTGGTCAAATGTGGTCAGACTTCACTTTGAACCTAAATTATTCTGGACAAATTCTGAGAGTGTCACGGATATCCTGGACAATAAGACCAGATGAGACAGTTATTACCTGTGATAAAGGCACCATGTCAGACTATGCTTAAAGAATCTCATCCTGCTTTGTCAAGCACTAACAACATTAGTGCAATTATAATCAGGACGAGTCATTGTTTACTGTCATTATGACATTATCTGCATAACTGAGATGGATGTCATAAGTCAATGGAGCGAGTGTCAAAAGAATGTTGATTGCTCCAACAAATGTGCTGTGTCTGATTTATGTAGATATAAAAACAGCCTGTACCCTCTGTCCATACTACGAAAAGGAGCCATAAAACTAGTTCACAATATGAGATATAATGACCACACGAACCCACTTTATTTGAAAGCATCTGCATTGAAGTTTCATGATCTGGTTAAATTCAAAGCAGCACAAATATTTAAAAAGCAAAAAATAACCTTTTACCATACAACATCCAAATTTTGTTTTGTGAGAGAGATGGTTGTAAAAATTATAATTTAAGAGGCATTTTAAATTTATAGTAACAAAGTGCAAGAATCACTCTTAAAAGTATGGGTATTTCTGTTTCTGGGGTTAAACTATGGAATGGCCTAAAAGATGAGGTTAAATCCAGTAAAAGCCTATACCAGTTCAAATGTAAGTTTAAAAAAGGAGTGTTAGAAAGGTATAAGATGGAAGAGGGGTTGCCCTTTTTTCCCAGTTTTGTTTTGTTTGCTTAGTAAAGAGGGTCAAAATGAGCAATTCAAATTTCGGTTGTTTTTTGTTGTTTTGGTTATTATTTGTGGCAACTGGGGTTGGAATTGGATAAACCCTGTTTCTTCCTAACCTTGCAGAGCAGATGGACCTGCCTGATTTATTGTATGAAATCCTGCAGGACCATCTTGTTAACATCCATTGTCCAACAAGTTCATCGGTCAAAAGCCGGATGGCCCAATCAGAGAGAGAGGGGCAAACTAAAGGAAGTGACTGCATGTTTGAAAACAGTGGCGGCATCTGAAGTGGTCCCCATGGATGCGGCAATATCTGCAATTTTATCAGAAATGGACTCAATTTCTTCTTAAAAAGTGGAGCAAAGAATGTCGCTTAAAACTTTTGTTATGGGAAATCATGTTTTTGCTCTTCTCCTGACTGGTGATAGATAGATAGATAGATAGATAGATAGATAGATAGATAGATAGATAGATAGATAGATAGATAGATAGGTAGATAGATAGATGGATAGACTATATCCATCTATGCAGAGTCTGTAGCCATTGACTCTGCAGGAAGTTGGCGACCTCTTTGCACTATGTGCCTCAGCATCCGCTGACCCCGCTCTGTCAGTTTACGTGGCCTACCACTTTGTGGCTGAGTTGCTGTCGTTCCCAAACACTTCCACGTTCTTATAATACAGCTGACAGTCGACTGTGGAATATTTAGGAGTGAGGAAATTTCACGACTGGATTTGTTGCACAGGTGGCATCCTATCACAGTTCCACGCTGGAATTCACTGAGCTCCTGAGAGCGACCCATTCTTTCACAAATGTTTGTAAAAGCAGTCTGCATGACTAGGTGCTTGATTTTATACACCTGTGGCCATGAAAGTGATTGGAACACCTGATTCTGATTATTTGGATGGGTGAGCGAACACTTTTGGCAATATAGTGTAGATAGGTTGGTAGATAGATAGATAGATACTTTATTGATCCCGAGGGAAATTCAAAGCATCAAGTAGCAGGTTACAAGACAAACATGACATGAAACAATTTTACAGATTGACCCCAGGTAATAGTAATAATATCCCCCTCCCAAACACAATATATAAACCCCAAGAAGGAATTAAAGAGCACCCTAGTTGAATAAAAACTTGTGCAGTTAAGAGACTATACAAGTACTGTTCAAAAATGTGCAGGGATAAATTTAACAAGTGTTGTGCAAAAACCTGTGCAGGGATAAATTAAAAAGTATTGTGCAAAAACCTGTGCAGGGATAAAATTAGCAAACAGGGATAAAATTAGCAAATTAACAAGAATGTGCAGAACCAGTCCGGAGATAGGGACCCTCTCTGTCAAAGTCTGCCTCTGCTCCTCTACCTCCTCCAGCCTCTCTACTATCTGTAACCTGATAAAAAAAAAAAGTGGTACAACAATCAATGATTTTGATGGTACAGTTATAGTCTAAGGAAAGAACTCCATATGGTTGTATAAAATTACATTTGTAATCAGGGATTTTATTTTATTTTTTTACTGTTGCTGCTGTTCAACACAGAAATAATACATGAAAATAATAATAAAATAATCAAAAGTGTATCTCTTAGGCATTAAATGGAAGCTTTTTAAAATCTAAATCTTTGCATTGTTGAGGCTCTACAGCTGTTGAGGTTAATAATAATAACAATAACAATAAGAATGAGAAGAAGAAGAAGAAGAAGAAGGAGGAAGAGGAGGAGAAAAAAGGAGGAGGAGAAGAAGAAGAAAATTTACAAGATTATTGAGAGATTTGTAATTGATGAGGAGGATCTTGAAGTGGATTCGGAGCCAGTGAAGGTGTTGCAGGATGATGTGATGCATTCCTGACACTCAGACTTCTAAAAAAGTCTCTTATGTGGCCTTCTCTTTTTTTCGACATCCTGGCTGCACCTAATTACCAAACAGAGACACGCAGATTCAAGCGTCAATGTAGGCTAAATGAAACCTCTGATATATTACAATGTGACCGGGGCAGAACATACGTCGCCCTCCTAAAAACTTACAGTGGCACATGTCGATGTGCATGGACTCTGATTAGCAGTTAGCAAAACATCAGTGCGGCAGGTGATGGAGTGACTGACAGCAGGGGATAATCACACAGCAAGCGGCAGAGCCAAACAAAGAAGCTTGTGGGTGGTCCGAACTGAGGGAAGCAGTCTTCGGCTTAAGGGGCCATTTGGTCCTAGTGCTAGATGTGTATCGGTCTATAGCGTAATGTAACATTGTTTTTAGATGGTTAAAACTGCAGGGGACTAAAAAGGGCTTTTGAAAAAGTGGGGGGGGACATGTCCCAAAATTACGTCTGTGCCTCAGAAGTTTACCGGGCGAACTTGGTAGGGATTGTCGTTGACAAGATTAATGTCACATATAAGTGGTAAATGATACAACTGTGTTGTATAATTTAATGTAAGACGATAGTCCAAGGACTGAAATGTAGTTTTAGCTAACGGCTAACAACTGGGTCTAGCTGCTACGTCATACTGTGGCTTGATATGGATTGGACTGTGGTGAGTGTTACTCTCAGACCGATTGTCCAATCACCAGCTGCAGTTGTTTTTGAAGGTTCTGCCCTGTGAAAACTTTTTCTATGGGCTCTTGTCCAGATTAACTAGTGAAATATTTCCGTGGCTGATATATGGAACTGTCCGTCTGGCGTGTCAGGTTAGTTTCCTCCATCCCCAATCCAAACCGAGGTAGTTGTCTTGTTTGCTGTTTTATCTGTTGTTGTAATGTCTTTATTATGTTGTTGGATAGTAGTTGTCTTGTCTGTTTGGTTTGAAATAAATTACTTGAAATGAAATAAAATAAAATGAAATGATATTATATTTAATAATCTAACACACAAAGGGAGCATGGACTCTAAGCTGCCACGGCTGTAATAGAAGGAATGAAGGAGTAAGTGGGCATGTCCCATCCCTCCCCTATCAGCCCTTTTCCAGGGCATTTTTTAAAACTTTGGGATTATGTTACACTTTGGGTGATGTTTTTAGGGATGTTGCCACAATGCTGTAATACAATTTTAAGTCAAAAATGCTGACGTCATTATTATGACATTGCAGATTTAATGCAGTGATGTTCCTCTGCAACCACAGTCTGTAGAAAAAGTCCTCATGGTGGAGCTGAGGTTGTCCAACTATCAAGTAAACTTTTGATCTGCACAGGTCCAACCTTGAACACCACTTTTGTTTAGGTATTCATAATAATAAAGACTTCAGACATTACAGGCTGGAAGGTACATGGATAAAAGAAGAATATGTCAAGACAAAGACATAAAAGATGCTTCTGATTAAGAGTAGAACATCAAAATCCTGTCTCTGTCCTCAAACCTTTATTCTTCAAGTTCAAAGGTGTCAGTAAAAAGACATCTTAATTCCACCAGTGTGGCATCTGAGACAGAATACTCTTGAGTTCTGCGATCATGACAGTGTTTGTCCCTGGAAAGTTTATCTGTCCACTTCCATGGCTCTGTCTGATTCTTGATGCCACATTCAATTTGGACTGTGTCTGAGAAGACTGCAGGGGTGGTATAATCACTCTGAGCTCCATGCTATGTGATCTGACACTAGAGCTGCCCAGGATGTCTCCCTTCACTGGCATGGCCCACACACACCACCAAAAACGTCTCATACAGCAGGGAAACGGACTGAAACTTGTAAAATAACAGATGTGATGCCCTTAGATGGAGTTTGACTGACATTGTTTGATAAATATAAATAACGCTTTTGTTCATTATGAATTCGAGGACCGCAATTAAACTCATATGACTAAGTGTTGAGTTTTTAATTAAAAGTATATCTAAGTAAGCCTTTGTAATTAAAACCACTCATCTATTAGCAATACTGCTTCTTCCTCATGGTGTCCCAGGGGGCTGGTGCCTATCCTAGCTGACATTGAGCAAGAGCTGGGAGAACAACCTTGACTGATCACCAGCCACTCACAGGGCTGATATTGAGAGACAGAGAACAATTCACTCATTGTAACCCAACAAGCATGTCTTTGGTCAGTGGGAGGAAACTGAAGTACCCAGAGAGGACCCTTAAATGCATGTGGAGAACATGCAAGCTCCACACAGAAAGACCCAGGGAGTAGAACCAGCAATCTTCTTGCTGTGAGGCAACAGCACTACCTGCTGCTTCATTATGAAGCATCTAAATAAAACCAGGAGCAACCAGTTTTCTTGCATCGTTGCATCCCGTTTTAAGCCAGCTCCTTGTTAATGATCTCTCTCCAGCATTGTCTTTTATCAAACGAGTCTGTGAGGACCCTCAGGTCCTTGGGTAATGGTCCTTTAGTTGTGCCAAAGGTCCAAACAAAGACCTATAATGAAGCAGCTTTTCTTTATTATGACCCATATCTGTGGAGCAGCCCCTGTACAGACCTGAGGGCAGTACGGGGTATCATTACTTTCTATGGCAAACTGAAGACTTATGCTTTAATGATTTTTTTACTTCATTAAAGACACTGAATTCACCCATTTAACTTTTTATATTTTGGTTTGTTTTATTGACTCTTATATTTAAGCACTTATGCTTGGACTGCGGTCTTTTTTTAACAAACATCAGTTGAAAAGGTCAAGAATCTCAATCTCACCATCCTTACATGGTTGTCCTTGCAAGGGTCTCAAGCCTCAAGCTGAGGTTAGAATACACATTGAAATGTCAAGTTAGACCACAGGGCCGTCAGTTGGGCTGTGACTAAGCCAAAAAGCATCAGAGAATACAAGATTTAACTTGTCTGCATTCAACGACTGAGGTGAAGGAGTTGGAAGAGGGGGCAGGGAGTTGTTGTATGAATGGTAAATAACTTGTTATATGTAAACCTTTTTCCAGTTCGCAGGGGTGGGCAACTGGCAGCCAGAGGGGCATCGGTGGCCTTCCACCTCATTTAATGTGGCCTTCTAGTCATCTCCAAAAATCAACACTGTAAACATTTCAGAAAACATGACAAAATGTGCCAAATGTGATTCAGCCTGAAGTATCAGAGTATGGCTCCAGATTGCTCTATTGTAATGAGTCTTCAGATGAAACTTGTTATGAATTGGTGCTTTACAATAAAGTTGATTGATTGAGTTATTGATTGATTGACAATGAGGACATATAATAGAAACGTTTCTGCATAACCTTAGATTGTGGATTTATTTTTTATTTTTTTTTGCAAGTTGAAAGCTTACTTTTTGTGATCATTTCTCCAAACCTCGCTTACGAAGCAATAGACTATAAGAATTAAAATACACCAGGAGTATTCAAACCATGACCCTGGGACCAACTTTGGCCCGTCTCCTTAAGTTGACCTGTAGCAAGTTTCAATCAGCAAAGAAAATTTTGACCACATAAAACTTGAATCTTCAGCTTAATTGGTGCATAAAGACAAAAAGATCACAGCTTTGAAAAACAGCACACATTGCTCCTCATTTGCTTATCTATCTCCTTCTTCTCTGAAATGGATTTACAAAGAATATTGTTTCTCAGCTTCAAGCACCAACTCTCCCACAAATTCTGCCAGTGTTGTACAGTTTGCTCTTGTTTTGAGTCTTAAAGATGAAATGAGCTGTCAGCTTCCAGCCTCTGCAACACAAAAGGGCATTATCATCTTGAGCAGGAGCACATCCTTTGGTTCATTGGGCAGACCAGGGCTCCCCTGGATCTTACTGTGGACTAGACAAACTTATATTTTTCTGTATGTGGCCATAGATTAATAAAATGTGTGGACAGCCCTGTCATATACCACATTGGAAAATACATGTTAAAAGTTAATTATTTGTATTCTAAAACCTAGAACACACTTATTGTTTCATTGCATTTAAAAATAAAAAGAAATTGGCAACACTCCTCTTTTGGGCTGAATAATCAAGCATCATTAGTTAATTAAAATATGCAGATACATGTTTTTTGGTCAATTCCCATGAAAAAATTAACCTTGTTATTTTTTCTTATTATACTTATATTTTCTCATCCACAGCTTCAGACAGTTTGAAACTATTTTTTTTTTTTATCAAGGTTGCCTGTCCCTGATTTATTATGCACCATTCAATCAAAAGAGACAAGTTAATAAAGTGAAGTTTATGTTTGTCATACACAGATGATGCGATAATGACTTATCAGGGTAAATGCCACCATGAAGTGAAAACACAGGTCATGGAGGTGTTGGCAGAGGGTGTTGTCTGATGCAGATGAGTTGATGAATCTGTGAAGTTTTGGAGGAGGTGAGGGGTCAAACATAACCATGGCACTAATGAACTGGAGTCTAAAAAAAGCCAAATTTAAAAAGGTTAATGATGCAGGTGTTTTGCAGTGACTAATAGAAATTAGTTAAAGCACAATATTTACAGAAATTAGTGACAAAAAGCAGATGCAAAAGTTATCCTTGCTGCTTTTGAGAGATTTTGATTCAAGATTCATGAATTCATATAAGAAACAGGTGAGCACATCCTATACGTTTTGTATTACTTCTGTTTGTTTAATAAGTTATGAAGAGCACAGATTGGCCAAACGAACTCAATGCCTGAGGCAGGACAGCAGTAAGATGAAAGTATAATCTCCTGTAAATGCTCAGGAAAACAAAATGCTTGATGTGTGTTGTATCAGAAATATGACAGAACAGATGTTTGTGAGCTGCTTCATCAATTTATTGAAAAGCCAATGGTTAAAATTTTGTCTATGGTGACAGATTTGTCTTTTGTCATTTACAATCTGAAGCCAGATGTTTCTACCAAATTTAATCCAAACAAACCAAGATACTGAAACAGTCCACCCAGCACATTTGTCTTACAAACTTACATGATTTTGACAGTAACAAATTTTACCTGTAGATAAATTTAAAACAAAATACACAACTCAGCTTAAACTCAGCAGTAACCAGCTAACAATGGTTTTGTTGGAGTGTCAGTGCAAAAACGGATTTTGTGTCAGGATGGAACAATCACTCCTATGCTAAGCTGTGTTTCCTCTCAGCGGAGCTTCTGGCTGGTCCTCTGGTCCATCTGCCAATCAGAGCAGCAGCTCATTAGTGGAAAAAAACTGCTGATGTAGAGCGACACCCAAAACAGACTGCTCACTAATAGGAGAGAGAAGCAGACAGGGAATAGACTCCGAGAGCTGATGCATTTGTACAGGAACAAAAAGGAACAGGAGGCATTTGTTGGATTTGTGTCAGTTATTACTCAAATGGACAAATAATGTATGGCAGCTAAATAAAACGTTTAAAATAATGGCAGGGGTGAAACTAAATATAACTCATCTTTGATGCAGCCATTTGTTATTTTAAATTGGATTGAAAAATAACGTTCAGTGGAGACTCAAACTATCTGCCATCATATGCTGCCAGCATCACATAGTTCCCTCAACTGGAATTAGCTCGACTTGCATATTTATATATGGATTCTAACTGAGCAGTTGCAAATACTAAACTTTTTTTTGTTTGTTTTTTTTTGCCATCACAAAGAAATGAGTCCTAATTCATCCTAATCCATTGAATATTTGGAGCAACAGCAACTTTTTAGTTAGTTTTCTATTTTACTGACACATTTTTCCAACCATAAATAGCTAAATCTCTCCTTAAATCTTTCTCTCTCTCTCTAGATAGATAGATAGATAGATAGATAGATAGATAGATAGATAATGATGAAGGTAGAAAGATATTTCATATATTTTGATTCTGAAGGAAATCAAGACATTTTTATTTCTTGGGTCTGAATGGACTTTGTATTCTTAATCTCTTCCCTCATAGGGGATGCCAGTGGGTAACCAAAGCTCCAACTGTTTTATTAAATGGTCCATTGTAGATAAAATCATAACTCTGTCTTATCCTCACACAGTTTCCCACTGAATTTTTTATTGCCGTGTAGACAATGTCAAATATTTTTTGATTCCTGTTTTTTGATTGTTTTCTTTAATTAATTAATTAATTTATCACATGATGAAGATCTTGTGAGATTTATTGGATATAAAAATGAGGACGGTGTCATTACATATTCTTTGTTATGTTATAGATGTTATTTATTCCCCTTTTTCAGACTTTAAATCTATATTTCACTGTTGTGAGGTACAAACCTCATATCTTCTTTTTTTTTTATTATTATTTTTTTTTTTTTCATAAAACAGTGCCATTGGTTGCTTCCCATGTTGGAGGAGGGTTTTCAGAAACATTTAATCAAATCAAAGAAAAAAAAACCAAAATGTAGTCAAGACAATACAATATTTACTGGTTCAGGATACGATGATTCATGTAAACACTTCATGAATTTAGAGTGACACTCCCCTTTCAACCTTAGTGAAAAAAACGTTATTCAGCCGTATATACACCAATCTGGCATAACATTATGACGGCTAAGGGGTGACTTAACAGCCTCTTGCGCAACAAACTGCGCTGCACTGTGTGTTCTGACAAAATTCTACCAAAAGTACTATCAACTTCTTCAGCAATTTGACTAACAGTAGCACGTCTGTTGAATCAGACCACACGTGCATCAATGAGCCTTGACTGCCCAAGACACAATCGCTGGTTCACCACTTTTTCTCCTTGGACCATTTTAGATAGATACTGACCACATACCAGCCCCCCTCCCCTGGTTGAATTGTAAGCAAAGTTAGCTGTTACAGTATTTGCTTGCTTCAGATTCTAACAAACACTTTAAAAAGTGAAATCAACAGCAAATGTCTGACAATAGTGTCAGTTCTGATTTTGTTATTTATCCATTTATTGCACATGACTGGTTTTTACACTCAGTTCCTTGAGCACAGTTGTTGCTCAAATTAGGTTTCCATGCAGCCGTGGTGAGGACACACTCCTCCACAGTTTCCAGCTGTTTCCTCTGACTGTGACGGAACAAGCTGGCCTGTTGCTTCCTGTCTCCTCCAGGTGCTCCGTCATGTGTTGATCTGTTGATCTAAATGAGGTAACATAACACAGGAAGTCATTGTTCACCTCTGGCAGAGCGAGATGGTGAAGCAGTGAGGCGGAAGCTTTCAAAACTGAGGGAAAATCTGTCTGCATACGAAATGTGAAACCAAATATTCATGAAACTGTATATTTTCAAACTCTTACGTTTATTTACCTTTCATTGTTCTCTGCTGCAGTCAGCTTCCATTTCTTCAGCTTCCTGTCAGAACTTGTCATGATCGTTTGTACTTTCACGTCTGATTTGGGCAACATCTGCAGCATTGAAAGAGCTCATTATTATTTTTGTGCTCATGCATTTTGAATGTTGCCTCCCTTTTTCTTGAACTCTTGCGGGTGAAAAGTGATTGTCCTTTGGGGGACAGTCGGCGGCAGCGTGTCAGCAGAGATGAGAGGCATGTGATGACGTCAAAGGAGGCCCGCTTTAAAATAAGAAAGGTTGATGATGTTCAAAGATGACAGTACCCTGACACCATTTTGTCAGGGTTTTAAATACTGGCAGCCCGTTTCTCTCTCTGAGAAAGCGGAGTGAAAGGAAGAGGAGGGAGACTTTGTTCAGTCTCAAATGTGCATTTTTGACATTACAGGAGAAGAGATTTAACACATTTCTTTAAACCTCCTCTGCATGATTTGACTGTGTAAATATTCCTCCAGTTTTTTTTTTTATGATGATGCTTCAACAAATCTGTTTTTTGTATCGTTAAGCTTATGTTTGAAAATTTGCTCAAGATATTTTTGTCATCCAGCAGTTTAATATTTGAGTGACTCATAAAGTTATTACACTCAGAAATTATCAGTATATAGCCTAAATTAGTTCCTTTTTTTAATGTTTCATAAGTCATGCATTATAATTTGAAACAATCAATCATAACACTAGTTCAGTTAATTCATCACTGTGGTCTAATTCTCACTTTAAGAGGGTAATCATGCTGATATTCAGCTCTGTATTTTTATGGGTGGATATGATGAGTCACATTTAATTAAAAGAGAGTTATAAACAAGAGCCCAAAGTAGTACGGTCTGTATTCTTCAGTTCTTTATCACTTTGTCCACCATTTTTTACTGATGACAAATTGTTACACTGGATACATGAAACAAATAGAAAATCCACTGTCAGGGGCCACCAACCAAGACAGTAACAGAAGAGTAGAGACTGACATGTTGTGAGCTCCGATCAACCCCTGGGCCAACTCTTTCTGAACTGTGAACTTCTTCAACAAAAAACTGCTCTACATAAGTTGTATTTGTCATTTTACTTTTTACTATGAGTTAACTAAAAGAAATGTTCCTGTCAAAGACACAAGTTTTTAAATTATCAACCTCATTTTCAGAAAAAAAAAACAGTTACACTATTGTTTCGAGCCATAATATTTACACCCCTGTGATGTATCACCTCCACTCTGAACGTCACAGAGGGAAATGGGGGGAACAAGTTGACCCCCATTTGGTTCACTCTTGGGGTAGTACAATAGGCATAATACTGGTGAGAGGGGGGCACACAGACCCAGACAGGAGCACTGTGAGTGTGTCTCTGCTTCTGTTTGTGTGAGAGGCATGACATGTTTCCTGCTCTCTTGTGCATCTGTGAATTGACACAAATATCACGTCTTCATGGAGTAAATGTCAATGTCCCTTGGTGCAATGATAATGGAGCTTCGTTCTGGTGTTTTAAATGCACTTTGAAAAGAGCTAAAACGTGTGTATGTGTGTGTGTGTGTGTTTTTTTTTCTTTTTTGGATGATCTAAGAGTGTCACAGTGTTGTCTTTTCTCGAAACACCTCAGATTTCATTATTGGCAGCCATCACTTTGGTTATTGGTACATGCTTGTTAGGCTTGTTAGTAATCTGCCCTTTACTGTGTTTTGTATTCCTCTTCTATTTGATAGATCACATCAATGCACAAGGAAACTAGAAAAGCACTTAGAGAGCACAGACCTCCGCCAAGCAGCTTCGGTCCACTTTGGCGAAAATGGTCCTATCTGGCAATGTTAAAGAATCCTTTAAAAAAATCCTGGATCCAGACGGTGATCCGGATCACCCCCAAAATTTAATCAGTTCTTCCATATCCCATTTCCGACAATTCCTGAAAATTTCATCCAAATCCGTTCAGAACTTTTCAAGTTATTTTGAACACAAACAAACAAACAGACAGACAGACAGATAAACGCCGGCAAAAACATAACCTCCTTGGCGGAGGTAACAAAGGCTGCAGCACTGAGACTTCTTCCTCTCCTTCTGCCTGAAACAGCTGTTTCCCTTGCCCCCCTCAAACAGGTCTACCACTGTGAGGTCCAGCCATTATTACATCAACAGCTCTCGCCCATGGACACAAGGTGGCAAGCTCAGTGCAGGGAATAGATCAGGGGTGTCCAAACTATGGCTTGGGCCTGTGGACCATAATTAATTATCCCTTAGCTATTTCATAAAAATTAAAATTAATTTTGACAAAGAAACAGGGACCGATCCCTAAAATTAAATTAATTAAACTGTGCTTGTTTGCCCAGCCTTCACTGTCTCAAGGTTTAGTGAACAAAACATAAAGCGCTAACTACACTGCCTGGCCAAAAAAAGGTTGGAACCAAAAAAAGCACTAGGCATGATGGGTGCATCACGTCACCTGCCTCTCTTCTTACCCTGATGCGCCCATCACTCTGGAACAGGGTAAATCTGGACTCATAAGACCACATGACCTTCTTCAAGTCCTCCAGAGTCCAATCTTTATGCTCCCTAGCAAACTGAAGCCTTTTCTTCCAGTTAGCCTTACTGATAAGTGGTTTTCTTAAGGCTACACAGCTGTTCAGTCCTAATCCCTTGAGTTCTCTTCACATTGTACGTGTGGAAATGCTCTTACTTTCACTATTAAACATACCTCTGAGTTCTACTGTTGTTTTTCTTCGATTTGATTTGGTCAAACGTTTAAGTGATTGCCGATCACGATCATTCAGGATTTTTTTCCAACCACATTTCTTCCACGAAAACGATGGTTCCCCGCTATCTTTCCAGTTTTTAATAATGCGTTGGACAGTTCTTAACCCAATTTCAGTAGTTTCTGTAATCTCCTCAGATGTTTTCTCTGCTTGATGCATGCCAATGATTTGACCCTTCTTAAACACACTAACATCTTTTCCACGACCACAAGATGTCTTTCTACTTCACTATTTAAGAAATGAGAAGCTACTCATTGCATCAGCTGGGATTAAATAACTTGTTGCCAGCTGAGAGATAATCGCCCATGCAGTAATTATCCAATAGGAGGCTCGTACCTATTTGTTTAGTTAATTCCAGGTGGTGACTTTTTTTTTTTTTTTTTGGCCAGGCAGTGTATATTCAAGCACCAACATTCATTTTAATGTTAGCAGTTCTTGATAGTTTGCTCTTGTTTTGTGTCAGCACATTAAGATGAGCTTAACCCTCTCCCCTATCTTTGCATCTTTTCTCATTCTCATCCTGGCAAGAGGAAGACAGAGCCACCAGGAATCTGATTAGAAACCCTAAAAATCTTAAAGCTTTGAACTTCAAAAGCAAGGTATAGCAAAGTGGCCCTGTCACACTTTTTTTCAGTATGTGGCCCTTGAAGAAAGAAGTTTGGACATCCTTGATACGATCCGCAGATAGAAAGCAGAGTCATGTGCTGATTGGCTGTAATTTGAACTGTAAAATGACCACAGAAGAGATCAGTCAACCTTTCACATGCAGAAGTGCCAAAACCTGTAGTACCCCAAGTGTCCACTTGAGGCTGGCTGCAGAAACCTGACACCTTAATGATCCCATGCAGGGAAAAAACACTTCTTTACAGCCTGGTTAAAAAAATGACTACAGTCTAAAACTACAACACATCTGCTTTCACTATGCGATATCATTTTTTTTAAATATTGTACCCATTTTTCTTTCATTCAGGATTTATTTAGGATTTCCAGTTTTAGAAATGCAGCATTGCCATCGGTCAGATGACCTTGAGTCCTGCCTGAACACAGACTCTTGGTTTGTGAGCTGGAGCTTAAGTTTGGTTGAGATGGCATGTGCAGTATAGCAGCATCCATTAGAGGTCATGAAACAAGTTCCAAAGTCTCCCATAATAATCAAAAGGCTGATGACACACCGCTTCATCCAGTTCTTTTACAGTCTATGGCCTTGACTCATCTGCACTTTTGTTTGTTTACTTGAGAGCCCCCTAGTGGGCGAATTTTACATACTGTGACTTTAAAGTAAATTTTGACTACTTAAAAAAAATTAAGAGCCCGAAACCAAAGTTGTGCTAAATATTGAATAGCTCTATGTGGGCTTGATAAGTAAACAAAAATGATTAACAAGAAGAAAACCATGGTATTTTAATTTTCCACTGTGATTCTACTTTTCTTTACCAACACTATGGCACACCATGTGTCTGAAAGACCTTTATTTTCCTTATGGTGTATAATGACTATACCAGTTTAGCTTGTTTTTTCCTAAAATAAGTGAAATGGAGCAAACTGCTCTGCAGAGCTGTATAACATATGCATCATAATCTAACTTCCCTGCCACTCGAACAGCTGTCTTAAACGGGCCCACACTGACCAACATTTTCTGTGGCTACAGTGTTTGCTCTTGACAAGCACCTCATAAAGACTCACTTCAGTTGTCCTGAACTAAACGTTTTAAGTCTTTCAACGTCACAAGCAAATGACAGGAGTTTTACAGAAATTAGTGGACTGGACTGGGGTCCCTCCAGCGAAATGTGTGTTAAATAGATGTGTGATTTACTCAGCAAATATTAAAGCACTAACACAAAGGAAAAACTTTTTGTAGATGGAGAGTCAACAGGTCTGAATGGAAAATGGAGGGCACTGCTTTGGGAACTGGAGGACCAGAGAGACCCATGTTACCTGTTGATACAGGTGTGTAAATTTTGAATTAATGTGATCAAAGTGGATGAAGTGAAAGTGTGACCCAAAAATATCATTTCAGGATGTTTCAGGATCAGAAGAAACCAGCTGTTTTTAAATGTGTATCCACAGTCTGCAGAACAGGAAGTTCAGCGCTTTTGTAAGCCTCGACTATCCTCCAGTTACACACACCATGCAGAGTCCAAAATATTTACAACTACATCCAAAGCACAGGTGGAATAGTGCATAATCCCAAGGTTCAACCACAAGTTCATCTCAGGTTGTACTTTTCTATTCATCACAGCAATGACAGTCTGACAGCCAGTGTGTATAGTCAGTGCAGTCAAGCTACTTACGCAGATGTGCATGAACACTGATACATGTTTGGACCAGATTAACAGTTTTACAAACTATTAGGGAAATAAACATCAGTTTATCTGCAAAGTACATTTTCAGCTTTTACTGATTGTTTAATTTTTTAAATACAAAAGCAATGGTTTTAACAAGTTCCCTTGATGAAAACAAAAGTTGAGAAGGAAAACTGGACCAGAACAATCAACATTTCCATGCTTGGTCAGCCAGATAGTCTATGGAAATTAATCTTATCTTCATTTTGCATTTTATGACCAAAACAAAGCGGCTTGTTAGTGTCAGATAAGTCATTTTATATTTTTTGAAGACAGCATTGAACCACTTTACATTGTTTTTGTGGCTTCTTTCCACCATAAATTATGTAAATTACGTAATCTGTGGCACCATCTGCAGCATATAAACTTAAATTCTGTGCCAACTATTACTGCACAGATGCAGAGCTGATCTCAGTCACTGTAACTCACTTTCTGGCATATGCCATGTACCTCTTACAACCTCACTTCAGAAAACTATCATTTTACGAGTTTTAGATTGGCATGGTATTTAGAATCTTTTACCAAGGATTTGGTTCTGACTCTGTTTTTACCTATTAGCTAAAATTAGGATCAGCATATTCAACTATTGCAGATAATTTGAGATTGTAAGATGCAAACTGAGTCTTGTCTAGGAGGATAAATCACCAACCTTTATTTAGTTAAACTGCCAACAAAATGATTTTTCTTTGAGGACTTCTTCAAAAATGGTGCTGTTCTCTTTCGGAAGTCCTGGAGTTCCTTGGAGTTCTTCTATGAAGAGGTCAATGTCTGGATTCTAAAGGTGAAATATAAGCAATGCAAACTTGAGTTTAGAGAAGTCATACATGTCATACATGAAGTCATACAGTCTCTCTATTGCACACAAAATTAATTGGAAGCATCTCAACAAATGACTTAAATCCAACAATCAGTCCTTGCAAAATTCAGTGGAGGATCTAATGACTTACAATAACTGACTGATGTTTTGAGGGTCAATGACTAGAGCAAGGTACTGCAAAAATACACCACTCTAAAGTGTATTTAATCCTTCACTGAAAAAGTAATTTCCTCTTCCTTTATTAACAGGAAATTTAGAAGTGACTTCTTCTTAGAGTTTAAAAGAAAAATGCATGTAGCCAATAATTGCTGGTCGTCAACTTTGACTTCATCTGGAAATTGACATTTTATATTTTAACCTCTGAAACTGCTGAGTCAGAAATGTTATATCTGAAATCATAAAGTAATTGCTGTCAGCCTGAGGGTCTTGATGGCTTTCTTTGGACCCCCATATGAGGTGAGCTCCACAGAATTCCCATAACTAATGCAAGTTAAGTCCCTTGTTTTTAAATTGGTTAACTATTAGACGGTAACCCTGCTACCTCTTATCCTCTTACTATACTGGCCATCTGTGAATATTTATTAATGTGAGGGGAGTACAGGAAAACAAAATCTAAGAACATATATCAAAGCAAATGTACACTCACTGGTCACTTTATTGGGTACACCTTGCTAGTACTGGGTTTTAACCCCCTTTTTGTCTTCAGAACTGCCTTTATTTTATGTGATGTTCAACACATATCTGGAAACATCCCTACAGATTTTAGTCCATATTAGCATGATAGCATCACACAATTCTGCAGATTTGCCAGCTTCACATCCATGATGCAAGTGTCCAAGTCCACTATGTTTCAAACTGATGCTCTTCTGGATTGAGATCTGGTGACTGTGGAGACCACAGGGAGCTTATTGCCATGTTTGAGATGATTTTTGGTGTTGGTACATGATGTGAGATGGGATTACTGGTGGCCACGGTATTGTTGCCGGCAATGGTCAGCAACAATACCCTGATAGGCTGTGACAAATGTCTAGGTCATGAGGCCTTTCAGGTGCTCAGTGACCTTGTAGTTTCACTAAGTACAAGAGATAACATTTTTTTTATGAATTGGCGCTATACAAATAAAGATTGATTGATTGATTGAAGAGTATCAGGGTCTGCAAAATGTAGAGCAGCAAATGCAGATTTTATTTTGCCCCTTTTTTATCTTCCCTTGGACCAACTGCTTTTTCTGATGAAGTATTAATATGTGGAACACTTTACCTTCAGGACTTAAACTGGATCCAAGCTATATTTTAACTCAAACTGAAACAGTTTTCAGAGGGGACTCAGCTATTTGGTCATGATTGATCATATGCCTCATTTTTCCTTGCTGTTTGTTTCTGTATTAAGAAATATATTTGTTCTTTATTGCTCTGTCTTTAATTGTTGAGTTTGTCAGTTATCGGTTTACAGGAATAATTATTGTTGTATTTTATGTTTTTAAAAGCCCAACTAGGGACATGAATTGCAAATTAGCTCAGGTTATAAATGCTGTAGTGTATGGCAACATTCTCTCATACTGTCCGTGTACAAATAAACATTAAATAAATAAAATAATTCATTCAAACTATGCTCAGTTGGTATTAAGGGGTCCATAGTATACTAAGAAACTGCCTCCACAACATTATGCCACAGCAACCAGCTTGAAGTGTTCATAAGATGCAGAAAAAAATCCATGTTTTCGTCTTGTTTCCTCCATGCTCTCATGCCAACCATGTGAATGTGGCAGCAGAAGTGGAGACTCATCCAACCAAGTAATATTTTTCTAATCTTCTCTTGTCCAATTTTGATGAGCCTGTGCGAGTTGTTGCCTCAGCATCATGTTCACAGCTGACAGGGGCAGCATCTGGGTAGTCTTCTGCTGCTATAGCCCATCTGCTTCAAGATTTGATGTGCTGTGCATTCAGAAAAAGTCTTCTCCATGCCCTGGATTTAACAAGTGGGATCTGAGATACTGTTGCCTTTCTATCATCTTGAACCAAACTAGTTATCCTCCTCTGACCTCTGGCATCAACAGGGCATTTTGGCTCAGTCAACTACTGCTACCTGGATATTTATTCTTCTAAAACAGTCAGTAAACCCTTGGGATGGTTGAGTGTGAAAACTCCTGTGGATCAGAGGTCTCTGAGCTATGCAGACCAGCTGTCTGGCACCAGCAACTGTGCTGTGTTCAAAGTCACTGAAATCACCTTTCCTCTTGATTCTGAAGCTTGTTTAAACCTAAGCAGGTTGTCTTGACCATGTTTCAAGGCCTAAATGCAGTGAGTTGCTGCTATGTGATTGACTGATTAACCTTTTGTGTTCATGAACATGGTTGGTTCGTGAAGACTCGGTTGAAAGTATTTTAGGCTGTTTACAATTCATTCTTCAGTCTCAGCTGCTCCTCTTGTTATTTGTTGCAGAAATGCAGTGTACTTGGTCTTTTGTTGTTATATTATTTTTCAAGTTAAGTTTTAATTTCCATTAAATGTTTTTACCCATGGTCAAATTGGATAATTTACCTCATATGACATACACTTGCCTTGAGGCATGTTGTTCTTCACCGTGAAAACTTTAATTAATTCTCACACAAATTCAATTGATTTCTGCTCATTCTTTTCCCTAATTAAATGCTACTAAATTGAATAATGATTTTCTTTCCTTAATACAGAATGATGTTGAATGATTAATGAAAGACCTTGTCCCACTTCAGTGACCAGACTTAGTCATATGAGAGAAAAACAAGCCAAGTATGGGGAATGTATACAGCAAGACTCATTTCTGTTTGTTGTTCTTTAATTCTGAGTTTCTTTTGTTGCACTAGTTTGCATAAATGTGAAAATATTCGGTCATGACTCACTGTTGTTTCTTTATGAGAAAACAACAGAGAAAATCAATTTATGGATCAATATATGGTCTTGCTTCAAAATTTTACTTTGAGGATTGAGAGTAATGAATGTCGACAACCTCTCTTCTCAAGATCCTTTTTCCCAAAAGCTGTAGCTGCACTTTTGTCTGCCCTGTCAGCTCCATTTCAATCCAGACATATTCTGAATGCACTTACCTATTTATTGTGCCAAATGATTGAGTTGCCTGTTCAAAACCACTCACTGAAATAAAATAACAGGATATGGGAGAAATTCAAATCAGGAGTTCTTTTTTTTTATTGGTGAAAGGCTAAGGCTATGAAGGAAGGATTGTGTGCGAGAGAGCAGTCTGCCCGTTCTTGTTCAGTTGTATTTACTCTGTATGTTGCTGATGGACATATATGTTTCATCAACATGACATTCGTGCTGTGGAGGCACAACGCACACAGGCCTGAGGCAGCAGACAGGAGCAGGACAGGAAAACAAATGACACAAAATAGAAACTTCAGCAAATGCACAACTGAGCAGAAGCGACAGCCGCAGATCATTGTTTGAACCATTTCAAGTTAAAAAACCCTGTCTCCCTGCTGCCTGTGATTGCAGCAAGGTCGGTTATATAGTTACTGTAAGGCCTTTTTCTCTAACCTTGCAGTGCAGCTGGATCCAACAGATTCAATTCCTGCAATCAGAGAGATCCATCTTGCCAAGCTCTAATATACAATGACTCATGGCCCATATATCGTTCGTCAGAGCAGGAAGAGGTGAGAGATATGAGTGAGATGACAGCAGGAAATGAATGCTCGTAGAGATGAGCATAGTTGCCAACAGCTAAAGTAGAAGTTTTGTCAGACTTTGACCAAATTTCTTTATTAAATGAAAAATGAACAAGAACACTGAAAGCATATTTCAGCAGAAAGGACAGTTTCGCTCCACTTCCAACATGTTGGTGAGAGTTTGTTCTAGTGACTGTATCTACCACTGAGGCAGTTGCACCGACAACATTATCTGATTGGCTCTAAATGAATGTGATTGAAGGAACGATCATCCAGGAACCTCACAGATGTACTACTGAAAGGCTCTGCCCATTCACAAACACTTCCCCCGAGCTTTAGCCCAGATGGACTAGTTAAATATATCGGGTGGTCCATCTGATGTGTCAGGTTACACAATCACATTGGATGTGTTTTACCTGCTTTAAGGCAGCATTGCATGTGTGTTTACATTTTGGCGAGTATGTTATCAGGTCAGAGCTTTCAGCCTTGAAGCATGAGCTGTCAACCCCATGCTGAAAATCTCAAGAACAGGAGGCTTCCCTTTTTTTTTCTGAGAATCACACATATTTCTTGGCCATAACAAAGAAATTGAAAAATAGAGAACCATATTTACCTTAACCCAGCTGGTATGTGTGTCCACAGTGGTAGAATAGATCATAGAAAAGACAGAAACAGTCCAATAACTCTTGCCTGCCTCTCAAAGTTAAAGTTCAGGTTGCTTCCTCTGTGGGGAAACTCCTCTTATTCCTCAGAATGCTTTCACTCTGCAGGCCTTCCAGGAAATGAATCAGGTTCCTGTGGGGAGATGTATTGTGATTCTTCCTAAACGTTCAATAAAAGCTAAATGTTTGGGTGATATATATACATGGAGAGATAGAGCTGTGATGGCAGGGACATTCACGCATCTGGTGTGCAGGCTGCACTTGGCAGAGCTGACTTGTATAACAAATTCATGTGTACTAAACACTTCCTGTGTGAATTGGGCATTAGACAGTTAATACCTAATACATTCTAAAAAAAATAAAGACATCATTCCATTTTGAAAATGTAAGAGCCCTCACACATGAGGACAAAAATTAAAAACAGATTTAGCTTTTGCCTTCATATTGTAGGGCAGGAACAGATCAAAACATCACACCACACACAGACAGATTCATTCATCAACAACCACAGTCTCCACTCTCAAAGCTTGTGAGCAGATGTTTGTGGCTTTAGTTAGGGTATCAAATTTGAGGGAAATGCCTTGCCTGCCAATTACAGGGCTGACCTGTAGAGACCGCAGATAAACATTCACATATACACTCACATCAGTGGGCAATTTGGAGCCACAAATTAATCTGGTAAGCATTTTTGTGGGTCTGTGGGAGGAAACTATTGTACATGGATAAAACATGCATGGAGAGAATATGCAAACTCCATACAGAAAGGCCCATCCTGCCAGAGTGTAAATCAGGAAACTTTTCTGCAGGGAAATAACACCACTGTTGTTGTATTCCCACGATTTTATTTTGGAACTCTCTTTTTTGTTGTCAAATCAAATGTAATAAATGTTTATTTTTTTATTTTGATACTTTTGTTTATTTAATCTTTATTAACCAGATAATTCCCATTGAGATCAGGATCTCATTCACAACGGTGACCTGGCCAAGAGGTCAGCAGCACACAGCACAATAAATACAAATTCAAGAAAAGATTAAGGCCATGAATTACAAACAATAAGTATGGAAAAAAATTCCACAGGTTGATAGTGGAAGTGTGAGAGTTTTGCGGACAGAAGCAATTAAAAACACAGGCATTTCTCAAAGGATTCTCGCTGCCTTATGGGTAAAATGGATCAAAACCAGTTTTGACGTTTTTAGTTCTGTCTGTACAGTGTTCCAACCGGTGGGGATAACAAAAAGTACGTTTCCCCAATTCAGTTCAGACTCTGGGCACATTTAGATGATAAATTGCACAAGAGCGTAAATTATAATTTGGCATCTGGACTGGGAAGCTCTTTCTTTCCTGTCCCATCCATTGCTCTGACGTTTTTGGTCCTGTTCTTTTCGTCAGTTCAATGGGGGAAGTTTTATCACAGAGGTCCTCAACCACAGGGCCACGGGCTAGTACCAGGCTGTAGATCATTTGATACTAGGCCAGAGAGAAAGAATAATGATCAAATTGAATTAGCTTTTGAATTATATAGACTCAGGGGTGTTTTATTTTGAAAGGATGACAGGATCCTCACATATCTGTCCATGTAGCTTGACTGCACAGACCATACACACAGGCTCTATCACTGTAATGAGTAAAACAGTCCAACATGACATGAACTTGTGGTGAAAATATGCTCATGCACTCTTCCACCTGTGAACTGGATGTAGTTGTAATAACTGACTCTGCGTGATGTGTGAAACTAGAAGACAGTGGTGACACAAATGATGCTCAACTATCTGTTGATGGATTTAATTTAGAGGTAAGAAATAAATACTGTATACATAAATATTTTTTCCACAAATCAAAAGGATCTGTCTGCACTATTGTTTTGATCCTTGTGACAGCACACGCCCAGGCCTTGTAGTCCTCTTCTGAAGAGCAGCATCCCCTGAGTGGTGGGATCACAAGTTCAGCAGGGAAGCAACGTGCAAACAACATGTAACTTTGCCTGTTAGGGGTTAATATGCTTCCTTTTTTGGGGTAATGTTGGTGAAAAGGATATCTAATCTACAGTCTGTCCATTAAGTTTTATTTTGAAATTGACTAGACAATCTGTGTGTTCCTGTCTCTATTCTGTCCTCTTTTACACATTTACCCACATATTCAGACTCCACTTCACCTCAGTGTACCTCTAGCACTTATAACTGGGGTGTTGTTTTGTGGTTTTAGTGTTTCTTTAAAAAAAAAAAAAATGTTAAATTGTATTTAAATACCTTTCTTCTAGAGCCTCTCCGTGGTACTGAAGGTAGAGAGTATTATGAGATGGCTACCTGGATACCACAGGTCACCTTTTGTTGTGGGATGATGGATGTGGAGGCGGCAGCAGCCCCCAGGTGACACATGTGATGGGCTCTCTTATTACGCCGCTAATGGGAGAGAAAGCTGTGAAAAAAGGCATCAATCGTTACACGCTGCCACAGCCAAGGTCACCAGGGTCACAAATTAACCAGCCACCTTCCTTCTCATTCCTTCCACCCTGTCTTGACTTCTTGCTATTTTTCTTGGGATGGACATGTACCCTTCAGTTACTTTATGCCTTCACTGGACTTCAGAACAGCAAAATTCACATAAATAAAAAAGAATGACATTCTTTTCTTCAGCTACAAGTACTGACCAAGGATTTTGTGTGCCTCAGTGTATCCACCATGAAAAACACTTCAGATAGTTCAGAGGTGTTTTACATCAGCAACAACGCAACAGGAGATTTGAGTCCTTCTGTGGAGTGTTTCTGTTCAAACTTAAGGTTCCACAAGTAGCACGATTGTTTCTTCAAGTACATGCATGTCTCTAGCAAGAAAAGGAGGTCTGAGGCTCCCTTAAAGAAACATATCCCCCAATCTTTTTGCTTTTTCTTTGCTTTCAAATATGTATCTACTACCTAATGCCAGGTGGCATGGTGGTGCAGCAGGTGGTACATGTGCCTTGCAGCTAAAGGGTTGCTGGTTCAATCCCTGTGTGACACCATTTTTAACAGCTTTTTTTCCGTAATAAGGTCATAGTCCTGAATTTAATTAAAATAATGGTAAATTGAAAAGCTAATAAAGCTTTTAGAGTGCTGGTTTCAATGAAAAGACCCCTTGGTTAGAGCAAACTTATACTAGATCAAGATTCCATACCATGCTTCATGTTACTTTAAAAACTTAACGTTAGACAGCCTCTTGATCTGTTCTTTGATCAACATGCTGCTGAACACACAGGACATTAAGAATGTGGATAAAAGACTGAATCACAAACACCTGGACTGCTTTCTAAGATGCTTGGCTTCTATAGGGCCTCTACTGTCCTCTGACAAATTACTCCAGCTTTCCCTGAGGAAATATTTTTGTGCAGGACTGAAAATTGAAGCACATTTTCAACATCACTTTATGCCCAACAGGGGCTTTTTAAAGGACTGCTGCAGGATCTCCACTTTAACCTTTCTCCTTGCATTAAAATCCCAAATCAATTGCCTGTGTTAATCATTTCAAGATTTGAAGGATCTCCATTGAGCACTGGAGTGGTCTCACCAAAAATTGAAACATTTGGAAATAAAAATAGAGTTTCCAAGTCAGGTCATGACTCATATCTGCAGAGTGCCTACTTCATGGAGATAGTAGTTTGCTCCCATGAGTAAGGAGGAACCTTTAGGTTTTCTTGACAGCTGAGGGTAAGCTGAGAGTTTAGGACTGACAGATGTTTTGGCACAGTTTTGGTGTGTTTTTTTTCTTCTTCATTTGCCAGCTGGAATGTCTCTGATAATGAGTGTTGGATTAAAGCAGGGTTTGTTGGCACAGCTCCGCCAACATCTAAGGTGCAGGGAGGATGAAAGTGTCTTCAAATGATCAGAAAGCTTTGGTTACATCTGGAGTTTAGAAAACTTCTTAGATTGATGGCGTCTGTACCACAGCTAAGTTTAGGATTAAAATTGTTGTGCAAACTAGGCTTGATACTGAAGCACTTTACTGTTTATTGATTATATTTCTTTGCTGGCTGGCTCTCCAGAATGTTGGTTAAAAATCAATGGCTTCTTTTCATCCAGTTCCATTGCTCGAGTCAGTTGTGACAAAGGAATTTTTAAGATTTATACTGTCCAAATAAACAGTACAAATGTTTCATACCACAGAATTTGTAATCACAGATATGATAAAAGATGACATACTATGTGATTGGAAAATTAAATCAGAAGGTAAACAAGGTTTAAATAAATGGACTGCTTTTAAAGTGCTTTTACACACATCTTTTCACACACATCCATACACGGATGGAGGAGGCTGCAATGTGAAACGAACCCTTTAATTACCATTCACATACATTTAAGTCCTGCCGGTCATGCCACTCTGGAGGGCATTGTAGATCAAAGTCTTGCCCATGTACTTTTTAACATATACAGATCCTTTCCAAAAAAATGAGAATATCATGGAAACTTTTATTTATTTCCATAATTCCATTCAAAAAGTTAGAATTTCATAGATTATAGATTCAGGGCCCACAATTTAAACAATTTCAAGTATGTATTTGTTTATTTTTACATCATTTGGGCTTCCAGCTCATAAAACCCATGAAAACAGGAATTAAAAAAATTAGAATACTGTGAAGAAATCACCTTTTACTTCTCAGTTTTTGCAGAAAAAAAGAAAGAAATTAGGATCACATCAAATCAATCAAAATATGGTACTTTCAAAATGATATGTCAATCTGCGTTTTTCAAAGTAAATCTGAAATTATCTACTTGAGAATATCAGTGAAATGATGGAGAAATTGCTTAATCATAGGCATTCCCTTCCTGTTGTAAAATATCAGTATTCATTTCCTCTCAGTGATGCAGTCATTGGATAAAAGCTGTCCTTTAGCTCTTTGAAGCCTTGATTGATTCTTTGACTCTCCCAGGATAATGAGAAACGGCTGTAGGAGAATATCAATGCCAATGATCTCAGAGGTGGCCAAGGAAACATCAGTGTTCAAGTCTTTTAACTTTGAACAAAGGACATCGCTGCTGTGTGTTAACATCATTCCTTCCACAACCAGACATTTGTTTCATAGGGAAACATCAGGGAGGAGTTTTTTAAGTGTTTTTATTTTCTTACTTCACTTTTATGTTACAAAGTAAAAAGTCTATTCTCAAAGGTTAAACTGTGCAGTGTATATCCTATTCAACAAGCATTGTACTTTATGTATGAGTCGCCCACAATGAGGCTTGGGGAATTTTGTTCCCCTGCCATTTTGTGCTCTCTCTCTCTTCTGAAGGTTATGGTTTAGAGACGACGTCAACATCTTAAAAGTAGTTGAGTTAAGGTTCCTCCTCGGTCCAAAACAGAATACTTCAATTTAAAGAGGCTGACTGTATCATTCAGATGTTCTTTCTAGTAATTCACAAAATAGTTACTATGGATGGTGGTATGCACCCATTCATGTGTCTGTCTGTGTAGCATTAAAGGTACAATGAGTTATCATGTGCAATAATAAATTAAAGAACCACACTCGTGGACAATAGTGTTGAGGTAACTCTTACGGTATAATTTTTAAAATAAACTTATAGACATGTTGATAACTGTGATTATGTTTACTACCTGCATGCAACTGCAACCACCATCATTGCCCATTTTAATACATGCTTTGATTGCAATACTCCACATATGTGATGTCAAAGAAAGTCTCTCAATAAACAATCAGATAACAAATCAGATATTTGGACTGACTTATCAAAAAAAGTGAAAGACTATTACTCTGCTGTGTATCTGATCTGCTGTTGTTGCATGTTAGCAAAAAAAAAAAAAAAAAAAAAAAAATCCCAAAGGTCCATAATTGCTTGCTTGTAAGTGGGACCCAGTCCAATGGGTTCTTCACTGGCACGTTTTACATTCATTCATCAAGTTTCATGAAAATTGTTCCAATATGTTCCATAAAGTGCCCCGTAAAACAGACAAAATGCTCAGGAAAAAAAAAAAAAACTGCTGAAAGCATAAAAATAAAGCAACCCACAGCATTTAAAATGCAAATTTACAAGACAGCTCTTTGCTCCATATTACCATGGCATGATTATAATGTATTAAAAGATGCAATTAAAATGCAATGAAAAAGTGTACAGGTACAAAAGAAGTGTTTTAAATGATTACGTGCCTATTCTGTCCTTAGAGGAGGTGGTTATGCCCTATGTGTCTTCATTGTGTAAATGAAGTTGTACACAAGTTGTACCAAATGCTGGCCGGGAAGCAGGGCTGAACCAAAAGTTGGCGGAGAGACAATGGATCTGGGCCAGCATATATATGGAGTGGCTGATGAGGAGATGAGCTGCAGGTGGAAGAGTAGGTGGAACTCTTCAGGTGATGGCACTGAGATCATTACAGGGCAACTGGGAGTAAAATGATCTGCAATGGCAGGGAAAATTCAGGGGGAATGAAGTAGCAAGGGAAATATTAACACTGGAAACTGAAGAGGCCTGGGATTTTAAATTGTGGTAGTAAACATAGGCAGGGAAGACCGACTAGGTAAGAACTCAGATTTTTCAAATGGACATTGTGGAAAGATATCATCAGAAACGATTCAGCCTGGGAGAGCCACTTAATATTGAAAATGCTAAAACTTGTTTAAAAAGAGCTTATTTGTGTGTTTTTCCGGGTCTGTATTTAGGCCTCTACACCAGCAACAGCTAAAGCCAGTGCCAGTGTGTGTGTGTGTGTGTGTGTGTGTGTGTGTCTGGGGGGGGGGGGGGGGGGCGCATCGTGGATCAAAGGCTAAGTTAATGAAGTTTTGTCATCATCCTTTGCTTGCAAACTTTTTGTGGGCCAGTGCAGAAGATAGCATTGCATTGATTACCTTGACTGCAAACCCACAGTGTTTTGAACCATTGCTGATAATATGCTATTACAAACAAAAAATTAAGAAACTTTCATGTTCTGTGCTTTGTAATAATCTTAAACAAACCAATATTTTATTAATTTAATCAGCCAAAATGTAATAGACAAGAGTAAAATGCTATTTTTTAAGCTACTATGGAACTACAACATAATGGTTTGACTTAGAGGTAACTAAAGTATTTCCAAAGTACAAAGACTTGTTTTAACCTCTTATTTGAGAATTTCCTCATAAGCAAGTGGTCTGATCACATTAGTCCTCATGGTTGTGGCAATGGTCTGTGAATTAATGATTATTAACAAACAATCAGGAAAGCTTGTATTAGGATCCCTGGCCATTTTTGTGGTCCTTGTTAGCAGTTAATTAGCAACTGTGCTTTTACAAACACAACCAGGGCCGGCCCAAGCCTCCATGGGGCCCTAAGCGGAATTTTTGGGGCCCTCTATTTCTGCTATTATTTTTGATTGTCTGTCATTTACACACCTACAATAAACTCACTGTAGCTGAGCTCTGGCAGCATTGTTTACAATATCCTATTGTCATTCTGACATGTATGTCTTTGCACAGGTATGTGCTTATTTCTGTTGGATTGATTTACACAACATTCCAAGTGATAAAGCACTAAGTGGAATATCATCTAGTCTAAAAGAACAGAAATAAAAAAACATAGACAATGTTTTTACTGTAAATATGTTATTGTTTTTATATTATAGATCTAAACAAACTGCAGCAGCAATGTGCAAAAACATTAAAGTGCAACAACAAACTAAAATACTTCAATATATAAAAACATTTACAAATTTAACTCTACAAAAACAAATTGAATTAGATAAAACATCAAGCAAATACTTAAATAATTCTGTAAATGAACATAGTAACATGAAACAACATTGCAAAACTGATTTTAAAAAATATATAGGCTAAAGATGAATGATTAGGCCCAGAGTGATATGTCCTCTTTTGCGACATTGCATTTTTTTTTTTTTTCCAACACCTGCTATTGAGATGCGCATCATACGCAGTGCGCAATGAACGGACCGCTCCACCGCCCCAGAAATGTGCACCTCCGCTCAGGCCTCACACAGGGGCAGACGGCAGAGTAAATCAGCTGCAGCTCCACTCGACAGAGTGTCTCTGAATTGAAAAAAATTGTGTTCTTGTACAATAATGCATCTATAGTTCGTGATATAAACCATCAACTAATTTCAAACTAAAATAAATAAATAAATAAATAAAAAAAAAAAAAAAAGTGAATTGCTCTTGGGGGCCCCCTAGTGGTTGCAGGGCCCTAAGCAGCCGCTTACTTTGCTTATGCCTTGGGCCGGCTCTGAACACAACAATGCCATAAAATTCAAAAGTAGACTATATCAGATGCATTTTATTATTTAGGATAAACATTAAAATCTTGTGAATATATGTTCATCATAAAACTTCATGCATTTATCCAAAACAGATATTCAAAATCCCATATACTTTTGGGTTTCGGAACTGGGAAATGCTAAATGCTCACTCAATATGACACCTCTGCATCACCAGCAGTCTTAACCCCTCCTTATTTGTAGGTGTGTATGTGTGAGAAGTCTAAGGGCACAGGGGTGCAAACCCTTCCCCCCATGGCTCTGAAGGCAAAGAATGCCATCCCCCAAGGGGCCCCTGGAGCATGTTTGATTTTTAGCCTGACCTCTATGAGATGTTTTATCACTTCAGAGCTTTTAACCAATCAACTAATCATTATTTGTATAGTACCAATTCATGACAAGTGTTATCTCAAGACACTTTACAATAAAACAGGCTGAAAACAAACAAATTTATCAATTTATAGATACACATATATGCATGGATACATATATACATATTTAAAATACACACACAGATGCATGCATATATATAAATATAAATATATATATATATGTTTCTATGTGTTGACACCAACCTGCTAATGGGACTGGGGATGGAAATTAGCCACTCGGCTATAATTCCATGCATTTACATGTCAATGTTTCTTAATGTCCCATTTTTAAAAAAATAAATAAATCTCAAATCTCAATCTCAAAACCCAACATGAATCCATCATGGCCACAAGACAAAACCTCCATTTAGCAGTAGGAAATCTTGAATGTGGATCCCAGTCTCATGATGAACAGCCATCCACACTATGCTGTGTTGGGTGTGTGGGCGAGGGAAGAGAGGTAGGCAGAGACAAGTGGACTAAAGTAAGACCTAAAGCTAGTGACAGATCCATGGGCCAATCATAGACTAGTTCTTATTATATTTGTCTCTGCTGATTATAAATTTATCAGAGGTTAGTCCCTTGAGATGCAGCATCTCGTTTTCAGGAGGGTCCTCATGTCTTTATGATTGTAGTGTTTTTAAAGAAGTATAATCAATAATTATCATGGAAAAAGTAATTAATCTATTTTTCACATTAACATCTACAATGATTATAAGGTAGAGATGACTGAAGTAGAATAATACAATACCAATGAATGCACAGAGTACCCAGCATACGCAACATCATGGATTTAAAGTTGTTGCCAACCACTAGGATGGTACCAGGCGATAGCAAGACAAAACAATCGGAAGACGTGTATCTTAACTGTGTAGACTTTACACTCAGGCTGTCTGTTTTTCCCTGTTTTTTTGCTGTGCTAAACAAAGGGTAAAACCTAAGATAAATTCACTGCTATATCTTGTACTCATGCTCTTTTCCACTTGTGCTCTGGGTGTAGTTGTAAATATATTTGAATCTGCACGATGTGTGTAGCTGGTGGCCAGTCCAGACAAACAAAAAATGTAACTGTCTAATGTGAAGGAAATCGGTTCAAGGGTAACAACTTACGACTTAGTTACTTTGTCAACTGGTGAGTTTAAGCCCACTGGGTTCCTCAATGTCATTGTCAAGCAGCTGATAAAAAAGAGAGTGATTCCCCATGAATATCTTTTTTATTGGGGTTTCGACACAAGCCCATGGTTTCCTTTGATTCTGCATTATGGTGTGTGTTACATAAAACCAGGATGTTGTACAGAAAAGGTCTCTCTGTCTCAATAATGTGATCTAAAAGAAACTTCATCAACAGACTGATGAAACAGAACTGGAGGAGAGAGAGGCCTCTAAGTAATTAAGTGTACTAAGATCATCACACTGATAGAAATGTTTAGTCAGGTACCACCATGTAGTCTTTTATGCTTGATGGCCAAGTCACATTTTATGGCTCTGTGGTCCTCTAATCTGAAATGGTGACTAAAGTAAAAGACCTGAAAACATATTCCCAAACTTGAAATAAGTAGAATCATATTGTAGGATAGGTATAAGAAGGCTTTTTTTTTTTTTTGCTTTATTTGCCAGGTCATGCTGCCACCTGTAGCAGGACCCTGTATATTATAAAACTGTGTTTTACCAACCACTTAATCACCTGATGCAAGAATCACAGAACATGATTGTATCAGTATTGGCCACATTCAGTTATAGATGATAGGTACTGATACAAACAACTGAAATACATTATTTTAGGCATCCTTAGCTAATGGGTATGTAAGAGGAGAAAATATGGTTTTCATTTATTCAAGACTAAAATTATAAATAAGTTATAGGCATCAATAAACCTATCTGAATATGGTTTCACAAGTGCCAAACTTCAAGGTTAAAGAGGCGTCTTTTTAGACCACATCTGCCAAAAGAGGAAGGGAGACTAACACAGGAATTTCCTGTTGTGCTTGACATGAGGTTGGTTGACTTTGTTGAAGGTGAAGGTTTTCACAAATTAATAAGCCCACTTGGGCCGGGACACATCATTTCCCAGGAGACTGATGGTCATTCATGAGATGAATGTAAAATACACAGCCACAATGTCACTGATTCTCTCCCAAACAAACAAATGAGGGCAATCAGCTTTGGTACATTTATTTGAACAAAATTCAAAATGGAGGATAATAAGGCAGCTAATGCATTATTTATTTATTTTTTTTTTTTACAAAATCTATGATCAAGACACTTCATTTATTTATACAATTTCTGATTAGAGTCATACCACATTTACTGATCAACTAATCACGGACATCATGGACAAGAAAGAGCATAGTTGTTTATATGATCAGTTTTATGCTTTATAAGCACCAAAGAGAGATTATGTTGGCTACACATTTGCAAGGTGAATCATTTCTCTCCTAAAATGTTTAAATATGCACCAAGGAACACAGGAAAGAATGTGCCCAGCCATGAACTAGTGGATGATGCATGTTACTGCATATTTGATGCTTTATCACCTGATAAGGGACAGGCCACAAAATCAGTTCCCCTGGTGGATTTGTTTGTCACGAACATAACAGCGTAGATCCAGGGCTCAAATCCACCCAGAGGAGAAGAGAAGACAGCAGAGGACACAACCAGTGTTCTCAGGCCAGCGATCTCCCTGACTGACTTTTTGTCTTAGGATATGAGTTACTGAGTCTGTTGTCACCCTGATAGGTCTAAATCCCAAGAAATGTAACTTGTTGGCGCCTAACAATAGCAGCAAGGTCATAAAAACCCTGCAATACAGGTTCAGTAGCTTGACAGACGAGGAGAGCTCGACGAGCAACATTAATACGAGAGATTCTGTATTCAGCCTCTGCTTTATAGTATACACATTTTTCTAAAATTTGAAAAGGGGGACAATGGCTTCATACAAAACCACCCACTATTCTACCAATTACTGATTCAGCCAAAATGTAGTATGAAAATAGATGTGAGATCCACAATATGCCCAGAATACCTGAATACTTATTTGGAAAGAAAATCCACAGTATGCATTGGGTCAGTCTGCCATGCATTTGCAAAGAGAGAAGAGATCAGTAATGCACACAGCAACAGCAACAGTACATCAGAGGCAGAAATGGAAAAAAACAGAGAACTTATAACAATACTTTGTAGAAATTATAATGTTCCAAGAGTGTAATTCACAATTGCAATGATTTGGTGCATGACAGTACAACTAATGACAAACGTGTCCTCCCAATATCTTAAATTATGGCGTTAAGCAAACAAATATTTCAGTTATGCCAATGGTCAAACAATATTTAATCTTAATATTTAGCAATAAAGGTTAAACATTGTCTTTGGATGGTGTAAGATCCAGTTTGATTTAAGAAACAAAGGGATATCAAAGCCTGACCAAAGCCTAATCAAGAAACTGACACTTTGAAACTGTGTTTGGCAGGTTTGGTTTATTTGAACCTAAATGGCGATGCATTTACACTCATCGGCCATAACATAATGGCCTCCTGCCAACCTGACTGATCTGTGGCTATACAGCCCCATATGCAACAAACTGTAATGCACTGTGTATTCTGATATCTCTCTATCAGATCCAGTACTTCTTTAGCAACTTGAGCATCAACAGCTCGTCTGTTGAATGGACCACACTGGCCAGCCTTTGTTCCTCATCAGTACATACACCAATGAGCCTTGGCTGCCTGTGACCCTGTCGCCGGTTCACCACTGTTCCTTCCTTGTACTAGTTTAGATGAAGACTGGTAACACCCCACAAGAGCTGCAGTTTTGGAGAAGCTTTAACCAGTCGTCTGACCATCTCAATTTGGCCCTTGTCAAAACCACACAAATCCTAATGCTTGCCCATTTTTCCTAACCTAGCACACCAAATGGACTGTTCAATATACTGTATTTCAGTAGTCCATTTGGGAAACAGCCCATAGAAAGGGTTGGGGGAGGGCTGAACCTTTCAGAAGAATATCTGGCAGGTGATTAGACAAGTGTTCTATCAATCACAACTTGTTACAGGCCAATCAGATACTTCAAAAGGCGAGCGTCACTGTGCTACAGAACTTGAGTCACTTTGTATAACAAACTTTTCAAAAACTTTTCAAAACATGTCGGAAGTGGAGGGAAAATATCCTTACTATAGAGAAGTCTGTAGTTTTGTTTTTTGTTTTTCATTTAATAAAGAAATGTGGTCCAGATCTGATAAAACTGGTACTGAAGCTGTTAGCATCTATGCTACTCTGTCCCAAGTAGTCACATCCTGCTGTTGCCCCCTCATAGCTTCCACCTTATCCTGCTCTGAAAGAACTCTGATTGGGCTGTGCCAGCTTGGGCCACTGACAATCATAAATTGGAGCATGGCAAGAAGGATGAATGATTACAGGCATTGAATCAGGTGGATCCAGCTGCTGTGCAAGGTTACATTTTTCCAGCACTAATATCAACCTTTAGGACAAAATGTTCACCTGCTGCCTTATACAGTATCTCCCACCCACTAACAGGCGCCATGATGAAGAGATAATCAGTGCTCTTCACTTTACCTGTCAGTGGTCATAATGTTATGTCTGGTTGGTGTATATTTTGGCACAGTTCAATAACATGCATGGTGGGCAAAGGTGATATGAACAACTACCTTATAATCTGTTTAACTTGTGAGGGAGCTACAAGCATCACACAGAAGCTGCCATGATGCAGGAAACATACATGATGCAAGTATATATTGGGTGTTGGTGGCTCATTATGGTATAGACTCAGTCTACCAGTAAATTGGAAGGTTGTGAGTTTGGGCCCAGCTCTGGTTGTTACATAGCAATGTGAACTTCGTCAAGAAACTTGCCCAGGAAACACAGGATTTTTGTACCACCAATGAGGGAATAGGTAGATGTGATCTGCAGTGTGAAAGGTCTTTGAGTAGTAAGATAGACTAAAAAAGCACTATATGAGCTTAAGTCCATTAACCTGCAATAGCTGAGGTCTCAAGTTAAAGCTATGGTTGTGAAATACAGCCCACAACCTTTGACCTGGTAGTCATTTGTATTTTATTGAGCAGTATTTTCAATGAAAACTACTCTCTACAAGGTTTATTTGCCAGTTTACCAACCACATTCTTTAAATGCAGGATTAAAATGCTCAGGTTAAAAAGTGACACCCCTGGACCAATCTGTGATACTATATAAAGCAGTAAAGTGGAAGTTGCAGAGCAAAATGAAATTGAGTAATTTATGACATTTTATCAGATCAGGTTAAGTCATGCACAATGTATGATTGTGGCATGCCTTCAGCATTTATATAAGCTGGTGTGCTTGTATATTACCAGTACAAAGGACCAACAAGTTTTTTGATGAAAAATTAAGTATTAAATGTTAGTTTAACATTCTGAATTCAGAGTGTATGAAAAATAAATTACATAACGCATTAACTATATATTTAACATCACAGGACTGATGCAGTGCTATTTTTAAAAGCATGAGTTATAATGTATATTAATATGGATTATGTGTCTCACCTTAGATCCTGTTTATGGCAGAGGGCCAGTTTACCCTTCAGGTATTGATGAAACGTTCTCTGATCATCTTTTATTCGGAGATGTGTGTCATAACTTCAGAGGATTAGATCAATTACCTCACAGTCTGTAACTAATGAAAAAGGTTATCTGACTCATGGATGAAACTCAAATATAACTGCAAGGGGAACAATGTCATGGTCAATCCAGAGGTGAGCTATTCTCCTTTGACTCCTCTCCCCTGTGTCCTATTGTGTGACTCCTTTATGCTCGATGTACGTCAAGCAGAGAGTGTTCCAGTAGGTGGTTTAGAGTGTTCACCTTCACTGCTGATGCTTGTTAGGTCATTACCCAGGTGTGTTCAGATTGTTCTGCAGCTGTCCTCAATGTTCCTTCAGCTTGTTATATGTGACTTTTTGTCCCTCCGTCCTCCACTTGGTGACCCCAGGATTGATCAGAGACAGGTGATACAGCTGTATGTCACCTGGTATTGACATTTCCTAACAATGGCACCTGGATAGAAAGGGATATCTCATTTGGCAAATGTGCTGCCATAAATAAACATGTCTGCTCAATTCTCCTTGCCTTACTATTCACCTCGGTTTAGCCAGCATGCTTATAAAGAACATTTCAGAAACTTCCTCTGGAATGTGGTAGCAATAAAGCATGTCCACTCCTTCAAGCTGTCCACATCAGCTGCAACATCATACAGTCTATGTTGTATTTGCTGATTTGAATATGCTTTATAGTCGTAACCAATTAAGGTGGACTTGCCACAAGCGACATGAAAGTGACAGGTATGCCAATGTAAAGGACACAAGTTCTTATACGCTCAGAGCCGGTCTCAACCAGTTTGGTGCCTGAGGCAAGATTTCAGATGGTGCCCCTTATGTTGCACCCACAACAGATAATACAGTGAAAGCAGCTGATGTTATCTGTTGCTATTATCCAGCTGAATATATATATATACAATATTTTTTGATGTTTTTCTCCTCTCATTTTTTGAACCATGTGCTCTCAAAAGCTTTTTTCAGGCCCAACACAAGTCAGTGAACCTGACCTTAATGGCAATGTTAGGTGTCACTCATTTCTTCCTCACAATGAATTGGTAACATGCTGTGAGACACCATTGAGCCATTTTCCTGGTGAGGTCAGAAGAGGTGATGTTCATTGTGCAGGAGAGACTTAGTAATCAAACTTGTCAGCGCAGGAGAGAGACAAAAGGAATGCACCGTCGGCATTTGAATCCAATGAATTTTTAAACGGACATGAGAGATGGACATGACACATGGGGTTTTTAAGGAGAACAAGATACTGTTGAAATACAGGTCACTTCACTTGGCTCCACCAAGAGAAAGCAAAAGCCCATGACAGCAAAACTAATGCTAAGCTAAACCCGTTAAAAAACCAGACAACACTTGACATGCTCAGCCTGTTCTGAGCAAGCTAGGAAAATAGTTCAATCTATAACTTACTTTATGTGCAAAGACTCAAGGCCTCACCATGTCGTAAAAAACAAGAGTTGTTTTTTTTTCTTTTTTACATGTTGGTTGCAGCCCTGGTGTGTGCCTCCATCTCTGCATTACTTCACAGACACAGCAGGACAGAAGCTCTTTAGAGCAGTGAAGCTAAAAGTTGAAGAAAGGCTGAGTGCAGTGGAGCAGGTTGCATCAACTTGTGATATGTGGAAATTAATCTGTGGGTTTTACTCCTGTTAAAAGTAAAACTGATTGCATCTTTGTGGTGAAAAAAGCTCACATATGGTATCTTCTACAAGATCAGCAGACAGAAAAAAGGTGACTGCAGTAGCTTGGTTTCAACCTAAGAAGGGCATTTGCTATTCATATTCCTGGCACAACACATTGAAGTCTAATTTCTTGGACTCAAATATTGATATTTCATTGACAATAAATACTTTACAACCCATATACTGAGGTTTTCAAAAGTGACTGACAATACCAGACTTATTCATTTGGATACGATACCAGTTCTTTTTGATCTTTTGTTTTTAATCCTGATACTGATGCCAATAATCTTCTACAATGCATAGATAATGATCAGAAGTTTGACATTTTGTATTTATCAAAGCACATCAAGAAAACACGTAGTCTAGACTATCAGATCTTAGTGAGTTTAGTTTTATGTCTTAGTCTGAAGAAAAAAGAAAAAAGCAGGTATTCCATCATTTCAGAGTCAAGGGATGGTTTTTTTTTTTTTTTTTTAAGAATTGAATATTTCTAAAAATAAATATACGTATGAAACAATACAAAGTAGACCTATAAACAATTCAACATTATGTAAAAAAAAAGTGATTTTAAAACAAATTTGGAGACAAGCAATGCATAAAACTGTTTTCTGTAATTTCTACATTATTTACAAAAAAGTGTTATGTGTCAGTGTTTCAGGTGAATACTTTTGATACGTCTGATTGGTCTTCATAGTCACATGACATGGAAATTGGCACTGCCATGAAACAAGAAAGAGAGAAAAGATCCATCCATTATCTTTACTACTTATCCCTTTATGGGTCATGGGAAGCTGAAGCCTATCCTAGCTGACATTGGGCAAGAGGCGGGGAACACCCTAAACCGTTCACCAGCTGATCACAGGGCCAGATAGGGACCACACAGGCTTACATTCATCTGTAAGGGTGCTTTGGAGTGACCAACAACCAATAAACATGTTTTTGGTCTGTGGGAGGAAGCCAGAGTGCTTGGAGAGAACCCACACATGCACAGGAAGAACATGCAAACTCCACTCAGATAGGCCCTCCCTGAATCGGGAATCAAACTGGCAACCTTCTTTCTGTGAGACATGTGCACTACCTGCTGCACCACCGTGCTGCCCAGAGAGAAAACAGTAGCACTTCAAAGAAACATTTGTCATGGTACTCATATGGTATTGACATTTTAGAGGAATTATCATACCAAAAGAGTACTTGTAAAAGTATAGATACATTAATATTCAGTGTCAGTGCTCCTGTTCTTAGTTTTCAAGTGAAAGAAATTCTTCTGTTGGCTTTGTTCATTTTCAATATACAGATTGAAATTTGTTGAGCCTGTTGAGTCTTTATATTAGTGCTCACTGTCTCTGGAGCAGCCTTGTCTTGGATTTTCAATGAGCCCTCAGCCTGTGCCTACTTTTGATGCTGCAGTTGTGTAGATGTGTTACATTTCCACCCTGTCTTTGTGTCTGCAGAGCTGATTTCCTCATAAAAAATACAGCAGAGTTCAGCCAATCCCACAGACAACAGGTTCCTCTGCCTTGTAAGACTACTTGCCATGACTCCTCTATACACGCAGAGTCTGAGTCACTTTAGTCACTAAGCTGGAGCGAGTCTACTGTGTCAGTGTTTTCTGTCATTCTTGTGAAGTAGAAAAAAATGGCAGTGGCTGTTTTGTTCATTAGAGGGCACCTGCAGTGCTTGGTCAAACTGATTACTGGGCCATAGAGAATGACCATGGATGGAGAAAAAAAGTTTGTTCCGAAACGTCAGATTTTCTCAGTGTGAATTTTCTGTTAGTCTGTTGAAGTCTGCTTTTCCTCTTCTTTTATTTTTTTTTTCCAATAGAAGTCAGTTTTACTGATCAAATGTTATGGGCCACAAGGACTATGCTGTAAAAACATGATATATATTCTTTTTTAAATTGACAAAAATTAATTTTGGATGACATTTTTAAAATGGTAGGACCAGTGGCATATAATAAGTGGTACATAAGTCAGGGCCATTCTTGTGTACTTTGCACATATGTCAACACTGACTTGAGCATCAAAGACTATATTATATCTTAGAGGTTAAAGTTTAAGGTAATTGGGACTCATGTTCATCGCTTGCTCTTGGCAATCATATCTTAAAGCACAATGACAAACTTTACCAAACTCCAATCAAATGTCAGCTTTGACTCATGGACTTAACTGTTTGTATGAAAGAGGTCAAAGGTCAGCATCACATTGACTTCAAGTCTTAGACAAGATCCCTGCTAATTGCAACCCCACTGAATATTTTGACACAACTTTCTGTCTGGCAATTGTTTAAGTTGAAAGTTGAGTCCCTGTCCCTCACACATTGTCATTTCTGCCCCAACAACAAAATCTGTCCTTCAAAGATCTGTTTGCTATTTAACTCAGAAAAATCAGATGCACAAAAGTAAGTCTGCATGAGTTTTTGAACTTGAGTAGCATAAAAAAAATCATGTTCACTTTGACAAGATTTCACACGATGGAAACAAAACATTTTTTTTTCTCTGTAACAAAACTACATTTGAATGTAAAATGTAAAAAAAAAATATAAGTATAAGTGGAAGGTCAGTTGGCCTTAGTAACTTTTGTGCCAGCCACAAAAGTTAGTAGACCCAAGCTTATTGGCTATGAAGGTGTGTACACACCGAACGCGACTTTGTGACCTCGGCAACATCTCTCCATGTGGAGTCAATGTACATCAGCGACGGGGCAGGGCTAACCCTCAAGCGAAGCGACGGACGCGTCCTGGGCGACTGCGTTGCTCATCGCTTCGTTGCCAAAGTTGAAAAGTTTGAACTCTCCAGGTGATGTCACATGTGGCTGTGCGGCAACAGCCAGTCAGCGTTGTGTAGTTGTGTGATGGTACCCGTGAGAGACAGTTTTCATTCTGGTTCACAGAGTGACAATCCACCTAGACGGACCACAAAGAACTCACAGAAGATGCTACAGGGCCATCAGCTGCAGTGTTTTGTGGTTGGTAGGTGTTTGAAAAGGATACAGTTGGAACAATGTCAGCTTATACATCCCATTATATGATATATGACATGATCGCGGTGAAACTCGAACGGGCGTGACGTCACTGAGCGACGGTGATGGGCGACGGTGACCAAAATGAGGCATTTATGGACACATGACACAACTTCAGTGGGTGACGCGATGACAGTCGCAAAGTCGCGTTCGGTGTGAACGTAGCTTTACACTATGGAAGTACTGTGTGAGGTAATACCATATACTTTGTTAGTAGTGTGCCTTTTTTGATGTAGTTAGCAAATATTCATGTGACTTACATACTGCATAAATCTGGGACATTTTACAAACTAAGGCACTTTGCTTTCTATGTAATTTCAAAAGCATTCCCTTGGAATTTGTTTAAAGAGCCTATATCGTGCTTGTTTTGAGTTTTATATGTCCTGGGGTGTTGGTGGCTCAGTCTTATAGTACACTCTGTCTATGAAGATGATGCATCTTAGGCAAGACACTTGGTAATAATGGGGCCAGAAGTAATTTGACTAGAAAGCATTCGGAGATCGCAAACCTCCGCCAAGGAAGGTTTTTTGTGGAGTTATATGCACAAATGCCGAAAATGGTCCTATCTTGCAATGTTAAAGAATCCTTTACAAAATTCCTGGATCCGGATGGTGATCCGGATCAGTCTCAAAATCTAATCATTTGTTCCTTATCCCATTCCACACATTTCGTGAAAATTTCATCCAAATCCATCCATAACTTTTTAAGTTATACTGAACACAAACAGACAGACAAACAAACCAACGCAAAAACATAACCTCCTTGGCAGAGGTAATAAAGGTCTGAATTTAAAGCCTTTAGTACTCTTTTCTTTTGGATAACATTTTCTGTGTCGATACACCAGGCTATCCCACTGCTGCATCGATGGTGTGTAAATAAGTATGAAAGGGTGCAGATGTGTAAGCTGACACTGATGGATAACTTACATAGAAAACTCTGAAAAAATGGTTAGTGAGTAAATGAAAGGGTGAATGTATGTGAAAGGGTAGATGTGATGTGCAGTGTAAAGCCATCTTAAATTGTCAGATAGACTACAAGCACAATATATAAGCTCAACTCCCTTTAAACATGTGTGTCACATGTCCCCCAAAGGGACAAGGGTACTTCTTTGCACAAGGCAAAAAGCCTGCCACATCAGGACCTCTCCCTTCTCTGCAAGATTTGGTGTCAAAGGCCTCTTGAAACAGCTCGTTCCCCCTGGCGTCCAAAACTACTCTGACGTTCTACCATTGTTTTGTCATCAGTTTAAGCCGAATCACTCGGACTGGCAAACCCAGTTCAGAGAATAGGTCATAGAATGAATACAGAGCAGCTGAGAACATGAGCCACATTGAGCTCACCAACCACCACAGAGCAGGTGGACCAGTCAAGTGTTAATTTTGTTGACTAATTATTTTTGTCATAGTTTTTGTCAACAACCTTTTTCCCCTGACAAAAATGAGACAGTAAAAACAAGTGCATATGGGCAAAAACTAAATTAACTGACATTTTCATCAACAGATAAACGAAAATGTTTCACAGAGACTTAATCCAATCAGACCTAATTTCGTCATGTAAAAAGCAGGAACAAGTCAGGGATATATCCAATCACAGCTACTTTGGTTGTGTGGAAAGGTTGGATGAGTTAAGAGGGACATCCAATCACAACTGCCTTAGCTTGGTGGTGGTGGGATAAGTTGGGGAGCGATCCAATCAGAGCTACTCTCTTTACGAATTAATATATATTCATGTAGAGCAGGTTCACTGTTTGTTGTCAATTCTGGTATTGTAACTGAGATGCTCTGCCAGGTAGCCTAAATAAAGGTGACTGCATTTCACACTAAAGTTTCATTTGTTTCTGTTAATTTATACATTCAAACTTCACTAGCATTCAGTAAAGAGTTATTGGATGTTTCATTTTATCCAAGCGTTAAACATGACTTCAGAAATTCAAGAAAACATAAAAAATGCCTTACACTTTACACTTCATATTTTAGTCTACTAAATTTACAGTAGATTTCATTGACTAAAATGTTGCAAAATTTCATCAATTAAAACAAGACTAAAATTAAAATAATTTAGATGACTTAATTATGATTACAACTAAAATATATTTTAGGCAAAAGAGTATAACTGAAACTAAATCAAAAAGTGCTGACAAAATTAACACTGGACCAGTCAGAGCAGCCTGGGCCCATGAGGTGAAGAGGTCTTAGAGTGGGAGGAGCTGTAACAGTGGCTACGTTTATATGCAGTCAATATTCGGGTTAAGACCAATATTCTGGTTTCTGAAACATTCAGAATAACCCAGTTTACATGCGTGAGCAAACAGGGTTATTCCTCTATGCATAGTATCCCGAACAAAACAGCAGTGCACGGAGAACGTCATCACGCACGGAGAACATCATGACGCAATGCGCATAATTTCTGCTTCTTCTTCCTGTATCCAATAGCAACAAGAACCACAGCAGCAGCATGGCAGATAATGAACGGCCTGGAGCAGGTAACAGTCGGCTTCGTTTGCGCTTTGGTGCTGGTACTGACCCGCCACCAGTACTTGGCTCTATTCTTTGTCAGTTTCTTCATTAATGGAAGGCGAGAACGTGAAGAATTAGGAAATCGAGCCGGAGCTGTGCCATGTTACAACAAGTACTTCCTGTACTCAAAAGAACAAGATTCCTTGCCAAAAAAAACACAAATTAATGTTACTTTCGATGAGGATATCCTGATCGGCGTATTCATGACCAAATATTCGGGTTAGGAAAGGAGTAACCCAGGGATGATTTTCGGGTTTTTAAAAACTGGAATATGAGCATATTCCGTTTTTTCAAAAGGTTTTTTGGTGTTTACATGGCTGCACACAACCGGGTTATTGCTAATATTCCGGTTATGAAAGGTTTAATGACTGCATGTAAATGAAGCCAGTGTCTCAGAGAGGGAACACAGCTAGATCAGGAGTGCTCTACATGAGAAACCCATAAGATAATTTGAACAATAGTGTTTGTAAACACACTGTAACAGTCATTGAAATTGAATATATGAACCAAAATTAAGGCAAAATACAACCTCTTCAATATTTATACTTTAGAATGTCTGAACTCGGCCCAGGCTGCCATAATCCATGAACAGGAAGAGGATGAGATCTGGCTTGCAGTAAATAAACATGAAGAAATTGAATATTCATATCTATTCTGCATATTACTTCTTCATTAAACTGTTCAGAGGCATTTACTATAAAATCAGTATGATCCAGGAGTCGGTATGAAAAAAAAAAAAAAAATTGACTTCTTTTTCTTCTGCAGACTGTCTCCTCACATCCCCAGTATTTAGATTAGAGTTTAGATTAAATTAGATAGAACTTTATTTATCCCTTTGGAAGACTCCCTCAGGGAAATTAAGGATTTTCACAAAGAAAGGACAAACAGTAAAGCTTTGACTTAAAGAATTGATTTCTGTTTGAGGTTTTTTTTTTTTTTTTTTCTTTGCTTTGGCTTCAAGAGGTGTAGGTCTAATATTGTGACAGCTTCAAAATGAAGGCTTAATTTACCACCAATTTCTCAAAAACAATATTGTCAGGAAATCTGAGTGGGACACAGTTGCAGAAGGGCTAACCACTAGAATTGTGAACGATATGTGGGGATGAGGAAACACAAATAAGACCGCTGCAAGACAATAACAAAAAGACTTTTGTTTGATAGTACTTTGAAAGGGTTAAACCAAATCACTGCTGCTGAATACAAACGTAACACTGAAGGAGGTTTATATACACGCTCCTTAAATAACACAAAAATCACATGTTGATGTTTAAAGAGAACTTAAGAGGCTGGGTTTGAACATTCAGCTTATTCACGACTTTTTCAAAGCTACTAGAGAATCTTAAACAATCACACCATAATTCAAAAGTGCTTCAGCAGACGTCTCACACTGGAAACATCAACCCAATAAAGAAAGAAGCAGTCAAAGCTTCTGATGGCAAGGCAATGAGTCAGCACTGCGCACTGCCACCCAGAAGTTTATATAAGCTCACGCCTGAGCCGAATCAGGGCCAATCAGTCCCCCCCCACACACACACACACCTGGAACTGCACTGAGGTGATTTTCTAAACCAGTGTATGATTTATTTCACAAATATGGCCTGACATTCCTCATCTTAAGCCAGTGGGATTATTTTTAATTATCTTAACCCAAGACAACATTAGTGTTTTCACATTTAGATCAACTCTTAGTCACTCACTGTTGACATGGGCAGTTGTGGTAGCCTCTAACAACAAAATAAACACCCACAGTTTGCTGTCTGAAAT
Source organism: Cetoscarus ocellatus (assembly GCA_037902135.1). Lineage (NCBI taxonomy): Eukaryota > Metazoa > Chordata > Actinopteri > Labriformes > Labridae > Cetoscarus > Cetoscarus ocellatus. Next base: position 195,240 of record JBAMNC010000763.1, read on the forward strand.
ACTTACTGGTTATATAACACTTAATGCTGTCCTCATTTAAAATATAAAATACAAAATAACATGCAGTTACTTATCTTCTCCATAAACAACATAAACTTTGAAAGAAAAAAAAAATCACTAATGCCAAATATTTCTGCAGAAGTTGCACGGACCACAAAACTCTGACTGGCCAGGTTTTCATGCTTCCTTGAATCTCTAAACCTTAAACATGAAAATTCTTAGCATATGAATATGAAGTGATTCTTCCTGTACCATGAAGGCAAAAACACCAACACTTTAATGCTGTCATGTAAATTTTGTGCACAAATCCTGTTGATTCTGTAGCCCACTCGGTGCTGTAGCTTTAAACGGCTGTCGATGCCTCCCCAGCAGCCGCAGCAGACACATCTCATCCCTACTTGTCTTATTTCTGGCCCCTCATGTTCCCACAGAGGGCCACGTGGGACGTTGTATAACTTATTCACACAGTCAATCTGATGCCTCTCCTGCTCTTTCCTGATAAACTCTCACTGCACTTCTGCTGACCATAAACAGCATATAAAAACATGGTGCTCCCCATTACACCATCATATTTTTACCACTTGAAAAATGATGATAAAAGGGAAACATGGTGGATAATGCATGTACATGTCTTGCTGTATTCTATCTGAGGCTTTTAAAGCTTATATGTGTAGGACAGGGGTCAAGTGCACCCACTGGCATTAAAATGCAGCGGATGAACAGCTGGAGGCAGAATAACTGAGTTCACAGTGCTGCATGGAGACCAGGCTATCCATTATAGAGGCCCTCAGCCTGTCTGTATACAAACAGTCCTGAGTGACACTGAGGGAGAGCGGGTCTGACTTTAATCAGAAAAGCCAAAGACACCAGTTACTCCTTGAGGCCATTAAATGAGGAAAGAAGATTTTTTTTATTTTTCTATTTAATGTATCTGTAACTGGTATCACACTTGTGTGATGGACCGGCAGTTTTACTCACTAAGTGGCAGAGAACAACATAAAGTAATTGATAGAAGAAACAGGTAAATGATTTAATTCATCTGAAAAGTGCAAGAGTTTTTGCTCATTTTCAGTAGGTCATTTTATTTTTCATAATGGAAAATGTTGATTCTAGTCCAATTTACATTTAAAGATGAATAAATTATATGCTTGGAGCCATAAACTTTTTTTGTTTGAAATGCAGCATTAATTAGTCTTAGTCATAGGATGAAGTCCTGTGGTGACTCTAAAGCTGTGTTTACACCTAATGAAAATAAACATTGCATTGTGCCATTGCGCAACTAAATTTCTGAAAGTTATTCATGTGTTCAAATCAATATATTTCAGGAAAGTTCCATAACTGGTGTCACAAAAGATTTATTTACAATACAAACTACAAGTTTTCCCTTTGGAAGCAGTCCCCATGGAGTCTAATGCACTTTCCCGTCCTTCTCTGCCACGCTTGCAGAAGGATTTCCTGGAAGGATTCTTCTGGAATCCTCCGCAGCTCCGTAGTCATGTGATGTTGTGATGTCGTCCACGTCTTCAAAATGGGTCCCCTCGATGACCCCCTTGAGCTTGGGGAAGAGGAAAAAATCACAGCCAGGTCAGGTGAGTCGGGAGGTTGCTCCAGCACGGCGATGCTCGTCTAGACCAGGAACTGTCAGATGCTCAGGGCATTGTGAGCAGGCGTGTTGTCATGGTGAGGCAGCCACGACTTGTCCTGCCACAACTCTCGCCTCTTCTCACGCACTAAACTAAGCAAACGCAGCAGTATCTCTTTGGAGACATGCTGGCTTTACTTTGAAGGGGAAAATTCTTAGTTTGAAGTTTGTGTTTGAAATAAACCTTTTGTGACACCAGTCCTGGAACTTTTCTGACACACCTCTTACATAGTGTGGTAGGTTTCCACCCCTTAGACCCCAAAACGGACAAGATAACAGGGGTGGGCCTCTCTTTCCCAGCCACAAAAACGTGTTTTCTGCCCCCTCAATCCATGATCAAACATCTTGGATCTTTCTACAGTCACTGTCTTCCTCCTGTTCTCAAATATGAGAAACTGAATTTCCCAGAGCAGTCTGAAATGTAAACACATCCATTTAATGATCCATAACATCCTTCAGAGCCGCAATTGGAGCGTTTCACCACGATATCAGATATCTCAATATCTTTCTTCCCGGTACACTCACAGACCCATTCCTTCTCTGTCCCCCATCGTCACTGTTCACTCCTGATGCTGATTGGCTGTCATGCCGCGGATTTAGGCTAATTTGTTGCAGAAGTTGGATATTTTCAACTATGGTGAAATTCATGTCACTCAAACAAAAATTAAACAACGCAAATTTCGTGTATTCACTTCTTATGTATTTCCATTGTGCAACAAACTGAAATTCCCATTTATTGTTCATCAGTTCATTGTTCATCTAGCTTTTTTGTCCATCCAAAGTGGGATCGATGTATCCAGGCTTTCTTGAAGCCAATGGTTTTAGCATGTGCTTCATTGTTGTTTCTTTCAGTTTATTTGAACATGAACAGGTTGGATACTTTCATTTCCTGGAAGTCAAATCAATGAAATTATGTAACCACTTTGTATTAAATCTGCAGACGTAACCTTTCAAAAATTGTTTATTGTCAAACCAGCTGTTGTAATTGGGCTTTGCTTGGGGTTATGTAGGCTACAAGCATGAAAAAATGATCTTTTCTCTCCGGTGCCACTTCATTTTAGATTTTGATATTTGATTTCATGAAGAAAATAGCAACATAACTAAAAACTAGAGAACTATGGTTTATGCTTCTACATAAAAAGTATAGAGTGCCCTGACCAACTTCAGCAGATGTACTTGTGCACCGGCGTTATCGCTGTATATGTGACCCTGCAACACTTCTTGCCCAATGTCAGCTGGGATAGGCCCTAGCCCCCAGTGAACCTGAGAAGGAGAAGCAGTATAGATAATGGGTGGATGGATGCTTGACAGTGAAGTGAAATTATTACTTTCTCATAACGTCTTTACTGGCCAATTTTAACACCCTCTGACACACACTACTTGATTTTCATTTTCAAAGCAAATAACAAATGAAGTCCTTACTGTTCAGCATTGTTAAATCAGGAAGATGCTTGGATGTACAGTATCAAGCTGATGCTTGACAACATTGCATGAAATCAGTATTTTAATTGTCAATTTCCAACCACAATTTTAATGCAATCATCATGTCAACATTTGCAGTCCCTCATTTAACTATAGGTGTCTTATTGTTCGTTCTTGACTCTGTATAAGACACAACCACAGACTATTTTTTTTGTTTGTTTGTTATTTATCAGGACCTTTAAAGCACAATAAATAATTAAGCCATGAAACATCATCAAGAACAAATATCTTGAGGAAAAGATCTGTTTTTGCCTGAATAAGAGCTTAATTGAACATAATCCATCTGATTTAATCCACTTATTTAATTAAGGACAAGAAGCCATTTTAGTAATCCACCCCTAAAAGCCTGTGTCCAGAATTGGGTCCCTCGTCTTTCACTAAGGACAAAGATAATAATGGAAACAGCATAGACATGACCACTGAGGAGTCAACAGAATCAGCATTTATCTAGCGTTCTGTTAAAAATCTGACCTTAAAGAAGGTATGAAAGAAACTGAATATTGAGCGTTGGTTTTTGCCATGTACTATTCTGTCATTGAGAGCACAATGACTGAGGCTTACAGCACACAAACCTTGAGGAAGGACAGTGTTTGATACAGACAATAAAATGTGTTGATCCGGGACAAGATGGGATAAAACACAGCTGCTTTTGTCAAGATGTAAAAGCATGAGCACGGAGAAGAAGGAACGATTAATCCTCAGGCAGCAATGTGCGTCCAAGTCACGATGAAGCGCGTGAAGACATCACACATGTGTTTTGGCACAAGTCTTACAGTGCCATGTGAGCCTTATCAGGAAATTGCTTTGACAGTGCAGCATTGCAAAACAGAGCATGACATTACCTAATTGAAGAGCGGCTCTCTCTGGGATGTAAGAAGTCTCCCTTCTTATGCGCAAGTCATTCTACACCATTATAGTTCAGGTTTCTTATCAAAGAGGATAATTATGCTTTTCATACAGTATAGATATTATAATGATCAAACATAAAAAATATTTAACTGTTAATATGTGATATCCCTTTCACCCATTTCTCCATATCCTAAACTTTATGTGTAGACACCTGAGCACGATAACTGGTATATACTTGAGACATAAATCCTAATTCATTGATAAATAAAAAAGCCAGGTATTTCTTCAGAAGGCAGTCTAAGATTTTTAATATAACAAGATGAAAAAGTTCATTTTTAAGGACAATTCTGAGTGATAAATGATGTAGCCTCAAACTCCTCTAATGCCCTTTGAGCAAGGTGTAAATCACAAAACCAACATTGTGTTCAAATAAAGTAAAAGGTGAGCCTTTTTTGTTGAAAGGAATTAAAAAGATGTCCTGCCATCCATGTATTTAGTAGTATAAATACGACTTCTTAATCTTAAGGACAGTACCTCATGAGTTATGATACAATTATAGGAAACATACTAAATCATTGTCTTTTCCTACTGCACCAGCATTAAAGATGGGGAGTATGTTGACAAGCAATTGATGACAAAATTAACATTTGTATGTCATTCCAGTGAAAAAGGAAACCTGGGGAAAGCTTTTGACTACAGGTTGATGATAACCATTAAAAAGCCCATAGCTGCCTTAAATCTGGTTCAGATACCCAGTTTTGATGACTGCTTGAGTATTTTCACAATAACTAGTGGTAAAAGTACTGAGTAACCCTGATCCAGCTGTATTCCCAGTCCATCTGAGATACTCTGTTAGAGCTCCAAAGCCTACTTCCCCACATTGGCTCAGTCTGCTCTGATTGGTTGAACAAACTTTGAAAGTGAAAGAGATCTCAGGTGGCCTTGAATATGGACCATGAGTGTAATGGGAAAATTAGCTCCTCAGTTATTCAGACATTAGATTTGTTTGCTATGAAGGGAAATGTTCTCTCTGATATGGAGCTGAAGGGTGAAACTTGACAACAAGGACTTTGATGCCAGTTGACTGTCAACATTTTTATGTTTTATGAAAATTGCTTTCAACCGACCTGACAAACAGGATGAAAGAAAAGAGTAAATAAACACTTATCCAAGTTAAAACCAGAGGCTGACTGGATCAAGACTTTCAGCATAAACACGCACAGACAGTATCTGTTCTCTTGAGATGCCTAATGGAGGGTTTTTAGAGAGCCACTGTGTTGTCATCTCTCCCTCTTTGCTCTGTCTTCATCAGTCACAGAAGTCTTCTGCCAGACAGCATTTATGGTCAGTGTTTAAATGATGCACGTCCTGCAGGGAGAATACTGATGCAACACCAGCCGCTGCTTTTCACTCAGGCCAAGAGTCGACACCGTAGTTGCAGATTTAAAGTTCAAAGGATCCCCTCATTGATCCGGTGTCCTGACTCACTTTGATGGCATTTCAGGTTTTTTTATGGATCACTATAAATTTTGTTTCTTCAAGTCTTTAAAGTTCATGTTGACCTTGCATTTCTTGATTGTGTCACAAATGTCTGCATGCAAGCCAAATGGCCACATCAGTCAGCGAAAGGACAGTGAATGTTAAAAAGGTAATTCACTCAAAGGTTGGGCTTTCACTTAACCAAATAACATATTCAGCTGATGGGGTGCTATTTTAGGAACACCATTTTGTCATAAAAAGTCAAAATTTAATAATCATTTCAATCAGAATTGTTGAGATATTTAGAAAAGTCAAAACTTGAAAACCTTTTTACGCAACTCTAAAAAATTAGGTTTTAGGTAACCTACACAGAAAAGTCCAGGATTTTAACTTCTGTGTGTAAAATACTGCGGTCTGTGCTCACACATGCCACTCACCAGGGTAAAGTCATGGAATTTTTAGGAGTTTTGTGCATGCTTGAATGGAGGTTGCATTTGCACAAAGCCAGTGGACCTGAAATCGGTAATGTTTTAGCACATCATTATGGCAATGGAGCCTCGTGGGCCCTTTTACGTAACATTATTTTTTCAAGCACTGATGCTTACACATCCATCAGGTTTTGCAGTGTGGGACCATAAACTCTAAGCACATCAGCACTATGCATTAAACTAAGCAGAACATCTATTATCTTTCTCCTGGTAACTCCATTATGGATTGATAACATAATGGGCCTTGTAGCTAGAAAAATGATCCGCATCTGCACAAAACAGTCACGAAAAGCACATCTAGACTTTGCAGAAAATCCCACTGTTAAAAAAAAAAAAAAATAATAATAATCATTTTCAAATCCTTCCCTCAATTGGCAGGATGATCGTTAGAACTTGAACTTAAAGATTTTTAATGAGCTTTAATCAGAGGATGTTGATGTTTATATTATGATGTGTTCAATGGCAGCTTGAAAAAATGACAATTAGCCAAATTAACAAAATGTCATCTAGATGTGTATTACAGTATCAAGAAACTGAAATTTGTGATTCTTTAAAAGTTGGTCATAATAGTAGTTTGCAGGTCAAATGTGTTTGTTTCTCCAGCAGTGTAAAATAGATATATCAGATGTTCCCTAGCGATAAAAAAGCACCTTATTTTAATGTGTTTATTTTATTTTATTGTTATTTCATGAACTGCATCAAGGATGTTCATGTAGGTTACATGTCATGCTTTGCTTCAAAGTAAAATAAAGAAACTGTTAAGGAATGAAATAAAAAAGCCAAAAACACCCCAGAATGGATAAAGACTTTAAAAACAACTTCAATAGCCAAGCTGTTAAAATTGAAATGAACCAAAACGGAATGAGCGACAGATAAATGCGTGGGTAGCAGCACTAAAAAAGTGCAACCATCTCCTGCAACGACAAGCTGCTGGTGTTCTGTGGATACAGTGGCATCACTTCCAGGTGTCAGCCCTGGTCATAGGCGCAAATCCCGGGGAGGAAAGCAGGGGACGTGTCCCCCCTTCCACAAAGTTGTCTCCCCCAAAAATCCTGTGCAAATAAGATTCTTCTAGTAGTACAGTAACGTGTTTTGACGGTACAATACAAGTAACACTAATTAAAAACACATTGTCAGACAATTTTAACTGTTAAAGATTACAACCCCCCTCCACTCACAATGGTTTGATCCAAACTGTTTCTCCCGGCGACCGGCGTAGCTGCTGCTGCAGAGCCGTGTACACACAGAGGCAGGCGGACAAAGTGGTGGTGATCGGATGAAGTAAGTGTATTAAAACACAGAATGGTTGATAAGTTGTTTATCACTCCACTTGTTCAACAAGCACAACATGAAAAACAAAATTTCAACTCTTGTGTTCGAAGTCTGCCGGCATGTTTTAAATTAACACAGCATGCAGCTAATAGGGTGTTTATTTTCAAGCTAAAACGAAATTTGCACTGTATGTAGCAGATCTTTTCATCTTAGTTTGTAATGAATCTGTGAATTGTCCAAATGGTGTAGTTCACACCTTCCAACCAATACAACTCTTGGAATTGCTGGTTGAGCATAAACAAACCTGTAGACAGGTAGGATATGGACTAACAAGGAACAATGACTTACAGTTATTGTTTAATATAACTATGCAAGACATTTGAGAAAGTATCAAAACAACAGGAAATATATAGCATTTATTTTAATGTCCCACCCAAGAATTACTCTCTGAAATTTTAATGTTTATTGTCCCTTCTAACATCGAAGAGGGATTTTTGACACTGGCCCTGGTGCCAATTCCAAAATTAGGACCAAGTTCCATAAGACTTGTGAAGCCAAAGAGGCTGTAAAGTGGGTGTCTCAGGAAGACCACACCTCAAGAAGACTGGTTCCTTATCCTTGGTTCACTGAGGAATTGCTGGTCTTCCTCCAGATGAGGAAGGGACTTTGGCACTTTTTCGGGGGCGTAACCAACATGTTTAGCTGTACTCCTGTCTGCTTTTGTGTTTATTGTCATGATGACCTGTGAGATACAAGGTACCTGAATTTTCCCTCTGGGGATTTAAAAAGTATCTATCTATCTATCTATCTATCTATCTATCTATCTATCTATCTATCTATCTACTTGTTTCTTGTTGTAAAGGTGACTGATCAGGGTTACCAACAATTTAAAACACAATACCAGTTTGTACTATTTCTGGGGGAAAATAACGACTCAAATAATTTTTCTAAACATGTTTTGAGGAGTGTATATAGAAAAAAAAAAAAAGCTTAATCAATAATTTTGAGCTGGAGCCCTCCAAAAGGATGGAGTCACTTCATCTTTCCTCTCCCAGCCAAATAGCAGTCAAGATCCAGCTAACTATCAGTCAATGAGGATCTAAATTATGTTTTGTGACCTCCACCAAGGAAGTTATGTTTTTGCAGGAGTATGTTTGTCTGTTTGTTTGTTAGCAAGATTACGCAAAAACTACTGGACGTATTTTGATTAACTTTTTTAGGAGATGTTGGTATCTACCCAAATTAGATTTTGGTGGTGATCCAGATAACCGCCATTAGTGAACGATCGCTTTTGCTCAATAACTGTCTAGCTAATAATGATATGAACATGATTCTGAGTGCTAGGTGTGGGTTTTCAGGTTCAAGGAATCATATTATGATGGTAACTTTATCACTGACCATTGCTTATAGATGTAACAGCAATATGTGAGCTACCTTTGTGGAGGTTTGTGCTCTCCAAGAGCTTTCAAGTTTTTGGTTTGCTTTTGGTCTCAATTTCTGTACTTAGTGGAATCTTCCATGGTAATCAAAATTTTCATTTATATATCCTGTTAAATATATTTAGTTAGGGTTCCATATGTATCACATCATCATGGAGTTCTCATTTGAGCCATGAGGGTGGGCATGTCCAAGCACTTATCTGTCATAGACCAGCCAAGATTCTGACAAGGAATTTGGGGAAAATTTAAGTGGCCCAATCTGCAGATTGATCAAGAATGAGCTTCTAAACACAGTTGTCCTCAAAGATCTGTTGTGGTTGTGTAGTTACAGAGATGTAAGTAAACAGTCTAAGTGTTGAGAGTGCTGTGAATCTTCTAAAGAGTGGAGTAGTAAAGGGTTTATGTTTGCATTCATTGTTGTGAGACATTAGCGTGTTTGCATAATAACCAGCCTCACAACTTTTAAGTTAGAGATCCAGTCAGACCAAGTTACAGAACTCTGTCCCTTCTCCTCATTTCCAACTCACTTTAATAATTTGTCTTTTGTGGCAAAGCATCTGCAAAATAAAACTGCAGTGTTACTTTATGTCTCACATTATAAAGGAATGAACTGTCTCATTGACACAAATGAAAATTGCCTGGCAGTATACCAGTCTAATACATCCAGTCTTTAGACTTATACCCATTACCCAGTCAATACAAGATTTAAATGGGTAAAAATTTAGTACACTGCTGGAGACTGATGCCTGCTTTATAATATACAGCTCTCTATGAGGAGAAGAAAATGTGATCATAGCAGCGATTTTTGCTTGTGGAGTCCTAAAACTGCAGGTTTTTCACTGAATGTATCCTGAAGGCCAAAGCTTTCAGTTCCACAGTCAGAGGTAATATATCACACTCTTACTACATCAAGCAAATCTCCATCCTAAATGTATTTGAAGGCTCTTTGATTTTACCGTCACTTGTAGCCCACAGAGCCAGCCCAACCACAGATGCTTTTCTGCTGCAGAGAAGTCCCGATTGCATGTTTTGCTTAATCACATTGTCCAAAATCTCACAAATGGAACAAAAGACTTCATCAGAGCTGGTGCGGCTCCAGGAAATTCTGCATACAGATCAGTTCCCCCTGCAGGAAATAACATAAACAATCCTGGCAGTGCTCACAGCTTTTTAAATCAATACACAGAATCCATTTTGTTATTCTTACATAAAGAGCCATCTACTTTTGGCCTCCAGAGGTTTTGAAGTTTTGCTATATGAATACATATGCCCATAAGAGTGTAAGATTCACGATGTTATTATGGTATAACTATACATTTACACTGGTGTTTTTACACTGGTGATGTATCTTAGTCACAAATGGTCATGCAGATAAAGTAGATAAAAGGTCAAACTGCTGTAAGGACTTCGATATTTGTGATTTAAGTAACTTTAAACCTCAATAATGTTTGCGCTCAATACGAAATGGTTTAATTTGGGGGAGAGAAAAAAAAGCCTGAATTCAATTCACGACACTTAAAAAAAAAAAAAAAAAAAATGATCTGGAGGATGAGCTCTACCAAATCGATCACACAGCTGCCCAAATAAATGCAATTCTGTTCTGGATGAACGAGTATAAAGCCAAATGGAAAGCTTGGAAACATTACAAATGAGAAAAACACTGAATGAACTCATAATGACCAAATAAACAAATGCAGCTGCTGATCAAATTTACAATACTTGCATAAACATTACATTAAGAGCCTGGATAAAAGCTAAACCAAAACACTCAAACAAGATCTGATGTATTTAAGAGAAATAGCAAATGATAGAGACTTTAAACCAAGTATGCTGGATGACACCTTTTAATTGTGGGCTTAAAATGGTAGATCATTTCAGTTATTACAGATAAGGGGGTTGGACACCTTTGAGAACTTTGCAAAAGGATTTAACCTCCCAAAATTATATATATTTTTTTCTTTTTCTTTTCTTTATATATCTTTAAGTATGAAATTACCAACTGAATTTGATGGGCAATGATGAAACTGAAATATTGGAAGAATATTGTTCCTCAGTTAAAGAGGGAATGGATAAAATACAATATTTCAATGTGGCCTTTGATTAGTATTTGTACAAAATCTGAATAATAACTGAAATTAATGAGATCACAGGAAAGTGGAAAAACCATATCTACCTCAAATAATCAAATGAAAAGATGGAAAGAATTACACATAGCATACGAAACTTAAGCAACATCTTGGAGTTTTGATTGAAAAAGATAAATGAATAAATGCAATCTTAAAAAACAAAGACTTGGAAGAAGAAAAAGTAAAAATAAAGAAAATCTCTAGAAAAAGATTAAATGTATAATTCAAGTTGCCAGTATTGTTTTTTGTCTGTTTGTTTTGTTTCTCTTTCTTTGATTTGATTGCTTGTTGTCTTTGTCTGTTATATTTTTTCTGTCTTCAATGAATTACCTAAGTTATGGATTTGTGCTTGTGTATAACTTGAATAAAAATCTTTTTCTGTTTTATGTTTAGTCTCTTTTTTAATTTTTTTTTTTTTTTTGCCTGCTTTTTGCACCCTTTTGTATTTGTTGTGCAGAATATTGTCATTTACATAATTTATGTGACATCTTTGACATATACAGCAACATTTGACATTTGTTTTATTGTTTGTGTTGTCAAGAATGTCAAAAAAGAGATATAATACAAACACACACATACAAATATGCACTATATCGCCAAAAGTATTCGCTCACCCATCCAAATAATCAGAATCAGGTGTTCCAATCACTTCCATGGCCACAGGTGTATAAAATCAAGCACCTAGACATGCAGACTGCTTTTACAAACATTTGTGAAAGAATGGGTCGCTCTCAGGAGCTCAGTGAATTCCAGCGTGGAACTGTGATAGGATGCCACCTGTGCAACAAATCCAGTCGTGAAATTTCCTCACTCCTAAATATTCCACAGTCAACTGTCAGCTGTATTATAAGAACGTGGAAGTGTTTGGGAACGACAGCAACTCAGCCACGAAGTGGTAGGCCACGTAAACTGACGGGGTCAGAGGATGCTGAGGCACATAGTGCGAAGAGGTCGCCAACTTTCTGCAGAGTCAATGGCTACCGACCTCCAAACTTCATGTGGCCTTCAGATTAGCTCGAGGACAGTGCGCAGAGAGCTTCATGGAATGGGTTTCCAAGGCCGAGCAGCTGCATCCAAGCCATACATCACCAAGTGCAATGCAAAGCGTCAGATGCAGTGGTGTAAAGCACACCGCCACTGGACTCTAGAGCAGTGGAGACGCGTTCTCTGGAGTGACGAATTGCGCTTCTCCATTTGGCAATCTGATGGACGAGTCTGGGTTTGGCGGTTGCCAGGAGAACGATACTTGTCGGACTGCATTGTGCCAAGTGTAAAGTTTGGTGGAAGGGGGATTATGGTGTGGGGTTGTTTTACAGGAGCTGGGCTTGGCCCCTTAGTTCCAGTGAAAGGAACTCTGAATGCTCCAGCATAACAAGACATTTTGGACAATTCCACGCTCCCAACTTTGTGGGAACAGTGTGGAGCTGGCCTCTTCCTCTTCCAACATGACTGTGCACCAGTGCACAAAGCAAGGTCCATAAAGACATGGATGACCGAGTCTGGTGTGGATGAACTTGACTGGCCTGCACAGAGTCCTGACCTCAACCCGATAGAACACCTTTGGGATGAATTAGAGCGGAGACTGAGAGCCAGGCCTTCTCGTCCAACATCAGTGTGTAACCTCACAAATGCGCTTCTGGAAGAATGGTCAAAAATTCCCATAAACACACTCCTAAACCTTGTGGACAGCCTTCCCAAAAGAGTTGAAGTTGCAAAGGGTGGACCGACGTCATATTGAACCCTTTGGATTCAGAATGGGATGTGACTTAAGTTCGTATGCGAGTCAAGGCAGGTGAGTGAATACTTCTGGCAATATATATAAATATATATATATATATATATATTTACACACAAACTCCTTCAGTCTAATATTGAAGACATGGTTTGTACCATCAGAAGTTAATAAAATTCAATTTAACAATGAATTGGGATGTATCTTACTTCACTGAGTTGAAGCTATTAAAACAAAAAATGTGTATTGTAGTCACTTTCTTAAACAACATTAACACATTTTATTTATAGGCACCTTTCTCAGCTCTCAAGGTCACCTTACAGGACAGGGTTAAAACATAAACACAGCACAAACCTCAACCAAGGCTTTTCTAACATTGTTGGGCAAGCCATTCTAGCACTGTTAACAAATCCTTGAAATAATTCCTGAATCCTAATTTGGATTTCGATCACCACCAAATCTAATCACTTCTCCCTTGTGGCATGTCCAACATTCCCTAAAAATGTCATCAAAGTCGATTGAGAATTCATTGAGTTGTTAGCAAAAATGTTGAAAATGCTCCTACCTCACAATGGTAACAAGTCCTTTAAAAAGTTCCTGGATCTGCATACAAATTTGGATCAACACTAAAATCTAATAACTTCTTCCTTCAGCCATGTCCATTCCCTGAAAATGTCATCAAACCCCACTGAGAACTGATCATAGTTATCCTGTTAACAAACAAACAAATGTCGGCAGTGATTACAAACCTAACGTAAATCATTTGATCACATTGAAAACACCCTACAGATTTGCATGCTATTAAAGAAACAAAATTTCCTTTCTCTTCCGTTTCAAACTCTGCCCTGGACCAGTACCGCAGTCTTGCTTTTGACCCTCTACTATCCCAAAATCCAATTGGAGGCTCCCACAGGGGGGTTTAAACCTCCGTCTCATCACGTCTCTGTTTCTGCAAATCTGTGAGGGGTAATGAGGTCAAAGTGTTGACACCACATTCAAAGTATGTTGTGTTGCAAATACAAGCATAAGTTGCCCGAGTAAATGCTAAAATGCTACAGATAAAGAAATATTGGGTGAATAGAAAAAATTCTCAAACTTGTGAAAATTTAAAATGATGTGATTCAGCTCATATTAGCATAGGAGTTCCTTTCTGAGGTTTGTGAGAATGATATTTGGATTGAGAGTAATTAAAGCATTGACCAGGGGCTGTATGACAGGACATTTCTACCCCCCTTACAGCACTGCAAGTGGATACTAAAACAGTTTCACTCTGACAAGGTGATGTGAGATCTGAAAAGAGCAAAAAAAGGCAAAAAGGAAAGAAAAGGTCAATCATGGCCAGAGGGTAAACGTGGTCTCCTGTAGAGGAGCCTGAACTACCCTTTGAGCCTGATTGTTGGGAGAATTCTCCGTCTGCTGTCTGAGAAAAAGCTGAACATAACAAGAAGTGCATCTGACGGTCAGTCAAGGCACTCCAGAGTACATTTCAGTCCACCAAGCCGCTGAAGCACATGTTCACTGACTGTTCGGTAAAGAGGGTTAATTCCTAAGTCCTGTGTCTTGAGGGCTTCAGTAATAATGGCAGCTTATCAGAGGAGCCCTCTTTGTTCAGCACTAAAATTACCATCTAGCCCCCAGTGTCCACACTCTACAACACATCACCAGTAAGAGACCGAAAAGTTGAGTTCAGAAGTAGCTGTAACTTCCATTACTGCTGACTGACTTTAAAAAAGAAGCACCCCTGCATGTTTTTCCTGACAGCTTGTTTTAAGTTCTCTCATTTAATTGCGTATAACAGCTTGGAAAACTTGGGTTGTTTTTCCACAAAAATGCACCACATTGTTAGAACTTGATTTATGAAATATGCATAACATTGCATCAATGCCCCCCTCCCCTTTTGTTCCATGTTTGGCTGGTGTTTACCTGTCTCTCTCTCTTTCACCAAGCTGTTTTTAAAGTTTCACAATATTTATATTTTATTTTTTCAGTTAAAAAGGGAATTCTTAATCAGCTGGTTCAAAATTTTGCTTCAGGCAGCAAGTTTGATGCCTAGAATTACCTCTATGCTGCTGTCTTGTATGTTAGAGTAGAGATATACACTCATTGGCCATTATATTAGGTACAACCATTCAACTGCTTGTTAACTCAAATAGCTTATCACAAACAACAATTCTATGAAGATTTAGCAGATTCAACAAGGAAGACCTATTTATCCATTCAGCCACCCATTTACTAATTTGATGCCAGGATCAGACCACACAGCTGTAGGGTTTCGGGACCTGTCGGCCAAAAAATCAATTGTTCCATCTCATGTAGTGTGTCATAATATCCAGTGTTAATTTGGTCGACTAATTATTTTCGTCATAGTTTTCATCAACAACCTTTTTTCCCCTGACAAAAACTAGACCATAACTAAAAAAACCAAGTGTACACTGACAAAAACTAAAACCAAATTAACTGACATTTTCGTCAACAAATAAAAACTAGACAAAAATGTTTGACAGAGACTAAATCCAATCAGACCTAATTTTGTCATGTAGAAGTAGGGACAAGTTAGGAATCACAGCTACTTTGGTTGTGTGGAAAGGTTGGATGAGTTAAGCGGGACATCCAATCACAACTGCCTTAGCTTCATGGTGGCGGGATCCAAGTGTAAAACATGACTTCAAAAAATTCAAGGAAATATAAAAAAATGCCTTACCATTTACAATTCATATTTTAGTCGCCTAATTTACTGTAGATTTTGTCGACTAAAATGTGAAATCTCTTTCATCAACTAAAACTAGACTAAAATTAAAACAATTTAGATGACTAAATTTGACTTAAACTAAAGATATTTTAGGCAAAACCCAATAACTAAAACTAAATAAAAAAATTGCTGTCAAAATTAACACTGATAATGACCGGCAGTCTGGTTCACCTCTTGACTCCGTGACAGAAGGTCTAGCAGGTTTGATTTTTGTCCTGCCTCCTATGATCTGTTCCTCCACATAAGAGGCATTGATCAATGAGAGCACAGGGAGCTCTGCATGTGCAACAATCACGGATGTAAACAAACTTAGGTTTGAGCCCTGACAGCATCACGAGAACCATGAGGCAGAGGAAAGGTATGCAAAGCTCTGAAAGAGAACATGCCTGTCTTTGAGTTGAAGAGGAGCTACCAAAGACTGTAAACAGAGAAATGTTGGAGAGAAACAGCAGAGTCAACATGGTGATTGACTACATTTATCAGCAAACTAACATATCATGGAACATAAAGTCTGTAAATACAAACAGGAGTACTGTACGCCAAATACAGTGAGTCTGATTGTGTTCTTCAGTGTCGCCCCTCCTCCCTCCATCACCGTCACATCATTTGTTATATGCAGTTGGTTTCCGTCTTGTAGTCTGTCATGCTCATTGGGCCAGTCACTGCACAAATAAGGCTCTGTGGTTGCCTAGTCTGACACTGACTGTCGTTACCGACAAAAATATTGTGTAGTCTGACCTTGGCATTCATCATCTTCTTCATTCATTCCTCACCCTGCCTTCATCAGCTGATTAGGAGTGCACACTCAATTAAGCACTGATTCTGCAACCACCTGTCAGGCCAATCATCCTGCTGCTGTTGTATTTCAAATTGCATCTTTTTTCCTCCACAGTAAGTGTCACGGTGTCTTGCTGTGTGATCTCGGCAATGCTCCCCCACCCAAGACACCTTTAATTGTCTCATTGTTGTCCAGGTGGTGGTTCTCAGAAGTCTGGCAGGCCTTATCACCACTTCAGTCCATTGCATCAAGGTCCCAGCAAGCTGCTTCAAGGTATACTTGTCTTATTCTGTATCCCCCACCACCACCAGTGTGTGTCCAAAGGAGTCTGACTGCCAGAGAGAGGCTATAACAAAAGAATGATTGACATGCATTTAGACATGTTGACATGGTCAAATGAGACAGTGCTCTTTCTTTGATTAAAATGCACTCACTATTAACCTTATTTGGTACAACCAATGAACTGCTCATTAACACACATTGCTAATAGTCCAATCACCTGGCAGCAAGTCAGTGCATTTAGGCATACATGGTGAAGATAACCTGAAGCTCAAACTGAGCATCAGAATGGAGAGGAAAGGTGATTGAAGTGAATGTGGCATGGTTGTTTGTGCAAGACTGGCTAGAATGAGTATTTTAGAAACTTTTAAACAACTGGGATATTCATGCACAACCATTGTGTTTACAGAGAATGGTCCAAAGAGTGTGTGGAGTAAACATCCTGCCTTGTATCAACATCTCAGGGTGGTTGTGGTGGTGTAATGTTGTGTGGGACATTTTTCCTGGCACACTCTGGGCCCTTAATACCAATTGAGAGGTGTTAAATGCTACAGCCACCAGAGTATTGTTTCTGGCCATGTCCACCCCTTTATGACCACAGTGTACTCATAAACTGATGGATACATCCAGCAGGATAATGTGTCAAGACCTTAAATTCACTGTACTCCAGTGGCCTTTAATCTCAATGTAAATCTGATAGAGCACCCTTGAATGTGGTGGACCAGGAGAGTCTCATCAAGGCTGTGCAGCTGATAAATCTGTAATGCTGTCATGTCAGTTGGAATTTGATTTGGGGGGAAATTGACAGCCCTAATTATTATCACTGTCTGTCCAGAGAAACATTCAGAACCAGTTATAGTCCTTCTTTTAGCTAAAAAATTATATTCTGATGTTCATCATCTTCAGTGTTACTTTATGTCCTTGCCTCAGGCTTCGAAGTTCTTCATTTTTCTTATGAACCCTTCCTGTTGTATTTTAATCTGTACTGAATGTCCAGCTGATGTTTATATCTGATTGTTAAAGAGAGTACAAGCATCAGCCAGTGCACTGCAGCTGAGTTAGAGGTTAGATTTTCTATCTGAGCCCAAGCTCGGCCTGACCCAGCCTGCAGTCGTCAGGGGCTTGTAATTTTTTGTCCCACAGTGAACAATTCTCTGTTGCTTTTATTTATTTTAATTGTGTTCTAAGTTACTTTGTAAGGTGTCCTTGAGTGTTCAGAAAGGCACTGAATACAATGTATTATTATTATTATTATTAGCATTTTTTTGGTAAATCACATTTTTGTGATGGAAAAATGTGGCAGTGTTTAAAAAAGACCTCCATTTCGAAAAAGTGGCAATATCCTGTCAGTCAGCTGATCAGATACGCTCAATTTCCACTTCACTCCTTTTCTTGATAGTATCATCAGAAGCATCCAAGGGTCAACACAGTTATCTGCCAGATCCCAAAAGAATTAGACAGGTAATGTGAGCAACCTGTTGTGGTCCTTTGTCACCTTTAAAAAAGAATTTGTACGAGCAGTGGCATAACATACCCTATGGAGCCAAAACAACAAAAAAAATAAAAGTTTAAAGACTTAAATGATTTTTGTTTTGAGTTTTTTTTGCAAACTTCTATTTTTTTTCTCTTTCTAGCTAAGGCTTTAGTGAACCATATTCAGAAGTGAAAAGTCTTGTTCATCACTGATCCGTATCTGATTTTTATAAAGTTCTGTGAGATTTTGTTGAATTTGTTTTGAATTTTTGATTTATCCCCTAATCCCTTTTCTTATCCCTAAGGCCATGCAGCTTTGAATAATTTAATCTGACATTATTACAGTTTAAATATTCTGATAGCCCAGGTTGTTCTCCCCCCACCCCCCAAAAAAAGATGCCTTAAACTTGGTTGTGCTTGAAAGGTTTGAGGTTTATCATGCATCACCCCAAAAAAATCCAGGCAGACTATTAATCGCAGAAAATGGCTTGGAGTTGCAAGGGTTAAACAACAAGAGACATTGATTAAAGCTAACAACCAAGCTGTTGATTAAGCAGTTAAAAAGGGGATGTAATGGCTCCAGCCATGGATCAAGCCAATCTGCATTGACACATTACACCACACAGTCAGTGTCACAGCATAAAGACGAATTACAGATTGACCACATTTACGTAATTTTGCTTGAAATTTAGAACAAAAACAAATCCAAAGAATACTCCTTGTTTAGACTTCCAGTGCTAGAAGTTGGCTGGTAACTGGATGGAACTCAGCTGGCATTTGGCTGGGTGGGAAAAATTGAAGTGGCTGCATCTGCATGTGTGCATGTGTGTCTGCTGTTTGGGTGTGAGAAGTTCCTCTACTGTGCTGCTTTTTTGTTGGTTAACACGGCAGAAAGGTTGAGAAGGCCCTTATTATAATGCAAATAGTCACACTGTGTTACTTTATGTTTATTTTGTGCTCAGTATGATAACAGCATACTTTTAAAGTTATCATCCATATATAACCACAACCATTGTCTAGATTAAAAAAAATGATGATAATATAAAATATATCATTGATAAAAGAGAGTATGTCTTAGACCAGGGGTGTCAAAGTCAAACACAGAGAGGGGAACATTTAAATTACAGTCTAAGATGCTGCCAAAACAGGATTAAACAGTCTAAAACCGAGTATGTTCAACAGAAATGTGAATTTTAACAGTATATTTATTTTTTGCCAGCTTGAATGTCATTGCAAACACACTGACCAATGTATTCACCTGCTGACCACTGAACAGTGATATTAAAGTAATGGGAGGAGGGTTTAGTGTACAGAGCCTTCAAGGCAGCTGCTACAGTGCATTGTGGGATTTGTAGAATAAGTTGTGGGAATGCTATTTAAAGAAGGGCCATTAGTAACAGACATATAAAATTATCTTGCAGGCTGTATTTTAATACATTTCGAGCCAGAATTGGCCCCCAGGCTTTAAGTTTGACATGTCTGTCCAAGATCTATTCTTTTGTAAAGGGTCTTGTAATAACATTTGTTATGGTACCAAACAAATAAAGATTGATTGATTGATTGGCTAGAGTAAGTTTGATCAAGCTACAGTATATGATGGTAAGAAAAGAGTAAACAGGATTGAATAATCACAGCAGCCTTGTTCATTACCTAGCTCATTCTGAATAAACACTTCAGATGCCTTGTCTACACCATCCTCCACATGAAACACCAAAACTAAAGTGGACTCAGCCTCACGTAGTAGCACATGTTGGCCAGCTTACATCCAGCACATTGTCAGATGTCATTTGGCTCTTGATATTTTACGCCGGAGGCTGAGACGCGACCATAAGCTGCTTTTGTTCCCAGATGGGTCAGCCGAAATGCCACCCGTACGAAATGATGGAGCCGGAGAGAATGCTCCCCTCTGCTGCGGTGTGATAGCACTAAGGCACCGTGGCAGACAAAATCCGCCTCTTCCGCCCGCAATGTCCCACCTGTCGGCCACATGATCACGGGCGCGGAGCTATATTTATTTACAGGTGTAATCGGCTTGTCAGGAATGAATGGGCTGGCATACATGGATGGCTCTAAATGGTTCGGAGCAGCTTGAATGACGTCCAGATTAACCCTGCGAGTTGACACGTCTCTATCACTTTGTGTCATCTGAAATGAGGGGAGAGCTCAGTGTTCGCCTTGTATCTATCACGCAGCGCTGGCGACAATAATCAATCTGACACGCCATCTGCCTTTGCTTCATAACCATCTGCATTTGCAATCACTTCCAGCCATGCTCATTTTCTTCCTCTTTCTTATCTCTTATCTTTTCTCTCTCTCTGTCTTTCTTGCTCTACCTCTGCCCCTGTCATTCCCCTCTCTGTCAACCCCTCATCCCTCAGACTTCCCCTCCTCTCAATCCCTCAGTGTTGTGTTTCTAATATCAACTGTGTTACTAATTAATGGAATTGTACACAGAGAATAGAAAGCAGATGGCTCCACTACACAAACAAATATAATCGCATCAAAACAGTTGTACATTCTGCAATGATCCCCCACATAATAAGGCTGCCTGCTAAACATAGTATACCATTACAGACATCTCTAATCAGGAAGAAGAAACATGACTTGTTATTCAGAGTGAAAAACTCCTTCCAGGAAACATATTTCCAGTCTATTAATTTGATCTCATACTCCCTGCTCAGTCGGCTGAGGGTGTATTCATTTACAAAAGAGAGAAGGCATCTGTTTTTAACATCTGGCTCCCAATTACAGTTTTATTGTCACACTTGATTGTCACTTTTGGGGGGTAAAATTAGATCCCAAGAAAACTAGAACTGCTGCCTGGCAGTTATGCCTCTGCAAGGTATACAATTGCAGCAAAGTTAAATTATAGTGGTGTGACAAGGAGAAGAGCAAGGTGTTTTTTTGTGGTAGTGTGATTGGAAGGGATTTCATTTCCATACACTGTAGGTACAAATTTGAAAAGACAAATACACATACTCTGTATATAATAGTAAAATAAGGCAACTGTGTTTGACCAAATAAATATAGACTTTCTCTACAACTACACCATTTTTAAAGGAAAAGTTTGGGTTTATTGAAGTGGGGTTGTGTGAGGTCCATGACATAACCCTGAATGTGTGCCACAGTGTCACAGCTCAGTTCTCTCTGTTCAAAAAAACTCAGGACAGATGCTAATGCTATATATTGCTGTACATGGTGCCAGATTCTCTACTTAATTAAAATAATTGTGGGAGAAAACAAGCCACAAAAACAGCGTGAGGTCATCACACGCTACAAACAGTTTGTTTATATTCATTTAAGTTTCCACTTGAGACACGCCACAGCAGATGTCCTTCTGCCAACAGCGTAAGGATCAAACTATGGTCTTACTTGAATTTTCCAAATACACAAATAATATTTCATCCAAAATAAAGATTACCCAAATGTGCAAATGCTTAAGGATTACCCTGCTGACCAAGCACTGTAATTTTGACAGAGAATGTTTTTTATAGCTCAGTTTACCCCAAAACAAAAAAACACATGGTGTTCTATCATAAAGTCCACTTGTCAGTGAAACTGTGGCTTCTGTCATCACAAAATAAACAATCAGTATGAGCTGAAAACTTACTTTTAAGATTAACTTTGATTCAGCTCCTTTGTTTTGTCCTTTGAGTTTCTAAAATAGTGAACCTGGTCCAGACAATGATAAAAGTCCATTAAAGCTCTGCGGGATGAGCGCTGCTCACTGCAAATAAACGCATAAAAGCTGATAGTTTTGACAGGATCCTGATCATTCTGAAACATCCAAAGGTTGAGATGGTTTTGTCCTAGTCACATTCTTATTTCATCCAGTTTGACAACATTAGTTCATGATTTATTCACCTGAATCAACAGGAAATTATGTTTCTCTGGTTCCCATAGCAGATCCTTTTTTTAACTTTTTTTTTTTTTTACAACTAAAAGGTGAGCTTAATTTGAGGATAAAAGGAAAAGGAGCTTACAGAGTTTAGTAACTACTTTGATTAAGACACTGCATTATAACTATCACAGTTTTAACTGTATTATTGGAGAAAAATGTATTACTTTAACAACAACACAACAATGAAATTTTTAAATTTTTTAATTGAGTTCAATCAAAAAGACAATTCTTGAGCCGAGTTTTCTGATGACTCGGCTGTAGTGGGATGTATCAGCAAGGGTGATGAGGAGGAGTACTGGGCTGTGGTGGGGGACTTTGTCACATGGAGTGAGCAGAACCACCTACAGCTCAACGTGACGAAGACCAAGAAGCTGGTCGTGGATCTGAGGAGGACAAAGGCTCCAGTGGCCCCTGTTTCCATCCAGGGGGTCCAGGTGAACATCGTGGAGGAGTACAAATACTTGGGAGTATTTTTGGATCACAAACTGGACTGGACCAGGAACACCGAGGCCATCTACAAGAAGGGCCTGAGCTGCCTCTATTTCCTGAGGAGGCTGAGGTCCTTCAACATCTGCAGGACGATGCTGAGGATGTATTACAAGTCTGTGGTGGCCAGTGCTATCCTGTACGCTGTTGTGTGCTGGGGCAGCAGGCTCAGGGTAGCGGACACTAACAAGCTCAACAAACTGATCCGTAAGGCCAGTGATGTGGTCGGGGTGCAGCTGGACTCTCTAACAGAGGTGTCAGAGAGGAGGATGCTGTCCAGGCTGCAGGACATCATGGACAACACCTCCCATTCCCTCCACAGCGTGCTGGACAAACACAGGAGCACATTCAGTGCAAGACTCATCCCCCCACGATGCACCAAAGAGCACCACAGAAAGTCATTCCTGCCTGTGGCCATCAGACTTTATAACTCCTCCCTCCAACATCACTGCTCCATCAGGTCCTGGAGAATAGACTCTCACTGTTTTTACTCCTGTGATATTGCTAATAAGCAAATCTTCAGACAAATGGTGCTTTCATGAATATGTTTACATTTTTAGTGTAATATTGTTAATTGTTAATACTGTGTATACCTCCACCTCATTCAGAGCCTCATTTCCACTTAATTTTACTTATTTTCCTTCATAAGGAAGTTTTATACTGTTTAAAGACTCTGCACGTTGCAACCTGCTTACTTAATTTTTATGCTCTTTTCATTTGTTTTTATTTTTACTTGTATTTACTTTATCTTTATTATTATTATTTTTTTAATGCTACTGTCTATTCCAATGTCTTCATCTGTTATTTCCAACTGCTATACTGTGTATAAGAGCAACTGAAACAACCGAATTTCCCCGTGGGGATTAATAAAGTATTTCTGATTCGGATTCGGATTCGGATTAACATTTGAGCTTTTGTTTTGGCTCAACATTTCTTCTTGTTTTATCTTTGTTTTAATTTCTTGGTTATATTTTTGTGGTTTCATTGATTTTGTTGAAAACTGTTTTCAGTTGCCATTGTATTCTTATGTTTTGTGTGAAGGACTTTCAGACGCATTGCTGCTGAAAGTTGCTACACAAATAAACTTGCCTTTCCTGAACAATTCATTCAAATTAAACATTTTGTTAAATACAAGTGTTTAAATTTCTATATTTGGCCAAATACAAGCCTAAACGCAATAATGTTATACCAGCAGAATACTGACCCATTTTGAAAAGGAAAATCAGAGTGTAAGAATGTTAAAGTGGTATAAATATGACAGAAACTCAGACTCTCAAAGATCTCTCCTGTAGCCAGGTAAAACGATCCCCTTTAGTGATATAATATGACAGGATGTGGGAAAGGGATTTTTAGCAGCCTCATTAAAAATAAGCAATTTTTATCCATCAAAAGTGTTGCCTTTTTTCTCTTGGAAAAACGTCAATTATTACCTTATATTACAAACACTGACAGACTGACAGACAAGGTTTTATATCAATGCCAAAAGAAATGTAACCTGCAAATGAGTCTTTTTAGGTATTTCTGAGTGTGATCATCCTGAAAAGATTGTGAGGCCGTACTGAAATGCTATTCAAAGGAAATCTGTGCTGCTACATTTTTGGGCTAACATTGCATCAGTTTAGAGATAAGGGAATTCATCTCACTCACCAGAAATTTATGTAAATGGAGTTGTGGCACAAACAAGCTCTCAGAGAGAGGCAGTGCATAAGCAAAGAGCCCCTTCATCAGCGGCTGCAACAACAGCTCGTGTGATTCAGCTGGAAGACTAATTCACCCGGGCTGGCAGACGTGTGCCCCAAAGCCTCTTCATAATTGGAGTGTCCTCTGATCTAATCTGAGATCCGGAAATGGACCACCCCACGCGCTGCCTCAACCCGATCCCCCTCCTCCTTCAACGACCTGCTTTTCTGATCTGTTGGTGACGTTGGCATGTGTCTTGGAGGAATGACAGCAGCCACTCTGAATGTCAGTGTGCTGCTCTACGTAAGAGGCAAAATCATGGCATGAGTCAGGACTTCTGTGAACAACATTATCAGCTTTCATTGTTACATGACCAACCATGACTGTTGGGAGATTTTTGGAGAGAAACTAAATTCCTTGTGGTGTGTCACAGGACTTTATCCATATGTTAATGAGTAATATTCAGGCTGCAGTATCGACCAGATTGTTTATTTGATTAAACTCCATACAAGGACTATAAATCTAAATTCTGTTTTATTTTGCATACAAATTCATTGCATCTTGCATTGTATCCATCCATTCATACCATTATCTATACCGCTCATCCCTTTTGGTGTCGCAAGGAGGCCAAAGTTGGTGAAGGCCCATGTCACATGACGAAAAGCTGTGAAATTAGAATTTTGACCATTTGTTGTGCTTGTTTTTCTTTTAAATACAGGATAATCCATCTTCTAAATATCCAAGGAGTTGGATTCATATTAGTTTGTGCTCTAATGACCTTGGCCTCACCTTACTGCAGCACTCTGACTGAAATCTAATGAGAGGAGAGCAGCACGTTGCCTGCAGAAGGATATGTAGCCTACTCAGTTGCAAACAAGGGGGCTTTGTTGATCAGTGTTAATTTTGTTGACTAATTATTTTCGTCATAGTTTTCGTCAACAACCTATATTCTCCTGATGACAACTAATCCAATCACAACTGCTTTAGCTTCCTGGTGGCGGGATAAGTTTGGGAGCGATCCAATCAGAGCTACTCTCTTTACAATTTGATATATTCATGGAGAGAGAGTTGAATTTGTTTCTGTTAATTTATACATTCAAACTTTACTGGCATTCACTAAAATGTCATTAGATGTTTCATTTTTTCCAAGTGTAAAACATGACTTCAGAAATTCAAGGAAATATAAAAAATGCCATACACTTTACATTTCATATTTTAGTTGACTAAATTTACAGTAGATTTTGTAGACTAAAATGATCTAAAGCAATTTAGATGACTAAATTATACTAATACTTAAAGATATTTTAGACAAAAGACTATAACTAAAACTAAATTAGAAAGTGCTGTCAAAATTAACAATGTTGCCAATAAGAAGTGAAATGCTGTAAGATTTAGAAACACAAAAAAAGATGGGGCAATTGCAAGGCTTTGGGTAGCACCATTGACTGCTATATATTGCCTTGCATCAGTACTGGGACAAACCCAACAGGGCGCTTTAGAGGCTGTCATATTTACTAGTGCCATAGGCCCTGAGAAACTGCACAAAAACCTTGAACTTTTGAACTGTCCCTTTAAGTATCATTTTATTATACTTTAAGTTCAATATGTTTGTATTTTTTTCACCTGTATATAACAAATTTACTTCTAAAGTCTTTAAGTTTATAGAATGCAACTCAGACAGTTTAATAGTTCTAATTTGAATGCTCACACTCATATTACCTTGTGTATTATGTTTGTACATGGTTTAGATAAATCTTTGTCTCTGACAGTGGTGTTGACCCCACATGACATTTCCAGACCCATATAGTAAATAATGGAGTTCTCCATATGGGACTCTGCTATAGTCTCTTCTTTTCACTCAGTTTAAACCAGAATGTATGGGAGGAACCATCCACTGGGAAACCAGCGAGTGACTGCCTATAAGTCTTTTTGCATCATTACACACACACTGCCTGTGCCTGTCTGCATGTCTCAGACTGTGTATCAGTGTGTATGTGCTCAGACAGCCCCTCAGCTGCCCACTGCGCTTTACTGTATCCCATCTGTCTATCTTATTATGTTTCCGTTTATTGATTTATTAATCCCACTCTCTCTGTCCAGGTTGTGGTCCACTTTATCACTGACAGTGTGGCTGTTGCACATCCATTCTGATTAGGGATCATAATTCTTCAATCCTTTTTTCCCCTTTCCCTTTATGAGATATCTGAGGCCGTAATCCTCAGTTAAGTGCTGGAGTGAAGGCTCTATTTCTCATTTTACATCAAGTATGAGGCAGACAGCTGACCCTTCGTCTCGCTCTGCTTCTCTTGTTTACAGTTACAAGGGCAATCTGATGTTGGGTTTTTCTGTCATTAGATTTATTTTATTCATAAACTTGGCAACTGAAAAGGAACAAAGAAAAATGATGCAGTCAAGTATGTGATGATACTCAAAATCTCAAAAAAAACAACAAATGTTAAAGTCATCTAAAGGGGTCAATTAATTTAGAGTATATTTACACTCACTAAATTTAAAGAAGAGCCTCTGTTTTCGTATGCAAGGTACCCATGATCCAGTTGTGTTCTCAGCCTATCCAAGAAGCTCTGTTAGTGCTCCTGTCACTTTAATGCCCCATTTGGGCCCTCACCACTCTGATTGGTTGACATCTCTAATTTGTGATAATTGTTCAGCCCTGCTCAGTACCATGTTTTTAACAACTCTGCAGACATTCCCTGCTCTGAACTGGGCTTGCCATCCTGGCCAAGTTGGCACAAACTGCTGACTGGTAGATAACAGTGGTTGGTCTGTTTGGGGGTAAAGGAGAACAAGCCAATTCAAGCAGCTACTTTGAACAGGGGAGGGGAGAAAAGTCCTGATGCCACTGAATTTTGGACTTGTATTTGTTTTTGATGTTTTTGTTCTTTGGTGTTAAACTGTGAAGCTTGCTTTACTCGTCTGTGCAGAACATTGAGTTGCATCTAATTTGAAATGTGCTGTAATGAAAAAATTGAATTTAACTGAATGATATTAAAATACATCTAATTAAAATTACTGTGTTTTTGATCATAAGGGGTATGACAAAAGTATGGAAAAGGAAAAAAACTAAGAGTGCAGTGCTTATGCAGGGCAGAGCTGGCAGGGCAAAGCTAAAGCAAAGTAATACAAGCAGTGTAAGTGCGTATCCTTATTGAGAGTGATGTGAACAAACATCAGCGACAACATCAGGCTCACACTTAATCATATTTGAGTGTCTTAACTGCCTGTGAGCATTGAACTGTGTGATATTTTGGCCTTAACTCTGTCTCACTTCCTCTCTTTTGACTTTCAACACCATGAAAGAACTTTAGTTAGTCCACAGATAGAGTTGTGTGTTTATGGGCGTTAAAGGCTCACACTCAATACAAAGCACAAATTGTTCATTTCTCCACGGTACAATAAAGGCACTTCATGTTCTGTTTACAAGGGGAAAGATGAGGCATAGAATAAAATAAATAACGGATACATTGTGGACAATGGGCATGAGATGCTGGGCATTGCAGTGAGACATCTAATGCTTTGGACACAGTGTTTGTTGAATGCCATTAGGCAGGATGCTTTTCAGGTGATTGAATAATATTGAATGTCATGCAGTAGTTCCACATATTTGATTATGTTGACTTTAAAAGGATATTTCAGTATATTTGAAGTTGGGTTGTGTGAGGTACTTGACAACAGTCAGAGAAGTGGCTGAAAGGGCTCCCAGCAGCGCTGCATCTTAAAGGAAAATGAGCTAAGCTTCCTGTAAGGTACACTGCTCTTGACGGGTGGAGTTATTAACTCTTTGAGTTTTATGTAACAAAGCGGGCAGCAACCTCTGAAGCTGAAAATGTAGGCCCAAGCAGGAGTGCCAAAACCCGTAGTACCCCAAATGGCCACTTGAGACTGGCTACAGTAACCTGACACCTTAAAAGACTGTATGCCGGGAAAATGTGTCTTTTTTACAGTATTAATACATCTCATCTTTAGCAGGTTCAAGAATGGCTCTGGTCTAAAACTATAATAAAACTGAGTGCACTCACTGTGAGGAGGGTAAATTTCTATTTTATCACACCCATTTTTCTTTTAATGATGGTTTATTAAGGACCGGCAGTTTTGGAAATGCCAGTTTGCTATTGGTCAGACGGCCCCGAGTCCTGCCACAACTCTGTCTGTGAGGAGGTCTAGTTAAAGTTTGGTTAAGATTACACATGCAGTATGGCAGCGTCCAATAGAGGACATCGAACATGTTAAAAAGGCTTAATTGAAGGTCATTGTGCTAATGTCATGTGGTTCATCCAGTTCATTTACAGTTTATGGTAAAAAAAAAAGGGTCAAAAAATATTATGTTGGGTCGAATGTATAAAAAATAAATACGCCTGAAAAATTAAGGGTACTTGATTTTTCCTCTAAGTCTCTGTGTTTGGCACTTTCTTAAAGATGAAGCAACAATGTTCTTCCGCCTGAGCACAGAGATTCCACAGAAGTTTGTCCCCTCTCTCTTTCAGTCCACTGAATCAGGTTCTGAAGAACTTCATCTTCTACTCTGGCTCCTAAAGGTTACCTGTGCGTCCACTGTAAAAGGAACGTCATATTCACCAGAATCAAAATCACTCATACTTGGTTCAGTATAAATTTCCTCTGTCGTTGTGTCTTCTTGGGTTCATAAAGCAAAAAAAAAAAAAAAAAAAACGTCATCAAAACCAATGTGCACAGATGGAAGAACACATAGCCTTTTGCTGCATTGTGAAATAGTCCCAAACACAGAGACTTCCTGGAGGAAAAATAAAGTGCTCTGAAATGTTTTGCCCAGTCATAGATTTGAACTTACATGGTTTTGTGGCCTGTTTTTTTTATGTAAAACCCACACAATTACGTGTAATAACTTTACTAGCCAACAGCTGCACACCTTACCTGTAGTCTCAGCTCACTCTTCTTAAAGGTGCAGTGCTGCTGGGCGCCTTTTCAGCCACTTCAATGACTGTGGTCAAGCGCCTCATACAGCCCAACTTCAGAAGTACTGAAACATCCCTTTAAGATCTTTTAATTTCTTTAAAAACATTAAATCAAACTCTGATAGAGGTGTCTACAGTCACCAAATTTATCAGGTCTAGTCAGGATGGATCTCACAAAGGTGATGACCCTGTCACATCAAGCAGACAAACCAAACCGTGTCCAAAAGCTGACTTTACTTGGTGCCTCCAACCCAAACATGCTTTTTGCAGTGCTCCCTCAAGCAGAAATATTGAGTCTACATCTGTTAGCAATCCCCCAGACTAGCTATGAGGAGCACTAGGGGACCTGACATATTGCTTTACAGCTGTTTTAGAGGGCCAAAGAGAAAAAAAAAAAACACAAAATGTGTGTGATGAAACAAAAACAACCACAAGCAGCTAGAGACACTTTGCACTGTGAAGCGCCTGCTTTTAGTCTGATCGTGTATCTCTGTATCTCTACCTGTCATCACATGCTGCCGGTCGCACTCATAGACACGCTGCCCCTGCGGTGAGAGCGCCAAGTGTGAAAAAGTGTGTAAGACAGATGACAGCCATGTTCACAAGTAAAGGTTGTGGTTAGTGTTAAAAGTAAAAACATGTTTGCAAGTCTGCTCTCAGCACATCAAAATATCACAGCTTTGCTTCATGAGATGATTCTGTTTTAAAAACTGATAAAAACATCTTCACTTCATGACAGGGAGTGGGTCAAAGTACAAGATATGCCATCCACATGCTTACTCTGTAGGTGGTCTGTTGTGAACATGTGAAGATTAGCCTGGGCTGA
Organism: Cetoscarus ocellatus; assembly: GCA_037902135.1. Lineage (NCBI taxonomy): Eukaryota > Metazoa > Chordata > Actinopteri > Labriformes > Labridae > Cetoscarus > Cetoscarus ocellatus. The sequence goes on from JBAMNC010000763.1 coordinate 224,870, forward strand.
TGTTAGATTCTCAGTTGAGGTCTGAGCCAGGAAACAGTGCTGTTATTTTTATAGCTGTCAAAGTGACGGACTGATGAAAGCCTTTAAAGTAGATATTTGAGGCGCTGTTTCTCCAGAGTATCTGGGTTTGATGTTGTAAAAATTGTTAAGCTCCATCCTGTTACTGCACTTGTAGCAACTATGGTTCCCCTGCCGCTGCAGTGACATGTCAGTGTGTCTGTGGGCATGATACTTAACCCCAAACTGTTCCCATTGCTGCGCCAGTGTCATGCACATGTTTATGAGTGGGATTATCGAATGCTAATGGACTCTACATAGCAGACCCTGCCATCTGTGAATGAGTATGAATGGGTAATGCCAAAGTCAAACAACTTTTTTGTTGTTGTTGGTTAGGTGACCTCGGAGACATACATGTGTGCTGTAAGTTGTCTGACAAGTATTACAGCCTGTTTAAAACTGGCTGCATTTCATGACCAACATAATGACACTGGATCAGGTTCAGGTTCAGGTTACTTTATTTGTACCCGTAGGTAGATTTGGTTGCAGGGAGAGTCGGTTTTTACAACACGATACAATAAACGAACACACAGAGTGCAGATGCACAGCACACATATAAACAGAATGAAGGGGTGACACAGAAGGCAGCAGACAAACATTCTATATTTAGGGTACTATAGTTTTGCTAATCTTCCCAAATGTTATGATGGATGATATGTTAGCTTGATGATAAACACAGCCACTCACAAGTTACTGAGGTTCTTTTGATGTATCTTTCCAACATTTCTCTTCTTACAGTCTGGTGGATCTCATCTACAACACATCATAAATACAGGGATGTTGTTTTCACAGCTTGTCATTTTTTTTTTCTTTTTCTCTGTGATCTCAAGACATTAACTTAGGTCTGTTAAAACCCATGAGCTCATGCAGAGCCATCTGTGCTCTTATTGGTCAATGTCTTGAATGTAAAAAATTGTAGGAGGCAGATCAAATTCAAACCTTCTGTTGTTGTTTAATATGACACACTACTGAAGACCAAATTAGAGTGAGTCCCAAAACTCAACTACTGTTGGGTTTGGCTGTAATCCTGCATAAATTGTGTAGTCCTACCTTGGCATAAGTGTGACCTGTGGAGCTAAACGCACTTTTTGAAGTCATAAATAAAATAGTACTAAAGGAGCTCAAGTCCATTTTACCATCTATTATGCCATTCGTTTGGCCTGGTTAGTGCTAAACTTGTATTTTGTTCAGTCAGTAACACACACACATATTCTCTCACAGGGTCGCAGGCATTGCCTGTGACCCTAGCCAATCACAGTAGCACATAGAGAGACAGACAACCCTTCATGCCACACTCATACCTAAGGGCAATTTTGAATCACTAATCAACCAAATGAGCATGATGTTGGTCTGTGGGAGGAAGCTGGAGTGCCCACTCATGCACGGGGAGAACATGCAAACTTCACACAGAAAGGCCCTGACTGACCTGGGGATCGAACCAGCAACCTCCTTGCTGTGAAGCACATGTACTACCTGCTGGGCTGCTGTGCCAGACACTCTGACTGGCCTGATCTATGTAATGCCCAAATCACATCAATCTATAATGAAAGTACATAATCCATTTCTTTTGCACCTGCACCTGGCTTTGTGTTCAGAACATGTGTCCTCAAATAGCAAAATATAGACCAACATGCCCCAAAACTGTGTGCCACCTGCCTTGAGACAACTTGCTTCATGCAGACAACATAGTGCTCTAAAATACACAGCATACCTGAGTATTATTGCCAACCAAGTCTATCCCTTATGACCCCAGTGTCACCCTATTTTGACACCTCTTTCAGACAGGATAATGTGCCATCCCAAAAAGCTCAAGATGCTTCAACATGATAGTGACTTCACTGCACTCCAGTGGTCTCCACAGCCAAAAAATCTTTACTAAGTAGGGCAGGAACGGGAGACTCCTGTCCTGGATGTGCAACCAGCAAACCTGCAGGAACTGTTAATGCTATCATGACAATATGGACAAAAATCTCTTTAAATTGTTTCACACCTTGTTTAATCTGTGCCATGATGAAAGGGGGTCTGACCTGGTACAATCAAAGTACACCAAACGAAGTGGCCTCTTAATAAGTACATAATGGGGCTTTGATTATGTTGTGATGTACTTATGTTCTCTACTTTCATACAACCTGCGGCTATCTTTCTCTCTTTTCTTCTTAAAACCAAGATATAGTGGTCATATACTTTGTGTGAAGGTGTGTGCATGTTTGTATGTGTGTGTGGGGTCACTGCTGCAGTGTATGTGCAGATGTCATCATCAGTCACCAGCAGAGTCTCTTGACCCACATTGAAGAGTCTTTGGCCTGTATGAGCTTCCACTTATCCACGCATGATTGCATTCATTTGTCTAATGACCAGTCGCTGCCTCTGAATGCAGGCCAGAAAACAAATAAACCTCTGAGAGTGTGATGGAGGAGAAGGAGCAAGAGAGAGGAGGGTATGTTTGTGTGGGGGTGGCACAATAAGAGGGAACACACGTTTTTAACTGAAAATGGCCCTAATGCTACTGATATGTTCATTAAATTCTATACCCCTAAACCCCAATTCCAGTGAATTTGAGACATTGTGTAAAACGTAAATTAAAACATTATACTCTAATTCCAAATCCTTTTTGACCTGTATGCTATTGAATACTCCACAAAGACAAGACATTTAATATTAAACAGATGAACTTTGTTGTTTTTTGCAAATATTCAAGCTTTACGGGTGAAATTCTTTCTTATTCCTGCTTGATGTGCAACTTGAGCTGCTAAACAGTCCAGGGTCTTCATTGTCATATTTTGTGCTTCACAATATGCTACAAATTTTCAATGGGAGTCAGGTATGGACTGCAGGCAGTACCTGCAATCTTTTACTACAAAGCCACGCTGTTGTAACACAGGCAGAATGTGGCTTGGCATCGTCTTGCTGTAATACGCAGCACCTGTAGATTGATCCAAACCAGTGTTCATTTTGAAAGCACTTTTTAATACAGTTTTAGCTATAGCCCTTTTGCCTAAAATATCTCTTAGTTTAAGCCATACTTTAGTCATCTAAATTGTTTTAATTTTAGGCTAGTTTTAATTGATAAAATTTCACAACATTTTAGTTGATGAAATCTTCTTTTAAATTTAGTCGACCAAAATAATAAGTGTAAAGTGTAAGGCATTTTTATGTTCCCTTGAATTTCCAAAGTCATATTTTACACTTGAATCAAAGTAACCGTCTAATACCCCTTATTGAATGCCAGTAAAGTTTGAATGTATAAATTAACAGAAACAAATTTAACTTTATCGTTAAATGCAGTCACCTATTTAGGCTACCTGGCAGAGCCAATACCAGAATTTACAACAAACAGGGAACCTGATCTACATGAATATTAATTAATTAATTCATTCAAAAAGAGTAGCTCTGATTGGATCACTTCCCAACTTATCCCACCACCATGAAGCTAAGGCAGTTGTGATTGGATGTCCCTCTTAACTCATCCAACCTTTCCACACAACCAAAGTAGCTGTGATTGGATGTATTCCTAACCTGTCTCTACTTTCACCATGACCGAAATAGGTCTGACTGGATCCAAACAGGTGTATTTTGAGCATTCCTCAACTCTACCAGTCTTTTGTTGCTGCTGTCCCAGGTTTTTAAGAACATGTTGCTGGCATCAAATTCAAAATGAGTGAATATTTGCAACAAAAACAAAAAATTTGATCACTTTGGACATTAATCCATTTTCTTTGTAGCGTACTCAACTGAATACATTTCAGTTGAATAATTGTATCGTATTGTGGCTTCTTTTTTTCGTTATGTTTTACACAATGTCCCATCTTCACTGGAATTGGGGTTTGTGTATTTTGCATTTTCTTCCCAATGTAGTCAAGCAAGAAAATATCTGTCAGTTGATGCTGCCTCCAGGCTGGCTTTACATTCAGGTCCATCACTCTATCAGTCTCTCAGTGTAGATTGAAAAAAGAAAAACTGCATTTCATGCCTCATTGGGTTTTAGCAATCAGTATTAGTAATAGGTTTTAATCTGGGAATGTAATGACTTTGCAGATGGGTGTCACAGTGACGCGCTGAGGCTCTCTGACCACCCGTCCTCCTGGTCTGGGAAACTGGCAGTAGACATTGGAAAGGAAGACTTATGTTTTCTCAAGCTGCTCTGGTGCTGGGGTCTTCAACACTGGACAACAACCAGTACCAGCCTGTCTGGAGAGAAAAACAATTGATGCTTTTTCCCTCCTCTGCGTAAAAGAGCCTGCAGGGTGTTCTAGTTTGAAAATTACCACATTCTCTCGCATCTGTTGTACATCTGACTGTTGAGACGTGACACAGGCTGTGATGTTCATGAAGTCAGACCTGAGTTAAATGGTTTGACCTCATGTTTGCATACTTGTCCAGGTGGGTCAAGTGCATAGTTGTAAGTAAGCTCTCTGTGCATGATATGTGTCGCCAGAGGATGCGAAGTGGACATGACTTGAGCAAACGGTAAGTGGACTTGGGCTTATAAAGCACTTTCCTTGTCTCTTTGACTACACAAAGCAGCTTTATACTGCAGGTCACATCTACAAATTCACTTTCACATTCACTCACTGATGGTTTTGAGTTTCATGAGAAAGCGTATGTCAGCATTAGGCGCTGTCCACATGGAGAGAAATTCAGGTGTATCTACACAAGTTTTTAACCATATAGGCACTATTTTCCCACACGGAAATGGCGTTTCGGGTGCCTGAAAACGCACATTTTGGAAAATGGGTCCTAGAGTGGATAAATCTGAAAATCTAAGCATTTCTGTCTGGATAACAAACATGGATAGTTTCAGAAACAATGATGTCATAGGCCCACCTTTCCCTTACACTGCATGCACAAACCCTGACAACAGTAGAAACAATGGTGTTGCATTTGTGCAGCAGGACCTACTCAGCTTGTAATGGCTTTAACAGCAAAGTCTTCTCCTCTGCAACCACCCTGAGAAACAAGGGGAAATGGAGAACAGCATAAGTCGGTGTTTGTTGACATTTCTCATGATACATGAGTGTGCTCCTTTTCTTCTCTGGTTTTTTGCAGCAGCATTACAGCACCACTCACAGAGCTGGCATATTTACTACAGTGTATCCAGTGTTTTTGTGTGGACGGACACATTTCTTGAAACAATGCTGTCTTTACAGAGAACATTTTAAGTACAAAAAGTTTTTGTCTCCATGTGGACAGGGCCGTAGAGAGCTCAGGCTGATATGTGGCATGAAAGTTTCAAACATGGAGACAGTTAAGATATTGGAGGCAGCATAATAGCCATCTGAGGTTTCTTCTAAAGTTTTACAGTTTGATACCAAAATATTCTCACTTCAAAAGAAACCTTGAATAGTCATGACCTGGATGACTGAGACCCGACACAAACATCACAACAGCCATCAAAAATCAATAATATTATTGGATCAGGTCAGACTTATGACCAATGATGAGAAGGCTTAGTCAGTACCACTGTATTCTGTTTTAACAACATTTTCCTCTGTACTCAGATGTTACATTGCAGTCTTACAGTGACGATGAGTGGCCATGTCATCTTTGGACTTTCAACAGTGTATTGATTGACCAATGTCACAATAAGTGCTCCAGACTGACCGATCTTCCTGTTGAGGGGCAGAGAGCAGGTGGTAAGAAATGATGAAACTCTTTACTTCACCTGAAATGTGTTGTACTTTTAATTGTTTTCATAAGACCTGATTATTTTTAAAGGTGATCATTATGGAAAATGGAGTCTCTAGACTGTTGTTTTGTTTGTTTTTTTTATTTTTGTTAAAAAAATGGCCAAATACACTTTTAGAAACATAAAGTTAGGTTTATAACACAACATTAATTTGCATCTGTTGTAGGCTGAAGCCCTTTAGTGGCTATAACTCTGCATCAGTCTGACTTCACTTTCTCCAAGAAGCATCAATTTAACTGCTGTTGCCTTTCTTTTTTTTTTATTGTCACACCCAGACTGGTCAGGAGCCTTAATATAATTAATAAATATGCAACAAGATCATAATAGGTCAAATGGATGTCATCTTAACTTAAAGTACTGTGAAAAGTATTTTCCCCTTATAGATACTAGTTTTTCGCATATTTGTCACACTTAAGATTTTAATCAGATATAGGTGACCTGAGTAAATACAAAAGCAGGTTTTAAATTATGAGGGTTACAAAGCAATTTCTAAGACTTTAGGACTTCAGGAACCACAGTGAGAACCATTAAACGGAGAACAACAAATGGAGAAAACATGGAGCAGTGGTGAACATTCCCTGAAGTGGCCAGCCTACCAAAATTACTCAAAGAGCCCATCAACGACCCCAGGGGGTCACATAAGAACCCAGAACAAAGCAGGTTTCACTTGCAGGTTTTGGAGTGACCCAGTCAAAGTTTGACTTAAATCTGGTTCAGATGTTGTGGCACGACCTCAAACAAGCCGTTCATGCTCAAAAGCCCTGGTATGTGGCTGAATTAAACACTTCTGCAAAGACAATGGGCTTAAATTCCCCCACAGCTATCTGAAAGACTCATTGCCAGTGCAACACTTGACTGCAGTTGATGTCGCCAAGTGTGGCACAACCAGTTGGGTTAAGGGAACAATTACCTTTTCAAAAAGGGCCAGGTTGGTTAACCTTGCACAGCAGCTGGACCTGCCCAAATCAATGTCTCAAATCGGGCATAACCATCTTGCTAAGCTTTAATCTACAACAACTGTGAGAAGTCCATTCAGAGCACTTTAGAGTAGGAAGAGGAACAAGCTGTGAGCAAGACAACAGCAGGAACTGACTGCTCTGACAGAGATTAGCATTGATGCTAACAGCTTCAGTAGCAGTGGGATTAGTTTGTGACCATATTTCTTTATCGAATCAAAAACAAATAATAACACTACAAAACTTTAACTATTGTAAGGATATTGTCTCTCCACTGTTTTGCCATGAGTTTGTTTTAGGAAGTAGCTCATGTTCTGTAGTGCAATAGCTCCCAACTACGACATTATCTGATTGGCCCATAATCATTGTTGATTGACAGAAAGATCATCCAATCACCTGCCGGATATGCTTCTGAGAGGTTTTGCTCTCCCCAAACACTTTCTATGGGCTCTTTTTTAGATAGACTAGTGAAATATACTGAATGGTCTATTTGGTGTGCCAGGTTCAGGTTGGTTGGATAGCTTTTTTCCTTCACAAATTAAATAATCATTTAATACCAAATTTTCATTTATCCAAGTTATCTTTGTCTGAAATTGAAATTTCCTTGATGATCTGAAACATGTGGATGTGACAAAAAAGCAAAACCAAAATAAATTTGTACTTTTTCACACCACTGTAATTATTTAATTAATTTGTAGAAAAATCTGTGGACAGGGTACATCATATCGCAAAGTAAATAATCTAAAACTGGTTCCTTTAAAACATGACAGTGAGTTCACTGTACTCCAGAGGCCTCCACAGTCACCTCATATCTGTCCAACAGAGCATCTTTGGGATGTGGTGGAAAGAGAGAATTCCATCATGATGATGATTTTGCAGCCAACAAACACCAGCAAGTGTGTGATGCTATCATGTCAGAATGTCCCAAAATGTCTGAGCAGTGTTTCCATTATCTTGTTGAATATATACCACAAAGAGTCAAAGCAGTGCTGGAAAACAACATAGGGTCCAATCGAGCACTAACGGATGTACCTAATAAGGTGAGTTTATAATTGAAGTTATGTTTCTGTACCTCAATTAAAAAAAAAAAAAAAAAAAAAAAGATGAAAAAGGCCTGAAGAGAGAAAAGAAACGCAAGCTGTATTGAGCTTGATTTGGATTGGTCTTATACTGTATAGGTCTCTGCCTGACCATGTGTGCAAGATTTAAAATTACTGTAATCTGATATATTTGATCTTTATTCTATTCTCAGCACATGTAAATTCAATGAAAACCTATTACCCACAGAGAGACCTGAATGAGTCCACATGGTTCAATGAGAAAAATTTGTTAATTAAATAATTATGTATTTGCAGCTTTAAAACTACTGAACCTTAAAAATAAAACTGTATGATTTAATTTAATATAAAAGTACTTCTACCAATTGTATGTCCAAACAGTGTTTATGTTAATGTGGTCAATTGATGCAATAAATCCCTCAGTGCGTGTTACATCGACCAAGAAAGCTGAGTTATCCAGCTCGCTGAGCAGTGACAGCAGTGCCTACATGTACCACAGTACATCACAGCTGCAGCATTTCTAATGTGTTGTTGGCACTGTACACTTGAGCTATTTATCTCATAGTTTGAGTTGGTCTAAACACTGAAATATGTATCCTTGTCAGTGCATTTTCTTGGCTCGTATTCTGGCCTTGCAAAGGAGTGCTCACATTTAGAAGAAAAGTCTTAGTTTCTGTTTATGAAAACAATGTGAAGGGATTCTTCAATTTTTAAAGGAGGGCTGCTTGAGGCCCATGGCACTAATAAATCATCGCTGCTGGGCACAGGCCTTCTATCTCCAAAATTGTTAATTTTCAGGGAATAAAAAAACACTCCACTACTGAATAAATAACTACTACATCTTCCTCATTAAAAATATTATTACTGTATTTCAATTTAATTAAAGCTCTATAAATCCCATTTACCACCATAGAAGGTGACCAATAGCACTGTTTAATGATGGAAAATGAAAATTATAAAAAATGAAGATGCCCAGCAGCAACAAAATATGATTGCCACCACATCCCTTAACCAGCTTTGTCCCTGAGGGAGAAAATGGATACAGTTACTAGGCAGTATATAGCAGTCAATGGGGCCAATGAAAGCCCTGTAATTAACCCACTTTTAGGATAGAACCACACAAAAAACAACACTAGATTAAATGGAAGCTTAAGTATGAAGCTTTACAGCATTTTCCTTTTATCTCCTTGTGTTAAGAGTTTCTGTATGTTGCAACATTATTATGTTATTTATCCCTCCGCCAAATCTCACTGTAGTGTCCAATCCAGCCAATGTTATTTTTTGTATAGTTGGAGTGTAGTAATTATGACACCTTTGGTGTTCCACTATCTCCCTTCAGGGACAAAGCAGGCCGAATGTTTAAGTGGCAGTCATAACTACCAGTGCCATAGGCCTCGAACAACCCCACTTCAAAACCTCAGCTATCCCTTTATGTACAAAAATAAAAATCATACTCACATGTCCACACTTGTCATAAGCCCTGTAGTAGATAATCAGAGCAATTAAATCCTGCATATTCTTTACCAGCAATGCATTACAGGGAATATTTGCCATAAGAAACATTTTGCCATATGTGGTGATGATTCACCTCTTTTAAAACCACATGACTTTTTCACAGACAAAGAGGAAAATCTGGAGTTTGATCGCTTGATAAATCCAAATTGTGAACCAAAATATTCAGTTTTTGGGGGAGTTACTAAATAAAGAAAACAGCCTGCACTGGGTTATTTTGGTTTACCAGTGCCATGCTCTTTCCTCTCTGATGCTGTTTGATTATTCAGCCTCCATAATCAAGCAGTGACAATCTCCCCATAACAAATAAATCAATGAGATCAGTACGCTCTGTGCTCCCTGCTGGGGGCATGGTTTGCCAAAATTTTGGATACAGTATGATGAGCCATGGCATGACACCTCTAAAGCCTGCCATAGTTGTCTTTTAAGGTTTTGACAGCAATTAGACCATGTGTCTGTATGGAATGAGATAAGATTACTAATGAAGAAAAGCAAAAGCATGCAAGTGTGCTTGGATTAACTGATATGTGCTGTGGCATTTGGGATGCTTTCTATTTCCAATATAAAAGCTTAACCATTAAATTATGTGTATATACATGGAACTTTGTGTAGAAATGTTCTTGCATAGTCATTATGCAAACCTCGATCAACCCACCTATCATGAGTTGAACTTTTCTTGTATAGTGCTTGAACCAGAAACCAGAAGACTCCAGTATATTCAATTACATGTTAAAAATAAAATATTCAATAAATCAGCTTTTGCAGGTACTTCCATGTATTGTAAAAGATAATTTTGAAGGGACTGCACTTATATTGGAAAATGAATTAATAAAAAGCTAATTATGGGCAAGTTTTGCAATTGAAGCTATGCAGGTCCAAAGCAGCAGGATGTCCACATCACTGATCCAGAGCAGCAGAATAAAAACAGAGACGAGCACGAGAGAGATAGAAAGAGAGAGGAAGAAGCTCAGTGTGCCAAGCCACCCCCAATATTCTAAGCCTACTGCAGCTTAACTATGGGCTGGTCCAAGCCTTAGACAGCCCCAAGTCTACTCTTAAAGCTACAGAGAGTTTCTGCTGAAATGTGATCGGTTAAAGATTTTGAAGAAGGGAAGCTGAATAACTAAAGACTCCACCTCCCACACTATTTTTACAAACTACTGGTACCAGGAGCAGGCCTGCATTTTGTGACTGTGACAATACGGAGAGTAATACAGAACAACAAGATCGTTAAGATATGCTCATGCCTGATAATTGTGGGTGAGAAAAAAAATTGGAATGCATTTCTAGACTTTTTGGGAAGACCTTGCAAAGAAGCTTATAAGGAAGTCTACTCCTGGTCAATATACACGTGCTACAGCATTTTGAATGAGCTGGAGAGACTTATAGGAATCTAATTGTCATTATTTTTATTTTTTTTATTATTATTCTGAATTGAACCCAAGAGGTGCTAAAACTAGAGTAACAGGAAAGCATCATCCAATGGTGACTTTGTTAGTGAAAGATAAGACTACAAATATTTGTCAGTCATTATTCCAGGACAGAGTGCTTGATAGTAATCTATTCATAAAAAAAAAACAAAAACAAAAACAAAAAAAAAACTATGATAATGATCATGATATAAAAAAAATGAAAAAACTGAATATATGTTACATTGGGGAGGATTGCAGAGCGAAACAGTGAGGGGGCAAAAGAAAGAATTCTGATTTTTGGTTAGAGCAACGATGTGTAAGAATTGAGTTGACGATACTTTTGTAGCCTCTGATTCAAGTCCATTTATGCAAATTCTGCACAGCTTTACAATTTTGTCCAATCAGCTTTCATATTCCACAAGTCTATTTGGGCAACAGCCCATAGAAAGTGTTTTGGAACTTTTCAAAAAGATCCAGGAGGTGATTGGATGATTGTTCTGTGAATCATATGCATTAAAGGCCAGTCAAATAATGTAGTAGGCGGCTGCTGCTGCCATGGTGTAAAGCAGAACAAACTCTTGCCAAAAAATGGCAGTGGAAGAGGAGCAACAATATAATTCTAATCGAGAAATTATTTCAGTGTTGTTATTTAGGGTCCAGATCTGGTAATACTGCTAGTAAAGCTGCTAGCATCCATACCAAATCCCTGAAATCACTTCCTGCTATCGTGTTGCTCATGGTAGATTGGGTTGTGCTGTTTTGGGTCGCTCACAATCGTTGTAGATTGTGATATTAGCAAGATGTCAGATTAAAGACATTGAATCAGGTGGATCCATAGGCTGTACATGGTTATCTCACTCCCTTTCAGCTGGTTAAATAACCTTGAACCATATCTTTAACTTAGCACATGAAAACTGTCCTCGCATACAAAAACAGTTTGAACCAATTTCTTTTTAGAGGCCATAGCTAATGTACCAGTGCAACTTATTCAGGTCTTATGGTAAATAAGATGGTAAATGCATTATGAATGAAGAAACTAGAGATAGATATAAAAAACACATGTTGGGTAAACTTGGATGCATTCTTATTACTGTCCATGGTGAAAGTGTAATTGCCCACATTTAGCAGGGCCTTGAAACACTGCTAACAGGGTTAAAGAGGGGACAGCATTCCCAGTGAGGGGTTTGCACATGACCAAAAGCATGCAGCAATGGGCCTCAGAGTGCCTCATGTCACAACTGCTTTGGCTGCAGCATGCTCCCATTGTTAATAGGATAGCACTGAAAAAAACAAATATGATTCACAAACAAAAGGTGGATGCTTTATCACTAAGGCTTGGAAAAGATTGTTCCCTCATCATGGCTCTGTTGTTTCATAGGCTCCTATCTCAGTGCACGCGGCTTGAATAATTATGGGCATTGAAGACTCTCCTGCGAGGGGTAATGAGAAAAAAATGAAAACTACAAACCAGAGCACAGTGTCAGGGTAAGAACAATCCTATGGGATGCTATTGTCCAGACACAGCAAGAAACAAAAGCTTTTTCTTAAACACCGCTGTCCTTGGCTGGACGTTTGTGGCTAACATGAAGGAGTCAGATATGGCCTTCAATGGCAAATAACCCTTTGTAATTTTGATTGTCACATCTGTCTTTGTTGAAGTCTGAACTTCCTCATTGCCAGCAAAAATGCAAAAGGGGGATATGTGGCTTTCAAGGGTTTGAATGTGTTGGCCATCACCAATCACCTGTTACTTAGACTGGCTGATAACAGTACTGATCTCAATCATGTTTGATGTTTTTTTATTTTTTTGTTTGTTTGTTTGTTTTTTTTAACAGTTAGTCCAATAATTTCTCGACAAGGCAGAACAAAAAGATCCTGCAGCAGGGATGTCTGAATTACACAATATAATATAAATATAAATACTCATTTATCACTCGTTTGTTACTATATGAATAAACAAAATTACTGACAGGCTGACTAAAACTATTAATTTAGGCCAACAGACCAAACAGTGCAACCCCCTCTCAACATGATTTATTCAAAGTTTAACAAAAGTTAAATCTACAACTCTGTAAATTACATTTCAACACACCATGTTCTTAACTTCGTCAAATACTGTTTTTACGGAGCCACCCTGAATGCATCACTTTTTTTGCAGCACTAAAAAGAAACACATTTTTGTGGCAATGTGTTGCTTGTTTAGCTCAGCTGATTAGTTCTTATGCTGTTGCTCTCAGTGAATATTAGACCATTAATTTGGACTTAATGGACTGCACACAAAGTTTTAGAGATTCTGCAACAGTTTGTTTGAGAGGATGACAGCAGCAGGACGGCAGATGAATGGATGGTGTCCACAAATAAATTGATTGATCAGTTGATACAATCAACTGATCATGCTTTTTGTTTTTTTATTTTATTTATTTATTTTTTTTACAAAAATTGGCTGATAATAAATGGTACCAATACTATAAGGGCACCTTTAGTTTAGTGTCTCCAGGTTATTGCACAGTGGTTGTTCTGTCACTCTGTGGAGTTCATCAGATCGACGGCCTTGAGGACAAAAGTTTTTGTGTCTGGTGGTTTTAGCGTACAGTGCTCTGTAACACTTATCCGAGGGGAGGAGTCTGAACAGTTTGGTCCAGGATGTGAGGGGTCTGCAGTGATATTGCCTGCCTGTTTCCTGTCTCTGGACTGGTATAAGCCCTGGATGGAAGGCAGTCTGTGTTGATCCTGCTTAGTCACAGATCCAAACCAGACAGTTATGGACTTGCAGAGAGATGGGGCATGCCAAACTTCCCTGGGTGTTGGAAGAAGCACAGCCTCTGCTGGGCCTTTTCAATGGATGGTATCTCTGTGGAAAGTCCACCTTAGGTCCTGGGATATTGTGGATCCAAGAAACCTGAATGTCTTCACAGTGGAGAGAGTGCTGTTTATTATTTTGAGAGGGGCAAGTGTGGAGGGGGCTTCTCCCGAAGTCCACTGTCATCTCCACAGGCTTGAGCAGATTGAGCTCAGGGTGGTTTTGACCATGCCAGAGGACCAGCTGTTCCACCTCCCATTTGTAAGCAGACTTATCTCCATCTTGGATAAGTGCTGATAATGGTCTTGTCATCCACAAACTTCAGAAACTTTACAGATGGGTTAACTGATGTGCAGTCATTGGTGTAGAGGAGGAAGACACACCCTTAGGTTTTGCCAGTGCTGATCGCCTGGGTGCTAGATGTTATGTTAGCTATCACCTGCTACCTCCTGTCAGTCAGAAAGTTCCAGTGACAGGAAAAGGGTCTCATGGTGTCATCTTCTAAAGGAGGATTTCCCTTAAAAACAATCTTCCTCTATAACAAACAGATTCTGGTACTGGTCCTCTTTTAAAAACAGTGGTTTTCTGTGTATATTAGAAGAATAAACATAGCTTCCTCTCTGACCTCCAGCTTAGGCTAAATGAGGATACATTTGCATTAAAGTGTCATTTACACTTTGATCAGTCACTGCAAAGCAAATTTAGACTCTAATTAAAAGTTTAGTACCAACCAAAATAAGACAAGACAAACAAGATGAGTCAAACTCCACTTTTGTCTCATATCATCACAAACCTTTTACTATCCCTCTTTTTCCATTTTTAAGTTCCTGTCATGATGTTTTTGATGCTGAACAAAGTGAGAACAAACTGTTAGGAAACTTTATCTAAAATTAAAAAAAAGCACAAAGGTAGGAAAAAAAAAAAAAAAACCTCTTAGCTCCTCTTTGTCTCTGGTTGATCAGTGTGTGTGCTGCCAGCTTTCAAACACCATCCCCAAACCACCAGAGAAAACAAACGCTACCTTTAGGTTTGTTTTTCATGTAATACATTTTCATGATAAACTGGACTCTCCTATTATCCCAGGCTGCTGATTGGGGATGCCATGTGCATCTCCTCCCTCATCACCTCGTCTCCCCCAGCTCCTCCATCTCTCTAGCAAAAGCCTATAATCAAAGGAGCAGCGGTCTACAGCGCTGCATCCCCGGAGACTCTTTCTGACTGCCTCCTCTGTCATAAACAGCATGCAGTTGGTTTTCTGTTTAACCCATTACTGTGGGAGGATGATATTTTTTTCTGAGTATTTAGGCACAAAGACATCATAGTCCCCAAGGTACCAAGCCGCCAAGTGTGTGAGAGTACACAGAGGAGCATGACAGTTAAGTCTCAAATTAAAAAGCCATTAGAGCTGACACATCATGCTAATTAACATAGCATGGAGTATAAATGGAGATACATTTTGTTTGAAATGCAAATAAATGATTATGCCTATTTTCATGCAACAATAACAGAACACTTGACTCTGGTGAAGACCAGGTGTGAATATTCATTAAACAAAATATGACTGAATAGTGAATACCAAACTGAACAGCATTATTGACCATAATAATCTGAAGTCAAGCACACAAGAAAAGTATGAAAAGTGTTTGAAAATAAAGTAAGTTTCTGACATCTGACTTTCTTTATTTTACATGTTAGTACTTTCATGCAGTGATTCACTATTTTTTACCTTTTTTTTTTTTTTTTTTTTCTTTTTTCACTTTAGTCTGGTTTTATGTAATACAGCATCGTCACATACCGGAATTCCATGGGGGAACAAGCACACATGTTGTGCATCATAAAACTCACCATAAAGCAGGATCAGACTGAGCCATAGACTTGTTTCCAAACCCAAATAATCAAACATTTATGAGGACTTATTCTATTTTATCAGCTGCTTAACAATAACATTTAGGAACCCAGTCAGCTAAAAGTCACAGTAATGGCTTGACAATAATTAACTGTTACGTCCTCTGAGCAAATAGGAAAACACTGTAAAAATGGTGTTCATTGGTGTGCTGATGTTGTGTGTGTTTCATCCTTTGGTTATCAGTCTGAGCAGATCTGATGTTTCATAGGGGATATGTTTGGACATCACAGTTTGTGCACGACACTGGCAGTTTCACCAGCTGAATGGCAGAGAGCAATGTCTCGTAATTGATATTGGTGGTAAGAAACAGGGAAACATTTTCAGTCACCTGTAAAATTTTAGCAATTTTCAGAAGGTCTTCTTATTTTTGATGATGAAAAATCCACATTTTAGTTTGATTTATAATGAACATGAAGTGCTCTGAAAACCTCAGCCAAGGCATTTCCAGGACTCTCCAAATTCATGTTTTCCAAATATGGAAAATTGCCCTATCTCGCACTGTTAACGAATTGTTGAAAAAAAAAATCCTGGATCTGATTTAAACAGACCACCACTAAAATGTACTGAGTTCTCCCTTGTGCCATGACCACTTTTCCTCAGAAATGTCATGAAATTTGTTGAGAACTTATTGAGTTATTCACAAAAATTGGAAAGCTGCCCTATCTAGCAATGTTAACAATAAGATTAAAGAAAGTTCATGGAACCATATCCACATTTGGATCAACACCAAAATCTACTCTCTTCTTCAGTAAACTGTGACCAACATTCCCTAAAAATGTCATAAATATGATTTTTTTTTGGTATTCTGTTCACAAACATGACAACAAAAGCACATGCCTTCGGTGCCTCTTCCTTTAAGATCATTATTCTGTTTCATTTTATGAATGATTTTTTATACTTTAAATTTGATTTTCCTTTAAAGTAAAACAAGAGGACAGAGAAAGAAGTGAGGTTAATATATATATATACACAAATATAGATATATATAGATAGATATAGATATAAGACCAAAATAATGGCTGCAAATACTGGCAAAAATCTTCATATCTGCCAATAAAACTAATCAACTTCATTGGTAATTTATGTGCTATCTGCAATATACCAGCCACAGACAAAACCGGGAGGAGACACGGAGCAAATGTATTAATTCATTTTTTCTTTACCAAAAAACAGCATTATGTTATGTGGAAATCAGTAAGTCAGTGATGTAGTGCGTGCATGCATGAGTGAGGGTACTGATGCGATGTTGGCTGTGAAACAAAATGCCAAAAAGGAGTGTGGTGGGGGAGCAGCCTGCTAAACAAACTCCCAGGAATGAAAGCCTTCAGCCTGCTTTTATGGATTAGGAAAACCGGGCCCAGGTGTTCCGAATCCATGGCGATTGCGTATAGCCACACCCACCTGCACCTGAAACAGAGAGACACTGCCAGCAAAACAGCAAGTAGATGGGGTCATCACAATCAACCATATTCACGGCTTCAACTGTATGCACAGCATGACTAAGGTGAATTGAAACAGTCTGTCATAAGCTACTCATGAGGTTAATGTGGCTGACAGCTCATAGACAAATCAATTTTTAGCTGAATTTGGACTGACAGGTCAGTAAAGTGTAAACAAGTACAAAGTAATTAACCCCTTTAGAATTTTACAAATAAAAATATTACCTACACAAATAAAAATATAACTTACCAGCACTTACCTGTCTTTGCCTCAGAACTGCCATGATTCTTTGTTGCAGAGATTCAACAAGGTGCTGGAAAAATTCCTCAGGTCCATTTTTAACTTTGAAGCATCACACAGTTGCTGCAGATTGATTGGTTGCACATACACGATGGGAATCTCCTGTTCCAACGCATCCAAAGGTGCTCTATTGGATTGAGATCTGGCTATTGTGGAGGCCACTGGAGCACAATAAACCCACTGCCATGTTTAAGAAACCAGTCTGAGATGACTTAAGCTTTGTAATGTGATGCTTTATCCTGTTGGAAGTAGCCATCAGTGGATGGGCACACCATGTTCATAAAGGGATGGACATGATTTTTAAGACAAATTCTGACCCAACTATCTGAATGTAGCAACAGATATCAGACCAGGCAACACTTCTCTAATCTTCCGTTGTCCAATTTGGGTGGACATGTGCCAAATTTAGCCTCAGTTTCTAGTTCTTAGCTGTCAGAGAGACACTCAGTATGGTCCTCTGTTGCTGTCTCCTGTCTGCTTCAAGATTTGATAGGTTCTGCATACAGAAATGATCTTCTGCATACCTTGTTTGTAATACTGGTTATTAGAGAAGTTTTTTGAAATACTTAGACCAGCCCAACTGTTACCCGCAGCCATGTAATGTTCGACACGATTGGCCATGTCCCGCGTGATTGACTTATTGGCTATTCACATTAGTAAGCAGATAAATTATTGTACCTTCCAACATGGCCAGAGAACATATCTTTAAAAATCCTGTTCAAGTTTCCTTACCCAAGTATTTCTGCTGAATAACAATGTACTAGAACATTTTCTCATCTTGAAACCTTGGGATATAAGTCCATCATAAATGATGGATGTATTCTGTTATTGTTCTTATAACTTGCTCTGCTTAGGCAACTGTTTTGTTTTGATTGTTTTGTTTCTCTAACACAAAACCCTGAGAGCGAATTTTACTCTGTGCTTTTCTTATGGAGAAGACAAAAGAAAGAGTTGGAAAAATTACCGATGCTGAGTCTGAAGTGTTGTTATTCACTCTGTCTGGATGTTCTGTGTTGCATCTGTAGGAATTAAATTAAAGACATAACCTTTAATGAGGCTGAACTGATCAGGAGAAGGTTGTACGCAAACACATGATAAATGTCCATTTTTGTCCATCTTGATGTTGTTCACATTTTTACACTACTGACCACCTAATTCTCCCACAACACCTCGAACAGTGTATGTGGCCTAAGGAGCATTGTTCTTGACTGTTTTTCCTTATAACTGACAGAATTGTCTTTATAAGTTTCAGTCAGAGGTTGTGAGAAAATGTAACCATTAATTATGGAGTATGAGGTCAATTCATGAAATTCCTGTCATTTAATTTATACTTGGAACTGTAATATATTCAGACAATTCCTGAGAGTTTCTTTAAGTGAAGAGGTTTTGAAGAAAGTCTTCTCCAACCAAGAACCTTTTTTAGGATTGTTTTCCATCTTTGTTTGAACCTGAAAGGCATTGTGAGGATTTCATTTCCAGTTGATTTTCAGTTCTGCACTTTTTCTCTGGAGTTACAAACACGTGTGAAGAATAAAATACTTTTACTGTATGTATATATATATATATATATATATATATATATATATACATATATATATATATTAATAGCTCGTGTATGTGTATTACTCATGTGAATGATTCCTGCTTTAATGTGACTTTCAGCTGACATTTATGTCAGGCTGCCTTAGTTTTCTTGTCACCGTGCCCTGCAGGAAATCCTTTTCTCATAGTTTGCTGCTGCACAGCCTGGGACCAGCCTCTCTATTGTAACATGGATTTGAGTAAACAACACCCTTGTCACTCTTGTCAGCACTCTTTTCATAACCGCTTCACCAGGTTTGAAGGTCTGCGTGACACTGTTGAGTCTGAGAGAAAAGAAGCAAATGGAGAAAAGCTGAAACCAACAACCAGTTTAATCACTACTTTGAACTGTGAATGGTGAAATGGGGGCAATTTTAAGCACACTTTAAGGCAGCTTCTCTTAATTCTTGGGTCTTTGTGATAAGGGACCTCTAACTGCTAAAATCACATTTTATTCACAGTTTTAACATGTTTGGGCAGAATGGGTTGACCTTCCTCTAATTTGTATTTTATTTTCTATGAAAGTTTAAAAACCAATTAAAACTGAAGAAAAAGGTAATATTTCATTTTCAAGTTTTGAATACTACAGCCATGTCAGTGTTTTGTTATAGAATGTATAACATTACAATAAAATAATAATGTGTTTGTGTTAGTGCACAAATACATATACAAGTTGATGAGAATTGGAGGGTCTATAGCTTTGTTAACCTGGACACAAATAGCCAGAATAAATGCCTCATCAGAGTACAAATGCATCATGAAAACATGTCAATCATAAGATTCTGATCTGAAAGGCCTCATTCAGAACAAGTCTTCCTGGTTCTCTCTCCTCTCAACTCAGCAGTGCATGTTTATAGCTACTCAGACATGTGTAGCTGAGGAGAGGGAGCTGTCCTTGTGGACATTCTGCCTATGAGCTTTGAGTTTCTTGAGGGAGAACAGCAGAAAAAAATACTTGCAGCTTATGATTTGTGGGAATTAGGGAAAAATAACAGGAGAACATCCAAAGCTAAAGACAGCAACATCGGAGAGAGGAAGGGAATCAAATCTCCATCCCTCTGTGAGGGAGGACCAGAGACAGACAGAAATGTTTGGGTTTTTTTTTTAATATAAAAGAGGAGCTGGTGACTAACCTTACACAGCAGCTGGACATGCCTGATTTCATGTGTGTAATCAGGCAGATCCATGTTGCCCAGCTCAAATCTTGAGAGTCAGCCTTATCAAAGAGTAGGATTTTGAAACTCTGACAGTATATACTGTACACAGTGCTCAGCATAAATGAGTACGACCTTTCAGATTTGTAGAAAAACCTTTAGTTTCCTTTCAAAATCAACATTTTCTATGGCATACTATACCACAAAATACTCCCCCAAATCTGAGCCATTGATTGCAAACAAGATTTTTTAAGTTGCACACAAAAAAAGTATTTTTCTCAATTTAAGATCAGGATGCAAAAATGAGTACAACCCAATCAAAGGGGTGGGAGCAAAGCTAAATTTTAGTTATCAAATTACCCCTTACTTTGATCTTATGGTGAAAAAAAATGTTATGTTAAAATCAGCTTTGTCAAAACTTTGTAAATTGTTCTTTTGCTCATTTAGATATCGATTAATACATTACTTTTAATAGGGGGTGTACTCATTAATGTGTATATATATATATATATATATATATAGATATATACATACATATAAATATATACTTAAACAGCACTTTCAATTTCTGAAAGGAAGGTAAGAGTCATGGTAGGACACATCTCAAACGTACAGGTCACACGAATGGTCCAGCAGTCAAGGAAGCACTCACACCAGGAAACTTGTACTGTATCCAAGGATAATTTCGTGGGCACCTTTGTGTTTTTCTGTCCTTCGCAAGCAATGCATATGACAGAAAAAGAGACCCTCATAAAAAGAACAGCCCCCTAACATGAGCAGAGGTCAAAAACTCCACAGGGAGCCTTAATATGGGGCTGCTGGTTCCCACAGCTGGGGCGACATCTGGTCAGTACTAAGCAAAAGCTTTTCCTTCTGAAGCTGAGAGGATAAATAGCGGAAGTTAGTTTCAAATTTGGTTTGATCGGCAATTCAATACTCCATGAGGGAGTTTGAGGTTAGTTCAGAAGGTCAGTTCAGTTCAGATTCATTGGGTTTATATTATTCACAGAGTTGAGTTCTGTTTAGCTGACCTCAAATGAGGGCCCAAACTTTTGTGGCATTTTTTCTGTATTTTTCACCAAACCTATGAGACTATACATGAGAGAATAGCTCAAAACTGTCCTCAAAGCACACTTCCGGTTTTGATTTACTTGCTTGGCTTTCCAGGCATGAGCAACTGTTGGCCATTATTTGGGACATCCGTTTTGTCTTGCTGCTATTAAAACCACATCTGCGTTCATGTTCGCAGGTGAGTCAGATCTTGTTGTTGTAGTTGATCAATGAAAGCACTGTCCTCTTCAAAGATGGCAGAGATGCACTTTGTGAGGTCTCTCTTTGTTTGAGAAAAATGCTATTAACTGATCAAATATTCAACATCCAAAGAGCAGTGAGAAAGTCTTACATGTGATGGGGCATGTGAGGTAATGTTAAAGTGAGGTGAGATGGGTGCTGAGATTGGTTTGGCTCACTAAACATTTGCCTTTTGTTGTGTGATATAAATGTTTTGTTCCATGCTGCTTTATATTATTGGATTGTTAAATATTTGTTGGTTCTCTCAACTCATATTTTATCAATATGGTTTAAAAAAAATCACTGCTTATCTGAACAGCTCCTTCCTTGCATCTACTGTATATCCACTATATCTCCAAAAGAATTTGCTTGTCTACCTTCACACATATGAACTTCAGTGACCTCCCATTCTTAATCCACAGGGTTTAATATGATATTAGTCCATCCTTTGCAGCTATAACAGCTGCAACTCTTCTGGGAAGGCTTTCCACTAGATTTAGGAGTGTGTTTATGGGATTTTTTGACCATTCTTTGCATTTATGAGGTCAGACATTAATGTTGGACAATAAGGCCTGGCTCGCAGTTTCCGCTCTAATTCATTCCAAAGGTGATCTATTGGGTTGAGGTCAGGACTCTGTGCAGGCCAGCCAAGTTATTCCACACCAGACTCACTCACCCATGTCTTTATGGACCTTTCTTTATGCACTGGTGTGCAGTCATGTTGGAACAGGAAGGAGCCATCCCCAAACTGTTCCCACAAAGTTGGGGGCATGAAATTGTCCAAAATGTCTCGGTGTGCTGAAGCATAAAGAGTTCCTTTCTCTGGAACTACGGGGCAGAGCCCAACTCCTGAAAAACACCCCCACACCATAATCCCCCTCCACCAAACTTTACATTTGGCACAATGCAGTCAGACAAGTACCGTTCTCATGGCAACCACCAAAGCCAGACTCGTCCATTGCTCTGTGGTTTTACATGACCTACCGACTTGTGGCTGAGTTGCTGTCATTCCCAATTTTTTCCACTTTGTTCTAATACCACTAACAGCTGACTGTGGAATATTTAGTAGTGAGGAATTTCATGACTGGACTTATTACTCACACTGGAATTCACTGAGCTCCTGAGAACGACCAATTCTTTCACAAATTTTTGTGGAAGCAGTCTGCATGCTAAGGTGCTTCATTTTATACACCTGTGGCCATGGAAGTGACTAGAACACCTGAATTCAATTATTTGAACAGGTGAGTGAATACTTTTTGGCAATATAGCATACATTTTTCGTTTGTTGTGCCTATTGTATATATGTTACATATATTTTTTAGATTCACCTAATTCAATTTGCACTACTTTCTACCAATTTAATCTTTATTTTATTCCTCCTGACTCTTCGTTTTTATTCCAACTATATTTTGATGGTCTTTTGCAGCAATTTACCAAGTCAAATTCCATGTATGTGTGAATGCAGTTGGTAATAAACACCAACTCTGATTCTGTTGTATTTCTTGAATAAAATTATGGATCTTTTCAAGAAAATTGCATTTTAAAGCTCACTCTTATGTGAATCTGAGGGCTCTAGTATGAGTATTGATTGACAGTGATAAATCCGTGATTGGTGATTTTTGTTTTATCACATTGTCTTGATGAAATGAGATGTTAGCAGACCTTCATTATGACCTTTAGAGAAAGTTACAGCTTCTTGTTAGTTTACTGACAAATGTAACAAATTTCTGCTTCTTTTGTTTTTTTAACAGTAGCATCTGGGTACGGGCGTATCGATACTGCAGTACTGAAGTATGAATTCTTTTGAAATTACTCACTTGATATCAAGAACTTCCACAAAGTATTAATACCAAATCATTTCTCTAGAAAATGTATACCTGTGTTCTTTTTTAAAACCTTTTTTGTTCTGTTTTGTTTTTTTGCACAAAAGCTTCACGTTAAACACACCTTGACAAGTTCTGGTCAATATCGCATGTCTTCTTTAAAGGGATAGTTTGTTTTTTTTTGGAGTGGGGTTGCGTGAGGTACATGGCATAAGCCTGAACATGCGCCACAATGTCACAGCTCAGTTCTCTCTGTTGAGAAATCTTGGGACAGATGCTAATGCTATACATTGCTATACATGGTGCCAGATTCTCTGCAGAATTAAAATAATTGTGGGAGAAAACAAGCCACTAAAACAGTGTGGGGTTATCACACTCTACAATCAGTTTGCTGATATCCTCTTAATTTTCCAACACACAGCTGCTTTGATTAGGCACTATTTTGAGACAAGGAGAGAGAACTGAGCTGTGACACAGCTGTGACATGTTCAGGCTCATGCCATGTACCTCACACAATCCCACTTCAAATAATCCCAAACTATCCCCTTAATGTGCTTTGATAATTAAAAAAGAGAAAAATCATAAAAACCATATATGCATTATTGGTATTGGTATCAGTGTCAGTATCAAGAAATACAAGCAACATGTAAAAAAAAGTTGGTTTTCCAATCACTAGTAGCGCCCGATCAGGAGCAGCCAAAGGTCAACAAGGAAACAAGATAAGTGACCTGCTATTTCACAAAAGAATTAAAAGGAAATTTAGAGAATTCGATGTTACCCATTTTAACAAGGAGGCTTTAGAGAATTATATTTAGATGTGAAAAGACTTGTTCTTACATTGATCCATGTGATTCTAATGTTTTGATTTTTATTTTTAGTGTCACCTCACTTTCAATACATCATTACAGCACACATACTGTCGTAGCCAGGGTTGTCTAAAATGCAGAAATTTTACTGGGCAGGCGAGCAACTGTGAATGTATATGTACTGTAAGCAAGTAGATAGACCAATTAGCATTGCCAAACCTAGGCAGAGGGGAAATCTTATCACAGTAATATCATACCAAGGAGAAACCAGCACACACTGATATTAAACCCAAAATGCAATTTTTACTGCCCATGTTTGAACACTGTAAGTAAATAATCTTAACCGTTTTTTTTGCAGAAGATGACCCAAAAGCATCGCTTGTGAGTGAACACACAGAGCTAGGTTTATAAAAATACCCATCTACATACGGACATGGCCAGAGAGAGTCATGAGCTGAGGCTTGTTGTCTTTCTTTTGCAATTCACTCAATACTGAAGCAGTAGCAGTGTGAGCTTAAGTGTTTTTCTCAAGGAGACACAGACAGCTTTGTTGATTGCTGCTCTGATGATACAAACTAACAAACAAAAAACTTAATCATCTGATCCTTTAACTATTTTCTTCTTATTTTAAATGCAAGAATTCAGGTCAGTTGTGCTCAGTTAATGAAAACAGTCAAAATTAATTTACAGCCCCTCAGAATGGTAAGAGGTTGTCATTGCCAAAGTCAGTTTTGATTTGTTGGTTTCGATGACTGCAGTCCTAACTCATCTTGCACTCTCACCGTGAAAACCACAGGGTCAGAACCATCTCACCAAGCTTTTAGGAGATTGGAAAGGTAAATCTGCTTTGCATCATTCCATCAGATGAACCTTCATAATCAACAACTCTCTTTGATATGTGACCAAGAGCAGCCCATGTCACTTGGCCTGTAATATACAGCATAAAGCGGGAAGCAATAAAAAGCTCCACATCTAACAGTCAAAAGGGTCTTGCTAAGAGGGGGGTCTCTAATGCAGTTGTTTGTACAGTTGGTGTTTGTAGCACTTAACAATTTTATGTATTTACGTGTTGCCTTCAGGGAGCAGCCTCGTCTGATGGCATGACATGCTTTCTTCTTTACTGCAAATAACAAATGACACAGGCATTTCTCCTAATTGTGACCTTTTTTCTTGAATGAACCCATAGATCATTGGCTTGATTATGTCATTAGAGTAGCACTGCATTGTTAATTAAGAGAGTTACGATGAGTGATTTAAGCTTCACTGATACACAGTAACACAAGGTCTATATGTGTCTGCTCTTGGGCTGATCTAATCAGGTTCTCTGCAAAAATGATGCAAGGCTTGAGTAATGCAGAGCCACTGAATAACTATGGGGCAGCACTCAGTTACAACCAGTTCACAGCAGTTCATTTCTCAAAGGACTGGATCTTGGTTTTCATGGAGGAACTTGTGTAAAAAATTTTGTTTTACCCACATGGCATCAGATATCTGCCTGGTTAGATGACTCTGCATTAATCACTTGAACAAATTCCAAAGTGGAAATATTACAAACCCCAATCAAATGAAATGGGGGGCTGGCAACCATCACAGATGCTGGCTTTTGAACTTTGCGCTAAAATAAACCTGGATGGTCCTTTTCCTCTGTAGCCAGAGAACACAAGGCCTGTGATTTCCAGCAGAGAAGCTGGTGGCATTTTTGGGCCATTGATGCATTGCTTTCTGCAAGTTTTAACTTGCAATTGTAGATGTAGCAATAAACTCTGTTAAATGACATTGGTTTTCCAAAGTGTTCCTGAGCCCAAGTGGTACTTTACAGAATGATATTAGTTTTTAATGCAGTGATGCTTGAGGGATCGAGGGTCAAGGACTTTTAGAGCTGGTTTTCAGCCTTGTCGCAGAGATTTCTCTGTATTTTATGAATCTTTTAATCGGACTTTCATATCACTCAAAATCAACCAAAAATGCAAGAGAGTGCTAGGCGTGGACCAAAGATGTTAGGTATGAAAGTAACCTGAGTGTCTTTCTCAAGGACACTTTGGCATGGGGCAACCAGAGCTGGGCTCATCCCTTGACCCTATGAGAATGACTGTTGAGGAGAAGACCCTCTCATTTTTGTTGCGTACATGTGCATGGGCAGACCAAGTACACTGTATCGATCAGTGTCAGGAAGAGGAATTTTTTGCCAGATGTAATGCTTTTCTTGGATGATAAGAGTGATATCGAATAACAGCAACAACAACAAAACACTTATTAATCATTAACACTGTGCATTAAACTTTGGTAAAAACTTTAGTGCAGATTCTGCCACTTAAAGCTTCTCCACTTTCCCTGATAAGGTCATGACTGGTTCGTGGCAGGCCTGCGACAGGGTCTGCCCACCCTAAAAGTTTTGAATTGTAGACTTCAGGCCATGTTCATGTGAATTTAGGGTGTAAAGTTTCCTCTCTGTTGATTTGACAGTTACTAATAACCAAGGAAAAGGCTAGGACTACATTTGAGGTAAGCTCTATCTCAGGGAGATATCCTGCAAATGCATGAATGACGATGTTTTCAAAGGAATTAGGCACTTGGACGGTTGACTGTTAATCGGCTGGTAACTGGCTGGAAGTTGGCTGGCAGCTGGCTTTGAGGGGAAAATTTAAGCGGCTAGATCAGTAAGTTGATGATATAAAATAGGTGTGAGATAGAATAGGAAAATGAAAGGGAAATGCAGTAGGTTTATTGATTTTTATTGCATGTACACCAAAGAACATGTCCTAACAGATGTAGTAAAATGTCACAAACAGGGCTCCAATTAGGTGGAGTTAAGGCTTCATCTCACACAAGGAGGCTACAGTCTCCAAGCTCCACTTTCTCTTAAATCCACTGTCCTGTCAAAAATACATTTTACTAAAAGCCCCAAAGGATTATTGTTAACAAAAATGTCATAAACAAAAAAAAAATCCTAGAACTAAACCATGCGTTAAAAATACTTTTTAGCCTCAGGCAGAGAAAAGAAAGTTCAAAAATATCAGGATCTCATCCATTCCTCACATATATGTGGGTGAACACGGCATCGTCATGTGAATGCATTTATCAGAGCATTAACAAGCCATTAACATGCTGGCAGTGCACCTCAACATGAATATCAGAGTAGTCATCAGTGATAATGAGTTCTCAGATGGATGGAGACCTGTCAGAGCTGGTGACATCCACTCCCCCTTCCATGTAAAGCATAAAGGGTTCAGCAGCCTCAAGAGCCCAGTGGGTGTCCATGGCAATGCTACTGAACTGCTCTTTTACCTCAAAGATGAAAATGCATAGCAGATCCTGCACATCCTTGTAACAGTTGTCAATTATGCATAAGCTCTCGTTTTCAGACATAAAGGGATGACAGAGTCTGACAGAACAGTGAAAATCAGCCCATCTTCTCTGCTTCATGTGGATATTTATTACACGGAGTGATAATAGTGTCAGAGTGAATCAATCATCTGACAACATATCGATAAATGGACTGATATGATAAAGAGAAAAATTTAGCGCTGCTGTGTATGGCTGCTGATAGCAATCCTTCATTATTTGATACCATGGTGTGACCAAATACATAACCTTTGTGATCTTCCTTCCTCCCCTAAAGAATGTGAAAAAAATGCATTAATATTTTGTTTGGGGCTGAAGACAAAAGGCATTTTTTCCTAAAATTTTAGCTAACTTAAGATATATTGGACATCATTGACAAACGGACAGTTCCTCCTGATTTTTAACATCTAAAGACAGCCATACACTGATTTCACCCCCATTTTGACCCTAATTTCATGGCACATGACTAACTCTGAAGTCAGGGTAGATTTCAGCCTGGCTGTGCATCATTTGTCATGCGGTGTACACAGAGACACAACAGCAGATCACAGTCCGACCTGAGTGAAACCCATGGCTCCTGAACTGTTGGACAGATTTCTGACATGTTTGATATTCTGGCAGTGTTGCCAAGTCACTTATTATAAGTGAATTTGGGCATGTTTTTCTCTGAAGTCACTTGTGAGTTGCGTTTTTTTGGGCTTATTTTTTTAATGTGTAGTTGCCTACATGGGCTTGCTTTTCTTTTTGTGTGAATCCCCCCTGATTATCTCCCAGCTCCCCACAATAAAGCAAGACAAGCTTGCGGTAGGTAATTTGTCCTTTCCGCAACTCTATGTCCTCGTTATCACGCCCACCTGAGTCGACTCGGCAGGCCTCCAAACACACCCACATGTGTGGCACATGCACAACTACTCCGGAGCCATAGTTTCTTTGCTTGTAAATATTGGCAATTGCAGGTTGCCTGTTTTTTGGCTTGTTCCAAATGTGCAGTTGCTCATTTGGGCTTGTTGTGCCCCCAAACCTGAGAGGGATCTGATGCATGCTTTACAATCAATTTAAACTCAATTAAGTAGTTGCACAAAATATTTTCTCCCACTCTAAACAATAATGTAAATTTAACAGTAAAGAGAGGGGCAAAACTGATGTTTCCATCAAAATGAATCTCTATAGCCAGAGCTAAATTTTTTTCTAATGTAGATATTATTGTTTTCACCATAATAAAGCTGTAAAATATCAACATAAAACTTAGATGAAAGCCTTACTATGTCTGTTTGGTTACAAAAATCAAGGTTAGGCAGACTGTAGAATGATAATGGAGTTAAAAATATATATAGTAGCCCCTCCCTTCACTTCTGTATAAAGAAAATAATTTTCCACCTCCAAAGAAAAGGATGTTGAATAAGTAAATTAAGAGCAAATAAGAAAAAAAAGTGACTGTGAAATTGAAATAAAATGTTAGATTTATTTAAATTTATAAATCTCAAAGCCCCAAAATTGTTATCAAAAATCTATAGGCTACTGGTCAAGACAGAAGATTCAATCTCACTCCCAACGCTCAAGTGGGAAACAGATTTATCCAGTAATTTTGATAATAACTTTAGGTCACAAGTCTGTTCAAATACATTCAAAATGACTAAAAATTCAAACCTGCAACTTATACAGTACAAAATTATCCACAGAATCCAGTACACGGGACAAAGGATGTTCAAGATGGGCCTAACGCAATCAAGTATTTGTTCACATTGCACCAATAACATACCAGATGACTATTTACATGCTGTGTGGTCCTGTACACCAGTTCAGAAGTTTTGGCTCCGGCTGTGTGAGGACCTTTCAGTATGGTTCAAGTGTAATATCCCTGCATGCCCCAGACTGTGCCTTCTAGGGAACCTGGATGACACCGTCATAGACTCTAACTTGAAACACTTAGTCCTCACTGCCCTATGCATCGCGAAGAAAACTATTCTCTTAAATTGGAAAAGCAAAAATAATCTATCTTCCAACCAGTTTAAAAACCTTCTATCAGATTACATCAGCAATGAGATAATGTCTGCCTCTTCTAAGCATGAATTGGAGGATGTTAACTCTCTCTGGTCCCCTGTGATTAGCTCCATCACTTAGCTGGGTGATAGGTAGTGATCTCGCTGCTACGGGTGGTTTGGCGTGGGCTGGGGGGGGCTGACAGCCGCTGGCCTGCTGGTGGTCTCGTGGGGTGTAGGGCTGGGTGGCTGTTGCGGGGGCGGCGGCGAGTCCGGCTGGGTTTGGGGGGTGGGCTGGGGGGGGGGGCGGGGGGACGCCGGCCCCGGGCTGGACGGCTGGGCAACTCCGGCCGGTGTGGGGGGGCAGGTTGTGGGCTCCGGTGCCTGGGGGCTGCCCTCCATCCTCGGGGGGGGGGGGGGCTGGGCCAGGCCGGGGGGGGCATGGGCCTGCCCGGGCTTGCCTCCAGAGGGGCGGGTCGGGGTGCGCCTCTGGCGTCCGTCCGGTACTCTTGGGACCATGGAGCCCACGTAGCGGGATGGGATGGGTGGAGGGGCTTGGGGGTGGGGGTGGGGGATGGGTGGGGGGGTTCATGGGCCAGCGGGCCTGGGGGATCCAGCCCTTGGACTGTTGCGTGAATGTCTGTATATGTATGTACGTATATATGTGTGTGTGCGTGTGTAGGGACAATTGGATGTAGGTTTGTGTGTGTCTATGTGCATATATGTTTATGGGTGTATGTATACGTGTATGTCCTTGTATGTGTGTATATGTGTATGTATATATGTATGTGTGTATGTGTATGTATAGATGTGTGTGTGTATATATGTATGTCCCTCTTCTCTCTCCAGGATATGGCACGTGTGCATTGTCCGGGGTGTGCCGGGCTCTCTGGCTCCTGCAGCCCTCGGCTCTGGGCCTGGGGGGTCCTGGGCCCCCCCTGCCCCTGGGGGGTCCCGGGGAACGGGGGTGCCTATTGCGGCCATGGGCAGCTCACCCTCTGGAGGGAAGTTCTCTTCCCTCCGGTCTTACCTCGCCCCACGGCCCTAGCTTCCCCGCTCCTCCACACACCCACACACTTAGGACCTTGAGTGGCATGCCCGCCAGGTGCAGTGGAGGGGTCCTTAGAGACCACTCCTACTGCACCCTGATGGAACTTGCTCCTCAGTTTTAATTGCACTTAGACATCACTACATATTACCTACTACACTACAAAATATACACACAGGGCCTTGGGGGGACAGGCCGGATGGTGTATGGTGGGCGGGGCTCTTCAGGCTGACCACCTGGAGGGCGTCGCCTCCAGAACCGTTTGGTCGTCTGCCCCCCAATTTTAACCATTTTTTTTAAACTGCATTAGGAACACAACCATCACCTACTACTGAGCGGGGGAGCTGGGGCAGGGGGGCCCTTTCCACACCCCCGTTTCCTGGGTGCGCCCTGGGGCACGGGGTAGAGGGGACCCACTGGCTTGGGCTATGGGCTGTCGACGTGGCTGGGACCCGGTAGCGCCCTGGGGGTGTCCATGGCCCTCTGTCCTGGAGAGGGTAGGGGGAAAGAAAACTTTGTTGGGTGGATTTGCAGTGCGTGTGAGTGCATGAGTGAATGAGTGTGTGGGTGCTAGGGGCTTGGTGACTTCAGGCCGACGCTGGCCTCTGGACCTGAAAATAAAAGGGGGGGGGGCGGGGATTGTGATCGGGCCTGGACGGGTTGGGGGTCAGGGGTGGGGCAGGGGCCGGGGCTCAGGGGAGGTTAGATCTGGGGGGGGGGGGGGATCTCCATGGTCCCCAGGGTCTGGCCGGGGGGCGCATCGGGCGGGTGCCGGCCCGCAGTGGGTGGCTGTCTGGGCTGGTTCTGTCCTCCTGGGTGCCCGGCTGGGCCCTCCCCTGCGGGGGTGGGTGGGTTGTCCTTGGGCTCGCGGTGCCCATCTCCTGCCCCCCTGCACTCGATCGGGGGCCCAGCGTCTGGCGGGGCCTGTGGGCCTCAGCCCCCTGGGCCCCTGGGGCCCTTACCCCGCAGAGTCAGGTGTCTACCTCCCGCTTCTCCTTGCCTCTTCTCCCGGCCTTCTCCTTGGTTGGCGCGCTCCTGGCTCTGTGGCAGGCTGCCTTTGCTCCGCGCTCTGTCGTGGCGGCTGGCTGCATGGCGCTGGGGGGCCCTCTCAGTGTACATCTGGCCCCTAAAGGCAGTGGGGCTACATCTGCATGATCACTCCTTTGCATGATCACTAAACACAAAGCACAACTTGATCCGAACAATCTGCACTCTCAGCCATGCCCCTACAGATGCCGATATCTGTATGTTTATGTATATATGTGTCTATGTATGTATATATATATACATCTATAATTGTTGTTGCTGTGCTCATTGTTGCTAACGATCTCTCCAGTTCTTCTCTCCTCAGGTGCTCCTTGTGTTTGTAGTGTCAAAGACCTCAGGATACTGTTTCTTTTCAGGTTCAGCAGCTGGTTGTTTGGTTCTCCTGTTTGTATGCATCTGCTCAGTTATTGTGGTTGTTCTTTTCTGTTTTGTTGTTTCTCTCTCCCTCTCTGTCTATTTTTCTTCCCTCTCTCTTATCTATCATCACTCTTGTCTGGTCAAGCAATAATCTTCCAACTTGGCAGTATACGGTGGGGGGAAAATAAATAAATAAATAAATAAAAATAAAAAATTAACAAAAACACTAATAAAAAGTTTCACTTAAAACTCAAGGGGAGCCTTATATACAAATGGCTCCTCTTGGCAAAGTAAATGTGTTCTGCACAAAATGGCAGCCAGACCATAATTCTGCTGTTGCAATGCTGGACACGACAAGTTAAAAAAAAAAAAAAAAAAAAAAAAAAGAAATAAAATGTTAGATGAAAATAAAAACACGCTTTATGAAGATTTCTATTTAAAAAAAAAAAAAAAGCACTATATCACAATGGGAAAAAAAAAGATGGTGGTTGCTTGTTCTGGGTGTATTTCAGTAGAAAATTCTGGTAAACCTGTATTCTGGTTGTACAACTGCTTTAACTCACAGTGGAAGCAATTAGAACTGATCTGAGATCTTTATTTTCTTTGAGCTGTCAGACAGCAAGAAAGTCTGTGTGTTATGTGTTCCATATACAGATGAGCAGGGGGAAAAAAAAGGAAGGCGCTTCAGATGATGCTGAAGTACTTACCTACTTGCATGAATGTCTCATTCTGATTTCACCTGTACGATGGGTGTACAGGTGTATGACCATCAGATCATACATTATGAGCACGTAAATTGTTCACATTGGTCATGCGGCATATTCAGCCACACGGTGAGAGTGGAAATTCCACCACAACTGACGTATTATGGTCTTGGAACCGCAGTGTATAAGTGGTTTTAGCCAGGCTGAAAGATCACACTCTTGCTGTGTGTAGTACTTGAGATGTTGCAGACCTGAGACCTTTCAAAATTCACAGAGGAACAAGGGTCTGTAGGGCTGCACAACACATCATTTTTTTCCACTTTACATTGCAAAGTATTTTTATATTATGCATGATGTAACAGGGTCAAATATTCACCTGTATTTTTCTATACTGTTGTTATAATGACTCAATATTACTGCGCAATTTTCTGTCTTTTGTCAACCCAAAAAGCCTCCTCCATCCATGATGCTCTTGTGTTTAAAGTTGCAGCCCTTCCTTCCTTTTATTTCTTCTTCTGTGATTAATTGTAAATTTACCTCTTGCTCCCTCCTCTTGCATCTTTTCCTTGTATCTGGGGGCACAACAACATGACAATCTTACTCTCCATTCAGATCTCCGTTCAAACTCAGAAAAAAAATGGATTATCTGGAGTTCCTTAAAATTAAATTTACCGATTATCCTGTGGTGTGAGGTCTGTTAAGAGTCATTTTATACTCGTGGCAGAGGATCTGGGCCACTCTGACTTGAAATTCGAATTGTTTATCCTGTTTAATATTTTCGATTAAAAGTCCTAATGTGTATAGAGTGCACCAAGGACAGCCGAACACGTCCTCTGTGTTTTGTCACATGGACCAGAGCAAAGCCAATCAGGTAGCAAGCCGGCTGAAGCAGGAAGCAAATGTAGCCATGGCAACGAGAGTAAAAGCAAAGCATTAAGTTAGATGGATGTCAAAATGGAGGTCCTACTCATTGATTTGTTGAGGAAACAAGCATCTAAACAGTGTAACCTGTAAATTACATATATATAACAAACTGGTAATGAGAGGAGCAGGATGGAAATCACAAGCACACATGATGTCAAAGAAAGCTACCCACTAGCCACATTTGGCCTCTTGATGTTGTCTGCCATGTTTATTCACTTCTGAAGTTCACAAGCTGCGAGAGCAGAGGTGCTGGCTCAACACACATTACAGAAACAAAAGTGATAAATCTGATGTTATCTGTCTTCATGTGTGGGCTCTCTCACTGTTTCAAAACCAGTTAATATTTTAAAAATCTTGATACATACCAGGCCTTATGGGAGAGGTGGGTGTCCATCCTTATGTCTGCTTTTTATCTACTTCCATCTTTGTATTAAATGTTACATTTCGTGCACTGTTTTGTTCCCTGTGGTATTTTGGTGTATATTCCTAGCTTTTGGTATGTAAATATGTATAAGAGTTCATGTATGAATATCAATTTTTACCAGTCATACATGTAAGGTTGCCAGGCACAGCTAGTAAAGCTAGCTTATGTACACTTCACATTAAGATAAGTTGCTGTACTTATAATCTGTACAGGGTCTGGAGCTGGTGGGAAAAGTTCATGGAGGTTTTGTCACGTGCTTTCTCTTGCCAGAGAAAAAAACGTGGCCAAAGAGAGAATTCCAGTGTCCTTTTATTATTCCCCATCATGACAACACAACGCAGAAATGCCACTGGTTACACATTAGGGCACCTGGTTGGCTTCTCTGGTACTGTTTTGAAATGGTTCAACTCTTACCTGACTGATCGAAACTTCTTTGTAAGTTTGGATACATGTTCCTCAGGAACCCATGAGATAAAGTGTGGGGTCCCCCAGGGGTCAATTTTAGGTCCAACTCTTTTTAATCTTTACATGCTTCCCCTGGGGGATGTCATCAGGAGGCACGGCATCAGCTTCCATAGTTATGCGGATGATACCCAACTGTACATCGCCGTGTCTCCAGATGACACAGGGCCTATTGATGCCCTTTTTAACTGCGTTTTAGATATAAAGTCATGGATGGCAGCGAATTTCCTACAGCTCAACCAGGACAAAACAGAGGTCTTAGTCATTGGCCCTGAAGGCCAGAGAGAGAAACTTTTACCAAAACTCCAAGACCTTAAACCAACAAATTCTGTAAAAAATTTGGGCATGATTTTTGACTCTGAGCTTTCTTTTATTCCACACATCATGAATATAACTAAGATTGGTTTCTACCATCTCAAGAATATAGCCAGAGTCCGCCCGTTTCTCTCTCAGGCCAGCACGGAGGTGCTGATGCACGCTTTTATCTCTTCTCGTTTAGATTATTGTAATGCCCTGCTCTCTGGTCTTCCCAAAAAGAACATATCCAATCTCCAATTATTACAAAATTCAGCCGCACGAGTGCTGACGAGGACCAGAGGGTGGGAGCATATTACTCCAGTTTTAAAATCGCTGTATTGGCTCCCCATGCGCTTCAGGATCAATTTTAAGGTTCTTTTATTAGTTAATAAATGTCTTAACGGCCTCAGGCCTACTTATTTATCTGACCTGTTTTTACCGTATCAGCCCTCGCGGACCCTGAGGTCCTCTGGCACCGGCCTTTTAACCATACCAAAAGTTAGAACTAAGACACACGGGGAGGCGGCTTTTAGTTATTATGGTCCCCGATTGTGGAACAGCCTGCCGGAGAATCTCAGGGCTGCAGAGTCTGTTGATACTTTTAAAAAGAGGCTCAAAACCCACCTTTTTACTCAAGCTTTTAATTGATTTAATTGACTTATTTATTCCTTCAATATTTATTCTTATTCTACTTCATAACTTATTTATTCCATAATTTATTTATTATTGTAGTTGTCCTTCTTATTATATCTAATTCTTAGTTTTTTACTTTATTTTTGTTATCCATTTTATGCTATTTTATCTGTCTTTTTTATGTCTCCCTTTTCTTATATTTTTATGACTGTTTTATTCAGATGGTTTTTAGCTCCAGTGTTTCCTCATGGGGGCTCTCCACGCTAGGAGCTGCTCCTGGTCCACTTCTGGGGCCGCTGCCGATGGATGGCTCCACCTGCGTGGCTGGAGGCCCCTGCACTGTGGTGTGGGGCCTCGTGTCTGCGCGGGGTGGGGAAGTCTCCGGCTACGCTCCTCGTGGGCCGGGAGCCCTCCTCAGCATTGATAGTCCCCAAAGGTGGCTTATCCCTTACCTCAGACCTCGGTGCCCATCCATGTCTCTCTTTTACGATAGCTCGTGTGAATGTGTGTGTGTATGTGTGTGTGGGTGCAGGTCTGTGTGTGTGTGTGTGTATGCTGATGTCAACGAGTGTGTGTCTCGATATGTCTCTATATTTTTTGGGGGTGGGATGGACGGGTTTGTTGTTTTTATGTTGTTTTTAGCCTCTGTGAGGCACTTTGTGTTGCTTTTAAGTATGAAAAGTGCCTTATAAATAAAGCTTGATTGATTGATTGATGGATTGATAGAATAAAACTTATATTAGAGATGAGTCACAAATCAGACAAAGCATGTAGACATCAATCCCACAGCAAATTGATATGTTTAAATACAAACCTAACCATTGTTACATAAGAACAATGACACATTATAAAGGGACAGCAGAAAAGACCACCTTGATGACACAAATGATTAGAATCATCAAAACAGCCTCAAATAAAATACCTTATTTTGACATTTACACATTTGACACTGTCCCCAAAAGGAACTAATGCATAGGCAGCCTGACTTGCAGTTGAATAATGATTGTTACAACTTGACATCTAACTTTGCAAAAATCCATGAAAAGACCTTCAGAGAAAAGTCTGAATTAACAATGAACGTTTAAAAATAGCTTTTTATTTGTTCCTACAGATACAGGGTTTGTTATATGTATGAGCAATGGGTCAGGGAGCTCTGGCCTGAATGGGGAGTGGGAGCAGTAAAATAATAGTAAAAAAATTGGCCTTGAATTCGTTGAATGCTAAGATGGCTTTATTCTTTAGGTCTATTTTGCTACCCTGGATCCTTAAGACAAAGCATCTAAATCAGCTCATTTAGGCCTCTCTCAGTCTGTAAAATAGCCTCACTTGCTCTGAATCTGCAGTAATTTCATGGCCTGTTGAACCTATTTTGGGTCAATTTCACTTCAGTGATAGTGCACATTGTATAATCTGCAGCTGCTTTATAATGAATGTTCAGATATAAAAAGGAAATATAT
Organism: Cetoscarus ocellatus; assembly: GCA_037902135.1. NCBI lineage: Eukaryota > Metazoa > Chordata > Actinopteri > Labriformes > Labridae > Cetoscarus > Cetoscarus ocellatus. Next base: position 261,325 of record JBAMNC010000763.1, read on the forward strand.
GGACTGTTCTCATAATAAGTGTTAATTTTTCACTTATCAGTAGACCACACAGCCCAACACACAGAGGTCTTTTCTGTCTAAAATGGCCTGCACTCCAACACTGTTGGAAAAATACACAGAAGAAGAAGGTGCATAAATATGAATAAAGGCTAGCTGTCAGCCTCCTAATGAGGTTAGTGAGTAATGGGCTGCTACATGGTTGTTTGTCACTCTTTGACATGAAGCATGTGGACAACTTCATCTAATCCAACTGTATCTATTAGATCCTGCTGCTCCAAACTGCTGGTGATCCATGGGAAATATAATGACTTCCGAGTGGTCCATTGATTTATTGATGGGTCTGATGCTAAAGCCTCACAGCATGGAGAGCTGCAGACTGTCCATAATATAGACACACTGTCCACAGTGGTTGAGAAAAAATATTGACAAAAAAACCCCCTTAAAAAATAGACGCTGGAAATAAACTTTTTCCTGGTAGACTGTTTTGACCTTGTATTTTGTGAATACCTTTCGTAATTTAAGGAAAATCTGGTTAGGTTTAAGCTTTTTAGTGCATTTTTACCTCCGGCAAGTAGGTTGTGTTTTCACCAGAGTCTGTCTGTTTGTTTGTTTGTTTTTTTTTTGTCTGTTTGTCTGCTTGTTATTACACAAAAACTACTGGATGGATTTACATGAAAATTTTACCAGAGGCGTGGTTTGGTCCAAGGAAGAAGTCATTATATTTTGGTGCTGATCCGATTCAGATTGACACCACAAAAAAAACATTGGAGTTTTTAAGGAAATCCCATAACTTAACACTGGACTGTATTTTGTCCCACCCACAGTACCATCCATTTGGTTACACACTCTGGTTACACGCAGCCAATCCGCAGTGAAAGCTGTGCATGCAGTTCTGCTCACAGACATAGTGGAGAGGAGGAAATGTTTTGCCAATGGAGAAAGCCCGGCACTGTTCCTGGAGCCTTGGTTTCTAAGATAAATTAAGGCAGCAGACTCTCCTGTAATTGTAATAAACATCCCAGTCCTCTACAACTCACAACTACTAACATTACTGTGAGCCCATTAATGTTATTCAAACAGAGGCGGCAGCCTCCGAACATGCCTGTTAATCACTCGAAACAAGGTTGCTTATAATGTCAATATGGAAATAGTCCATCATAGCAGAAGTCTGTGTGTGTGCGAGTGTAAAAACCTAACCCCCAAATTCCACATAGAGCGAACGCGCTGCACACCAAAGCGCCGTGATTTTGCTCTGACCGACAGGCTGGCGACATCGCCATCTGGAAGTGCTATGGCGCGCACAACACCAACTTCTGTACAAACAGCAGCAAACTGGTTTGGTCATCAAGTTACAAGACCCACTACTAACTAGGTCACTCTATTGGATGATATTTATATCAACAATAATCACAATTCTTGCAGATTGATATTCTTCATTCCACAATGTGCGTATAAAATATATACAGGACTATAATGTTGGGTGGAAATCACAATTTATGGTGGAACTGAGCTGATTGGCGGAGGTCTGCGCTCTCTGTGTGCTTTTCTAGTTATTGTTTTTTTTAATTGTACTAACAATTTCAAGCGTTCATGGTAAGAAAAATAACAATTATTTGAATAGAAATTTTCAAAAAATTAATTACAAAGCAGTTTACAAGCAATTAAGCCAAAAAGACAGCAATTGAAATAATATTGTGAAACACAAAACCTAGTAAAACACACAACTAAGAAAACAGAGCAATAGAATTAAAAATCAGCAAAAAGCAAGTCTAAAATGATGAGTATTTCCAAGTGATTTAAAGGATGTCAGTGTGTCAGCTTCCCTGATCTCCTTAGGCAGGTAAGCAGTGACCAACCGGAAGACCTCAGTTCACATGAGATTTTGTCTATCAGATAGCTTGCGTGTTTCACTAGCAAAACTTGGCATTGCTGGCTTTATGTAGCTAATCTGTACAAATCTTTACTTGATGAGGTAGGATTTATGGCCTTGGTAACAAATGAGACAAATGTTTGTTTGAAGAGTTCAGACATGGGATTTTGGATATATGTGGCCTGTATTTTGCAGCTGTTTGATATCACAGAAAAACTATAATCTAATTGGCACCCAAAAATAATGAGAAGATCATATTTACACAAAGGCATATCATCAAACCCCGAATAGTCACGATTGGTTTTGACAATCTGATGAAAAACCAGAATACACTAAGGTAGCGGTAAACCATGAAATGTTGTCACATCCACAAAGAATCTCAGTGTAAAACCTTATTGGTGTTTAAGTGTACTGGGAAGCCTTCTCCCAGAAGACCATAAAACCATATATGATTATTTTGTTCGTTTTGCCAAAGCTAAGTGAATTTAGAGAACAGTCAGACACAAAGCTAATTTCCTATATATTGAGCCAAATTACTCTTTCATGACTCCAGCTGGTCCAAATTTCAGCAGTTAGGAGCTTAACCAGCTCAGGAAAGTGCAACCACATCACCATCCATCTTAACCTCTTAACCCCCCTACCACTGGCTACAGGTAAAGAACAAAATCAATATCTAGCTTTACTATCAGAGGCTGAGAAAGGTCGAGTCTGAAGAACATTGAATAACACATGGGACTTGCTGGCCTCTAAGTAGCTGGAAACAGTCCTAAGCATCTTTTTCAAGGTTTTTCATGCTAGCCATGAACCTGAAGAGTGCTTAATGCAGAGCGTCCTCTTTAACACAAGTGTAGCAAAGAATAGAACAAAAAACACATAAATACACCACAACTGTGTTGGTTTCCACTGGATTTACAGTTTAAAAACTGGTCATGGGTTAGTTTGGGTCTTAAAAAAATGAAAAATAAAAAGTCAAGTTACATTTTGAATTATGCCCCTGGTACCTTAAGGGCATGAGTTTGATGCGTTTTATCATATTAAGTTAAAGTTAAAGCATTTCTGCTGGATTGTTATCTGTTAAGTGCACTGACAGAGGGGAGTAGGGGTCTCTGAATCAGTCAAAACATCAAGTCCAATATTAACCTTCTGTCCTTTTTTTAACAATCAGCAACAAGATTGTAAAACTATATAAAATTATCTTACTATAGTTACTTCTTTAATTTTCAGCTGCTCTACTTTGCAAGTTCACCATGGATTTTAAATCAGTACTATGAGCTCTTAACAATACTAAACATCAATCAATCAATGTAGCTCAGGGCTTGGGCTGGGGACCGGAGGGTGGCCGGTCTAAGACCTGATAGAAACATACTTGGATGTTGGTTTGGTAGCTGGGGAGATTCAAGCTTCCTGCTGTGTGTTACTGATGTTTTATGTACTACATTTATTTTAAGATTGTAAACACTTGTACAAATGTACAGCTGAAAGGGGTTGTGTCCCCTGTCTCTGGGGCATCGGGTTTGCACCCCTGTGCCCTTAAACTTCATCCCACATAAAAATCTCTATGAATAAGTAAGGTTAACATTCTGGTGGTGCAGACGAGTCGTCAGGAATGATGAATGGCGAAGTGCCGACCCAGCATGTGCTCCCAAACCTGACCTGAAAAAATCAGTCAAACAATCAATCTTTAGTTGTATAGCAGGTTTATTAAAAAAAAATAATGCAGCACAAAGTGCTTTACATTGAAGAAGACAAATGTATAAGTGAAGGGAGATACAAATTAAAAATACCAAAGCCGTCATTCACCTTTCCAAACCCAAAGCCATCAAAACAGCCATCAAAGTCATATTTCTTATTCCTTGTGCCATGACCAACATCCCCTAAAACATTTCAATCTTAACTTTTTGAGTTATCTTGCTACCAGACAGACAAATAAACAAACAGGCAAACACCATAACATAACTTCCTTGGCAGAGGTAATAATCCAAAGACGCATTGAAACTCATCTCATCATCTTTTTGTCAAGGCAACCAGCGTGATGCTGAATTCTGGCTTGGCCTACAGAAATATGTCATCCCTGCTCAGCTTGATTGAGGAGGAGAATGGATGCACATGCCCTAATGGTAAACAAAATTTCTGGTGCCAAGACCAAAAGAGTCTAGCCAAGTTGAGCTAGTGCCACCATAAGACAAAAATGTATCCGAGGTGTTTCTGCTGGCCAGCACACTGCTCTCTCTGCGGGATCAGGCCGTCGTAATTTGACAAATCTCTGCAGGCTTTGATCCATGTTGCCCAGTATGTGTTCCCATCTATTATAATGAGCATTAAGACTGCAACTCCACTTACACGCTGATCATCTGAGCATGGGGCACAGTAATAGGGGGAAAAAGGAAAAGAGAAATATACTTGCTTGTTCATCAATCAATCAGTCTCCAATTAAACAGCACTTCATGATCAATTGATTAATGAGAAATAATGAGGAAGGCTCACTGCTGCGTGTAAAATGACAAATGTCGGGCTTGGGAGGGGCACTGCGGCCATCATGCTCTAATCATAATGGACTAATCCATTAACAAGGATTCAGCAGCAGGGGTTCATTAACTGAGGTAGACGTGTGCAGCCCCAACTTTTATCTCACCCCACAAGTCTCTTCAGAGATTGTGTCGCAGCAGCGCCAGTGGAGACAGAGTGTGTTTTGTGATGCACTCGATGGTGTGTGTTTGTGTACGGGTGGATGTAGTATACTCAAATGGCAAGTTTTGAAAGAATTACCAGATGGCTGTGTTCTTAGGGGGAGATTGCCAAGGTTAATGATAATGAAGAATTAACAGGATTGATGTGTAATTAGACTGATGGATGGAGTCACAGGGAGCGCATTTGTGAGAACATGTGAGCACGCACACACTGAAGCACTACCCAGCACCATTACAGGGCCAAATTCCCAGAGGCCTGGTATATATCTCATCTCCAGACATGCAACGTGATTTTAATGTGATGGAGGACACAGTTTAAATGTTATACCATCATCGACGAAATAGATTCTCACCGAGCATGTATGTGAATATACATGAGGACATATTCAAATCATACGTCTCCTCCTTTGAGCGTGCCTTGTCACACATGAATCAAATGGTCCACATTAAGGATCTTCAGGGCAGTGGTCATCAATTGGTCTAGCCTCAGAACCAGTGGCGGCTGGTGCCAAAAATTTTAAGGGGGGCGCAGCTTTGGAGGAAACAAACCAAAGAAGCGCTCCATACTACAGTGAAAAGAAACTAAAGTCAAAACATAATCACAATACAATGCACTATTTGAACAGAAATTTTGCCCTCCTTTCCTTCTGGGCTGCAAATTTCTCAGTGACCCTCTGACTGAAGTCCATCATATCCGTCACCAGTCTCTCTTCCATTGACAGCATGGCCAGTGCATTCAGCCTGTCCTGGTTCATGGTGTTTCTGAGGAAAGTTCTGAGAAGCACCTCAGCTTCTGCAGTGGTCATGGGTGTGGTGATGAGGATCTTTAGCAGAGTGACAGTCTCTGAAAATACCTCTTCAAGATTATTTTCCATGAACAACTGGACAAGATCCACAGCACCACAGCAGGCCTTGAACTCCTCCTTGCTGTAGATTAAGACTGAGCTCTGTCTTTAGCTTGCTTTAGTTGAGCACTGGGTCGGCCTTCAAGGTGCTGCTGAGGGAATCTTCAGGAAACATGGCGTGGTACTATGTGAATCTGTCATTAAGAAATACATAGAAAAGCACATTTATTAGCAAAATTTAACATCAGTATTTACTGAAAAAAAATAAAATAAAACAGCCAAAGTTTAACCTGCTCCAAGGAAATAAAGCTGTAATTTATGGCATTTTCACCATTTTCTGAACATTTCTTGTGTCACCTGAACAGTGTCTTATTTTATACATGATGTCTCATGGCTCAAGATTGTAAACACAAACAGAATCTTATGTACCACTAAACTGATGCTTTAAAACTAAAGGTAAAACTATGTGATATAGTTTTTGGTATAGATTAACTGTAAAAAGTATGAACAAAACAAAACAAAACAAAACAAAAACAAATAAGAAAAAAAATCAGATACAAGCATGCAACACAAGAGGGTTTTCAGCAAAACTACTTCAAATTTTAAAAAGTCAAAAAAATAAACTTTACATTACAGGAGTCTGTTTCCATCTGCTGGAGCTTTTGAATACTTTTACATTGTACCGTTATGTGCAGTATTCAGTCAGCAAAAAACACCAACAGAATGAATAATTTCTGTATCCAAATAGAACTTTTTATTATAGCAACTAAACATATGGTATACAATTATATATAATGACAATACTATATATATTTATATTGATATTTATTATTTTTTATCACATGTTTAGTTGCCATAATAAAACTACAACATTTAAAGACAAGATATACATTTTGTTGGTCTGTTTTCATTGATTTTAAACTGTGCACAATGGTACAAGCTGGAAAGGTACAAGTTAAGTGTCAAATCTAAAAGCTCCAGTAGATTAAAAAATAATTCTGTAAAGGACATACACCTAAGAGGTAAAGAATTTGTGTTGTTTACACTTTTGGGGCTAATAAAATCCCACTGTTTTCACAAGTAAACTGCAACACATAACTTGATAGCAATTCTTCTTTTTGTAATTTTTCAAAGGCTTTCACACAATCTAACAGTAATATTTAATGAGCACTGCAATAAACCTCTGCAATAATTTGCATGCACTTGTGTATTACAATTTCTCCTATCTTGTTCCTGCTTTGCCATGATTTTTAAAAATATATTTTCATAGGTCCCTTAATATAATATTATAATCAAAATAATGCATCAATTTTGTCAATTAAATTTAAAATGAACTTTTAGTAGGGTAAAAACAAACTTACCCACCCAATAAAAGCCCCAATTCCTCCTAAAAGTACGTTGTTTTTGTAAAAATATGCAAGAATTAAAAACTATATAGATATTTTAGAACTTAAGTCTGTAAAAGGATAATGTTCTACTGAACAAAGAATTTATATCCTCTTGGTAAACTCATTTTGTGGCTACTGATCTATGGTTTAGTGCCATGTGTGACATAAAATTGAAAGTTTTGCCCCTGAATCATGTTATGTCTACTAGGAAAGACACATCCTAATCTAATTTTCAGTGCAGCATAGCCTCTTACTGATTTTCTTCTCCAATGCAATCTCACCTCTTCTGTGATCCTCTGACGGATCTCTGGACGACGCCTCCTCTGTGCATGAGAGCGTTGGTCGGACGGGTGAGGGTACGTGAGATACTTGCGCATGCGTAAATCATATCTGCTGCGGTGACGTGTGGATATGATTGACAGCGCTCGTTGTCCAGTCACACGAGGAAAAGAAACACCAGAACAATACTGATTCGCTGCCAGTCCAAGTGGGAGTGTGCGGGGCGCTCCGGTCTGCGCCCCGGGGGCAAAGTTGAAGCGGCCAATCCCAAAGACGCCTCAGGTCACATGCTGAGCAAAAGTTTAAGGACTTGCATAGACACCCATTAGACCGGCGCCCCTCTGTATGTAAACTATGTATTCACAACACAGTTACTACGTAAAAACATTGTGAAACCCCTTTTATTGAATAGTGACAGGTGCTGCTGACAGACTATTACTATGTGGTAAAAATAAATGTTTTTATCCGTTATTTTTTATAATTTAAAGACAAATTATGCTGTGTTTAAGTGGACTTTCTCTGTTGAATTTTGGAGGGGGCGGTGTCCCAGCGCCCCCTATTGACAAGCCGCCACTGCTCAGAACCCACCACCACCTCTTAGACAAGACAAGTGATTTAAAAGTGCATGTCTGCAGAAGCCTTAGTTGACCATGCATGTAATATTTAACACAGGTGGTAATTAAACCTGCAGCTCAGTTGCTTTGTTCTGATTCAGTTGAAATAAATGATACAAATATGCATATTTCACCAGATAGCAAGATAAGTTATTAAAACGTGACACCAGCAGAAGAGATCGCAGAGAAACTGTCAGGGTTGGAGGGAAGTGGAGACCAACTGGAAAAACAAGTTTTTGAATCAGTTGGTGTTGTCGAGTCTTGTGATGATCTGTGTTATTCGGGTCGTTTTTGACCCAGTTATAAAAATAAGATGATAAAGCAATAATTAGAGCCAAAGCTGAAATCATGGTGCATCTGTGAAGATAAACAGATAAATGCTGATAAATGTTAACAAATATTCATGCTCATAAAGTTCTCGTGCTAAAAAATACTTACTTGCCTTTTCTTTCAGTAAATATATATGGGTTGAAATTGACCTGTCACACCATATATGTTACTATAGTTAACTAGAAAGCACTCAGAGAGCACAAACCTCCACCAAGGTAGGTTTTTGTGGAGTTATATGCACAAATGCCGAAAATGGTCCTATCTCCCAATGTTAAAGAATCCTTTAAAAAATTCCTGGATCCAGACGGTGATCCAGATCACCCCCAAAATTTAATCAGTTCTTCCATATCTCAATTCTGACAATTCCTGAAAATTTCATCCAAATCCGTTCAGAACTTTTCAAGTTATTTTGAACACAAACAAACAAACAAACAGACAGATAAACAACGGCAAAAACAAAACCTCCTAGGCGGAGGTAATAATATTAGAATGGAAAATGCATATACATATACCTCTGCAATATGTGTTCCAACAGCCCCTAGTAATAGTGAGGTAACAATACAATCTCTTACTTTTTTATTTGATTCTCTCGAGGTTCATTTTACATTTTTTTTATTGAAATCAAGGGGTATACAGAAAAAGAAAGGCCCAAAGGCCAACACCAAAAGATATTAAAACCAATATTTTCATGGATTATGAAGCCTGCTGAGGTAACCAAGAGATAAGGAAAAAAAATGCATGATAGATAATAGTTTTTAATGTGTAATTTACAGCTGATTTAAGGTACAGGTCAAAACCAACCCTAGCGTGAAGCATGTATAGAGAAAGCTAACACAGTACAAGGGTTAAACATGATTGCTAGGTTCATATATGTTCCAGCAAACATGGAATGACAGCTTGTATCAGAAAAATTTTACAATATGATGAGGTGTAAAAACAACCTTGTATGAATACATATATTTCTTATTTATTTAAATACAGGCACTGACTGGCAACCCACTAAAAACAGCTTCACCGCCAACATTTTGGTCCTGACCCACCAGTTGAAGATTGCTCATTATTCTTCTTTCGTGAAAACAGGCACCATTCTGTCAGCACTTATGTAATAGAGGATAAATCCAAACCCACTCAGGCTTAATTCAACATTGATTCTAAAAAGAGAAGTTTAGACAAACTGTTGGAACTCAGCGGTCAGACTGTGGTTACATTTTAGTGTAAAGACATTTTATCTCAGTCACCCCCACAAAGCCATCTCTATAAAGAATCCTTCCTCCTCATCTTTATCTTCCTCTAATCTCCTCGGCGCTTCCACCCATACACAAAGCGATCTTTACTTCGATAAAGGCCTCACAAGGCTGTGTAACTGGCTGTCTTCTGGTTGAACCTGAACTGTCTCATTGGAGAGAATGATCCACGGTCATACATTCAAACCCTGAGCTTGATCCTCCATCAGAAGACTAGAAAGGAGGCATTATGTTGACATAATGCTGTGAGTGATCAGATGTTGCAAAACCTTGAACATTCTTTATATTCTTACGATGCGATGGAATACAATTTTAATGATACTCCATGCCTGCTTTGAAGGTATTCAAATCATTTGTTATGACAGGTTTATTGTCTGGTCTTCAAAATTCATACACAGTCCTTGAACCTTAAGTGTCTCTCCAAACAAGTGTTATAGCAATCATCATTTTCTCAGAGTCATAGCAAATGCTTAAAGGGAGAGTTCGGGAAGTTGGAGTGGGGTTGTATGAGGTACTGTACATTTCATTTGCCTGAACATTTGACACAGTCTTAAAAGTTGTAGATTAAGCTGCTAGTGATGCCACTGACTCCATGTAACTAAAGGAATTTTGGTGAAAAACAAGCCACAAAAACAGCATTGGGTAATTGCATGCTATAAATAAATTATGTAGGATGACTTACTTTTCCCCTACCAAGCCACTTTGAACAAGAATTACTTTGTTACATAGTACAGCCTACATGTCCTGTAATGACACAGCATGGTCACAGAAATTAAAATGTTATCTCCAAAATTGTTTCGAAACACTTTAAAGTTTCCGTGTCCTGTAAAATCAGTTTTCCTTGCTTTTAATGTTGTTAGAAGGGGCTTGGGGAGCAGAAGAACTTGACACCCTTTACTAAACTCTCAGATCACAGAGAAATGCTCAAAGCCTCTTACAAGAAAATCTTTTTTTACTTCCTGGAGTTTATGATGTTATAGATATACAGTCTCCACCTACATGTGTGTCTTCTGCTCATCAAAGGCAGACAACATGACTGTTTTGAAAGTCCGATCCCCCTCCCATCAGGCATGGTTTGGCCAGCCAGTTAGCACAGAGGTCTTCATTGTAGCTGTTTAAGCAAAGTTGTCTAAGAAAGAGGAAAATGCAACACATTTGCCTGAGGGAGAACAGTCTCAGTCACAATAAGTCTTAGAACTAAACAAATGTAGTACATTTCTTGTTTAACATTATTTTCTCTGCAAAGTCCACATGCAACAGTTTATAGCCTTGACAGCCCCTGTGTGTGATCAGGGAGGAAAAAATGAAATAATCATGTGACTCCAACTTATAACCATCCCCAGTCTCCCCTAAATCAATATAAATCAGTCAGTAGTGGGCCTATTGTAATTTAAATGACTAGTATTTGATCCTTTTTTCCCATAAAAACTTGAGGGAAACACTTTCATCTTTTTAGTTATGGACAGAGTCAGACCTGTCCACACGGACCTGAAGGTGTGTGCGCGTTAGGACGCACAGCTTTGCCGTTATGGAGCGCACCGCGGTGTCTGCTGGTTCGTTTATGAATCATATTGAACTCCGTTAGGTCTCCCGTCCATCTCTGTCTGTTTTATCACAGCCTTGCTTAATTTTACTCATGTTTTGGGAGCTCAGAGGGGTGTAATATGTGTGCTTTCTCTGTAGGTGCGTAATATGTGTGCCTGTTGTCCTGATCAGATGGGAGAGGCTAACAGCGGTTTACGTCGTGTTATCAATACATTTGTAAACATGAGTGTAGCTGTCCATGTCATATACTTGTATGGATGTTATCCATTGATAAATTTAATTTAATCCACATAAAAAATGAGATCTTACCACTGAATCCCAAGCAGGCTGTCATCTCTCAGATGAACACAGGAAGGCTTTTACAGTAAATCCACAGTTATTTAGATAATATTCTGATAAACGATCCTCCCGATGAGCAAACAAGGGACCAAATCGTCACAAATTCATACTTTAAATGAGCAGGATCGTCTGTTTAGATTTGATTTTTGCGCAGAGTCAGCGCTTGTTTCTCTCTCTGATCTCAACGTGCACCTCGGCTCTGTCGTTCCCTCAGTGAAGTGTGTTGTTTACGGTCACAGGAGAACAGAACTTCTCCACGTAAGAGTGCCACCTACCAGAGTTCAATAAAAAAATGGAGTGACGGAAAAACTCTTCAATAGCGGGGAAGCATTCTGTCCGGTAAGACGAAATAACTCGTGCATGAATGGGTTCTTCAGAACATGAATGGCAAATGCCTGTTTTGATTGAAAAGGTTACAGACCCCTGCCATAAGTGAATTAAAGATTATATAAAAGCCCAGGGCAAGCGTGGTATGAGTACAACTGCAAAAATGTGCGTTTGAGAAACATGCAGGGGCCGCACTAACACTAAAGTTTGATGTCAAGTAGGGAGCCACTAAATATCGTCCTGCGGGCTGCAATTGGCCCGCGGGCGACAAGTTTGAGACCCCTGCTCTACAGAGACAAAATTTTTCTTTTTTCTTCAGCTTAGATCAAATCCTTTCTTAATAGTTACCTATGACATTGTGTAAATAGTGAAGCACACCAGGACCTGTGAGACCTGAACATTGACTCTTTCGTGTCCACTTCCCCTCAGTGTATTTTTGTTTATCTTTGGCGGGACCATGTGTCCAATGCTGACATGCTCAGAAGGGCAGGAATGGTAAAGGTCAGCTGCTGGATGCAAGAGCAGCAGCTGTGCTTCTACAGGCACCTGGCACACTTTCCTGAACCTGATCCAACGCACCACATACTTGGTGTCATGGACCAGGCCACAGGGGTGACTGCTTGTATTGTGGAGGGGTCAGCTCTCAGGTTACCTGAAGAGCTGGAACAGGCCTGGACGCTGCCTATCAGGAGGTCGGATCAATGCAATGACCAGGATAACTCAACAAGCTGCCAAACCAGCATGTTCCCATACCAGACCTGAGCTGATATGGAACCTTTAATATTTAAGAGTCAGGGTTTTAATTTTGTAGACCAGGTGCAGGCACGGTGCACCGCCATGGACACACCCCAGCTACACAGCCGAGTGTAATCTTCACCAATCAAATAAAAGCCTCTCCTCACCTTTAAATGAGCTGCGGGTGAGGCGCAGTGACAATTTCACCTCAGTGGTGAAGAAGGTCAGAGCTGCTGTCACTTTTACAGCAGCTGGAAGAGTGTGCGCCAGGCTCAGGCACCCTGCGCTACGCCAGGAAATTAGGGCCCTCAGTCTTTTTTTCTTTTTTCTCATGAAATATGACTATCATTTTCTTTCATGAAGGATCAGATAATTAGTTGAAACAGCACCAACATCTCCTGACTTGGTTAAACCAGACAACAATAATAAGGGTTACTGAGGTAGTTGGGTTGTGCTAAAAAGAGTGTAAGTGATTTTCCAGTGCACTGCACAGCAAGGTCAAGTGGTGCACCTTAATGATGTTTTGGCTCTGTGCTGGTCACTTAACTCATGAAGAGCCTGTTGATTAAAACCCTTACGGTCATCTTTGAAGAATTCCTCCTGCTGTTGCACACGACTAATCAGCTGAACAGTCAGTAAATAATAAAAAAAAGTATTTTAATATCCTTACACTTTTATTAAATAAAGGGATGCAGATGAAGCCCAGCTAACTTGATGGCAAAGTTTGTCTACAAATTGTTTTTATAGATCCTCCTTATTATCTACCAGTGTGAAACGCTGCCAAGTGAAGCAGTAGCTTAAACCTAAAATAGAGCAAATCTTATAACTTGGGAATATGTATGACCTAAAAATCAAAGCACTGTGGACAATAAAAAAAAAAATCTGCTTCAAAGTTTCTCTCAATGCCTGACCTGATCAGCTGGTCTGATCAATGAGTTTAACTGATTTAGATTAAAATGCATAGGTTCATTACTTTTCTTTGAAATGTTTGTTGTACTAATATATATTTCTTTGTTGATTCTGTCCGGTATGTACACTCTCTGGCCCCTTCATCAGGTTCACCTTGCCAGAACTGAACTGCCTTAATTCTTTGTGAAACAGATTCAGCAAGCTGCTGGAGACATTCCTTACGTATTTTGTATATGTTTTTCATATAGACATGATAGAATCCTGCAAATGCTGCAGTTTTTTTGGCTGCACATTCATGCCAATTTCAGGTCCCATTACATCCCAAAGGTGCTCAAATGAATGGAGATCTGGTCATTGTGATTGTGCAGTGTGACAGTGTATTATCTTGTGTAAAGTCGGTAGACTGTAGTCATAAAGGGATGGACATGATCAGCAACAATACTAAGATAGACTGTAGCATTTAAACAATGCTTAGTTTAGTAATAAGGGGCCCAAAGTTTGCCAAGAAAATGTCCCCACTATTACACCACCAGCAGCAGCCTGAATCATTGATACAAGGCAAGATGGATCCATGCTTTCATATGGTTTAACTGAACTCTGACTCTATCATCTAAAGATCGCAACAGAAATGAAGATGCATCAGATCAGATAACGTTTTCCCAATCCTCTATTGTACAATTTAAACAAATTGTAGCCCCACCTTCCTTTTCTTTGCTGACAGGAGGGGCAACCCTTTAGTTTTCTGCTGTTTCATGATGTTTCATGAGGTCAGTCGCTTAGGGTTAGGATTTCGAGCCTTGATCTGTTTTCACATGTTGATGTGTCCCTGGGCCAGACACTTAATCACCAGCTGCTCCCACTTCTGCGTCAGCGATAAGTAAATGGGTATGAAAAGTCTTGGATATGTTAGCCAGTAGTGATAGATAACTCAGAAATAGAACATAGAAACACAATATCATTAGTGTGTTAAGTCAGAAAGTCTAGAAAAGTGTTATATAAGTATAAGCTAAGCTCAGGTTCATTTAAAATTTACCATAATGACCTCAGTGCTGAACAATCACCTCCAGATGTCTAAAATGAGAATTTCTAACTAAATTATTGATCATATCCATAAAGTTTAATGAGAATGATTGAGGTATCACTACCACTAATGGTTTAGAAATAGATTTGATGAATAATACACCATGAACTACAAACACCAGCTGTGTTTCATTGCTGAGAAAACTGCTGGTTGATTTTTTTGACTCTTGTTTGAAGTAAAAGACTTGAGGGGTAAATGACTTAGTAGAATAACAAAGGTGCTATAGAGCGTGTCTAAAAATGTTAAAAAAGAGTCTGGGGTTATTTCAGGTTATTGTGCTCAGAGTTCTGCTATAGAGAGAAGTTGTTCATCAGTCAGTCTTCTGTGAACACTGACGTTGCTGTTTTTTTGACCATGTCTCTCGTTAACTAACCTGGTAGCTGTGATGAGTGTGACTGGCAGACCAATTGTCCAGTCATCAGCTGCAGTTGTTTTCGAAGATTCTGCCCTCTGAAAACATTTTCTATGGGCTCTTCTTCAGATGGACAAGTGAAATATTTCCATGGAGGATATATGGAACTGTCTGTCTGACATGTCAGGTTACTCATTTACAGCTTCAAGCCTAACTCTCCAAACTGCTTTATGTGTTCTCAGTTATTCGTGTGGACCATTCCTCTGCTGAGGCTGAATTAAGGAGCTACGACTAAGATACTGTTGTTGTAGGCATTAATGCCTCAGCACATAATTCGATTTTTAAAAACAATGATAGTAATGCATTTTTGTCTTATGAGATGCACCACAAAAGTGCTATGTTTACATGTTTCTATACAGATGGAGCCACTTATATTTTCCCCACTTTCCTTTATTGCGTCTTGACTGGTCCCTGACTAAAACTTGCTGGGACCTGCCCAACGTCGTGGCTGCAATGACATCCCCGGTTATGTCTTAGCATACACTTAGTGGCAAACTTTACTCTAATAAGAGCAGAAGTTGAAGTGTACTGGATGTGTTCTTGTGAGGAAGGCACCATCTCATGGGGACACCCTGCAATTGCAAGAATAGGCATATTATGGTGGAATTTAGGCACACCCCCAGAGAGGTCAGGGGACTCTCAGGGCTCTAATTTCGTAGACCACAACGGGTTGTATTCAGGGCATTTTGCAATTTTCCTGCAAGGTGCAGTCCGGCGCAGCGAGGTGCACCCAAGCCTCCGTCCCTCCCACCAGCACAAGTGGCAACAAGGGAGGATAGAAGGGCGTGAGTGGGTTTAACACAGCCGAGTCTTCACCAATCAAAGGAACACCTCTCCTTGCCTTTGAATGAGCTGCAGGCGAGGCGCAGTGACAGCTTCACCTCATCATGGACAACGACAGCAGCAGCTCCAGGCAGCCAAACTTCTCCCAGGAGGAAACTGATGTGCTGGTCCGAGAGGTCCAAGCTCGCAGGACCAGAATATATGGTTAATGTGAACAGACCTCCATGGGCTGATGATGCAAAAACAGCCTGGGAGGAAGTTACCAATATTGTCAATCAAGTTTGCCCTGCATATTCTGAGAACCGCTGCCCAATGTAAAAAAGGGTTCAATGATGTAAGGAGAAGGGGCAAACAAAAGCTCTCAGATCGAAGAAGGCACACCGTGGCCATGGGGGGCAGCCCCTCCACCAGCCTTACTTTGAGCTCAGGGGAGGGAATCGCGTCCTCCACACTCTCTGTGATAAGTATTGAGGGCTTTAGTGGGATAGAAGTTGGGATTACGGGTAAGGCAAAAATATTTTTCTACTAATGAAGACACTCACATTT
The DNA here is from genome assembly GCA_037902135.1 of Cetoscarus ocellatus. Taxonomy (NCBI): domain Eukaryota; kingdom Metazoa; phylum Chordata; class Actinopteri; order Labriformes; family Labridae; genus Cetoscarus; species Cetoscarus ocellatus. The sequence goes on from JBAMNC010000763.1 coordinate 277,259, forward strand.
AGTAACTTATATTTAAACCCCACATAATAAAGATGAGTGGTGCGGACAGATCACAACATGAATAAATTATGTAAGGGCAATGAAATCAGAAGCACTTGTGCTGAAATGAGGCATTTTCATTGTTTGCATGTGAAATTAACTTGTTTTACCCGATTGAATCATGATCGTTTTGGCATGTAACTCCTGATTACACAAAACTAAAGATGTGAATACATTTGATTAACTTTTTATTGGCCGAAACGACATTGTCACTGTGCCAAGCTGAATCTGTCGACACCTCCCCCTGGTGCGCTGCCACACCCATCTTGGCGCAGCGGGTGTACCAAATGTGCCAAATTGGCTGCGCACGGTGATGCGCCGGACGAAATTACCACTGCATGGGGTCCGCCACCCTGCGCCACCCTACGCTGAGCCGGGAAATTAGGGCCCCCAGTGTCTGGAAGTTGGCTGGTAATTGGCTGGAACTCAGCAGGTATTTGGTTGAAAGGGGAAAACTGAACTGGTTGCACCTGTATAGGCCTTAAAGTGTCATTATGTAGTGTTGCATACATTTTATCATTATTTGCCTCTGTAATGAAGTGGGGAGAGAGTGCGTTAAAAAGGTTTTATTTGGCCTTGAATCAGGTTCATATAATTATGCTGGAAAGTATGTTCACAATCACTAATGTTCAAAAAACTTTCTGTCCTTCTACGTTCTAATCTTCATTTGCAGACAACCCCTGGTAGAGCTCTATTGGACCACACAAGTGGTATACATCTCTGAATAAACAACACACACCCAGAGTCTGAATATTTAATTGATACCTTGAAAACTCCACATTTACAGGCAGGAATGCAAAACTGTGAGATTACTGCAGTCAAATAAATCAAAGTATGTGCGATCTCAAGAATAACAAGCAGAACCTTAACACATACAACAGACAAACACAAACTGACAGATATCCCCATAAACACTCAATCCTTTTATTTATTGTGGGCAGAACACTAGTGCAGCAAGTAATTATGCACGCTTCACAGCAAAAAGGTTGCTGGTTCAATTCCTTGGGTCATTCAGGGCCTTTCTGTATGGAGTTTGGAGTTCTTTCAGTACATGCATGGGTTTTCTCAAGGCACTCTGGTTTCCTCCCACAAACCAAAAACATAATCATAAGGTTAACTGTTGAGTCTAAATTGACCTTGGTGTTGAGTGTATGTGCGAATGGTCGTCTGTCTCTCTATGTGGCCCTGTGATTGGTTAGTGTCCTGTCCAGAATGTACCTCCACCTCTGGCCCAGTGTCAGCTGGGATAGGCTCCAGCCCTCTGTGACCCTGAAAGGTATGAGAGGCATAGATAAAAGATTGATGGACATATTTGTTGTATATCTGTTTGTTCTTGATCAAATGCTTTGGCACTGGTAGTGCCAGTTCCTCGCAGCAAGGTGGTGACTGGTTAGACTCCCTGGACAGGCAGGCCCTACTGCATCTCTGTGGATTTGCATTTTTCCATGCATGTGTGTCCTCCCAAAGACCAAAAACATGCTTTAAAAGTTAACTGTTGACTCCAAATTGCACTTGGTTAGGAGTGTGGATGTGAACTGTTCTAAGTCTCTCTATGTCAGCCCTGTAATTGTCTGTCAACCAGTGAGGGATGTATCCTGCCTCTCCAAATGTCAGTCTCCAGCCCCCATGTAACCCTGTCAGGTGTGAGTAAGATAATTGAGGAATTAATGTTTTGGCAACACTGTTCACTTTCATAATAATAAAGCACTGTTGATTATTTCTGCACAATTATCATTAAAAGTCATTGTTATTACACTGAAAATCTTTTCCTTGACACTATGTTTCAGTCAATCAGGCAAATACTGGGTTAGTTTTGTCATGTCCTGCAGTGGCACTGTTGGTCTTTAACAGAAGCAGGTCAGGGCAGATTTTATATGATCCTGTATAGTGAGGAGTTTACAGATGTTCTACATGCCGATTGATGTTCGGATCAGAGGTCAAAACCAATGAAGTCTTTATTAGAGAATAAAAATATAAGCAGGCGTGGGCCAGAAAGCCTGCAGTGGCCCATTAGAGAGTAAGGTGACCATGAAGTGACGCAAATGAATAGGATGGGCTTGTTTGAAATTTGAATGCATTGCTGTGATAATGACATTCAGGTTTCTTCAGGATGTGTCATTATGTTAGTGAACAAAGAGCAACCTCCAAGACTGGAAAATGAAGCCAGAAAGCCTGCTTGATTGTGTCTGGGGAATGCGTTTTTTTATGGCATAAATGAACATATTTACTAACCTTGCATGTTTTTGCTCTTTTCCCAACCAGAGATCACTGCTGGGAAACTGGGAGAGAACAAGGAAATCCTCCAGATGATGCTAGTTAGTTTATGGTAGTAGTGGTTACTCAGCGATACCTGGCTAAATATGCACTTCTCAGAAGTTTACTGGGAGAACTTGTTGGGGTTTATCATTGGCAAGGTCCATGTCACATTTAAGTTGTAAATAATGCATCTGTAAGGTATAATTTAATGTAAGATGAGAGTCTAAAGAGTAAATCATTAGCTAATGGGTAATAACAGGGTCTAGCTGCTATGTCTTGTTGTTTTTGAAGGTTCTGCCCCTGAAAACATTTTCTATGGGGTCTTCCCCAGATTGACTAGTGAAATATTTATGGAAAATATATATGGAACTGTCTGTCTGGTGTGTCAGGTTATATATTTACAGCCAGGTTCAGCACATTTTAAAGCTAAATGATCCTACTGTATCACATCTGTTATTTTACTGAGGATCCCTTTTGGAAAGTTTGAGCCTTTTCAGCCACTTTACTGACTGTTGTCAATTACTTGATACACCCAACTTCAAAAATACTGAACTATCCCTTTAAGGAGCAATTGCCCTTCAACTTTACCAGTGAATAGCTGCAGTCATTGCTCTGCTGCATCTTATCAGTAAGCATACAGTGTTCTTGTTGTACCTTAGTTTCCATTATAACTTGTCGATATAATGATTTTATACAATAACAGTGTAAACAATTACTCAACAGTCCTTGTATTGTCTGTCACAGTTCACTGCTGCGGGAGCATTAATAACTTTTTCTAAGCTAGAAACCATAGAGCCGTTCCCTAAGGCTAAAATTTCATTAACATGTAAATCTAAAGCTGCTCCAAAGAAAAGGAATTACTCTATTAAATTTTCAGAACCAATGTTTTACTTTTTCACCAGAATGCTCTTTATATCATAGAATACTTTTAATAGTTCGGGATGGGAAAATGTCCCTGTGCACCCAGAGGACACCTTCAACACAGCAGCAGCGCTTTGAGCTCTGACAGCCGCATTTACAAAAGAACTAATACTCTGACTGAGCTGTTAATAAGATGAAACATCTGCTGTGTGCATGGAACACATAGGGAAATGGTTTCCAGTATATATGCAGGGCTTTCTGACAGAGCTTGGTCCCTAACATTATGTCCCCAAGTTTAAAGCTTGATCTTGTGTGTGCATGAAAAACACGAGCCAACTTTGTTTTACACTCAGTTTTAAATTCATGTACGCAGTGTGATTGTGTTCATAGCACAAGGTCTGTACCATAAGCAAGAAAAACATTTAAAGAGGGAGATTTGACTGAAGCAGACCACATTCTGATTTAACATGTTTTTTATTCTAAGTAGGAGACAAAAAAACAGTAGACAGTGGACAGTAAGACAGTAAAGACAGATTTTTAGCTTATACTTATCTCAGGGCCCTATCATATGCGCGGTGCAAAGTATTTGGACATGAAGGTGTCCTTCCTAATTTCCACCTGACACATGTTTCATTCATACACTGTGCACTCCCGGTGTTTGAATAGATAATGATAATATGCTCCTGTTTGCACTTTGCGTTTGTCAGAAAATGAGGAGTAGTTAGGCGCAAAGCTATTGTTTTCCTCACTCGAGGGCACTTTAAACCTCCATCTACATGTATAAAGTCTAAAGTCTGTGGTGCAGACTGTTTCTGCTATTTTGAAGACACCCAGAGATTGGCACATCCAGGGTATTGAAACTTACACTTTACTGATCTTGTTTCACTCACATGGAATGCACAGCAGCACTCATCTTCAGTTAAATATCAGAGCATTTGTTGCAAAATTCAGTTTAAATTTCATAACGGGACAGAGAGTAGAGAGACACTGTGGCTTTTTTGCAGCACTTGGTACATATTACCTGGTGGTACCAACTGATTCTGACCATCACCAAATCCAATCATTTGTTTCACATGCCTTTACCAACATTTCCTAAAAATTGTATCAAAATTAGTGGAGAACTTTTTGAGTTATTCTGCCCAAAGACAGACAAACAAAAAGAGACAATAGAAAAGACACAACCTCCTTCGCAGAGTTAAAAGGGAATCAAATATTTTTAAGCAGACATTTGTCTGTTATTTCTTTTATGCATGGCTAGGATGTCTTTGGTAGAATATCATCAAACATTGTGATAAAGCTTTTCCTGTAAATCAGACCACCATTCCTTAAACAATTGTTTTATGTTGAGGCACCCTACAGACATTTAGAAACCCTCAAGCCACCTCAGTCAAAACTTATTCATAAAAAAGGTCATTCTACATTCACAAGACATTGTTGTCTTACAACACTTAATTCTGGTAAATACCGATAAACCCGAGCCTGTGAGGCAGAAAGTCTGCATAGTTTTCTATGTCAACTGACCCTTTGTCAAGCCCCACCCTTCCCAGTAAGCAATCCTGTGCTAAGCCCTGGCCTCCTTAGTTACTAGTACTAAGTTACACAAAATATTTTGTTATTGGCCTCTCTCCCATTTGAAACAATTAAAAACTTCTTACCCTTCAACCAGCTTTTATTCATATTTACTTCATTTGATCTTTGACTGGTCACCAGGCAAGAATAAAGACACAACTACAGTAGGGTGCATAATGAATAATCAAAATCTTTGTCCATCCATTTTCCATGCTGCTTATCCATTTCAGGGTCGCGGGCCGGCGGGAGCCTATCCGAGCTGACATTGGGTGCAGTGGCGTGCAGAGACTGTTTCAAGGGCAAGGGCGAAAAGAAAAAAAAGGGCACATACAGCATGTTCTCACCACTGAAGAGGGCACTAAGTTTCTTGTGTTTAAGGGCACTTAGTTACACATTTTGGCTCCCAAGAGGGCACTTAAGCACGTGTTTTTCAACAATTGGTCCATGAGGGGGAGTGACATGTCAGGCATTTTTGTCTAAAATAATGCACTAATCATCCATCCATTTTCTATAGTGCTGGAGCCTATCCCAGCTGACATTGGGTGAGAGTTACTCCCAGAACTGGTTGCCAGCCAATCAAAGGGCCACATAGAAAAACAGACAATCATTCACGCTCACACTCATACCTAAGGGCAATTTGGAGTCACCAGTCAACCTAATGAGCATGCTTTTGGTCTGTGGGAGGAAGCTGAAGTGCTCGAACTGGCACCCTTTTTGCTGTGGCGCATGTGCACTACCTACTGCACCACCATGCCGCCCTTCATGCACTAACAATGTACATAATCATATCACACTTGGTTGTCCAAGGCAAACCCGGTAAAGCCAGAATGCACCCTGTTTGGGAGGGCTGTATTAGACCACCAATATTGACAATGATCAAACAAAGTTCTTTTAAAATTATATATTCTCCCAACACTACAGCAAAAATTCCTTGAGGAAACTATTTCCATTCCTGATGTCAATACCTGCATTTTTTTCATATTTATAGAGACACCACATAAATCAAAGGAGACATTTTACAGAATTTAAATGAACTTTTCACTCTGTGTTTTCTGGTGGATGAACTCCAAAGGAGCCACTTTTAAATGATCCAAAATCATGTTTGGTATTACTGAGTTGCAATATTCTTTATTGGTCTCGCAGCAGCTCACTCTAAACCAATTTATGTGGAGGTAAAGTGCACAGACCCATAATGCTGTATGTTGACTCACTGCACAGGGGAACTGTGTGCAAACAACTGCAGTGAGAGGAGTCAGGCAGAAAGTTTGAGCAGAAAGTTTGACAGGAGACTTTCACAGAAGCTTGTAATGGAAACGTTATTTTCACTCTTTTATGTTTTACCTATGTTGTACTGGGAACAAAATTTTACTAGGGTAAAACATGCAGGCAATTTATTCTTCTTTTGTGTATCAACCTGATTTAAAGAGAGTGGTGCTGCTGCTTTCTGAGAGTCATATTGTGGTATCATTCACAAAACAAACACTTATGATTGCATGTCACAATTCGACTGCACACACACGCAAGCACAGTTTGTGTCAGATCTCAGTACTTTCTTATGGGCTCACCCACACATACACAGCAGTCATCTGCAAGACATGTTTAACGGTAAAAGGGAGAATGTGAAGCAATGAATGTCACTCATTTGCATCACATTTGCATGTATCGCAAAAAATGTACCCCTGCTTTTTATGCATGAACTAAGGTAGCTATTTTACACATAATTTAAGTGTGGCTCTCGCTGTTAGTGTTTCCTTATGTTGATGTACACATAGACTGTCAAATAATAAAACAAAGCCATTTGATGTCAGCTGTCTGAACATCATAGAGCTTTTGGAACACCACTGATGCCCTCTAATGGACACTGCCACGCTGCACATCATCGCAACAGAACTTTAGCTCCATCTACTCTCAAACAGAAAGGGCATGTTGAGGCAGGACTTCAGGCCATCTGACCAATAGTGATGCTACTTTTATTATTATTATTATCTTTTTAATGGGCGTGATATAAAAAAAATCAGCCCCCTCACACTGAGAGCACATATATTACTTATATTTTTAGACTGAGGCTATTTTTTTAACAAGTTGTAAAGATGTTTATTAAGGCAGTAAAAACATGTTTTCTCCACACACAAACATTAAGGTGTCAGGTTCCTGCAGCCACCCTCAAGTGGACACTTTGGGTACTACAGGTTTTGACACTTCTGCATGGGCCTTCGTTTTCAGCCCCAGAGTGCAGCCTGGATGTTCATCCTCTTAGCAGAAAACAAGGAAGTCAGACAGAAGTGGGATGTTTATAAGAGGGTGAGAGCAAAGATGATTGATTGTTCAAAGTTGTGGGAAAGTTGAAATGATTGGACAAATTGCAGTTTTTTCAGAATTGGCTAAATTTGCAACAATAAAGTGGTGATGGGATGATAGGGGCAACTGCTGATTGAAGACTGATTGAGACTGAGGCTAGTATTGTACTAATCAGGGATTCACACAGAGAGGGAAGGGGAAGTGAACACAAGGAGAGAAAATAAAATAAAACAGAAAAGAAAAGAAATGTGAGAAAATTAGGAAGAAGAGGTTTCAACAAGGAATGGCAAGAAACATGAGGCACAAGAAGTTTAAACAAGGAATGACAAGTATAAACATACTAAATAAAACAAAACTGGCTACAACCATGACGTTGTGGCCTCTTCAGTTTTTCCCTTCCAGCCCATTACCAGCCACCTACCAGCCACTGGGAGTTCCCCCCTACCTCTATGTTGGTGTGCCTAAATTGCATTATGAACATGCCCATTCATGTCCCCATGAGATGGCACTTCCATTATAAAACCACATCCAGTGGGCCTTAACCTTTGTCCTTATCATCGAAGCCTAAGAGTTTGTCACGTCATCACAAGATGGATCTGATTAAATCTACGATGGGCAGAAAGTCCCCCCACACATTCCAGTCATGGACCAGTCAAGTCTCAGTCAAGAAAAGTGGAGAAATTTTGAGTGGATTGATCAGTACAAAAGCTGTTGCATCCTCTGATCCTGAAACATCTTGAGGTGAATTTTGTACCCTTATTTCAACCAATTTGACAACATGAGCTGATGATTTGCACACACTGTTTTTATTGAGACCTGCTGACTCTGTTTTTTTTTCCTGTGAGAGCTTAAGTGTATACAAGCATCCCTAACTGTCCAAATTAAATTAAATAAATGTCATATTTGCAAAAATAATAAAGGGCCCATTTGTCCTGATTGGTAGCGGTTGTTTCCTCTTATCAAGCCTGCAGACTGTGGCTGGTCGGCAGCCAACATTATTTTATTGTATTTTATAATTCTCTTTCTCTCTTGTGAAGGTGTCATTCTCCTGCTTAGAGAAGTGTCCTACCTATTAACTGTGCTACATTCCTCGGTGTCGTAAACGCTGAGTTTATAACCTGGATTGTCCAGGGGTGTGTTATGTAAATGAAGATTGTTTTCAGCAGCAGCTGGAGGTTCATACACATGTTTCATTGTCACACCAGGAGACATTAAATAAACATGGATGTGGCTTCCTGTCATGCCACACACTCTTCTAAATACCAGAGTGAAAGACGATCCACAAATCATCCCCTCTGATTCAAAGCATGCACCGCTTGGACAAATAAATACTATTTTAAGCAGTGGCCTCCTGACAGCTCTGTGGGACCCTGGTAGCAGAGGAGTAGGTGTTGAAAAATGTGTTTCTGTGCTCTCTAATGGAAAACAACAATCCTCCATGTCAGGGGACCATGGGACAGGAGAAGTACACCGAGCTGTGAAATGTTTTGGAAAGATTTGAGGTGTGCTTCATGTGATAAGGCTTTCCCCTACCTCAACAGCTCAGCTTGATTAAAGGGGACAGTCTCCAAATGGTGGAGAGTTGTATCATAGCAAAGCTCACATCACAATTTATATGGATGAAGTCTGTTTTGTTAGGTAAATAAACCCTATGCAATCCTATGTTCTTTATCATTCAGACAGATCTTCTTTTCAAAGCTTTTTTTTTAATCATTCCTCAACATATTCTGCCTTTTACCAACTACCTTTAACTTGAAAAATGATTTAAAAAACAATATAACATGAACAAAGCTTAGTTTCGTATGTCACATGCTGGGAAGAATCACATATATTATTCACAATAAATGGGCAATAGTTAATTATAATGGCATAGTTTAATTTCAATTAAAATAATTTTTCATTAATGTGGGGGATTGTTGCAAGGCATCCTATAAATAACTAGAAAAGCACTCTGAGAGCACAGACCTCCACCAAGCGGCTCAGATCCACCCATAAATTGTGATTTCCACCCAACATTATAGTCCTTTATTTATTTTATATGCACATTGTGGAATGAAAAGTATCAGTCTGCAAGCAATGTGACTATTGTTGATACAAATATCATCCAATAGAGTGACCTGGTTAGTTGTGGATCTTGTAACTTGTTGACTGAACCAATTTGCTGCTGCTTGTACAGATGTTGGTGTTGTGTGCTTCCAGTGGACGATGTCTCCAGCCTGTCGGTTGGAGCAAAACTACGGCACTTTGCTCTGTGGCGCGTTCACTCTATGTGGAATTTGGGGATTATATGTTTCCATAACGTTAGTGGGCTCACAGTAACGTTACTAGTAGTTGTGAGTTTTGGAGGACTGGGACGTTTATTTCAATTTCAGGAGAGTCTGCTGCCTTAATTTATCTTAGAAACCAAGGCTCCAGGAATAGCGTCAGGTTTTCTCCATTGGCAAAACTTTTCCTCCTCTCTGCTGTGTCTGTGAGCAGAGCTGCATGCACAGCTTTCAGTGAAAAATCCCATAACTGAACACCCATGTGTTAAGTTATGGGATTTTTAGAAATTTTGTGGAATTTTTTGCATCCAGACAAATATGCAGATCACCACCAAAATTTAATGGCTTCTTCCTTGAACTAAATCACACTTCTGGTAAAATTTTGATGTAAATCCATCTGGTAGATTTTGTGTAATGTTGCTAACAGACAAACACACAAACAGACAAACAAACAGATAGACCCTGGCAAAAACATAACCTCTTTGGTGGAGGTAATAATAATAATAACAATAATAATAATGACAATATATATTTTTTAAAATAAACAGTAAATAGTGAATCATAATGATAAAAAATGTATTATTGTGCATGTAAAGGTTGAAAGAAGATGAAGGTAAAAAGTGTTTATGTCTAAATATATATTGGGAAAAAAAAGCAGATGATATAAAAATGTGAAGAAATGTGTGGGCTGTTGTTATGTGTTCAGGTTTCACTGGTGGTCATCAGGTCCTAACACAGTCTGAGTTATTTTGCTCCAACAATCTCATAATTTTTCATTCCTCCCAGTAAATTTGATGTTTTTATGCGTATTACCTGTGAATTTAAATCCTGAGTTTGTGTGTGTTACTTGTTAATAGCATTCCTCTTTCACAGCCTAAAAATGAGGGCAGTATGTTAGGAAGTGGAGCTCTGTAGAGGGGGAGCAGAGTCTGTCTTTGTCCGGGAGCCAGCTGTTTTTGTGTTACAGCCTGTCTCTATAGCTAATTTGTGGTCACTCAGTCCGTACCTTGCCAGGACTTTTCTCAGCAAATGATAATTTAGAGCTTCTGTGATCTGTATAACTGTATTCTCTGCTTAGGGCCAACAAATATTTTGGTTTGCTTTGTTTTCGAGTTGTTTCTCTTCAGTGTTTAGTATCACATTGGTTAATAATTAGATTTGCTCTTATTTGAGGAATGTTGTGGTCCTGAGTCTTTTTGGATGTACTGGGAGGTTGCTGTGGTCTAGGTGATTTCTGATTCCAGGTCCGTTCACAGGACTGGGGAGAAGCCTTTGGTCTAGCAGGTTGAGGGGACTTGGCTTCAGCTCAGGGCAATGAGGTGGTAGGACTCGGGGTCACCAGTTATCAAATAGTGTCAATATTTAAGCGGTCTTCTTTTAATTTTGTATATGCATGCCTGTAGAGGGATATTCAAAGGCCCCTTTTTTTGGTAAGGCCAATTCATGACAACCTGACACACCAGATGGACTCAGAATAAACTAAACAGTATATACACTATATTGCCAAAAGTATTCGCTCACACAGTAAAATCAGCAGAGTAAAAAGTACAGTGATACAGTTTAAGAACTCTGTCAGAGTTAGAACAACAACATATAGAGTAAATGGCATGTCAGTACTTGCCAGTGTTGGTGAAAATTTTCAGTGTAAATATCACAGAGTAAAACAAGTACTCGGGAGGCTGGAGTGTAAAGCCAAAACGACTCTGATGGACTTGAACTACTCCGAGAAGCTCCGCCCACTCCCACCTCGTGCAACGAACCCACCAGAAATTTCACTTCGCCATTTTGTCTTAGTCCGGACTGTGGTAAGTGTAGCTTGCTTTTCATTTATTTCGCATTATTTCCGATGCAATACGAGCAACATAAATCATAATTGAGTACATTTACATATTAAAATATTTCTTTTGAGTTGTTTGCAATTACAAAGCTTACTCAAAAGGATTAGGTCAAACTGGTAGGTGGTTAGCTTAACTGTGCACGCATCACCGACCCATGCACAATTGATGTGAATTCGGACAGTTAGCAGGACGTAAGGCCAATGTTTTCCTTTCATTTTTGGGAGCTATCGTCTTTTAACACTCACGGAATGCAGTGAATGCTCTGGGGGCATGTCTTAACTTGTCTGGAAATGACTTCATTACCGACAGCTCATTCACATGCGTGTGTAGGTTTAACCAGTTTCTCCGCTGCAACTACATCGGCGCTCTCTTGCATCACTTCAGTAGATGTTTAACCGGACAGAGTCCTCAGTTTAGCGGCATATTAACATAGGGAGACATGTCTTTACTTGTTGAGGTAAGCTTTAGCGGTTGCCCACTCTCCCGCAGCTGTTATGCGTGTGCATGTTTAGCCCGCGGTTAATGCTGCCTCTCCCGTTAAACATTACCGACATGCTAGTCTGTGAGAGGGATACCCAGGATGCTCCCATGCATCGCTACTCTTCAGTGTTTAACCAGACGAGTCCCAAGAGTAGCGGTACATTATCGCCAGTGTTCACCTTACGGCCGCTGCGGCAGTCAGGTGAGCTCATCTGCATTTAAACTAACTGTCGTAGTTTGGTTTGTATTGAGCCCTCACATCACACCGCGATTGAACTTTTGGTCTCTTTACAGTTCATAATGACACGTAAATGGTACCGGATTATCTGTGCTCTATTTATGATGAAACGTTAATTCTTTCACACCACCGCCACCCCGCTGCTCTCCGTTAAAGCAGATCCTGCTGCGGGTCTCTCATACAGAGCACCGACAGCAGACAGCCCCCTCACACACATGCAGGCTATGGGAGAGACAGACGCAGAGTCCCTGCATGTCATTTAAAATATTTTATATCTTTAAATCGATTTCTTAAATGTGTGGTCTCAATTTTCCCTGCAAATGGAGTCACACTTTAGAGAAAAATCTAGAAAGTACTAGAAAAACATGTGGCAGCAGTGTGCCACATTTTAAAGTTATCAATTTTTATGTTCTTAGGCTTGTTCTACTGATGTAAGTCATTTCCTCTCGTTTTGGAGAGCAATAAAACTTGATATCTTGTCAAAAATACTATTTGACATCCTGGCTTGTTGAGAAAGAATCAGTTACTTGTAACATAGTTGTCTTTTTAACATAAAAGGAAAATAAAGTTAGATGTACAACACAGGACTGTTTATAACAGTCCCACATTGCAAGAAACTGGGTCCCAGAGTCCTGACTTGGATTGTTTTAAATGTTTGGAGCATTACATTTACTGTTGAAATGTACCATTTTCAAATTGATGCAAATGTAAGATTTTGAAACAATTCATCAAAATTTTCCAAATTATTCTAAATAAATGTAAGGTGAAAAGAAATTTTCTCAAATTGAAAGAATACCCTATATGAGAACTTGCCATTTACACCTTGGTGTAAGGGGCTCTCCTCTTGTATTTTTGTTTTAAGCAAAAACAGGGCGTCCATATAGTACTACTTGTAACTCTTTCAAACTAACATTTTCAAGTTTGTGCAGGATTGAAAATTTTCCAAAGCAATATACAATATAAATTATCCTTTATTCTTTCAAATATGTAAGGGAATTGTGTGTATGCTGTCTTTCATAAACATATATTATGTGATATGATGTGGCAATGGTAAATAACCAGTAAATATTAACATAAATTCTGTTTACCCACGTGTCAAAATGCTTTTTTGCTGTTTCAGCTCCGAGACTTGTCAAAATCCATGGGTTTGAATAATAATTCACCAAAATGAACAATCAATTTACGTATTTTCTGTCATTTTCAACAGGAGGTTAAACCACTGCTAGTTATGACAAAAAATCTGGCTTGAATCAAATTTTCCCTTTTTTTTTAGCATCGATACCAATTTTTACTTTGTATCCTGCTTAATAAAATAATAATAAGGACTCAAAGACTTGTGCTTTTGATTTAGATATTTTAAATTTATTTCCCTCTGGAAAAATAAAAAATTGGGGTGAAAATGTAACCCAAAACTTGTCCCTAAATGTGCTGTTTTCTCAATCAAAAGACCCTATATCAATAATGCAATTGTATTAAAGATTTGTAATCTTTTCCACAGAATCAGTGCCAGACAAAATTTATTTGGACACTTGTACTAAAATACTGAAATAGAGTAGGATCTCTTTTTAACTCTAGCTTAAACTTTCATACCTGCAATGAAGTTTAAGAGAATCTAGATTTTCATATATCACAGTTTTAATGTTCTAAAGACTAGACTATACACTTGATTGATTGCCTGCTTGAGTATATTTCTGTCATAGATCATTTTAAAGGTTCACCTTTTTTATTTTTTTAACAGATAACATCATGTTGATCAAAACAAAAATCAGGAGTGACCAGAGATATGTGAAAATAATTGAACCCAGCCTGGATGAGTACTTGAACTCTGGTAAGCCATTAACGACAAAGCATTTTACAAACAAAAGAATGGTGAATGAACACTGATTTTTGCAGTACTTGTGTAAATAAAGTTATTGCCATGTCTAATTTTCTGACAATTTTTCTATGAGCATCTTTATCAGTCACTGTAATCAAGGTCTGCTTATTATTCAGGGAGCGTTTTTTTTTTCTATCCTCTCTATAACAGTGTGATATCCTTTGGGCTTTTCACCTCTCCATGCGCCTCATATAATTTTTTTTAATTTTTTTTTTTACTTTTGTGTATTTCATAATTGTATAAAATAAAATAAAATATACTGATGTTGTTTAAAGTTGGACTGTGTGATCGTACATCCCAGTTATGACAGGGTGCTTCTGAGGTATACCTTTTGTTGGTCTAAAGCATCTTATGTTGACTGTTTCTTTCCTTAAGCTTTCATAAGGTTCTCCATCCCACCTGTCACAGGTGACAGAGTTTTTGACGAGACAGGAACTGAGGTGGATGCAGATGTCTTTGAAGAAGTGGCACAACAACCCAGTGCCGGTGTATTTACCATCAGATCTGACACTGGTAAAATCTGGCTTGTATTTTCTTTCAGCTTAGTGCATGGAATGATAATTAAGACCAATTTATACTTTATTGTTGTCTACAGTTGAAAAATTGTTAATGTTTTTTTTTTTTTTTTTTTTTTTTAAACACTGTCCTCTCACTCCTGACTAACATTTAGGATCTCAAAGGACAGCTCCGCCCAGCTGTAGTCCTGAAACAACTCCATCTGCAAGTCCACAACTTGACGTCACAAACAGTTCCCCACTGGAACAATCAGCCTCTGAGAAGACAATCATCCTGGAACTCTCAAACTGCAGCTCTGATGATACAGTCACCTTTGATGAGGATCCCAGCCCTGCTAGAAAACAGCAGAAGGCAAATGAAGATGCAAAAAGTGCAAGTTGGCATATCAAATTTGTTTGATATGCCAACTTTTCCATCTTTTCCAATGACTGTATTCTTGATTGTGTTTTAGAGGCATGTACTGTCTGTTGTCAAAGAGAATTTGGTTTCTGCTGATTTATCAGCTTGCCTTCTCTGTCCCCTCACAGATAGTTGAAGCTGCACTGACCAAGAAACCTGGTGGAGACCGTATTATCAAGGAATACAATCGCACCAAAGGTCTGAATGACTCCTCACAGCGTCAGATGATCAACATCCTTGCTGCAGACATGACTGAAATTCATGGGTAATTCATTTGTTGTCCTCCACAGTACAACGTTTTCTCCATTACTGCACAATTTGACATGTAAAAACATTTTTTACACATTTATGAGGAAGGTAGTGATGTTTTTTAGTTCTGTGTTTCAACTCTCATTTGTGAACATTGGAATTTATACAAAATTCACTTTGTTCCTAATAGGACATCACCACCAAGGCATGTGAGGGAGAATTATGTACGAGGCATAGTCGCCATGTTTCCTTACTTGATGGACCCATAGTCCAAGAATGGCTATGTAGGCCTTTTTTAAACTTAACTTTTCAAATATTGTTATTTACATATTGCATTTCTATTATCCTTATTGTGTCACCATTTAGAAATTAATTCAGTGTCAGTTTTAAACAACTGCTGCTGCCTTCATGTTTTATGACTACGTATAATAGGAACATTTCTGTGATGTTGAAAGTGGCACTGGTTACTTGGCATGGAGGCTCAAAACCATCCAGAGGAAGAGTGCTTCATCAGAGAGCAGGGGATCATCAAGTCAGCTGACGGGTGGAGGGCCGACTGCTATGCGAGAGTCTTCTGTTCATCCTGAGACCCAGCTTAGCGAGGAGCAATGCAGGTAAGCAGTGTCCTTCATGAAGTACTCATCCGATGAGGCTGCCATCAAGCAGAAGATGAAAATGACGTTTGGATATCGTCGCAAAATGGTCCTTGATGAAGGCAGATCCTCAGAAGTTCTGACTGAATTCCCACGTTTCAAAGACATCGAAGGACTGGTAATTAAGAACAAATGTTAACGCAAATATTTTTGCCCTACAGCTTTAGAAGCAATGTGTCACTATCTTAACTTCCACAAATTAGGTGCTCTCTCCTGCTCCTTGTTTTGCTGTACCCAATAATTTTTACAATCTGAAAACCATTTTGTTTGTGATTTTAAAACACTTGATTTCATAACCAAACATAAATTTCTGTCTATTGTGTGAAAGTCAGACATCTGATTGAAAGCTACTTTTTTTGTGATAAAGAATTTGTTCCAAATGTTCAGTTAGTTGGTAAGTATTTGGTACCATCAGGAAGTCAGAAGTGCTTCTCTTAAAAGCAATGTGCCAACGTTTTGAAGTTTACACTCATCTAAGATCAGAATTTAGAATTCCTTGAGTTAAATATTTTATTTTAAATGGAAGGTTCATTGTGCTTGTAAAAAAACAATATGATGGTGATGACATCAACTTGGTTTACATTATGTGTTGCAGATTGAGCAAGACTTCATCTTGCAGTTTGATGAGAACGTGGCTGCCAAGTTTTTGTAAAAGTAAGTCTGATCTATTCAAGACTTTTTTTTTATTCGATGTAAAGTGAGCATGGATTTTCTGTAACTACTTACAGAATCTGTATTTAAAAGATGAATCTCACTGATGCAAGGATTTTACTGATGAGATGTCGCTATTTTCAGCTGTCGTTAGTTTCTTGTTGGTTTGATGAGGTATCTCTATACAAGTGACCTACTGTATTCAAGCAAAAGGTTATACAGCAGAGCAAGGCTCTTCCCACCACAAGTGACCTTGAAGAACTGATCCACTGTGCAGAAGCTACATCAGTTGAGGAGGAAATGGATGACACCCTTGCCTCTGGTACTGTTCATCATGTACTTTTGAGCTTTGACCATTTTCCTGTTTCAGTTCCTTAGCTTTTTGTTGTTTGAGCTGTTGATCTAAAGCTATGTTTTTAATATATGAGCTAATGACACTTTTGTAATACAACATTTTGATCTTTGTTGGCAGGATGGGACAGTGATCTTTCCTCCATCCTCCTCCTCCTCCACTTGATTCCTCCCTCAGCCCAAGGCTGTAAAAGACCCGGCAAGGTGTCAGCTTCTCAAGCTGAGAAGCATCTTGTCGTGTTTAAGAAGGTTTTTACTGGTATTTACTTGTTCTTTTTTTTTCTTTAGTGTTTGTCGTCTGACTTTTGTATATTTTGTATGAAAATGGTTCTTAGTTTGAAGTATTTTATCTTTTGAGACAACCATAGTGGCCGTTCTAAGACCTCCAACAAAAGAGATCTAAAGCAATAAATCTTTGAATACCAGCTTTTGATTTTCACTTTTTTCCTGTATTTAGAGTGGAACAAGCCTCCAGGAACACATTGATGCCATCAAGAGCAGCAGTCAGCCCTACCTACTTGCTGTTGGGATGAAGAGGAGCTCTATCCATGAGTTCTTCATCATACTGTAAGTCAAACAGTTCTCTTGGAGATTTCGATGAACTCTTTAAGGCACATTTTGTCTTTGGCACCAATTACAATCACATGCTTCACAACATGTACACCTTCATACAAACAACTGTGTACAACATTGATATTGGGAAAGTTCAGGAGAGTCCACGTGTTGCTGAGGTCAGGGTTAGAATGCTAAACTGAGGTTAGACATGTTACCATGTACGGAGTGGTCAGCATACATTGTGTGATGCTCATTTAGTAATGTTGTGATAATTTGAGTGATTTATCTCACTCAGTTTGACTTGCTACTATGGGGTTCATCTGTTTTGCCCACAAAGCTCGTTTTGTGAGCACAAACATGCTAATAAGGCACATGCGATTGATCCATGGTTTCTGTCCTGGTAAATCATTACGCCTAAATTGTGCTCAGATGGGATGTTGTCATGTTTTCGGTACTTTTTCAGGCTTTAGGAAACATCTAAATACAAAACATTGTGAGCAAAATGAGACAGAAGTTGATGATGTAGACAGCCAAAGTATTTCAGATAATGTTGAACCACAAGATACTGAAGAAGCTGCCAGTAGCTCTCAGGTCCTACCATCATCCAGCATAAGAACTCATGATATGTGTGCATCTGCCATCGCGCAGCTCCAGGTTGCTGGGGTCGGCCAGTCTACTTTAAACAGTTTTGTATCATCTATGGAAGAAGTGGTGCTCGAGTTGCAGAACCAAGCCAAAGATGCAGCTTTAAAATGTTTATCTCCTCAGGATACTGGTACAAAATCTAAAATTGAGCAGCAGTTTGAAAAACTTGAAAATCCTTTTACTTCATTGAATACTGAGTCAAAACGAAAAGCATTTCGAGACTGCCAATCCGCTGGGATCCAAAAAAGGGGTGCACAAATCAGGTGGTATCTATTTCACTTTGAGAAATTTTCCACCCAAGTTAAATTCAGCTTTGGTCAGTATACATTTGTGTGCACTTTTTCACACCCAGGATATAAAAACATATGGGTTTGACACCATTCTGGAGCCAATAGTCAATGACTTGAAAGTGCTTGAAACTGATGGAATTAAAGTTCCAATGTGTGAGAATCCTATTCATGGCAGTGTTGTGCAAGTCACAGGAGATAATCTTGGTATACATTGCTTGTTTGGGTTTATGGAATCGTTTAGTGCTCGGCATTGTTGTCATTTTTGTATCCACAAAAAAATCCACAACTACCTCATGTGTATGGTGTGACGCGTCCATGTTTGTTGAATTCATTGCAGTATTTTAACACATCCAACAATTATGCTGTTGATATCGTGCATGATATTTTAGAAGGAGTTGCACAATTTGAGGTAAAACTGATCTTGGAGTACATCCAGGACAAGTACTTGACTGCAAAAGAACTAGCTGGAAGAATAGAATCATTCAACTATGGTTACACAGAAAGGCGAAACTGTCCTCCAGCAGTGAAATTATTGCATGGAAGTAATGATTTGGGACTCAATGCAATTCAGTCCTGGTGTTTGCTGCGCAACATGCCATTAATATTTGGAGATCTTGTGCAGCAAGACAACAACTACTGGCACCTTCTAACATTGCTTTTGCAGATAGTGAATACTGTGTTTTCTCCAGCCCTAACAGACGGTATGACAATCTTTCTGAAACACCTTATTGTCGAGCATCATCAGCTTTTTAAGCATCTGTTTCCCTCAAGAAACCTCTTGCCCAAGCATCATTTTATGATCCATTATCCTAGATGTATACAAAATATCGGACCTGTTTTGCACATGTGGTGTATGCGCTACTAGGCTAAGCATAACTTCTTCAAGACCCAACTAAAAAGTTTCAAAAATATCACAAAGACGTTGGCTAAAAAGCACCAAAGATATATGGCCCTGCATTGGGAGTCTTTCAGCCAGTGCATGCTAACTGTTGGCCCTGGAAAAATGATGCAACTTCATGAGTTCAAAGAAGGTCTAGAGGTTGCTGCTAAACTAAATGCTGCACTATCTGCTAATGTTCTTTCAGTGAACTGGGTAAAGCACTTTGGCACTGAATATCGACCTGGCTTTCTTGTGTGTGTTGAGGTAGTTGATGAGATGCCAGTTTTTTGTAAGATAAAAGATATTTTTGTAAAAGATGAGCAAGTCGTACTTATTGGCTCGGCTGTGGAAACCGTTTGTTTTGAGGAGCACTACCATGCATTTAAAATCTTGTTAAAGCCATTTGAGGCACTTAGGATTTTTTATGTTAAAGAATTGTTCTATTTAAAGCCAGTGGATGTTCAGATGGCATATGGACCAACAGATACATCCCTTTTTGTTGTTCCTTATTGCCATCTACTTCAGGTTTGAACAGTGTTTTTAAGTCAGATGCAATGCCGAAGAGAGGTTGACAATGTTAAAGACTCATGTATCTCTGAAGTTGAGTCAGGAAAGTTTTAAGAATAGCAAATGGCTAGCATTTCCTTGCTGTGATCCTGCCTCCATGTATCCCCCTATTTGCTTTGGGAGATGTATGTTGAATTTTGGAACGTTGATATTCTGAGATTTGCTAAATAAAGATGCAAAGAAATAAGCTTTTTGGTGTTTGTTGTCCTTCACTGCCTTTTTATGTTTTTATTTTGGAAAGGTATGGTATTTTTTAAATACACATGTACATCTATTGCACACCATTTTATATGGCATTTGATTTGTTGAAACTTGAGGTGTCTTTGGGTAAAAATAACACTTAAAGGAAGTAAATTAAATGTGAAATTGTTTTTGAAACTGGCAGGAGTCAATAGTAAATAACACTGTAGAGAGTAATTCTTAGTTCATATGCGAGTCAAGGCAGGTGAGCGAATACTTTTGGCAATATAGTGTATTTCACAAGTCCATTCAAGCAACAAACCATATAAAGTGTATGGGGAGTGCAGAACCTTGTAAAGTTCATCGGGTAGCTGATCATACGGTCGTTCTATCCATCATATTCATAACAGACAAATCAGATAATGTAGTAGGCCAGTGTTACTGCCATGGTGTAAAGTAAAAACAGAAGCCACTTTGTTGAACCAACTCTTGCCAAAACATATTGAAAGTGGTGTGAAAATATCCTTTCTATTGAGGAATGCTTTCAATGTTGGTTGTTGTTTCTCTTTTAATAAAGGAATGTGGTCAAGGTTTGATAAAACTGCAACTGACGCTGTTAGCAGATCTATGTTAATCTTTGAATAAGCAGTCACCTCCTGCTGTCGTCATCATTTTAGCTACCACTTCTCTCTGCTCTGACTGACACTGACTGGGCTGTGACATTTGGGAAGGGCACAATACTCATAGATTGGAGCTTGGCAAGATGGATCTGACTGATTACAAACTTTGAATCAAGCAGATCCAGCTGCTGCACAAGTCTGAGTCAAGGGGAAGATGCATGGACATGGGTTGGCACCTAAAATGGACCAAAAGATTGGCAAGATGACTGGTGCAGCATCTTTAGCATTGACCCAGACTATTAAGGTCAACCGTTATTCATGACATATATTTCCTTTTTTTTTTTTTTTTTAATAAATACAAATCCCTTTTATTAGGGAAAAGAACAAGGCAAAAAAAAAAAAAATCACAAAACAGCAAACAACATATTTTTCTTGTTCTTTTAAAGAACAAATAACAACAAACAACACTGTCTCTGTGCAAAGTATGCAAGTAATGAAACTAAGTAAACAAAAGCAAAAATAAATCATGTAATATTGACAACCAGTTGAGCAAAACATACCAATGAAGGGCAGTGAGCTAAAGAGGATAAAATATTGAGCATTGAAATTGGACCAGATAAATTTAAGAATCACGAAAAACAAAATAAAATATAAAATATGTTCTGAAAAGTAGTATAATGGCAATATTAAGTTAAACAAAAGAGAATAACTATAAGAATTTAAAAAATAAATTAATAAAATAAGTAAACTTAAAAAACTAAACAAAAAATTAAAAATAAAAATAAAATAACATTATATAAGATAAAATGGTGGGGGGTATCCATAGAAAAGATCGGTATACAGTTAAAAGAGTCAATTAGTCAAATAGTTCTATTTTCTATACCATTAACTAGAACAGCCTTTTACAGTTATCACATTTGACATATCTATCTGAGATATTAGGATTATATTTGTATTTTTAACACTCAACCTTTCATAAGTTTACAATTTTCATTTGTACTGTAAAAAAACGTGGGTGATTGCCATAGAGGAAAATACTGCATCTGTCAAATAACGGAGGACTAAAAAGCCCTTCAATTCTACTGCATGAGCTGTGGTTTGACCTTTTTCTTCCTTTTTTCTTCTTTTAGCCTTTTCATATTATACTGATCTGTCTCCTCACCCTCAGTGCAGAGCAAACGCACATGGATGCGTTTCAAACATAATGATGGTGACTAATGATGGAGGGTGCAAATGGAATGCACCCTAAATATTTAGAGGGTGATGAATGGGTTTATCATGCAGCAGGAGCATCTATCAGTGTTGCCTTAGGGAGTTGGTGTGCTCAGCATTACCAACCCAGAAAACAGGGTTTAAGTGTTTTGAACCTTTTAGTGTCTCAATCACAAAAGTAATCTGTCTGCTGGTTCGCGGCAACAACTGCCATGATTGATGCAGTAAAGCAGAGAAACTCTGACTGTGTTGGAATAAACAGGAGAGAATTATCTTACAGGCAAACGTATATTATTTCTTACTGTGATAAAACAGTACAGTATGATTTCAGAGTAATAGTTTTCTGTCTGGTAAATATGCAAATGAAGTCAGAAGATACTTTAGCATGAGAAAGACAGAAAAATGAAATAGTGGCTTAGATTGAGACTCAATGCAACAATTTGAGATCTCTGAGGACTCTATCTTACATGTAAAGCTCATAAAATGTATAGACAGTGACTAAACTGTTTAAATTTACTTGACCTTGTCATCTTTCTAAAACGGTCTGCTAACCTCAGAACAGCTTTTAACCCAGATCTCAAACATTTGCTAAAAAAATGACTGGAAATCAATGATCTTCCAGAAATGTTGGTGAACACAAAATGTTTTACAGATCCTCAAATAAAATCACTTTACCAATCTCATGCAAACTCATTCAGCTGTTTGTTTGTTTTTTTTTGGTTTGTTTCTTATCCAATAATTCTTACATGAAACAGTCTGGCAATGTTTAGAGATAAAAGTAGCTTTGTTCAATTGATGCAGAGGCTAAATGTACACTGGTCAAGTGATCCGTGATTCTGTTTTTAAAATCCTGTAAACTAATACAACACTTTAGCTCGAGGTAATTCTGTAAGTCAGGCCAAGATGATAAGGCAAAAACACAAAAAGCTCTTTCCCAAAGAGAAGAGAGAGTTCAAGGAACAACAAACATGGTCCATCCATCCATTATCTATACTTTTTCCCCTATGAGGTCACAGGTGGTGGAGTCTATCCCGGCTGGCATCGGGCAAGAGAGGCAGGCCCTGGACCAGTCACCAGCTGATCAAAGGGCCACGTAGGGAGAAAGAGACAGCCATGCACTTTCAAACTCACACCTAAGGGAAATTGAGAGTCACCAATTAACCTAATGCACATGTTTTTTGGTCTTTGGGAGGAAGCCGAAACGTCTGAAGAGAACCAACGCATGCATATGGACAACATGCAATCTCCTAATAGAAAGGCTCTGAGTGACACAGGGATCAAACCAGCAACATTCTTGCTGTGAGGCATGTGTACTACCTTCTGCACCTCTCACAACTCATGTAGCCAAATGAAAAAACAAATCTCAGGACTCTTTAAGATAAAAGTGCAGCGGTGTTTATATAAAACACACAACCTTCTGCTAAAACATGGTAAATAGACTTGGGCTTGTAAAGTTCTTCTCTGGTCTTTCTGAACACTCAAAGCACTTTTACACTGCAGGTCATGTCTACCTATTCACACCCATTCACTCTTACATTCACTCACTGATGGTTGAAAATTCTACGTACATTGTCCAGTGGCACTTGATAACACATCAACTCCCTTTAATGCCCATTCACACCCCACTCATACAGCAGTGAAAGCAAGTTTGGGTTGCCAAGGACACACCAACATGTGACAGTTGGAGCTGGGCTCGAACCCGATTGTTGCTGGACCATACTCCAAGACTAGGTCACCAATGATCAATCTACACACTACATTCCTAAATAGCATAAAGAACCTCCCAAAATGAATACATTTTAGCTGCTGCTGTGCTTTGTTAGATTGGTGTACCAACACAGAAAATTTTGTGCAATTAACCCAAAAGAAAAGAGAGCAAAAGCCTTAAATTCAAACCTTTATCACATTAATTTTAAATAGTGTTTAAAGCTTGCAGCCCTGGTTGAAACATTGATTATATCATTACAAAAATGTGGCCCATTCAGGAGTATCAATCATTTGTGGCCTTCAAACTCAACTGACAAACATAGAGTTATATTTTTCATTTTCAAGTCATCAAACACAGAAATTTGTGGGTATGCAATGCATCAAGGTTTCAATTAGGTCCAATGACAATATTTGACACAGCTGTCTGAGACTCAGTCACAGACAGATGAAGCAGACTGAGAGATGATAGTGAAGGACTTTGTAAGAAGTAACAGGTACGGCTATTAAACAATAAGCCTTATGAGGATAAAACCACGAGTTCACGGTCACACTGAGTGTTATTTAAAGGTTGGGATTCAGGCACAACTGCTGCAACTTTACAATAAGTGATCTCTTAGTTCACTGCAATGCAGAGATTGAAGTGTCTTTGTGTTGGAATATGATTAGCTTTAAAAGTTAAGCTACTAATCAATTGACATTTTTGGTGAAATTAAACCAAACTCCAGCCAGATCTTTAATTGACTTTAACAGGTGTTTGGAGAACACTGCATGTCACGTGCGGGTGTGATGTAATGACACAAAAGCTTTTGTGAAGGCAGAGAGGATGTCCAAGCAATGAACATCCCGCACTGTAAAAAAAAATGTAATTTTACAGGAAATGTTCTGTAATATTTTACAGATTTTTCCTGTTTTCCAATAAAACAATAATATGCTGATAGTTTTATAGATTTTTTTCTGATTGAACGTAATTTAAGATTGCATTGCAAGATTTTACATAAGACAGTGCAATAACTGTAAATTAACAGATACAAGCAGTAATTTAAATATTCGCCTTTACAATTACATATAATTACTAATCATACAATATTAGATTATTATTGTGTTTTTTAAAGGTAATTTAACAAATATCGAGCATATTCAAATGTAATTTTACATAAAATGTGATGTAATTTTACAGAGAAGAGGGAGAGAGAGAGAGCCACGGTGATACGGGAGGGGCCCGCTGCCCCAGAGCGGAGAGACAGACTTGATACCCGCGAGAGAGAAGAGGGGGAAGAGAGAGAGAGGGCTTCACGGTGGAGCCAGAGCAGAGGGACAGACTTGATACCGGTGAGAGTGAAGAGGGGGAAGAGAGAGTCATGGTGGAGCGGGAGGGGCCCGCTGCCCCTGGAGTGGAAGGACAGACTCAGACAGAGCCAGGGTACCGGTAAGTTGAATGCTGCTAACAGTTTAGCCGTCTGCTAACTGTTAGTAAAGAGTACGGTTGAAGCTTGACTCAGACATCAGCGGCTCGATAGCGACTATGTCGAAAAAATGCTGTGTGCGCGTGCTTGTCTGGTAGGAGGGGCTCAGGGCAGAGACAAACGGAACCTAACTCAGATCAAAAATCAACTGTTTTCTGGCTTTCTACCTACTGCAGCTTTAAATCACTCCTGATAATGTGCCCCAGATACTTAACCTTGTTCACCACATTGAGAGCTTGATCCGTGATGAAAAAAGATGGAAACCAAAGTTTCTGATCCTCTTTGGCTTTACCTATCATAATGACGCTCTTTTTACTGTTAAACTTAATATCATATTTTACACCATAGCTAGAACAGACTCTAAGAAGTTGCTGTAAACCACCACTATAGGGTGACAGGACGACCAAGTCATCAGCATACAACAGATGGTCAACAAGCCTCTCTCCCACCATACAGCCAGTCCCACATGCTCTCAGCTGGTCAGAGAGATCATTCATGTACAGATTAAACCGAAGAGGGGACAATATCCCACCTTTTCTAACCCCATTAGTCACTGAGAAGGGTGAAGAAACACTCCTGTCCCAATGAACACTCATAGATTGGTGCAGATACCAGGCCTGCAAAATTCTTATCAGGTACCAGGGAACTCCTCTGCTTTGCAATTTTATGAATAATTTACTGTGATTTATCCTGTCAAAAGCTTTGGAGGCATCCAGGAAACATGAATATTGTGGATTTTTTCTGTCTGTAAGTATTAATGACTTCCTTTAAAGCATATATATACACATATCTGTGCTGTGTTTATTCTTAAATCCAAATCGATGGTCTGTAGTTGTAATGTAATTCTCAAGCCTATCCAAGAGAATTAGCTCTAACACTTTGGAAAGTATACTAGCCAGAGCAATTGGTCTATAATTCTCTGAGCTTGATATTCTACAGGTTTTGCCTTTAATTATTGGCACTAGTAGCACAGATAACATTGAATTGGGCAGTACACCATGCATTATTAATCCAGAGAAACAAATGGCAAGAAGCACTGCAGTTCTATGGCTAGCATACTTCAAACTTTCTGATGTTATTTGATCAGGACCACAGGCTTTGTTAAAAGCTAGTTTCCCAATGGCACAGCTTACTTCATCTGGTCTGACCACCACACCTACATCATACGGGATGTTACCTATATGATACTTCTCACTTTTAACACAATTAAAAAGCTCTTCATCCTGCCTTTTCCACAGCTCGGCTATGTTATCTGCCCCAGTAGTTCCATCAATACTAGATGGAAAAGGAATCTTGCTGTTATTAGAAATTCTAACTTCTTTCCAGAATCTATAAATATCATTTTGTTGAAGCTTTTTGGCCATGGAGCCAGCCCTTATGGCCTGCTCATTCCTCTTGATAAATCGTAAGGCATATTTAAATCTG
The DNA here is from genome assembly GCA_037902135.1 of Cetoscarus ocellatus. Taxonomy (NCBI): domain Eukaryota; kingdom Metazoa; phylum Chordata; class Actinopteri; order Labriformes; family Labridae; genus Cetoscarus; species Cetoscarus ocellatus. The sequence goes on from JBAMNC010000763.1 coordinate 303,341, forward strand.
GCATTTGCTTGTTTCCTATGATCGAATTCTGGGCCATTCCTTGGCCAACCTGACAGGATCTACTGTTTATGTACATCCCTAGATTCTGTATAAAGTTCAGACACATAATCATTCCATCCTGGCCTTGCAATGTTGGGTTTTAACTTTTTTTGGGAAATTGGTTTACAACTGCTCCTTAAACAGTTAACAGTGTTTTCATAAAATTTACAGAGCCCATCACTGTTGCACTATTGCATTAGGAGGTAATTTGATGTTACTCAGGTTCTTATCAGTCAATAAGATATAGAACACGAGGTCCTCCTCCTTAAGATCTGCCCAGATATGTTTCTTAGGCTGCTCATATCTATTGGAGCAAGTCAGCTCTAGGAGACAATTCACATTCAAAATGATAGAGATTGGGAAATGATCTGTGACAACCATATCATACAAGATCTCAATTCTCGCTACACACCCATGAGCTCTGCTGAACATACACAGTGATCCAGCCAAGATTTAGAAAGCCATGCTTCACTGATATATGTATAGCTATCTGCAGGCAGAAGAACTTCACTGGAAAGAACCAGCTTATTATCTTCACAAAACTGGGTCAGATGTTGTTCAAAGACAGATGTTTTATTGGAAATATTAGCATTCATGTCCCCAACAACAATTATGGATGTATATTCACACTCCATAATAAAAGAGCTTATATGTGCAAGCCTGAGTAGGTATTCATCCTCATTTCTATAACATTCATAGGGTGTATACACATTTAAGATAACAAGGACACCACTGTCAAGCACAACTTTGATCGCAATACACCAATCTGCATCCATCCTAATAACACCAATGCTAGTCATATTTCTTGCTCCAAAGAATGGCCACCCCGCCAGGAATTCTGCCATGTACTATTCCCATACTCAAATCAGTAGTAGATTCCCCTGCTCCATAAAAATCATTGTGAACAGAATTAAGTATATGGAGGTCTTGCTTGGTTAGAAATGTCTCTTGTATGCACAAAATGTCAACAGTCTCCAAGAGCTTGTCAACAACAATACGTCTGGCTTTATCTCCAGCGTTCTGTCCAAGCAAGGGGCAGCCCGCATGTGTTGTATGACACCACTTTCAGAAAAAACATGCAGCTTGTTTGGTACCTACATTGCAGCAGATGCCCCAGTGACACTCACTCACACATTGTAGAAGCTTGTTTAACTCCATTTGCCCCCAGGGGACCCGCATCAGCTGTGGGCCTGCGCGGCTTGAAGTTACGCCGCACAAAAGTCCCCTCAGGCCATAGTTGAGGATCATACATCTGGCTCACTTTATCACATTCGGCTGTTCCTTTAAATGATCCATACCGATTCTGAGCAGAGTTTACTTTTTGGCAAACCACATCACGGTGAAGTTTGTCTTTCAGATAATTAGCAAGTGTGTCAGAGTCCAAATCAGGAGAGAATTTTGTGGAAAAAACACTCACCAGCTTAGTTTTTATCACATGTATGTTTCCACCGGCACTGGTCCAATAATCCTATTTACCTTCTTCCCCCATGCAGCTTTAGTATGGGGTCTGGGTAGTGGCGGGTTACCCCCAGATACTGGCTTCAAACAGCCACCATGTTTAACCACACGACTCCACACAGGTGAGGCCGTTGCGCCGTTACTCCTTTCCGCGCCCGAGCCTCTCCCATTTCGCTGAGATCCAAGACCTGGAGTCCAGGCGTAGTCGACTCACTCCCCACTGACAATGTCACTGCTGCTGCACTGCACGTTGTGGCAAATACATCCCCATGATTTGGGCATTTTCTCTCAAGATTCAGGGCTCCAGGTGCCTGGGTGAACACCTCCTCCCCCCGATTCTGAGAGTCCATACTATCCAACGGAGAGGGCTTATCTTGGGGACACGGATCAGGATACGGATCATCACACAGAAGCGTTTGTTGATATCTACAGCCCGTAGATCTTCACAAATGTTTCCCTGAGCACACATTGCCTGTTTCATAGTGGACACCTCCGCGCTTAGCCTATCAAATTACCTGAGCAGGCAGGAGACATCAGGGCTGTTGTAAGTCACAGGTGGAAGTTCAACCAAATGATGAGACACAAAATGAGGAATGTTTTCACCGGCCTCATTAAGCAGTTTTAGACAGCTTTTCACATTATTAATGTCTTTTTGCGAGCCCTTGTGTGCAACAAAATGTTGAGTGGAGCTTGGGCAGAGTTCAAAAAGTACTTTCTTGGAGTTTTCAATCCACTCCGACCCAAAATGATTCAAAGTCAGCAACACAATATCATCCTGACTCAGAGTCTTCATCTTAACCACAAGGAAGTTTAAAAGTTCATCTTCCACAATAAGTTTACCATCAGTCACCTCGCATATCTCTGGTTTAATCCAATTTTTGCACAGCGCCGCTGCACCTCCACTTGTGACTTCCACCATCTTGGATCACAGTAATTGTAAAAATGCAGAGTAGAATTTTACAGTCAAAATCTATTAAAATATGGTATATTATACACTGTAAACCCAGATAAGTTGACTTTACTCAAAAAATTTGAGGCAAGTGATTGCGCTTAAATGGTTTGAGTAATGAAATGACTAATCAATTCTTTTAGGTAAACTCAACTGCAATCCCAAACGTACAGGGCTTAAGTGTTTGAGTGGAATCTACTAAAAGAAAAGTTTTTCGTACTTGAAATTTGTTGTAATAACAACCTTTCCTTGTCAATCAGTCAACTCAGCATTTTAAGTAAAACTTACTTGTTTTTTTTAATTACAATCAGACATTTCTCATTTATTGAACTACATTTATTAACTTGTTAAAACTTAAAATTTATACCATTAAACTCAAATATTTAAGTTGTTAAAACTTAAAATTATTTTCTGAAATTTTGTGTTGGTAAAATACATATTTTAAAGAAATACAAAATGCAGGGCGCTTTTTAAGTTCTGTTTTATTAAACAAATGTGGCGTTGGCCAAAAATAGTAACCATCAATTACAAAAACACCTTTGCTGACTTAGCTTTTAAATTGCGCTGAATTAACTCTTCCAGAGACAGATCTATACAGAAGAAATACTATATTAAAGAATCAAATAAAAATGTCATTACCCATATTGATGGGAAACTTAGAGATAAGAACAGAAGCTAAAACAAGACAGTGAACAAATACTACCTGTAAAAGTGCTAATAGGGAATAACAAGATATGGTAATACTTATACTGTGCACTGTAGGCTTGGACCCTTTATCACCTGCACCATACTTGTGACTCAACAGTGAGCATGAACTCTTATTTTTAGAATATAAAAATAGAACATATTTTAGAACATACAATGTAACAATACACATTTAGCTTGAACTGTAGTTTAAACTTTGCCGTGTAAGCCTTGTGGCAGCCTGGACAACTCAGTACTCCAAGGCAAGTGCATTTTTCAGAGTTTGAAGTCTGGGTGGTAGTTTGCTCTGACCCAAGTTCAGCATTACCTGCTGAATGAAGATGAGTGTATTTTTCATACACTTTGGATATTCCAAGTGGAGGGCATATGTAAAGCCAAACAAGACACACATTGCCTGAGGTAGGTTGGCAAGGTCATCTATGACAAGGCTTCCCCCTAGGATGATTCCTGCCCTTGAGGGGTTCAGCAGTGATGAGCTTTGGATCTCACTGTCCTGAAAGCAGAGGATGCCTACTGGGATGTCAATGGTGCCTTCCTGTAGATCCTACAGAGATGAGAGGCAAGAGGAAAACAAAGATATGCATGTCAACAGTTTGTCTCATGCTTTAGAGCTAGATCACCTGACAGTACTGCAGCTTTACAGTACTACTTCCCCAACCACTTCCCATAGCTTGTATTCAGGGTGTGTCTTTTGACTTTGTGCAAAAAAGTTGTACTTTCATTAAAGAGGACACCAAGAGTTCACATCCCATGTAACTTTAAGATCTGAAGGCTCTGTCTTCTCCATTAAAACGCTTGTAATTTTCCTGTTGTTTCCATGATAGTGATGTAGTGGTACTTTAATGATGGTTGTTGGCACATGCAGTTACTGAGGTTCAGTGTCATTTTTTGCTCCTGCTGGTTCCTTCTCTCATTTATTGATATAAGTACATCAAACACAAGCATAAGTGTGATGTTTGTGGTATATATTCATGCAGTCCCGACAATGACAACTGTACATCTTGATCAAGAAAACTTTTATATGTGTAGAAAAGAACAAATAGCACAAGCAATAATATTTCCATACTTACAGAGCTGCTTTTGAAAAATTTCGATGGGTCATCCCCAAGAAGGATTGGGAGTCCCCTGAGGACTAAGCACCTGATCGCTGTTGGCTCAGAAGTCTGAAGGGGTACAGCAAACATTTAAATTTAGAAGAAAAAAAGACCTCTTTCTAATATCTCTCACTAGTTTTTCTCACTAGTCTAGTTTTGTTTATACAGTAATGTTTAATTTAAATTTTCTGTCTGATATTTCTGCTTTCACTAATTTGTGCTGTTTAAAGCACTCACCAGCTTTGAAATGTTTTGTGGAATTTTCAGAGATTTCTTTCCCATCTCTTGGACAATTTTCAAGGCACATTAATACAGTTTGTGCAGGACACAATTCTTCTGTACAACTTAAAAGTTCTAGCAAGAACTATTTCCCATGGACAAATAATTCAAATGTAGCATTGTGCTGATAACTCAGTTGAATCTTATTTTTTTTTTTTTATTGAGTTCCACCAACCAGACCGAGGGAGTCAAACTCCATAACCAGGGGCCAGATTCTGAATTTAGGTCTAAATGGTATCCTGTCAACCTCATTTTCATCAGAAACAAAATATAAAAAAAACTGTAACATTTAGGATAAATCATTTTGAGATGTAAAAGGTAAAAATGTAAATATAAAGGCTTAAAACCTAAGATAAAGATTTAATCTTATTAGTCAAAAATGCCAAGACACAAAGTTAAAGTCAAAAGCATGAATTTGAAAAGGTAAATGTCTAGGAAGCGAGCGGCATTGTAGCGCAGCAGGTAGTGCACGTGCCTCACAGCAAGAAGGTCAATGGTTCGAGGCCCGGGTCAGGCAGGGCCTTTCTGTGTGAAGCTTGCATGTTCACCCCGTGCATGTGTGGGTTCTCTCCGGGCACTCTGGCTTCCTCCCACGGACCAAAAACATGCTTATTAGGTTAATTGGTCACTCTAAATTGCCCTTAGGTATGAGTTCTATTGTGAGTGGTTGTCTGTCTCTCTATGTTGCCCTGCAATCGACTGGCTACCGGTTCAGGGTGTACCCCGCCTCTCGCCCAATGACAGCTGGGGTAGACTCCAGTTCCCCCCCAGTAACCCCAAAAGGGAAAGTTGGTATAGAGAATGAATGTCTGGGGAAAAAAGGTCAAAATCATCATTTTAAAAGATTTTTAAAAAATTAAATTGGAACTTGTGAGTTCAAAAGGCCAAAATATGAGTTTTCATTTAAATTTTTGAGCCCTAAAGGTCAAAATATGAGATGCAAAGTCAAAATCACAAGTTCAAGTCATAACTCTGAAATGTCAAAATGTCCTTCCTTGTAATATTTTCATTAACATTAAGTTAACATTCTTATACTGGAGGAATGCTCATATTGTGTTGCCAGTTATAATAGTATTATGATATGATCTTACAGGACAGATTTAACTGTACCAATGGCATGATTTGGCTTCCTGGCTTTGAGTTATTTCCCCCGAACAAGTATATTAAGCACACATTCTATTTTGATTGATACAGCATTCCTAGAAAATATCTTAAATTTTAACCAAATTTAGCCAAAACCAAAATTATCAGCATGGATATCATATATGATAATTGCATCCCAAACCACGAGAAAAAAAAAAAAAAAAAAAAAGTCAACCCACCTTTGTTTGTTGTAATAGGTCAGATAACAGCTGACCAGCCAGACCTTTCTTCTTCCTGAATATTTCCATCAAGCCTGGGCACAGACCATCAAGGGCACCAAAGAAGGCTTCCTTAAGTTCCTTCCAACAACTCTGTTAAACTCCAAAAAGACCTAAAATTCAAAGAACAAAGAAAGACCCATTTATAATAACACCAATTGGTTATAGCAAGGGTGTAAATATAATGACAAGAATCACACAAACCTGACTTTCGGTGAATAGGGCAGGCCAGCGTCTAATAAGTTGGCCAACGTCAGGCTTATCTTGCACAACCTCCTTTCTTCTCAGGGCAAATGTGGCATCCATATTTTTTTAAATGAGAAAATCATCCGGCTTTGTCTTCATCATTTCACCCACCATGACCTCTCGAGCTGCTTCAAGGGAATCTTCATCCATTCCCTCCGGAAAATCCGGAAGATAGTTTATTTCCCCTTTCTTGGGCTTCTTGATGTTCTTGTGTGAAGGGTCACCGTCAGCATTTTGTTTTCCGCATTTACCACCATTCACTGAGACATCAAGCCATCCTAGTTGCCGCATTTTGGTTTTGTAATTGCCCATTTTGAATTTCAGGCTGTTCTTCCATCCATCGTAGCCAGAGAATGAACCTGGTTCTTTAAGACAAGGGTGTTCCCCTACCAAGGCTTTTGAAACAGCTTCAATCTCTTCATTTGTTGGGTATGCTTTAAAACTATAAATGGCCTCTGCCAGTTTTTCCAGGATGTCATGCTTCATCTCCTTCACTGTGAGGTAGGTTCCATCCCTCATATGGTGCAGATTTCCTTGACGCAGTCTGTACTCCACATCTACAGAGAACTTAGGAATGTAGAATACTTCGGGCCATTGTGTGTGTTTGTCTATTGATGAGGAGGTTGATAAGATTTCTGTGTCTGCCAGACTGCTTGCATCACTGGTCACCTCACGTGGCGGCACTGGTACAAGGTCGAGCACAGGGATAATTTGAAGGGTCGGTTTCTCCAGAAGCTCAGAAATATCTGTCAGGTTGCACAATGCATTGTTAAAGTCAGGATCCTCATATTGTAATGTAAAGTGATAATCAGCTCCAATTGACTCTTTGATCCAGCCAATTAAATCTTCAACTGTGTTTGGCCGTGTTGTCATCGTCATTTTCCTTATATCACCCTCACAGACAATAACCCTCATGACCATTCTCTGTTGCTTAGCCATCTGGAAAAAAGGCGGACACAGGAGACAGATTTAGCAAAGGACAAATCGTTTGAGAGTTACCATGAGATCTCCTTGCACTTTTTTTGCTGACAGAGGGAAGGCATCGTGTAGCTTTGACCACTGAATGACACAGAGACAGGTACCATCAATAGAGGAAAGCTGGTATGACCTTAGGTGCTCATGGTACCAAGCAGTCATCTTTTTGCAGATGAACATAATTTCTGTATTGGCTGCAACAATATGTGTGATCTGACCAAATTTGGGTAGACCTGAGCATGACCCAGTACAGAGAATCATATCTCTGTTGTACTTGGTACCCTCAATGCAGACAGATGATGCAAGAGGAACTGACCCAGACTCTGTCATATTTTGAGGGAGAGCTCTCTGAGCATTGGTGGGAAGAGAGGTGACCAAAACCATTACAACCTTTGTCAACTCATTTGCTGGCCTGAAAAAGGAGCAACTGTCCAAATAGAAACTCAGTCCCTTCTGATGTTTTGTAGCAAGTGTCAGAGGCACATTTTTAAAGTTCTGGGTGTCATGAATGGCTTTTTTGAAGAATTTATGCTTACCCTCAAAGCGCATGGTCCAAACATCAGTCAAAGGGCCAAATTTCTGAATAAGATGAGGATAATGTTCAACATAGTGGTGTTTTGGCCTCAAACTAAAACTTGGGAAGGTGGACTGTAGCAGCTCCCTGTGCTCTGTTAACTTGCAGTCCAGAAAGTGCAATGTTTCATCAGTATGCCTTGGTGCCACAACCAGCTCCACAATATCCTTGAGAAACATAAGAATTTCCCAGGTATTGTCTCCCTCTGGGATGAAGTGACCAATGAAAAGTGGGAGCAGCCTGATGAAGGACCAGTTTTCATGGCCATTTCCACCAATCGTCCCTTTGGAGGAGAATCCCTTTCTGATTGTTTGAGGCCGGTCAGTTTTGTCAGTGAATGTGTAGCTAAAGCATTTGATGGCATTATTTAGCATGTCAAGTGTAAAATACCCCTTGGCTATTAGATCTGACAGACACAAACAAAGTTCAACAGGAACAATGCCTTCAAAGACATCATGTAAAACGTCAGGTGGGTATCCAGTGACCACATGAAAGTGTTTCAGATTTTCAGTAAAGGGGCATGTTCCTTTTACTCCATAGTTCTGACTCATCTGTGGGTCTTTTAGAACTTCTTGTACATGCCTATCATGAGAAGTTTTGTCTCTTAGTTGAAAGAAACCAGAACATACCTGCTGTTGCTGAGTGTCACTTCTGGATGCCATACAGACTCTGCAGAATTTGCTGACAGTGAAACTCTCATAGAATCCTGCGAGAGAATGGGCAGCAACGTTATCAGCTGCTATGTACATGACTGTACCCTTCACACTTGCACCTAGCTGTTCTAGGTAAACACCATGTTGTTCTAACCAGACAAGATCATGGATGAGAGGTTGCAGCACTTTGTGATAACCGCATTCCTTGACTGTGGAGGTGTTGCAGAGCAAAGCAAGTTGAATAGAATTTAGTGTTGACCTGTATTTTGCAGGTATGTTAGCAATAGTCCAATACACTGCACACATTTTGTGTTTTAACTTTGAAGTTCCCAAAGGGTTGGCTACCTCAAAATCATCCACATAAAGAATAAGTGCAATGGTGAACTCATTTCCTGAAAGAAGGCCATTTTCCTTAAAGTGCTCTCCATCCACATACGCTTTGTATTCATGTGGTATAAGCTCTTTTCTGACATGGCTTTATCTAAAATGTCAGTTTTGCTCAAGAGCATCTGGAGCACATGCTGGATAGGGACATATATAACTGGTTTCTTTCCTTTTTCAACAACATATTCAATCGGCATTACCAAAGGAAACTCTTTCTTTACATAGACAGCTCTCCTTTTAGTAGTTCCTAAAGATCCACCTTTACCACACAGTGATGTCATCATATTGCTTTTTGACACACCACAAGCAACCTCTTTCACGACTGATTCATCCACATTGGCATAATATTTAGTGAGAACTGCCTTGATTTTTTTGTGCAGGAGTGGTTTTGAAAGGTCATTTATTTCACAGAGGTGTTGTAGTACATCTTGAACTGAACTCTCTGGAATGTGCAAAATAGTTTGCATCTTTAACAACAGGGAAGCCAGATTGTGCTCAAGTTGTCTTCCTAAATCCTGGAGATCATTTTCACTGGTTTCCTCACTGTCAAGCGCATCCTCTGTGTCAGAAATGGACATTTGCCCTTTTAACGCCTCACTCTCATGAACTTCATTGCAAGTTCCACTGACAATGATTTCAGGATTGAAATTCTTCCAGGTATGCTCTCTGTGCATTCTGCTCTTGTGGGCATTGAATGTTGAATATACACTGCTTTGAAAGTTGCAGTCTTTATAAGGACAGTTAACTTTGTGATATACTTTCAGGTGTGCTGTGCGCAGATGAACAAAGTATTCTGCCTCAGAGAAAAAAGGCTCAAGAAATTCACAATGCAGACACCGATATTTAATTTGCAAATCTATCACTTGCTGCCGGTCCACAGTTTGATTGTGAAAGCAAGATAAATGTGTCTGTAGTGCATTAAAAGATTTAAATGTACACAGACATTCCTGATGCAAGCAAGGGATGGGTTCAGTTCTTGCATAACTGCAATGTTTTACTCTATAGTGCTTGAATAGCAGTGCTCTTTTCTCATAGCTAATAGAGCAGTACCTGCATTTCCAAAGCATTTTTCTAATGTCTGTCTGACATCTAAAAATTGAAACTCCAATGAAGATAAAGTTGTTTGCCTTAACTAGTACAAATGAAAAACAACTTACCAAGTTCCACAATGTTAACAGTCATTAAAGGAGAAATGAGAATCTTCTTTGATGCCTCGACTCACACAGGGAAAAGGCGCAGTTTTGTCTCAAACAAGCCCAGACAAGTTTCAAAGCAACCAGCCAATCAGAGCTCAACACCTTGCCGCATTTTGTTGCAAAGTTCAAATTTTAAGTCAGTTTAACTCAAAATTATTAGTAAACCCAAAGTTTAAACTAAAAACTCTAAATTTTAAGTTTTTACAACTCAAAATAACAAGTTCACCTTGCAATCATGTTATGATAGTAGAATAGACCTAAAATATTTAAGTAAAGCAAAAAAAACTCTTTTCTTTAAGCAGTATTTACTTAAATTATTTGCTCAATATCAACTTTGGGGTTAACAGTGTAGTTGATAAATGCCAATTGTACTGTAAAATAGCGTACATATAATGTCAAAAAACATTAATAATCAGATACCCTTCAGCTTAATCTCTGTAATTTGACAGTCTGAAAAAACCTGTAAAAAAACGGTGAAAGCACTGGCAGCAAAGTTTTTGGATGGATACGGTAAAATTACAGTAAATAACTGTATCACAAAACTATGTACAATAAGTGTAAAAATACAGAGGTACAGAGGACAGTAAGGGTAAAATTTTAGAGAAGTGGGTTCTAGAAGGGCTTACGGTTAATCAACACTATTACAAACAGGTTCTAGGAAAAACTGTGAGAAAAAACTGTGGAAAAATGGTTTCACTCTTCATCGAGACAACGCTCCAGCTTACTCTGCACTCTCACTAAATCAGTTTATCTGCATCTTGTTATACATTTCAAAATTCAAATTCATTGTCTAACATTTCTAATAAGAATTTTCAAATTCATCTTGTTGATGGTGTGGACCTTTCAAGTAAAGTCTACGGTGGTCAATAAGGACTAACAGTCTACAACGGCTCGATGCAGTTCCATAACAGGAAAACTCTTGCAAGAACAGAAAAGATTTAAGTACAGAAACACAACCCCACGTAAAAAAAAGAACTATCCCTTTAAATTAGGACATGGTATGTTTATGTTTTGGAAAGGCTGCCATAAAAGAAGCACAAAAGACAATGACAAGTTTGCAGTAAACAGAAAATATTTTGCATTCTTTCTTTTCCTTTTGAAATGTGTTTACAATCTTTGGAAGTGAAAATTTGAAGGAGACACGGTGTCCTCTACAGTACATGTACATCTGTTCAAAGCAGTGGATATGCACTGCAAAGCATATGCATACTTAAGTGAGTGTGAAAATAACTACAAAGTGTTCAGACTGATGTAGGAGATGCTTCACTGCCTTTAAGTGAAAATCTACCATCTCACCAGCAGCTTAACATCAATTATGTATCTACGCCTGCAATGCCATCTATGTATCAAAGAAACGTGCCTGTCAAGTGGGGAGTATAGTAATGTAAGAAGTGGAACATGTCAGATCAGAGGAAAGACAGCCAGTCAGAGTGACCTCTGCTGTTCTGAAAGACAATCTCAAATGTGAGCCAGGAATAACTTGAAAAGTTTTTTTGCATGTCAGACTCCCTTTGTCGTATTTCTGCTGAGCCATATTTCAGGTTTTGTAAATCCAGGAGCATCACAACCACCGCAACTGAATCACTTGACTGTTTCACAGAGATGGAATTTATTGTCTCATCTTCTGTTTACAAGCCCAGTCCCACACGGACCCATAAAACCACACCGCAGCCAGTACAGGTCAAAGTCAGCAATTTTGTAAGTAAAATAGAGGTCGAGAAACTGTCAGGTTTTCTGCCAACTTACTGCTTTCCTGTTAGTCTCTGCTCCAAGTCATAAAACAAAAGTTTATTCTGCTCAGCTGGGAAGCTCAACCACTGATATTACATCATGTATGCTTCAGTATATCACAAAGTCCACAATGTGCAGGACAACCACAGCTCCTTCTGCAGATATTAAAGCACGTCTGCCACAAGTAATTTATAAGATACATGCCCTCAATTCATGCAGTCCTGAAGGTTAGGCCAGGCATTCATTTAGGCAAATCAATATCCTTTTACTTAGTATAGTGCTCTTAAATGCCGCCTGTTGCCTTGTGGGGAAAAATATCAATGAGTCTCTCCCAATAACGTCTCACAGCTCTCAGTTTTGATCCCTGAAAATATTTATCAGAGGGAAACATTTCACTACACAAGCGTGACAAATGGATGTGTCAAAAGAGAATGCATCGCCAGGGCAGGCTTTTAATATAATTATTAACTTTGACTTGCCCTCATTTTTCAAAGGGCGAGGATCTGGAGTCAGAGCCACAGGCAGCTTTTCTTCAACTTTGTCCCCTCCTTGTGAATGTGCTGGTAGATAATTAGCCAGAGGGTATTTTTATTTCAACAAAACCATATCCCTGGAGGTTGGCAAAGGCAGAGAAAGTACATTGAAGTAATCATGACAGTTTTTTTTTAAATATATAAGACCATAAAGGATTTCTCTGGCATGCATATTTTAAAGCTTTACTCCCACAACTCAGTGATGATAGTGTGTGGACTGATTTTGGTGCAAAAAGGACAATGTCACATTTGGCCAACAATCAAATCATCCATAATGACAGGGGTTTGGAGTTCTCATTTTATAGATGACTCTATTTCAGTATTGATATATGCATATATATATATATATATATATATATATATATATATATATATATATATATATATATATATATATATATATATATATATATATATATAGATATATATATATAGATATAGATATAGATATATAGATATAGATATATTATGGATGATTTGATTGCTTTCACAGCTCTTGCGTGAGTTTTCAAGCACAAAATGAAATAGGGCAGTATTACAGGTCAAGGTAAATGAGGCTAGTCATTTACCTGATGGCTGTTCACTTGTTATATATTAAAAATAAAGAAAAAATATGAGGGCCGAGGTTTCATGAAAGAACATGGACTAGTTAAATGCAGACGAATAACACACTCATCAAAATCTTCATGCAGGTCTAGCAGAAGAATCTGAATGGACTAGAAATGGATAGAACATCAAGAGGCAGGACGTGAATACTGAATGAGTCCCTAATGGACAACATACATACATCATGGGAGACAGAATGGAGCTTATGTGACCCTTTAGCCATCCACAAGGGCTCACTAATTAAGGACATACATGAAAACTGAGGACACAGTTGATTAAGCCAGATGTAATATCCAAAATCAGCAAAGTTACAATTTGTTTTGGCTCTATGGGCATACTGGTGGGGTTGTCTCTGCAAAGGTGACTGATTTGAGGGTATGGTCATCATCTTGCAGGAATGTCAGCAATTCAATTCTCAGTCCTGCTTGTCATGGTGCCCTTGGAAAAAATTGAATCCTGCCATATGTTCAGTGCAAATGGAAAAATGCCATGAGGTGCACAATGCTTCGAGTGACCTCAGAGCCAATGTTCTTACCAGCCACTTTGTAGGGTACATCAGTTCAGCTGCTCATTAATGCAAATAGCTTATCAGACAGTCACATTACAGAAACTCAATGCATAAAGGCATAGAGACATAATCAAGCTGGCCTATTGAAGCCCAGACGTAGTATCAGAATGGTGAACAAAGGTGGTTTAAGTTATTTAAACATGGAATGGTTGTTGGTGCTAGACAAGGTGGTCTGAGTATTTCAGAAATGGCTGATCTACTGAAATTTTCAAACTTAATCATCTATAGGGTTTAAACAGAATGGTCCAAAAGAGAGAAATTTCCAGTGAGTGGCACATCTCTGGGAAAAAATAGACTTGTGAATGCAAGAGGTGAAGGGGGAAAGAGCCAGACTAGTTATGGATGGTAGAAAGGCAACGGTAATGCAAACAACCAACTGTTATAACCAAGGTATGCAGAGGACCACTTCTGGATATACATGACATTGAATCATGAAGCAGATGGGCTACATGAGCAGGTAACCACACTGAGTGCCACTTTTGTCAGCTAAGAACAGGAAACTAAGGCTACAAATCACATTAGCTCACCAGATTTAGACAATAGAAGATGGAAAAAGTTGCCTGGTCTGACGAGTCTGGATTTTTGTTGCAACATTCGGAGTCAGAACTTGGCATTAACATGAAAGCATGGATCCATCCTGACTAGTATTAATGGCTTAGGGAGGTGGTGGTGTAATGGTGTTAGAATTTTCTTGGCACACTGTGGGTCCCTTAGTACAAACTGAGCATTTCTTACATGCCGCAGCCTACCTATGCTGTGTTGCTAAACTGGACACAGTCTACCCATCTTCTGTTGGCTAATGCCTGCAGGATAGTTTGCCATGTCACAAAGTTCAAATCATCTCACACTGGTTTCTTGAACATAACAGTGAGCATCATGTCAATAAGAACCAAAACCCCTGAGGGATATTTCCAGCACCTTGTTGAATCAGTTCCACAAAGATTTATGGCTGTCAAAAGGGGTCTAGCCCAATACTAGCTCATAAAGTGAATGGTGAATGTAAAAATGAAGTCCATCAAAAATGTTCTGTAACAATTTGAACTAGAAAAGCATTCGGAGAGCACAGACCTCTGCCAAGCAGCTCAGTTACGGCAGGGGCTTTTCCACAACCCCCTGTAAAAGATACAATTCTGGATCACCACGCTCTCCAATTGGATGGCCGAGTCTCAGCTCATGTCTGTCCATGTGGAGAACTCCTCCGCTGGCATTGCAAGGGAAGCTGGGAAATGTAGCGACATAGGCTTGAAAAATGTTGACGTCAGTTTTCAAATAAACTACAATTGCCAAAATGACGTAAAGGGGGCGTAACCCTCACAGCAGCTGAGGAGAAGTGAATGGGATTTGCCAAGTTCAATGTTTTTTTTAATGATGTCAGTCTGGATGGGATCCAGATGAAATTCACCTTGATGATAGAATAGTATTACATATATTATCCTGTAAATTTTGAAGCAAATCCATGAAGTGATTTCAGGGATATGATTTTTAAAATACGGTCCAATGTTAAGTTACAGGATTTTCAGAAAGTTTTGGGAATTTTTTGCATCCGGACAAATATGTGGATCACCACCAAAATGTAATGGCTTCTTCCATGGACCAAACCACACCTCTGGCAAAATTGTCATATAAACCCATCCAGTAGTTTTTACGTAATCTTGCTAAAAGACAAACAAACATATAAACAAACAAACAAACAAACAAACAGACAGACCCTGGCGAAAACATAACCACCTTGGCAGAGGTAGCAATTAGTATACTATGTATCATTACAACAGATAGAGTTGATCAAGGGCTGACTATGCTAAAAGTGTTGATAACATTTATCTATCTTTTTTCCTGTCCTTAGGTTGAGTTTTTCTCCATCCCTTAGAATTACTTGTAATGCTCCAGAGATTCCTCTCCTAACCTGTTGCATCCAGCTGTTTTACATGTATAGAAGAAAAAGAACAGAGAATCAGAGTGACAGTAATGGTAGGACAGGGAGACTAGTCATATAAAAATAAAAATGCATGTCTTGCAGCTGTAGGGAAGTCATGTTTGTTGAAGCTTCTGTCTGAGCAGAAATTGGTATGTTTGCTTCCTCTGTGATGGATGTGTCCCTGTATGACTGCCTAACGTCACTTAGAGGTAGCAGCTCCAGATAGATGCTTTGAATTTTCTTGACTCTGAGGCTGACACCGAGCCCTGATGTTAAAATTCAGGTCACGTGAATGAAAGAAAAATCTTCAAACTCCCTCAATAGCAAAGTTTTAAACAAATATTGGCTGGTAAAATAAACCTGAGAGTGCAACCATAAAATATCTTCTTTAAAGTCACCTTAAGTCAAATGTAGTCCCTGGAGTCTTAGTGTTGAGCTGTGAGACCATTTTAGGCCTTCTGATGAAAAACAAAAACGAAATGGGACAACTGAGCTATGTTTGGACATCAGTTAGAATAACATCTTTACTCAGATCAGATGTTTCAGACTGACTGTCTAGACTTTTGTTTGGGAATCAGACTGTGCATCCAAACACTAACCTGCAATAGTTTCTGTGGTAACAGTGGATGTGTCTCAAAGTACACGTTTGAGCAATGGTCTCCAGAAGTTGTGGCAGCACCATAGTTTTTTGTCAGCTGCTCAAGGGATGTTTTTAAAGATTCACTGAGAAAGACCATGACAGTAAAGAAATGGATTTAGAATTGTTAATTGTTATTGACAAGAGATGATAGTTCTAAATTAACCAATCTATGTATGTGTTTTTTGTCTATTTGATTTTTGTAGAAAGCTAACATTTCCTCCAATATTTCCATAAGTTTTCAAAAACAGAGAAATTCTTAATCTTATATGTGACATGGGACGGATAATGGTGACCAGTTGTTTATTGTTGCCATGAGAACACATAGTGATGCATTAAAGGCTTCTAGACAAGTAACCAAGACCTGCTACTACTGCCATTCTGTTTCTGTACCTCATTCATATTTTGTGTTGACTACCTCTGATGGACCGATAGTTTTATTGCCTTATGTATGTTCTGTCATACAGGAGATCCACGGTCTATTTCGTCTGCCCTCAGTTTCATTGCACTTTTAGCTAAGGGTCAGTTTAATACGCTAGGCACCCCTTCTGTGGGACGGCACAAGTCCGATATTTGGGTCCCCTTTCTTCTTATTTGACAGTAGAAACACCTGTAATTGTGTACCATAGCAAGCAGAACTGAACCAGACTGCTCGGTGGGAACACAGCTTATTGCTACGTTTTAAACAGTGCACGTTACAAAGTCAAAACAGGGCACAGAGTTTCTCTGTAAGCACCACTATATGTGGATTCAGTACCCCTTTAAGCACCAGAAAGAGTGCTTATAGGGGTCTCAGCTGCGGTATGAAATAGCTAGAGCATAAACTTGTTGTACTGAGAGCTTTAGCTGCACATTTACATACCAATCATGCTATCACTCAAAACTGGGTCCATCAGTGTCATTGACTACTGTGTCTTTGTTAAGAGTCCTTGTTTAGCAGCTGTCTATTATTCACTGGCATGCTTAAAACATTTCCATTGGCGAGGCTATGAAAAGATGTTGGTTGATTGCTAAGTGACAGTAATGCTCTCACAAATCCTCCAACACAAGCACATACACACATACAGAGCGTCAGGTTACACATAGCACTCGCACAGGTTGCTAGGTGACAGTAATGGCATATAATGAAAAGATGTGTGTGGTTGGAACTGGGACTGGTTGTCACCTGTATAACTGCGAGGCTGTCAGGCTTCTAAACACAGGAATTTGTTGCGGTTGGCAGGATAGAGAAGGGATAACTGCTGCATTGTCAAAGGTGTGAATAAGGGGATGGGAGGGGGTTCATCCTTGCTGTAGCAGAAGCTGAAGGCCTGCAAAACATCCATGTTCTTCTTTGAACAGTCATCGTTGCCTTTGTGTTTGGACATGATACACCCTTTAAAAAAAATAATAATATATATAAAATATATGTAAAAATATTTTGGTTGAAGCAATGACATGATAACATTGAACTATAAATGGGGACATCGATAGCCTCATTCACGCTGACGTTTCAAGCTGTAAAATTTACACCCCTGTGACACTTTTCCTCTGAAAGTCACAGGATGGAAAAAAGGGAGAATGAGTTGATAACCCATTTGCCCCTTTTTAAGAGGTAGTATCAGAGGCATAATATTGGAGAAAGTGGGCATGCAGACTCAGCAAGTAAACAGAGCTTCATTTTGGAGCTTTTCCACAAAAGCAGTGTAAAATAACTTTGCAGGACAGCTGGATCCCCCTAATTCAATGGCCATAATCAGACAGATCCATCTTGCCAAGCTCCAGTTTGAAACAGTGCTCAGCCTGAAGCAACACAGTCCAATCAGTGTCTTTTAAAGAAGGAAGAGGTGGGAATATCCAGCAGATGACTGAAAAACTTGCTCCATCAATCACATTAATTACAGCCCAATTAGATGTTGTAGTATGCAGGTGCTTTTGTCATGCTGTAAAATACAATATGTGGGCCACTTTGCAGAAAAGATGCTCACTAGGACATTTTGGAAGTGAAGCGAAAATATCCTTCGTATTGAGCAATGCTTTCAGTGTTGATAGTTATTTTTCATATTGTAAATAAATTAAGTCCAGATCTGACAAAACTGCTACTGAAGCTGTTCGCATTCTATGTAACTTCTTGCTGTCATCTGCTGGGAGCTCCCACCTCCACTTACTCTGAAGGACTCTGCTTGGGCCGTGCTGGTTTGGGCCCCGCACAGTTGTTGTAGACTGGAGCGTGGCAAGAAGGATCTGTCTGATCAAAGATACTCAATCATGTGGATCCAACTGTACTGCAAGGTTATAGCAGTATCAATACTTCCTCCTGTAATGGGACCTTTAATGTAAATGCTTCTGTAGCATTTACATTAAAGTCTTGATGTCACAGGACATAGATATTGCAGTTTGAGATGAAAAAGGCAAGGGTCCAGTGAAGGGTTCCACCTTAGAACCACTGCTTGAGAGAAAAACAGAACTATGCTACAACAATATGCAAAGGAGTAGGCTTTTGGAATGAAGAAAATATTTCAAAACCTTAGATCTTTTCATCAACCCTCACCACCACCACCATAAAGAGAAAATGAAGTCTGTGCACATCAGACAGTTGATAAAGTCAGCAAACTTTAACAAAGATCCAGCCTTTGGAAAACAAAGTTCTGGGGTTGACTTGTGTCAAAAAAGGTGAAATGTACGCCCACCAGCCAGCCTTAAGAACGAAAGACGGTGAAAAAAAAAGTGAATGACAGATGTCATAATACAGCTAGGTGCATTAAAGACAAATGTCTAAAAATGACTGACTTTTTTTCCACAGGCGGTAAAGATAAGGTTTATAAAGTCAGCCTTCTGTTCTTGGAGACATTTTTGCAACATGTTGTGGAAAATGTCCAAATACTCTGAATACAGACAGCAATGATACCTCAGCTTTAAGGAGATCTCAATCAGGATGATCTCACAAAACTGTACCAAATGTGCCAGTTATCCAGTGCAGCTTTTGTTAAGAGATGTACTGAGTGTTCCGACGAATGCATTCAGATATAGCCAGGAAAATGAGCTCTGCCTGTGACAGAGAAAAGGTCCTCTGGTTGAATGACAAATGATCTGCAGAATAATCTTCATCACAAAATCACAGTTATTGTCACGAAGAGTGTCTTTATGCCTGAGAGAGGCTGCACACGAAGAAAGGATGAACATTTGTAGGTCTAAAGGTCATTATTGTGAGTTTGGATCTTCATATTTAACACTAGAGTATAGAACCTGTTGGAACAAAAATGTTAAAAATGGACACTGAAATTATTGTAGAAGCTTTTTACTGACAACTTTTGGCATTTCAATAACTTGAGTAATTCACTGACTTGAAGTAACTCAATGTTTTGTCTGCAATCAGGCAGATCCATCCTGCCAGGCTCTCCCTTACAACTATTGTGAGCAGCCCAATCAGCATCCTTTAGAGCAGGGTATTCAATTAAAAGTCACTGAGCTCCAGTTAATACAATTTCCACCAATAAAAGGTCCGAACTGAAGTCTAGTTTATGTCTTATAGCCTTCCCCTATGTCCACATTTTTATGGTTTCAACAATATTTATTGTCAATTTTTAATGCAGGATATGGTTAATTGAGTTCACAGCTAGCTCCTTTACCATAAATAAAGATAGTTCAAGGCAAGTTAATTTAAGGCCTTTTTTTCACATTAAAAAAATATAACCTGGAATAAAATAAATAAAAAAGTGCATACAGGGCCAAATAACCATTTTTTTTTTCTCTTAAATGAAAGAGGTCCCAGCCAAGATTTGAAGGCCTACACAACAAGTAAAAAGTCAACATCTTCAGAAAACAATAAATAAAAGGTGGCTCTTTTTTAGGAAAAAAACAAGTGCATACAGAGCACGGACTAAATATTTTTCCTCTTCTTTTTTCTTAAATAAGAGAGGTCACAGCCTAAAAAAATAAAGACCCACACTTCCAGTAAAAAATTCATCATCTTCATAATACAAGAAATTGGGGTAACTCTTAAAAGTACAATCATTTGTCATCTGTAACTGCTTTTCTGTTGTGTTGTTGCAAAATAATGTAACAAGAAAGTGACAGGAAGATAAATATTTTATTAGCGCATGTTTCAGATTTTGCTGTCTCTCTTTGGCTCTCTGTCCTTAACTCTCTCTCTCTCTCTCTGTCTTTCAGTCTTTCCCTCTCTTTCTCTCACACACAAACAGCGCTACAGCAATTGCATGACCCCACACTCACATAGGCTAATAAATAAATAAATAGAACAGTGTTGCTAGAACTTGTAAAATGTGAAACATTCAAAAACAAACTAGTGCTAAAAACTGTAGAACTGCAACAATGAAAATAACACGAACAAATGATCAACTCGATTAGTAAACAATTAGAAAAAGAACAGGATCAGCCCTGTGGAGAGCGCAGCGCCACCACAGCGCAAAAGCTCTCAGCCCTCATCAGTATTTCCCACACACAGGTCGGACGCTTGCAGGTGACAAGGGTCTTATTTTTTTGCACTGACTGTTTATTTGTCTCTGCCCCCTGTTTGCTTGTGGCTGCTGCGGCTCGTGCTGTAAACATGACAGCGGTGGGAAAATCACCTCCGCCAAATGAATCATGTCTCGTTCCTCTTTAGTGCTTCATTAAACAACCTTAAAGCCTCAGAAAACATACAGAACATATATGTAGGAACACTCATGGCATGACCGGCTTGTGATCAGACCACAGTAGCGGTTCTAGTGTTAACTGGAGAAGCAGCACCCGCTGTCAGGCCAGCTGACAGTCTTGCCTGGGCCCGGGACAAGATAATCAGACGCCCCCCGCTCCACCGTGACTCTCTCTCTCTCTCTCTCACTCTCTCATCTTCTCTCTCTCTCGGCCCACTGCAAAAAAGTCCAGTTGAATCCTGGAAGGTTGTTGTGTTGAATAAACTAATCTAAAAACAAAACAAAACAAAAAATACGCTGCAAATTCAGGCTTTTTCTGCTGCAACAATCACAAAAATTAGCCGCAAAATCCTAGAGGGACTGATAAAGAAGACCAAAGAACAAGTTACTAGTATTTTTTTTGCGGAACAAAATGCTGTTGGCAGCAGACATTTTAAACACAATAATGTAAGCACTAAAAAAGTGTGTTTAGCATCATACTGATCTATTCTCTGTCATACTGCTCAGTCACAGTTGCATTTAACAAGAGAGGGGCATTAACATGAGCTTGATGATGGCTTGCTCTCTTTCTGGTGATGATATTTAATCAACTGTGTCATGACCTGCTGTCTTCTGTCAAGAAAAAAGGTGCCATCATGCAGCAGCAAAAAGTCGACTGATCAACTATAGTCGACTAAACGGATGCAGCCCCCTCAAATGAACCATGTTTCTCTTGAAAGGACTTTAATGAATTCATGCCTGTGTCCTCTTTGGGCATCATGTCTCTATCTGAATCCACTGTAATCAGAATACTTTCAGTCACAGTATACTGGTGACATAAAATGGAGGGCAGGAAGTCAAATGCAGATGGAAATGGAGGAACATGGCTGAAAAAACACAACCTGCTTGCAGCAAGTATCAAAAAACTTTTTATTCAGATGTTTTGATCCCTAAACTTTAACAAAACAGAAATCTTAGACCCACTGCACCATGAGAGCTCCAAAGAACAGTTGTCTGTTTCAAAAAGAATGCCTATCCTAAACTTCTCTAAAAAGATATAGAGTAAGATATCTGAATCATTGTAGACTTACCTTTGACATAGTGGTCACTGCTTACAGGAGAGTTGTCAGACCCCACTTCTCTGTTCTTAGAACTAAGTTTCTTCCTGATCTTTCAGCCTTAAAAATTCAGCCTTGGCTGGTTACTTCTGCTGGTATTCAAAAAATTTCTGTTTTTTGCCAAAATCTTACCATTTGGCACAGTGGTAAGCAGTAGAAGCCGTTTCTACTGTTCTCCACTTCTGCCCACCTGCATTTCATGCCAACCATCTTAGGTTCTCCTTGATTACAGGTCATCTGAAGAATTCCCATTTAGGAGTGGTTAATTCAGTGAAACAACTTTACTCTGGAAGTTAGACGGTAACAGAAGCTTCAATATGGAAAGTCGTTTGGGCATAAAATTGATATCTGTGATATCAACTAAATCAGCTCTACTAGTACCCAAATTTGGAGAACGTGTTAAATTTTGGTCAACTAGTGCGCGAGTAGACTTTACTAGTGAAGCAAAAAGTGTTAGTACTACAAGTAGATTGAAAAATGTTCGGTAGTTCTACTAGTAGACTATTTTGGATCTATTACTATAAATAGTAGACTTAAAAAATGTTCATTAGTACTACTAGTAACCCTTTTATGCTTATTAGGGGGTGAGACAAAGGAAATTCAGGCCAATCATTGGCTTTCGAAAGTATTACAACCAATCAGGGTGCTGGACTTGGTTAAAATCCCTTCTACTTCACTTGCATTAGGTCTACTAGTACTATTAGTGAATCTTTTGGGTTTACTAGCGCTACTGGTAAACTAAAAACGGTGTGCTAGTACTACAAGTGAGATATTTCGAGTTTACTAGTAGTACTAGTAAAAAAAAAAAAATTTTTAGAAGTAAATGTTTTTGCCGCACCAGTGCACAAATACCCTGTACTAGTAAAGACAAATCATCTACTAGTAGACAATTTTGTGTTACTAGTAGTACTAGTAGACTTAAAAATGTTACTAGTAAAAACTCAAAGCTTTAATAGTGGTATACATTATATATATAAATATATATATACATATATATATATATATATATATATATATATATAGATATAGATATAGATATATATATATTACAACATTCTTTTTTTCTTACCATATTAAACAAAACAGTTTGTGACCGTATGTATGCATCGTTTTTACATTTGAATATATGTATTGGTCTGACTGGTCATTTTAAACGGATGATTTCAATTACCAACACAAGAGTTATCCAGTTTTGGTGTGCATACCCTTTATCTCCTTTTGATATATATATATATATTTTTTGTGTCCAGCACCCAGTATTTAGCTTTTCTTGCAATGTGCATGTTTTTTTCTGTCCTTCAATGTTACAGAACCCAACATCTCCATTCAGCACCATGAAATTAAGATGGACTGCTTTAATCCAAAAGGAGGGCTGTAAGTTTAAGGCTACAAGATGGGTTGTTCTCATCAATAATGACATTTTGAGATTGCAGTGAATATCTCTACACCAATCTATGATGACATTTTATAAAACAGTACAGGACAAGGAGAACAGGAATGTTCCCAGTCAGCATGTTGGTGAAAAATTGAATTTCTGTAATAGTTTCCTGGGGATCTCTTTTCAAGTCCCTTAAACACTTCAGAGACGGCTTTTAGAGCCTCTAAGATGGAAAAGCCTCTCTGAGAGATCACCAGGTCAGTACATCTAAGTGCTAACTTAATGGGAGGATCATTAGAGGGACCAGCAGGAGGGCAGAAATGACAGGGCTGGCTCAAATGTTGAATATAATGATAAAACCGAGGATGGAAGCAAATAAATCCTGCTAACTTGTCCACTTTGCACATCTAAGATGATCAATAATGCTGTAACACACAAGCAAAACCATCAGTGACGAATGAAGTAAAATCAAACTCTTACGAAATATTTTCACAATTGTTCCTCCTTTTTTAAGACACGTTGTATTTTTTCTCTTAGTATGGTCAGGACAAATTATGTACCATTACAGGACAATAACTACCCCAGTATCCTTGGGAATTATGTCCAAATTGGATAATTCCATCAGGGGCTTCTGCCAATGGATAGAGGGCCCAGTGACCTGCAGGGCCTAAATTGACCCCCCACTGGTCCTAATGGGCCTAATAGCTCAGCCTGAGGAAGGCTAAGTGCAGCAGGAGAGTACCTTGTCCTTGCTGCAGCCAAGCACCGTGATGTGTGTTGAATAGCATTAAAATGACTAATATACAGCAAATTGCTTTGTAATGTTAAAAAAAAAAAAAAAAAGTGTCTGTGGGCCATTGCTGACTGGCTGGGAACTTTCCATTGCGCAAAGATTTGTAGATAAACTTATATTTAGAACTTTTAACATTAAGGGCCCTATTGTGTAGCTGGTGCAAAGCATTTTGGCATAAAGTGTCTACTTTTGTAATATTTATAAACATACGAATGAATTTCATTGAAAGTTATTCTCATAGATGATAAAACAGACTGTTCAGTGTGTTTAGGCACACAATAGAGAACAGAGGAGATAATTCCTAATGAAAAAAAATCCTAAATAAATTTTTTAAACCTTACAACTCAAAGCCATTTCCTGCCATTCCTGTCTGGAATTTTTGTAATGATCCATGGAAAACCTCAAACCTTTTAAGCAAGATTAAGTAAAAGACGTCATTTTTTATGCTGTATTGATGTCAGATTAGTCCTGCGATCAGTTCAGGGTGTACCCCGCCTCTCGTCCAATGTCAGCTGGGATATCCTTTAACCCTCCTTGACCCTGAAAGGGATAAGCAGTTTAGCTAATGGATGAATAAATGGATGGATGGTGTCAGATTGATCTGACGAAAGTTGCATGACCTTACAGATAAAAAAAACAATTCAAAACATGATTTAGAACTCACAAAACTATGTAAAAACTGACATGCACATCAATAATGAACAAGATTTTTCCCATTTAAATACAGACCACTCAAGCCTTGGCTATAAGAGAAAAAAATAGAGGTGCAAAAAAAAAAAACCTCATAAAATAAATCTTTTATGTCTTTACATGTTTATTTTCATACTTTTTTTTTCTCTAAAGAGTTAATTGATCCTTTCTCTTGGTTCAAAATAGAGGTCTAATTACCACACTACCAAATTTTCATCATGAAAATGTCTTTAAAAAGATACGAATATATCACTTTGGGTCTCCAAGTACAAATTATGAATAAAAAGATTACAATTCATCACCTAATCAAAAACTTTAAAAGGAGATATATCTGATCTGAAGCCTCCTGAAGACTGACAAAAGAATCATGTTTTAAACACAGTTGTTTGCATATAGATCCTCTGTATGGTTGAAGTAGGTTTAAGTAAAATATGTGAGTTTTACCGCTATCCCAGAGTTGGTAGGGTTAAAGCTCACAGTTATTTGGACTACAGCTAACAAGTCATCACAAACATATAGAGGTGTGATGCTCTCGGTTTTAATGGACAATTTTAAAATTATTAAGCTTTTGCTTTTTCGCTCATGCAGTAGTGCCTAACTCATCATTTTTATCATTTCTGACGCTCTGGAATGTTTCATTTGGAAAAAAACACACTTAAATCTAGACATTAAAAACATTTCATACAGTGTTTTCTAAGTGTTCTTTGAGTAATGTGGTCCAATGGAAGGAGAAGGATTGAATGATCAAGCCAAAAATCAGACCAAACAATGAACTCTGCAGTATAAGAAGTAAAGGACAAACCACCCGACCCACTGCTGTGCATTATATTTTCAAAATAGGGCCCTTAAAATCGATCTCATCTGTACTTGTGATGGGTGATGTTCTTTCTGTGTTGGGTTTTTCTACAGTATGTTTAACAATACAGTGCTCAATACTGGTTAACCCATCAACCACTGTTCCAAACAGCAGTAATGTTTCAATCTACAAATGGATCAAAACATTTTCATTCTGTCTGTGAGCCAAACTGGATTGAATTCTATGAAGATTAAAAGGTTAAATTATTGATGCTGTACTTGAGTGTGGCATGCAGTGAGTGTGAAAAGGATGGATGACATTTTGATTTATTTAGGCAGGACACAAAAACAGTAGAAGAAAGGAAAATCACACAAAAACATCCATTTGCAGCAGCTCAAGGTTCTCTGCAGACAGCTGAAAAAAGAAGTCGAATTCCAGAAACTGCCTCCTTCTGAAGAGAGACAAATGCAAAACAGCAAATATGCTGGTTTCACTAACCATTTACTCTCCGTTCCCTGCAGTCTTTGGCCAATTAGGGCAGAGCTTTTTAATTAGAATCGAGAGGAAACTGGTGTAGTGAAATGACGCCAGTGTTAAACAAAGAGAGTCTGAAATTAGAGTAAACACTTATTTATTTTAAAAGTTTGGATGAATGATAAACGTGCAGTGTATTTTGTGATTGATATATCTTCGGCACCTTGACTCCATCGTGATGTCATCATGTTCTTACGGTAGTGTGACCAACAGCAGGATTGAATACCCCCCGCTGAAGTCTAGGCACTGGTGGTAGTGTTGGAGAGGGAAACAGGATTATATAAGAAGCAGACCTCTGAGGAGCTTGTCCTGACACTGATGAGAAAATTGATGAGGCCTGCAGGATTAGATGAGGAGTGGGTTTCTTGAGATGACTGGAGGTGTCTGGGATGGTGAAAAGCTGCTGAGATCACACTGCAACAAAAAGTTAACGTTGGTGGAAAGGAGATGAGTCTTTAAACAATGACAGCAGCAGGATGGAAGGTTGTGGCAAAATCTGGTTTAATGTGAGTGAACGCCCCTAATCAGCAATCATCTGTGCTGGTAGACAGAGAGCAAGAGATAAATCAATCACAGGTGACTAAGGCTATGTCCACATATGGGTGTGTATTTTTGAAATGCAGCCTTTTCTGTGTGTTTTGGCCTTCTGTTTACACCGTGTTTTGATAAAAAAAACAAACTGTGATGGGCAGTAACATCACTACAATGAGCGTTTTTATAAGTTTAATTATATTTTCCAGAAGCTTGTGGTAGTGTTGTTTTATTTGGAGTCAAATAGCATTTCAGTAGTTTAGTTATTTTATTGATCAAGTAGTGTAGTAGTGTCTAAAGAAGCTACATTTCCCTCTGTGAAGAAAAGAGGCAGCAGAGCAGCCAAAGAAAACACTTCAGGGATGAGTAAAAGGCGCAAGCAGACATGCAGTGACAACTGCTTTAGTGGACAGTTACTGTATTTCTTCATGAAGGCAATGCAGCCTGAACCTTACAGCTGCTATTAAACAGGCCAAACCATGATGAGTGTGAGCTCACACACTGAACACATGCACAGGTGATAACAGAGAAGAATAAAAAAGAAAACAATAGAATGCACTTCATTGTCATTATACAAAATGTACAACAAGATTGGAGAGCTTCTCCTTTTTCAATGCATCAGATAATTAAGTAAAAATAGAAAAAAACAGAAGTAAAGTATAAAATAGTTATGAAAAAAAACTGAATAAATAACTGAAAAAAAATAACATATTTAATTATAACTCTCACCAGAAAACAACAGCATAATCCTATAAGCAGCTGACTATGAGGCGCTCATTACAAGAGGAAACAATGGACAAGTTTGATATCAGAGTAGGGGAGACAGGAACAGTGTGAGCCACTGAGGTAAGCTGAGTAACCTCCTGTATAGGGTGAAGTTGGTTATGATTTTTTTGTTTTGTTATCAGCATAAGGACTTTTTTTGTTTAACTTTTCACTCACAAAAAACATGACTTTGAGTGTCAAAGACATGTTTAAGCATAATATAAAAAACAAACATATGAAACCAAACTGAAATGGGTCTGTTTAAACAATCATTCTAATTACCTCTAAAATGTGGAAATGTGTTAATTTCTGGAATTATGGAAAGGAATTTCATTAAATTAATGTGAAAGAGGGACTAGTAAAGTAAGCAGAATCCATTCAAATCTCTTTATTTAACAGCAGACATGATTTATGCTGATGGATTAAAATATTTTTGAAGCAAAAGAAAGAAGTGCAACAAGTAAGAACTATATTAACCAAGGAGGTTATGTTTTTCGCTGGGGTCTGTCTGTTTGTTGTTTTTTTGTTTGTCTGTTAGCAAGATTATGCAATAACTATTAGATGGATTTACATGAAAATTTTTACCAGATGTGTGGTTTGGTCCCAGGAAGAAGCCATTACATTTTGGTGCCGGTCTGGTCCAGATTAACGTCACAAAAAAAACTAAAGTTTATAACAGCAAATCCCATTAATTTGCGGCATTATGGGAATTGTAGTCTACTTGCAAACTTACGTCTAGTATTTCAAGCCTATGTCACTACATTTCCCAGCGTCCCTTGCAATGCCAGGGAAGGAGCTCTCCACGCAGACTCAGTCTGCTGTCTCACAGAGCGCTGAACAGTAAATCAGCACTGAAAGCTGTGCATGCAGAGTTCTGCTCACAGACACAGCGGAGAGGAGGAAGACATTCCCAATGGAGCCTCTTTATCACTCGAAACAAGACTGCTGATAATGTCAAGACGGACATAGTCCATCATAGCAGAAGTCTGTGTGTTTGTGTGTTTGTGTGTGTAACAACCTAACCCCCATATTCCACATAGAGTGAATGCCCCGCCCACCGAAGCGCCGTGCTTTCGCTCCGACCGACAGGCTGGCACTAGAAGCACCGTGGTGCACATAACACCAACATCTGTACAAGCAGCAGTGAATTGGTTCAGTCAACAAGTTACAAGGCCCACTACTAACTAGGTCACTTTATTGGATATATTTCTATCAACAATAATCACACTTCTTGCAGATTGATATTTTTCGTTCCACAATGTGCGTATAAAATAAATATAGGACTATAATGTTGGGTGGAAATTTCAATTTATGGGTGGAACTGAGCTGCTTGGCGGAGGTCTGTGCTCTCAGAGTGCTTTTCCAGTTTTCTATATTATCATTTTATTTAAAAAAAGTTATGTGACAATAAAGTAATACTAAATAATTGGCTTTTCATTGCTATTATAAATACTAATATTTATTATCATTATTATGTAATTGTCAAAACTAACCACTATTTATAAATATTGTTTTTCATCACTATCATCATAACTATGACTTTTTCTTTTATTGAAACCAATGCTGTGATGAATGAAAATAACTTAGATGTAGTCTGCCTTTTTGGTCGTGTTGCTGTAACATAACTTACCGCTTTTACTTGAGGCTGTAGCAGACCCGACCGCATGGGTGGGCACTGGGGGGCTGTGCCCGCCCACAGAGTCAGCTGTGCCCGCCCTGGACTAAAAGCAAAGTTTTCTGTTTATTTTATTTGGGTTATGTTTTTTTTCGTCAGTGTAGCCATCTTCAATTAATCCCATCTATCTTGATATGTCAATCAATCCAACCATTCCAACACAACAAAGGCAACATGTAAGCCAAATCGAGGTAGAGGAGGGTGGGTCACTGAGTAATAGCGATTACCGAGTCAAATATTCATGGTCGGCGGTCACAATAACAATGGATATCCAAAGTTATTTCCGAAAGTCAGGGAAAAGTGATGGTATGGTCGGGAGCGAGCAGGAAGCAGCACTATATAGCTCCACTTCGACTAGAACCACAACCATCGAAGTCAACAGTCACACTGCAGTAAACATTCATGCTAGGAGGGTTAGCCACAGCAACTAGGGAGCAGCGCCAAGCAGTGTTAACCTGCTGCCTGGAAGAAACGTGAGTGACGATGTTAATAATAACAGAGGCGAGGACGTTCATGGAAACATTACAGCTGTGAGGAACAGCAACAGGCCATAGTTCTGAGAGGGAAAACACTGTAAAATTAATACAATTATACAAACTATGCGCTCAGATAACTCTGACTCAAACGACAAATAGAGCTACAAACCATGAATGCAGCTAAAATATCTATTGACAAACAATCACAGGGACCAGGCCAACTAATACAGTTTGACAATTGAGGAAAAAAACAGCATAAGAAAAACTTAAAAACGAGTGGGCACTGTTAAAATTGTACAGTATAAAGGTAGTCACATCGAACTGAAGCCAGACATGTTTTTTTACAAGACAAATAAGTCTAATAGCTTTTGTTATATAGAACAATAAGACAGTGAAATTAAGAAACAAGGTCCAGCAGGGTTAAAGAGCTTCCACACACAAAGCTCGTTGGAGTGACCACAGAGCCACTGTTCAGCCCGAGGCACATAAAATGTAGATTCAAAAAAGTATGCCCCCCTGAAAAAATGTAATGCCCCTCCCTCTAACTTGTTTCTGCAGCCGGGTCTTGGCTGTAGCTTTAGTGGGCTGATGATGATATTTTTAATGGTTAATTAGCAGCTTAACCTTACTACATTTTACAAGTAGCTTGCCCATCACAGCTAAAAAGGCATATTTTAAAATATTCCCACAAAAAAACTTAAGGCTTCCCTGTGTGAACAAGTGTTGGTTTAAATGCTCACACATACTTTCAGCTGCCCCCTCACTATGATGCTGCTTTAAAGACACTCTGACAATACAAACGCTGCCGACATTTTGGACAAGGCCCCAGGTTATTGTTTAACAAGTGACCGTGTTGACTGTTGACCCATAGCTGCCTGCATCTGTGGTTGCCATGGTTACAACAGATAATAAAGCGGACAAGAGTATTCCTGAAGTCTTTTTAATCATTTCTTTCTGGACTGAACTATAAAAGTATAAATATTTTCTAAATAGGCACCATTGAACATGGTCACAACTCATACTGTGACATCGATCAGACTTGTGGTTTGAATAAAAATAAACAGCTTTTGCATTGAAAGGTTGTCATTGGCCCAGTCTGATAGTGCTCTCTGTCAGTAAGGTTGCAGGTTTGAGCCCAGCTCCAGCTGTCACATGGCAATGTGTCCTTGGACAAGAGACATAACCCCAATTTGCATCCAATGCTGGAGCAGTAGCATGTAGATGGATATGAAAGGGTGCAAATGTGTTGGCTAATACTGATGGACAACTTACATAGAAACTATGAATCATCAGTAAGTGAATGGGTGTGAGTGGGTAGGTATGACCTGCAGTGTAAAATCTGCTTTGAATAGTCAAAGACTAGAAAAATGCTATATAACCTTAAGTCCAAGAGATTACAAGGTGACATTATACACTGGAAATATTTGACTGCTTCAAAGTTGAATCACAATGTTGTGGTTTATTAGTAGCTTAATAACAGTTTTTTTTCTTTTGCCTCTTGCATTTTTAAGCCTAAAAAAAATCACGAAAGTTTGATATGATCTTCAAAATTATCACAAAGAACTAAACAAGCAAGTTTCTAAGTAACAGTGATCCACAATTACAAACCCCTGCTGCAACTTAGTTGAGAGAACCAGTGCAGTGCTAACTTCCACACTGGCCTACTAAAAGACTTGACCTCTGCACGACTCTATGAGCAACATTCCCTCAAGTTTCTACCAGAGGCAGGCCACATAAGCACTTAAAGTCACAAACCCATGTAACTAGCCCAACCCCAGGGGGTCACTTTTTCTATATATTCTTTGCTATAGAAGAAAGACTGTGTTAAGGAAATAAACTGACAAAAAAAGTCTCAAGCTGGTTAAAACAAAATGTGAAGTATAAATAAAGCTTTAACTAATCCATTACATAAGCTCCAAAGGCAAATAAACACAGTCTTCTAATGATTCTTTTAGGCAACTATTGATTTTCACAAAGTTGTGCTAAACTGGGCTATTACTTTAACTGTGATAAGCTACTGCCAGAGGAAACACAGTGAAACTATTTATTAATTAAAGCTGCAAGCAGCATTGGACGGGTCCTCACTCTGTCGCACGTCCCTCATGCCCATTTGACCTCCATTTTGATGGTTTCTGATGTATGTTTCTGCAGCTCTGTCAGGAGTCTCAGACTTTATAATGGGTGTGTATCACACACTCTGTTTTCCAGCCTTACGTGAGTCACATGACCAGCTGCACTGAACTGTCAATCACTGAGTGAGTGACATCATTGCAACAGTTGAAGGAGCAGCAGAGCAACTAAAACTATTAAAAAAGCACCTCACATATGCTACAATTTTGACCAAATGTCTCTAAAACCATCATCACCCTAAAAATTGTGTTAAAAGAAGTGAAAACAATCAGCTGTCCGCGTTTAAAGCCAATATCATTTACGGCCTAGGACGAAATACATTTTGGGTCTGACTTATATTTTCCTTGAAGTTTTAGTTTGAAGGGCAAATTGCCAGCTTCCTGTTGCAGATAGGCTTTTGGAACCTACTAACACTTTTGCGGCTCAATGAGATGGACGTTTCGGCGTTGGTCTGATGTCTCTACAATGTTCCTACAGGAAGTTACGGCCGTTTTAGTGTTTTTCTTTTTGGTGCATAGGTGGCGATAGAGAGCTCATTTTGGCATGTTGGGGGTTCATTTTTTCATTTTATCAAATTTTTCATCACATCTGAGGTGTGTGCCAACTTTGGGAAGTTTTTGAGCATGTTTAGGGGGTCAAATTAAGGTTTAGAGAGGTGTCAGGAGAGAAAAATCTCGCAAAGCAAACACAATGGGATCCTTGCCCTTAGGGCGAGGACCCTAAAAATTGTGTAAAAAGAGTGAAAACAATCAGCTGAAGTCCTGATGTTAGTGAGAAAATTTCTTTCCTTATCACAGAGGATAATCAGCACATCCTCTTTTCAATAATCATTACAGCAGAATGGACACTCTGCTTTGGTTGATAACGTCATTGACTTTCACTGTATCCCTGCTTTCATTCTTGGGTGCAGCTGTTATGCAGCTGTAGTTTTGCCACTTAACTGCAGCAGCAACAAAATGGCTCAGTTTCTTTCATGAACAAGTCAGTCTGTGAGGGCTCTTTTCTTTATTTCAAGACACCAAGTTACTCACAGAAGAAAACGTTGGGGTGAGTGTTTCTGGGTCAAGGCATGTAAGACATCAGGTGCTCTTCAAGGACAAAGGACGAAGGGAAAGTAAAAAAAAAACAAAAAAAAAACAAATGACTGTCCAGGTGATAAACAGACGAAAGTTATGGTTAAAGAGGCAGTCTGCATGGAAAGCTAAGGCACTCCGGTGTAGTTTAAATCCTTCATTCACCAGCGATGTGTCAGTGCATTTAGACTCTGAGCTTTCATCAGAACACGATTAGCAACGCAAGTTCACAGGTCACAGGCTTTTAAATATGACAAGGGTGTGATGTGAGTAATCACCTGAATACATTAATATATTTTCATATATTGTTGCTGTAGAGCAAAAACCTCTTATCTCCATATTTTACAATTTTATTTTCCTCTTCAGGGCAGCACAGTTAGTGCACGGGCCTCACAGGAAGAAGGTTGCTGGTTCAATGTCCATGTATACCAGGGCCTCTCTGTGTGGAGATTTCATGTTCTCCCTGTGCATGCGTGGGTTCTTTCCAGGCACTCTGGCTTCATCCCACAGACCAAAAACATTAGGTTGATTGGTGACTCCAAATTGCCCATAGGCATAAGTGTAAGTGTGAATGTTTGTCTGTCTCTCTATGTGGCAACCAGTCTAGGGTGTACCCCGCCTCCAGCCCAGTGTCAGCTTCGATAGGCTCCAGCCTCCCTCGCAACCCAGAAAGAGTCAAGCAGTATAGATGATGGATGGATGGATTTTTTTCTTCATAAAACAGCCTTATAGATCACCTTCTATGGTGGTGAGCAGTTTTTATAATTATTAAACCAAATATAAACACAACAGAACCATCTGTAATCAGGACAATTCAATATTCATTCATTCAGTAGCGCATTTTTAATTTCCTACAAAGAGAAATTTTTGTAGATAGAATGTTTGTGCCTGACTGTTGTCAAGAAAAAGACATCTGGAATAAGAAGTGGAATAAGTTTGTACTGCTGTAC
This sequence comes from Cetoscarus ocellatus, assembly GCA_037902135.1. Taxonomy (NCBI): domain Eukaryota; kingdom Metazoa; phylum Chordata; class Actinopteri; order Labriformes; family Labridae; genus Cetoscarus; species Cetoscarus ocellatus. The sequence goes on from JBAMNC010000763.1 coordinate 336,766, forward strand.
CGCTTTCAGTCATTGTTTTTTGCCACTCAGTGGCTGGAATTCAACTCAATTGCTTAATTGACACCCAAGACATGATCAAACACACCAGGACACAGGACCATTAAAGCATCCTGACCATAATAATCATTGAGGGGCAGCAAACTTATATAAACTATGAAATACTGACATTAAAAATCAAATATCAGTGTCCGAGTTATGATTACAGACATACAAATGTGTAGATTTTAGATCCAAAAGGCGACCAAAGTCCTCCTCTTATGGATGGCTTTAAGTCTCAGTGTTCCTCTTTATAGGTCTGTTGATTGGATAAATACATTTAATATTTTAAAAGGTTTTGTTGTGCTGAATTTGCACTTACAGCCTCTCAGCATTGTCCTGAGCAGTTTGCTTTCTCCCACAATGCTGGTGGTGTCTAGAAGTGATTATTTGTGATTGGATGACTGACTGATTGCTTTCATACTGCTTTCTTCACTTTGGTCAAAATAATTTTGCTCGAGTATATGATATCAAGATCCAGCCAATGATAGAAGCCTGTTTTTTCATGATCATCCATTATCAGCTGTGCTGTCATGAAGTCTCACACAAAAGAACAGATGTTTTACTATTAATCACTTAAGGTGCAGATACAGGCTGTGCATAGGTCCCTCACATTCTCATTGTAACTTGATAAATTATCCGTTTCAGGCCAGGGAAGATAGTCTTGAATCTGTGGTTTGATTTTCAGTAGCTCTGATCACAGATTTATACTAATCTCATCCCATTACATTTCCTTCATGCTGCTTCATTTCTGAGGGTAGATCTTGTTCATGCTCAAGGACAGAGAGCGCACAAGGCTTCTGAAAAACAACATCTCAAAATGAGCACAACAGGTGTTTAGTTCATGCTCAAAATGCATTACCGAACCTTGTTTTTGCCTTTGCCATGCCTCTGTTCGTAAAGAAAATGAAATATAAATAAAAACATGAGATAAATTACCCTGCTGAACAACTGTGAGGTAATAAGCTGAGCCTTCCTGCTGATCTTCCAGACCGTCACAGGGGGTGTTTTTGAAGCATGTAGGATATCTCTGGCTGCACCTTGAGCTGAGGGGCAGAAAAAGATCATCCCACATTAAAATCCAGCAGGTAACACAGCAGTGTCAATAAAATGAGATTAAAGCAGAAGTTGGTGCACAAACACACTCTCTAATACACTCAGACACACACGTGGCATCCACACACACATGCACACACAAACATGCATTGCAGAGTTGCAAAGGCAGCAAACAAACATGAAGCCTCGGGCTGTTTTTCACTTTCTCAGCTCCAGTCTTGTATCCGTGGAGCCGCTTCTATTTTTTTTTTACTTCTTTGAACAACATATTTTCTTAAGAGATGCTAACTGTCACTTTCATGCAGGAACACGCAGACTGGCTGATGTTGCCAAAACCGTATCACTGTATTTGAAAAATTATGTGTTATAGAAACCTGTTTTCATCCTGGCCTCTAAACTGAACATGTTTACAGCATTGCAAGCCCCCAGGGGGAAAGGATATAAGGCCTCTGACAACACAAGCCGCAGGAGAATTACATCCCAGGCAGTATATGTGGGGATTAAGGGGCCTATGGAAGCGCCAAGATGGACTGTATGCAAAACAAAGCTTTTATTATTTTAGTGTATTGAAATATCTGAATGGAATAAAAGGTTAAACATGTTTTCATAATCCTCATTTCAAAGAGATCACATGGTGGACAGACTCCAGTATTTCAGTTACATCATCACACATGCATGAGTGCAGAGTATCGAGGAGCAAAATTCAATGAATCTGAGTGTCGATAAAACTGCAGAATGAGTAACAACTGTGAGCAGAGAAAGTGGCAGTAAGTAGAATCCCAGTAAGAACTAGAAGACAAATATTGTCCCTAAACAGAAGGGCTTTGCAGAAACTTCATATTAAATGCCCCAAGCCCTGGTGTTATTTTATTAAGAGATTTTATTGAACATTTACACGATTGACAAAGTCATTTACATTGTGCCATAATTTTGTGGAACCATAAGTAAAGGAAGACAAAAAAAGCAAAAAATAGTAATAATAATAATAGAAAAAGTAAATAAATAAAAGAGGGGACCCTGCCATCCATAGATGCAGTAGGCAACATTTGTATCTCTTGTGTGACCATTGTATACAGTTATCTTTTGTCAAACTGTACTACACTGAGTACAAATACCTAAACAGTAGTATCTCTTGATGAACATAAATAAGACATCATTATAGTGTGATAGTTCAGTCATCAAAGCACAGACATATTTAAAGAAAAAAGCTGGTGAAAAGACAAAATATACTGGAATAAAATATGAGGAAAAAAGAATAAAGATAGAAAGGGACTTCTAGGAGGTTATTTTAAACATGTTTGGTCAACTTATAGTTTTTTGGCCTCTCACCACCAACTTTATCAGATCCTTAAGCAAATAATTAAACAGAGGAGACCACAGTTCTGTAAAACACCTCTCATTACCTCTCAATACAGCACTGATTCTCTTCAACAAGGAAGAACCCTGTAGATCTCTCTATACTTCATTGTGGCAGTTGGTGGCACATCTTTTATCCATTTCATCAGATTACATAGTTTGTCCCATAGTTAAAGCTGTAAGTGTGTAAGGGTAAGATGTCTAGATGGCAGGCCAAGCCAAAAAATGTCCCTTTTAGTTGCCATCCGAAAGGTATTATTAAGTTCTCGAGGTATTGTACCCCAAAACCTTTTTAGTCATAGTTTACATTCTCAGAGGCAATGAAAGTAGTTTCCAACCTCTTTTTGACTCTTTTTACAAAGAGCTGAGGTCTAATGATTCATCTTGTTAAGTATATAAGGGGTTAGATGAAGACGATAAAGTATTTGATATTGTGTTTCTCTCAATCTATTGCAAGTAAAGTTTGAACTAACAATTTTGACAGCTTTCAGCCAATCATCCTCTGTATATTGAGTATCAAAATCCCTCTCTCATTTTTGTGTGATATGTATCACATCATCTGAGCTAACAGAATACAACAAAGCATAAAAGGCAGATATGAAATGTGAGACTGTTTCTGTCCAGAAGGAATCTCTCTACAGCACTGTACGTGACTGGAAGAGGAGGAGGAAAGTCATTTGATCTAATATAATGTCAAACCTGGAGGTAGCCGAAGAAGTGTTCTTTGGGAATGTTAAACTTTGTAATTGTTGAAAGGTCATGAGTGTCCTACCTTCATACAAGTCCCCAATTACACGTAATCCCTTATCACCATATATCAAATAAATTGGTATGGGGACCTGGGATGAAATCCTCTTTCTGTATAAGAGGGGTCAGAAGTGAGACACAACTACCCAGATTCATCTGGTTACAAACTCCCTGCAAAACTCTGATTGTGTTGTTTACGAGGGCTGATTGATAAGTTGTGAGCCTCATGTTTAAGGGTTTGACTTTTGGCAGACATATTACATTATTTTTCAACATAATCCCCTTCAGTATCTATACACTTTTGCCAGCCATGTTTAAGGGCCTCAATTCCACTCTTGAAGAAGTCCTTTTCTTGACTGTTCAGAAAGTCCTCCACTGCATGTATGACATCATCATCTGACCGAAAGTGGGTACCGGAAATGGCCTTTTTCAATTTTGGAAATAGATGAAAGTCGGATGGAGCGAGATCGGGTGAATAAGGTGGATGCTCAATCAGTTCAAAACCACAGTCTTTAATGGCAGCCATGGCAATGGCAGACTTGTGAACAGGGGCATTTTGTCCATTTTGCAAAAGTCACTTGCCTTGTTTACTTTAGGCTACGTTCACACTGCAGTCAAAAGTGACCTGAATCTAATTTTTTGGCTCAAATGTGACCTGTATCTGATTCGTTTTTGACAGTGTGAACAGCACAAGTCACATTGAATCGGACATTTTCGAATCAGATTCAGGCCACTTTCAAATGTGGTACTGAATCAGATACGTATCTGATTTTCTTGAATGCGACCGCGGTCTGAACAGCCAGGTCGCATTCAATACAACTTTGACGTCATTCTAGAGCAGGGGGTCGGCAATTTACCTCGAGTCCAGTTTTTTCAGAGTCACTTCATGGCCAGAACATAATGAGAGGTTAATATATATACGTGATTATTAAAAAGTTTATACCATTTTTTCCTAAAATAAAGAGTTTTAGTTGATTTTCCCTCTACAAGCATGATTAAAAAATGCATAAAGTGGGGAGTGACGAGAGAAAGTGAGAGAGCGCTGGTGCAATCGACTGATGTCTCCACAATAAACAATAAACGTGAATGAATCATACATCTTTACACTGTTTGTATTATGATATATGATAAACTTAGTTTATTAACACTGCACCAACAGTTTTAATAAATTTATCAGGCTAAAATAACAGTTTACAGGACGCGGAAAGACACTGATTATCCACTGCTGACCATCTCATCCGTGCGCATTTGCGCGCTACTGTGTGTTTCTACGAGACAGCGTCAGTCAGTGAACAGTCTGCTCCTGTCTGATCTGCTCTCAGACAAACTAAGAAACATCAGAACAGATGATAAAACTAAGTTTTTACCTCTTAGTTCACCTGCTCAGTGCGCTATGGCTCTGAGCTGTTTTTCTCTCCAGCAACAATCTCTCATCGGCAGGGGTCGACGGGAAAGAGCGGCCGCCTTTAGGTTCATAAGAAATGAAATATACTCATAATTACTTTAATAAGAGCTCACTCAAGGTGAGCTGCTGTAACATCAGGTTCTGCGTTATGAGAACAAACTTCTCTGGCATTATGAAGCACATTTTTGGTCTGTGTTTGTTGCCCTCATCACACCATTCTGTGCATGCGTGTCACTTCTGAAGCGTGAGCTGTTCACATCGCAGTCTGCAGACAGGCCACATTTAAAGGTGTAATTTGAACAGCCAAACAAAAAAATTGGATATGACCAATAAATTGGAATTGAGCATTAAGGGCTGCAGTGTGAACGTAGCCTAGAGTGCTACCGCTTCAACACAAACTGACCAAATGACACCAGTCTTCGGGTACACAGCCTTACATAGTCAGGGAGTAGTAGAGCTGAAAAAGGACGTCCCTGCTTATCTTCTTCAATACAAGGCTCACAACTTATCAGTCAGCCCTCGTACATCATGTCTTGGGTGGATGAAACATTTTGTCTCTGTAGAAGGTCAGGTGCAGTTTGTTTTCACTCCCCTTTGGTAACGCTCAGATCTGAGGGGTCGGGAGGCTACCGGAGGCTGAGTTCTACACTGATTAGCTGCCCAACTAATGTCTGATGGGACGGGGGAGGAGGGGTTACAGGCAGAGGGGTGGACTTTCAAAACAGTCACGCCATCTGCCTGTGTGGAGCAGAAAACACACATGTAGGTGGAGGCTGTATAGCTATTTCATAATAAACCCCACAAAGTAAAAAACAGTGTTTTAAGGAACATTTTTATTCAAAGAGGTACAGCACAGTTCTCCATGAACTGAGGGTTTAGTACAAGGTGTTCTCCTGCTCTCCAAGTTCTAACAGTTTTTAAAGCAAAGAAAATTGATTTTACAGGACTTGATACCCTTCAAGCTAAATACTCCATAATACTTGTAGAAAGAATGGGACAAGACCATGTGACGTCTGCAGTTGGATTGTCACTGTAGCCTTTGAACGTTATTAAGGCCAATCCTTGGGTGTAGTTGCACTGTGCACGTCTTCTTTACTGAATTATAGACAAACCTAATCACAGCCAGAGAGGCCATGCTGAGATGGGACTGCAGGCTTTCTGTCAGAAACAGCCACCGCAAACAGAGTTGTCACAATGGCAAATATTTCAAATCGGGAAATTCCTACTACAATATAAACAGCGTGATAAAAACAAACAGTGAGTGCCTTTAGATATATTGAATATATAGACCTTAGCCACTTGGTGGTCGAGGAAGTAAATATGTTTATTTAGGATGTAAAAACTGACCAAACACAATCATATTAAATTCACCAAGATTACAAACAACTGTGATTAAAACATATTTTTGTTTTTGGGAAACTAGACCAAAATGTCTGCACAGTGATTTAGCAGGAAGTGCTTGTGCCTCACTGCAATAAAATGGCAGGTTCGACACCTTAAGTGGGTCAGGGCGTTTCTGCATGAAGTTGCATGTTCCTCCTGTGCCTGTGTGGTTATTAATCAGGCTTTAGTGTTTCATACTGGTCTTTTTAACTCCCTGTTTGTGTTGAATGAAAAATTTAAACTTTGTTCACCTATCAAAAAGTTGCTTGATGAAAATACCTCATTTTGTGTTCACTGGAAAATATATCATGCAGATTATTCGAAGCTCTCAGTAATAGCTAATGGTTGATCATAGCATGAAAAATGATATAAAGCTGGCGTTAATGTTTAAATTAATGAAGGTAAAAAATGTGCAGAGTGAGTTAACACCAAACTTTCCTTTACTTAATACCCATGAAAAACTTCTACTGCTGACATCTGTTGAGTTCAATTAAATCCTGTCACATGTATAATTCAGGCAAGGTCAAGTTAGTTCAGCTCACTTGAATCTTTTTTCAACACGAGTGAATTCACAGTAGCTCCCTTGGTTCATTTTTATTACCATCAAAAGAATTTAATCTGCAGTCAGTCCAAACATGATCCACTCAGGGATTAAGCAGATACTTTCTGAAGCATCTTCTCATCTCTGCTGTATTTATTAAATCTCTGAGTGAGACACTAATGAACAATGTCATGTGTTTGATTCAGAAAAGTGTGACCGCGGAGTGACAAGCACGAAAATATGCATATTCACGCTCACAAATGCAGCAGCTCTGTTTGTGAAGCTGCAGCACCATCTCTCTGAGCCAAAATGGATGATGTTAAAACCCTCTCCTGATTTGTTTGTCACTATACTTCTCATTGTTTCCAGAGTGTATTGTTGTTGTGGTGGTGGATGGGAAGAAAAATGCAGCTTATTACACGGAATCAATTAAAAGTGGAGGAGGAGAGAGCAGACGTGCATTAATTTCAGCTCATTTGGGGGAGAGAATCTCCATAAAAGTTGTGTTTCACAGCAGTCTTTTTTTGTGTTTTGTGTAAACACAATTTGTGGGGCTGTAGCTCCTCTAAACCTGCACTCTGAATCCTGAGGGGATTTGAGACTGAACAGAAAATGTGTTTCATCTGCAAGACAGCATGTTGATTCATGTGCTCCCTGATGTCGCACAATCCATTATAATCATGCTTTGAAATAAAGTCAATGTTAACATGAGAATAGCATGAACCAAAAATAACAGTTTGTGACCATTAGCTGTCTTAAATCCATGTCTGAATACTTTTGTACTATGAATCAACTTGAGCTGTCTGACATTTTTAGCATGAGAAAATTGAAACAAGAAAACAATATTTTAGCACGAAACTAGTAAAATACATGCTGTATCTTAATTTCAAAGTAAACAAAGTAGAGAATATTATGGAAAAGAGCTAATCAGCCAATCACATGGCAATAACTCAATGCATTTAGGTATGAAGACGCAGTCAAGGCTACCTGCTGAAGTTCAACCTGAGCATCAGATATCCAGTGAGCAGCAGTTCTCACAGTTCAAGGTGAGTGAGAGACAACAGTGGCTCAAATAATTACTCATTTCAACAAAGGTATGCAGAACATCTTAAAGCAGGTGGGCCACAGCAGCAGAGGACTACACAGGACTCCACTCCTGTCAGCTAAGAACAGGTAACTGAGGCTACAAATTTAGACAATAGAAGACATGGAAAGTGTGGCCTGGTCTGATGAGTCTCCTGAAGAAAAGTTTGGAAACATTATTTCCACTGATAGTTTCTTTTCCTTTAATGATATCAGTTGGTATTGTATTTTTATACAGTTGGAAAGTCACCTTACAACGACATGAAACTTATCAGGATTGTACATTCGTGGAAGGAGCAACACAGCTGAACATGATAGTAGCTGTTGTTCTGGTACACAGAGTGGCAGCGTTATTTGGTGTAAGCCCTGGTACCATTTCCAGGCTTAGGACCACATTCTGTGAGAGTGGTGAAGTCAAAGACAGACTGCTAAGTGGGCATCCCAGGAACAAGACCAGTCCCTCACTCTTGCTACAATGAGGAACCGTAGGCTTTCTTCAATGGGAAAAGGGGATTTTGGCACATTTTTTAAGGGACGCTACCCACATTTTTAGCTGTGTTGCTCTTTTTGTGAATGCACAATCCTTATAAAGATGTGCCTGGGAGTAAAGGTGACTATTCAGGCTTTCCACAAATATAAAATACAATAACAATTGGTATTGTTAAAGGGAAGAAACCATTGACTTTATAAGCTCTGTACGGCTGCATATACTGTCAAAGTGGCATCAAATATTAGGTCTTAAACTGTAGCACATTGTATAATGGAAATATGAGTTTTTCTTCTAATTTACTTTACACAACATGATCTTCTAGTGACAGGTTTTACTGCTTTGACTGAAGACAAAAGACAAAACATAGACTGAAGTCACATGGCAAATGATCTTACTTGGATCTGATGTGAATCCTTTCTGAAAATGAAAAGATCAGATTCATCCTGGCTAGCACTGTGTTGAAAAAAAAAATCCCATTTGACTTTTAAAAATGCAAAAAACAACACAAACAGGTACAGGTATGTTGCCTGCAGTGTAAATGCAACCATTTCAAAGGTTGCTTCATAAAGTTTAACATGTGTATCCCCCTAAAGATAAACTTTGCTAAGAGTTGGTGAGAGGTTGTGTTATTTAGGACCATGAAAAACACACAAATGTATAGTTTGCCTTTTTGCTTCCTCACTTAACAGAATCTAAATCTCTGCCATAGAGCATCATTATGCTGAATTTTTACCAAGTTGTGACAAATGTTGCTTTCAGGGTTAAATTGAGTGAAAGAGACAGGGACTGAACTGTGAAAAGAACATTTCATTTTAATGTGAGTCTGATTTGTAACCATAACTCATCAAATATTTGAATTTGTGGATCTTATGAGATGTTCAGTGAGCTCTGAATTTGTCTAATGTTCACTCTTTCTATCTCTTGGTGTTTGGTTTCTTGATGATTCAATTCTGGGGAACATTTGGCAACATTTGAGAACATGTTCACATTAAAGATTGTAGTTGTTTGTGAAATGATGTTTAAAAGGCACTGGGCTAAAAAACAGAGCTTTAAATTAATTTGGCATGTGTAAAAAATAGAGGAAGACAAAATGGCATCATCATCGCAGCTGTTCTCTACAGTTTAGATATATTCAAAGTTACAAACTACTGTAAATTAGAAATAGCTTGATGGTTGACCACCCAAAATTGTCCAATGGAAATAAAAACTCTCTCAAAATGCCTGGCATTTTGCTACTAATTGTAACCTTACATGCTTAACACAAGATAACACAAGACTAAATTTGATTGTTACTTCTCACCATGAAAAGGAAGATTGATGTTTATTTATGATATTCTTAATTTTGAAAGAAGTCACTAAATGAATGATCGCAGTGTCATGCATTTCAGTTCTTTGCACTGAATCATATTTTTGAATTGATTCAATACATTTTTTAAGCATGAAATTGAATAAAAATATATACCAGAATCACTTCATTAAATAATGTGTTCAATTGAACATTCAATATATTTAAAACATTATATCTGTGACAATATTTTGCTTTGTTTGGATGTTACTCTTGAAGGGATCTATTCTATGCCTGGTGCATAGAATAGAATGGCAAATGAACATGCTCAGTGCCCAATGCTGTGTCTAAAAATAAGGAGTTTGAAGCACAAAGCTGTGATGTTCCTGTCTTGAAGATGCAGAAAACAACAATGCATTTAACCACCTAAAACTGGTCCAAAGTCTGAAGTCTGTGGCATATTGTGTTGCTGATTTGGGCACACATCCTGAAATTAAAACACAAACTTAATGTGCTTGTTTTACACACGGATGATCTTCTCTACCATTAACAAATATCAACTGTTGTTGCTAAACTTAGTTTAAGTTTGTAGCAGGACAGATTGCTGAGAGACAGTCTGGCTTCTAAAAGCATCCCTCAGTGCAGAATACATGCACGCTCTGGCATGTACTGAGAAACTCTAAAAACAGATGAATTATCAAAGATTCTCATGCAGAAAGGAGCAAAAATATCATATAATCTGTGTAAACATAAAAATACCACTTGTGCCCACAGATATAAAAGAGTCCATATTATGTTTGCTTAAGTTTATTATGCCTTTTTAATGTGTTTAACATGTCCTGTGGTGTGATAGGGTTCTTCTGTGCATAAGACAAAAAGTCCACAGCTTAGGAACTCCCCCCTACCCACGTTTACAGTGCCAGCAGCTGCCAGAAATGGCTCTTTGTCTCTGGAACAGCACTGTCATTGTCATGTCCTACCATCGTTTTTGTTATGAGCTTAAGCCTATTGGTTAAGGGTAGCAAGCCCAGTACAGGGCATGGACTGAAGAGGGAATTCAGAGCCGAGAAGCACTGATCTGACCAATCAGCACAGAGCAGATTGATTGTCCAATCAGAGCAGACATTTCCAGCCACTGAGGTTGCTGCTTGTTCAGGACAGCTGTGAGGTTTTGATGGATGTAGCTGTCATATACTGTATTAAATTATGCTGAAAAATTTTAAGAGTATAAACATCTAAAGTAGGAGAAAAAACAACTTGAAACAGTATTGTTTATTTATAAATCTTTTATTATTAATCCACTATCTGTTTCAGCACTAATCACACGGCCTCCTTTTGAAACCCTCCTATATTTTCAAAAAAACTCTGCAACAACAGGCATATGAGGGGCTTAAATTTGGACGGGATTGTGTTTGAAGTTTAACTGTGTCGATTGTTATGTGAAAGATGATATTCTCATTATCCATTGTCCACGTCTCTAAGCTGATTTGGCAATTGTTCATGGATTGTTTCAGAGGCACAAAAATATTTCAGTCAGAGGGAAAAAAGGAGATATTGGCAGTAATTTAAGGACTGCAATCAGACTGCATGAGATAATTGTCATTCAGCGACCCCTTACTGCACTGAAACTGATTGCAGCCAAGATGTTGGCGCACTAATATACTATATTATAGAAACAACAACAATACAACATGCACGAACCCACTTGACACACTTTAAATGCTTTTCTACAGTAACTGTTGAATATAGATGGTGTGTGTGTCAGCCAGCTGGAGTTTTTGGAGATGCACAGTGATTTTTTTGTATGATGTATGTCTGATGCGAGTAAAGGCATACTGTTACATTCATTTTTTTAAATAGATTGAGGGTCATTTTAAGTTTTATCTTCTTAAATGTATCATGCAAGAATTCAATGTTTCCACTATGGCTATCACAATATCAGATTTTTGACTACAATTCTCAGAGCCAAAAAATGTATTGAAGAAAACAACACACACACACACACACAAATTCAGTCTAAGTAGTCATTCGCTTTTTTTGTCTCTACTTTGGCAAAATTCTCTTAGAAAAAGAAAATGGAAGTGGAGAACCTTTATCGCAAGTGTACACAAATGCAATATAAAAAATACATATAATAACTAGGAAGTAAAAATAAATGATAGGAGATTGTGACCTTAATACCATAAAACGTGTTTTTTGGCTTTTGCTCTTTACAGTATATCTCTGTATTGCACAATTGTGTTTAAGAAAATAATTTTCAACATCTTGAACTTCTTCACATTCCTCAAAACAAGCACCATCATTTTATAGACAACATATCTGTGAAGAAATCACAGATTATGGGCTAATGTTTTTATTTCATTTTATTAGTCTCTGATTTTGGTTGAAAATGTTGCATACAGAGCTGCAAGGTGTTGCATAGTGCATTACAGCAAAAAGGTTGCTAGTTTGACTCTCTGAGTCGGCCAGGCCCTTTCTGTGTGGAGCCTGTGCATGTGTTGGTTTACCCCATTTACTCAAGTTTCTTCCACTGACCAAAAACATGCTCATTAGGTCAATTGGTGACTCTAAATTGCATCTAGCTGAGAGTGTGTGCATGAATGTTTTTTTTTTGGATTTTTTTTTGTTTTTTTTTTAACATGTCCGCCCTGTGATTGGCCTCTTGTCCAGAGTCAGCTGTGATAGAATCCAGCCTGCTGTGACCCTAAAAGGGATAAATGGTAGAAATCATGGATGGATTAATGGATGTTTTCCCTGTAACTGATTCAGTGCGTTTTTTTTATTTTACAGTTTCCTGTTCTTATTGTTCAAACGCATTCAAAATAAAAACATGAGCCCACAATAATAGATCAAGACTTGTGATCTTAGATTTATCACTGGAGGAGCTTTACATGTTACAATTAACCGCAGCAACTGAATCAGAACAAAGCAACCAAGCTGTGGGAGTGATAACCACCTAAAACAACCTGTGAGATCACTTACTGTGTTCATAAATTGAGGAGAAATAAAAAAGCAAAATTATTCAACACTGAAGTCACATTGCAAGCTCTCTTTTAATTTTGTATCGCCTCAGATGAGATTAGAGGAGCGTCTGTTCCATTACTCTCCAGGATTCTTCATTTATCCTCAGAAGAGCCATTTCACATCCATCTTGTGAGCAGTAATACATGGCATGCAGTCAGCAGTGTGGTATTTACAATGCCCAGAGCCCAAGTTTGTTTTCTTTAAAGTGATGCAGCATTTACAAACCCTGCAGTCATATTTCACCCTCTGAGGATATGTATTCCAGCCTCGTGTGTTGTCGAGAGCGGGCAGGGGGAGTCGAGCAGAGATGAATCATGTGTGTCCTGGTGGTGGCTGCGCCTCCTCCTCTGCAGGCGCCGCAGCAGCAGTCGCAGTCTATGAACCCTCACGGACAGAATTAATAGGACACATGTTGCCCAGGCAGTCTGTTTTCTTAGCTTCGGTGAGAGCAAAGCGAGCCTCTCTGCGAAGCACCGTCGCAAGGGGCTTTTCTGTAAACATATGATTTAGTGATCTTCTCATTAGGCTGCTCTTTTTATTCCACTTTTTTCAGTATGGCACCTGTTGTGTCTGCTGAGGCAAAATGAGCGGGTGGTTGCAAGTCTGTAGCAGAGACCAAAACATGTGCTTCATTGACAGAACAGGATCTGCATTTCAAATAAGAGATGCAAACAGTAAATAATTAAAGAGAAAACACTCAGAGAAGTCAACACTGAGTGAAAGTTGTAGTGTTTGTTGGAAGGAACACTGAAATCATTAAAGGTGTCCCTAAAGAGTAAAAACACAGGCTGATACACATGCTAAAGTATTTCAAATGTGGTGCCAAGCCCCTGCTTTTGGTCATTAGCATTTTCTAATATACAGATTGCAGGAGGATCTTCCGCTGAGTGTTTGGCGTGAAGCCTGTATGAGGCTCTACTCTTCCACATCCATCTAATTCTCCATCACGCCTGCCTCCTCTCCTTTCCCTCTGTGTTGTGCTCTTTTGTATTTTCCCTCTCATCCAACCCTCCCTCCTCTGCTTCCAATTCTTTCCCTTTGCTCTACTCTGCTGGAGAGCTTGATGAAAGAACATCTGCTTCCCTCTGGGAAGTCCTCCTGAGCAACATGACAGAATCTTACACACTGCTTAGATGGTGGATACAAGTGAAAGCAGATGTGGGCACAACTGACAACAATGGATGTCTGTATATTATGTGAACAACATGGAGAGAGGCAGTTATGCCTAAATAGATACATCCAACAATAGTTTTTAGTCATGTGACCAGCATTGAACACTGTGTGAAGCTGCAGCACAGGCTTCTTCATTTTCATCTCTACATGATGACCCATGTACACTGCTCTTTGAAACCTCAGGAGGATGGAGATATTCATGTATACTCTTGTAAACCCTTTTATGGTGCTTATCACAAAACAACACAGCCTTTGCAAAATTTGACTTCATGCATGCCTGTCAACACAATTAGCTAAGCAGCCAATCATATGATAGAACCTCAATGCATTTAGGTAAGTAGACATTGTCCAGGTAGCCCACTGAAGTTCAAACTGAGCATTAGAACTAGCAGAAAATTATATTAAGGTGACTTTGAAGGTGGCATGATTGTTGGTGCAAGAAGGGCTAGTCGGGGTAATTCAAAAGCTACGGATCTACTGGGATTTCAGGCAAAACCAACTCTGGGGTTTACAGAAAAAAAAAAAACTCCCATTAGCAGCGGTTCTCTGGGTAAAATTGTCTTGTAAATGCCAAATGCTAGAGGAAAATGGCCAAAGTGTTTTAAAATGATAGAAAGGCAATAGTAACTTCAATAAGCACTCATTACAACCAAGATATGCTGAAGACCATCTCTGAATGTACAACATGTACAACAGAGGGTCACCTGACCTGTCATGAGATTGTTGCAGTTATAAGAGAAAAAGATGCTACAAAAACCTTTGTAGGTAAGTTTACATTGCAACGACAGAAAATGTCACTTCTGTTTACAGGACTTTTTATAAGAAACAAAAAAATGTCATTTCAAATAGCAATGAACCCTTTTTGTTATGAAAGGAAAGACAGATTGCCCCTGAAAATATCAAGTGGTGTAACCACAACAAAAGGAGAAATATTAAATATTTATTTCCACTTAAAGTGTGAGCAAGTGTACTTTTAAAAAGAGTTACTTAATTTTAGTATATCACTTGAAAATACATTTTATTAGGATTATTTTAAAATACAAATACATGCGCTTTTGCAGTATAGAGCAGGACAAATACTGAAAACCCTTCAGTGTTTTCTAAATAACTTGTGACAAATTATGTATAAACTGTTAAAAATATGTTAGTACATTGCAACAGAGGATTACATCTTATTCCCTATGAATTTTCCTGTAAATGAAAAAAAAATTATGAAAATACTGGTTACAGCAACTGATACAAAACGGTTACGCTTTCAATATTTTAGAAGAATAAAAAACACCAACAAAAATAATTTGCTGTTTTCTTTTAATTAATTCAAGAATTTGTTTAGGAAACAAGCAAGGCAAAAACAAATTATGTGAACTTCTGTTCTTTTATGAAATCATTTAAAAAACAAACTTCAATAATCATGTGAACTCATGTTCTTTTATTAATTAATTTAAAACATATGTTATTCATGAGAACAAAAATCATGTGTACTCATATTATTTTATGAATTTAAAACAACTTCAAGAAAATCATGTGAACTCGTGTTCTTTTTTGAATTTCAAACAAACTTCTGATACGTTGTGGATCTGCTGGGCTTGGATCATAGTACTTGGAGATAAGAGGTCTTGCACAGAAACATGACATTTCCCTCCACTGGATCACAGCTGGCTCTTCAGAGGTCACTTTCAGTGAATCTTTTATGGCTGGGACATTTGTTGGGACAGATTCATAATACTTGACAATGGCTTCCTCAGATATCCATATTTATGTATTTCATATGTATTAAAGCTAAACATTTCAAAAATTATAAAGTCATGCAAAATAATTATTTTATCCTAACCTTCCAGAGATTTGATAATAAAGTTGTGGATAAATTGCCCTTTTCTAGAAAATATGACTCTAAACACTTAAAAATAGTTCCACATAGTGAGTTAGTTCACATTACATCTTTAATCAGCATCAAAAACATCTGATATTTGCCAACATCAGATGGAGTAACTATCTGACATTTAAATAATAGTTCAGATTTAACAGGCATTTAAGATGGACACCTATGTAAGCAAATAGCTTTGATGTGAAGATTTCAAACACATTTTTTAAACTAAATACTTATTTTTGTAGTTAATATGAATTAAAAATAGTTTTCTATGATCATACCTTATGACATGTGACTCTAAGCACACCTGACCATCCCCTAAAAATGCCCTATTTATCAAGATTTCAAAGAGAGCTACTAACCATGGCATGCAGCAGTTAGATGAGTCAGGGGTCCTACTTTCTGATATCATTTTCTGTCACATGATCATCTTACACAAATGAACAAATTGGCTCCTTGAATGTTGGATACACTGTGCTGAGAATTTAAAAAGGTGACTTGACTGACAAAATTCCCCAAATTAGTTATAATATTTAGAACAATGGTGTTCTATTTATTTTATTCCTTGTTAAACAAGAAAAATGTAGGATTATGCCAAACTAGTTGATAATGTATTTTATTGAGAATTTCACATTTTTTGAACAAGTTGAAATATTTGGTACCAAGTTTTTAAGGTTACACCACATAGACATTTTTGCAATTATCCCTTGAATATTCTCTCAATATTGATCAGATCCAGAAATTTTAGACTAGGTCTTCAAAAAGAGAATATATTCAAGTAATTTGTGAGTTTATTTTCAAATTTTAACTTTTTAAAATTTAACTAAACCATGGGAGCATAAAAAAATGTGTGTCACGTCATTCACCCAGATATCAATGTAAATATTAGATTGATGTCTCTGCCTATGGTTGATGATTATACATCCATGATAACTATCTTTACAGCAACATAGACATGAGGACCCTCCTGAAAATGAGATGCCACATCTCAAAGGGCTTACCTTTAATCAATTTATATCCAACAAACATGGTGCCATACAAATAAGATTGATGGATTGAGTCTATATTCAGCTGAAACCTATGGGATTTTAGTCCCTTTGTCTCTGCCTGGATGGCTCCATCTCTGGATGTATGTATGTGTATATACAAATATATATATTTATATGTATTTGTATATATGCATATATGTGTATATATAAAATGAAGAGTATGACTTCAGCATGCTTGTAAAGTGCATTGAAATAACACTTGTTATGAACTGGTGCTATACAATGATTTTTTACTAAATCGACAAGTTAAGCATTGACAGAAGACAGAGCCTCATGTTCTTGCAGTTGTATTGCTCAAGTTCAGCCAAAAAAAAAAAAAAAAACACTGAATCCCTGGCTGAGAGTTTATTCAAGGCACCTTTCATAAAATCACCAACAGTTTACCAAACTGATGCACTTAAACATCTCTCCGAGGTAGAAAAAAGGTTTGAGACAGTTCTTTGAGTAAGTAACTTGGGCGTGGTATATTAGATATAATGTTCTTGTTCATGTCTGGGACAAAGATTGTGATCATTACTGACCTGATCACAAGCAGTAGTCTTTCAAAGTGGGATCTAGTTTGTGGACTTCCAGCCACTGCTTTTAACAGAGTAGTTCTGTTGCCTTCTTTAGACCATCTTCAAGCATTAGAGTGGATTAAGAGAAAGCCCCCACAAGTCCAAAGCCATGTTTTCTAAAAACATTAGATTACTCACTGAAGAAATGAAGTGAGTCACTGCTAAGGAGATCAAATAGTGCTTGCTCTTCTTCATGTGGGAAAGTTAAATGGAACATTAGGTCTTTTTCACATCTAGATTGATTGAGTGTTGTTCTGATACAAGTGGGAGTTCAGTGCTCAGAACAGTTTGTTTGCGTATGTATATGAACACATCAGCTGATCACTTTTAAGGTACAAATAACCATGCTGAGCTCCCAGTCGACCCCTGGAGCAGTTTGTTTGCAGTGAGGACACAATTGGTCAGCAGCTGTCACAAGCAGGGTGATGAGTTTACCCATCACTCTGCTGTAGTAGTAATGATAACTGAATTACGGCTACAAGTACTACTTAATGGCACTACATTATTCAGGGTTTCTTCAGCAGATCATCACAAGACAAGACAAGACAATGTGGACTAATTCAAAAAGTTGTTCACTTCCCAGAATTTAGGCCAGCTTGTGGAATGATTTTAAAGCTGTTCTCTTCTTTTTGCATTACTTATAGTTTCTCCGTACACAACTGGTGTCACTCTGCAAAACATGCTATCTGGTGTATGGGCCTCTGTAGACTCCAATGAGCATTAAATGCCCCTCTTCCTCATGCATTCACTTTCTTTACATTTATATTGTGAGGCATGTCACACATTAATAAATATGTTTATCTGTATTATGTTATAAAGGGCGATTAACCTACACATACAACACATACAACCTACCACATTTTGAGAATAGGTTAGCCCAGAAGCTGTCTTCCTGTAATGCACAACACACATTAGAGAAGCCCTGAAAACCTGTGGATACCCAAAGTGGGCCTTTTTGAAGAACAAGAAAAGAAAGGAGACAGGGCATGAAAGGGAAGAGAGATGCAATAACATTGTGATTCCTTATGTTGCAGGTTTATCCAAAAAACTCAAGCGAATTTTTGGCAAACACCACATTCCTGTTCACTTCAAGCCTGGAAACACACTAAGGCAGAAGTTGGTCCATCCCAAGGACAAAACACCAAGACATAAACAGAGCAATGTGGTGTATGCAGTCCAGTGCAGTGAGGAATGCTCAGACCTGTACATTGGGGAAACTAAACAACCGCTTCACAAGTGTATGGCTCAACACAGGAGAGCCACCCCCTTAGGTCAGGACTCAGCGGTCCACCTTCACTTAAAGGACACGGGACACTCTTTTGAGGACAGCAATGTACAGGTGTTGGCGAGAGAAGATAGATGGTTTGAAAGAGGAGTTAAAGAAGCCATCTTCACCAGACTGGAGAAGCCTTCTCTTAACAGAGGTGGTGGACTCAGACACAACCTCTCACCCACATATAATGCAGTGCTAAGCTCTCTCCCCAGGAAGCTCTCCAAGCATTCACACCTGGGCACATGTGACCATAACACCTCACATGACAGGGGGAGTTAATGACCCATTCAGGGTAACGACTCTCAGGGGTTACATCACCCTGTGATAAGTCGTTCTCCAACTCCTCCCTTCCTTTGTTGTTGTTTTCTCCTCTAGCAAGATAAATATCTGCTTCCATCACCAGCCAGTTGGAACGGAAGAAGCTTCTTGGATGAGAAGTGAAACATCTTCCCAACAAACTCTACACAGTCCAGTTGCCTTGTTTTTGAATCTTCAGGAACACAACTTGTAGTGATAGCAAAGCTGACTGTGACGTAATAATCTAAGGCCAGTTCTGGCCTTTTGGCCCAGACTAGGCCCATTTTCAATACTTATGTTAATATGAAACCATCCAAAGGAGATGTGCAAATCTGTAGCATTTTTCCCAGCTGGATCAGAATGGAGCTGTAGGTGAAAAACACCATGGAAAGACTACAGATTGGTGAGCCATCAGCAGTAACATGAACACTGTACCATTGTATTCTGGTGAAAAAGCCTCTAATCCAGAGCAAAGCCCTAAATTAACTGGCCTTCATATTTCTACCCCTCACCTATTGAGGATATCACCTATTGAGATGACTTCCCACTGCAGGGTGGCTCTGCTCAGCCCTGGAGGTAGGATGAGGAGCTCAGAAATCCAGAAGCAGCTCAGAGGAAAGCCGCAGCTCCTTGGCGTCTGCTTATGGTGCCTCCTGGGCAGCTCCTTTTGCAGGTTTACAAGGCACATCCAAGCAGAAGGAAACCCCAGGGTAGACTTAGAACATGTTAGAGGGATTACAGTATCTCATCTGGCCTGGGTATGCCTCAGGGTCTCAAAGGAGCAGGTGCTAAATGTTGCTGGGTAGAGCAATATCTGTAATACCTCACTCAGCAGGGTGCTATGAAGACCAGATCCATCACTCGAGGAAGAGAAAGGACAGAAAATGGAAATTGTAGACAATGTGTTTGCAGAAGAATAGGGCTGAGGAAGATGAGGAACTGTCTTTAAGCTTTTATCCTAGGCCATTAAATTTAAACCGGAATGTACAATAACCATCTTTTATTTAAAAAAAAATGCAATGCTTATATTGAGCTAAGCAAGGCATATGGTAATACCATGTCACTCTTTGGTTTATAACTTGCAGCATCTGAACAGTCTGGCCGAGGGGACAGGCAGCTAACCACAGCACAACAGAGACGTGGAGCTGACACACATGCACACACACACACACAGAGGCAGACACCGGGCAGCACAGCATCTCTCAGCACTCGATGTGTTTTAATGTGTGTCCTTGTCTGGAAGTTTGTTGTCTCTGCATTAAATTAATATTTACTAAGAGTGTTCGCTATAGCTTTGACAGACTGTGTGCTGTAATATAAATGTGAATTGTCTTGATCCAGGGCTCCAGCCATTTTATATCAACTAAAACCAAATCAACAGCCTGGATGTGAGTTCAAACTGATGTCTCGCTTGTTTGAGTCCAAAATGATCCAAAGGCGCTGCTGAATTTGTCACAGGCCTGCAGATTCTCTTCTTAAATACACTATGTAAAGCTCCGACAAGACATAAGTCTTAGTAAGATTCTCAAAATACATGTCTTCATCAGTAATTAAGCACGAATGGGGGAAACTGTGTTTGACATCTCACTTTTTTGTCAAAGAATGAAGGCATTCAGGTCAGGTATATCTCCTTCAGAAAGTATTTGATCTAGCCAAGAGGTGCAGCACTTTGTTGAGAAAGGTTGCATTTGTGGATCCAAAGTGATAAATTAGTCATAAATGATTCTTATCACATTTTAATGAAACACCCAGCAGTGTTGTGAGTGGACCTCCACTTTGAACCTTAGAGAAACTGAAACTTCATGTCAGTCCACAGGCCCCATTTACTTCTTTCCAATTTTTTTTTCTGTAGTGTGAAGTAATTATAACAATATAAATAGTTTTTTTCTTCTAGTTTCTTTGCATATTATTCATCTATTAGCCAGGGCTTATAGGAACCATATTCAGATGAGATAGGCTTGTTCATCATTGGTCTGTGTGTCATTTGTATGAAGCTCTCTGAGGCTGCTAAGTGCTGTGATCTTTTTTTTCCACTTGTATGGCCATACAATTTTTAATACACAAATCTGTAATTATTACATCATAATTATTCAGAAAGCACAGGATTCCTGAATAAGAGAATGTCTTGGCAGGGTTTAGGTTCTGCATGAACCATCACTATTATCAGAAAATGTCTTGGCATTTCAAGGGTTAAAATGTGTTTTAAATGCAGTCTCTTTGCAGTTGGTGGTATGATAACATTTAACTGCAATGATAAAACACAAAATTAATTGATTAGTTAGTGAAAAAGAAATATTAATAGAATATTGAGGTCACATCACCCAGAGCATCTAATTGTTGTTTTATTGTTGTTGTTGTTGTTGTCCATTATCACTTATTAGACATCATTTTCTTGTATGTTACTTTGGAGATACGATTGCAGACAGTCCTTCCTACAAAAACAAGGCTGAAGTTGTTTTTTTTTTTTTCTTTTGTTTTTTTTTTTTTTTAAATGTACTGTTTTGATTTTTTTCTAGTTTTCTATTAACAGTGCAATAATATCAGCACTGTGATATTTTTTTGACTGCAATTACCTTACAGTGAGAATCTAATACCAAGGCAGCCCTATATGATATCAAAAGTCATGTTACTAAATGGCAATTCACAGTATTTCCCCTACCATTTGAGGTTGAAATGCCATTTTCTGTTCCTAAAGAAAAGTCTTTGTTCTGCTTCAGTGCAACTAGCAAAGTTGGTTTTAACTTGAACACATATAATTACTGAAACATTTCCCTTGTGATTTGTCTTCTGTGAATCAACAAGGTATGAATTCTGGCTGGACCTCTAACTGAGGGAGTAATAGCTTTGTGCCTTCCTTCTCCCATAATATATTTCTCTGAAACTGTTGTTGTGCACACACCAACTTTTTAATATTTTTGACACCCAAAAAGAGCATGCTACTCTTTTAGTGCATGACTGAGATTGTTTCTTTGTGAACAACAGCTTTTCAAATCACCATAATTATTCATGATTAAAAATGCCCTCTTCTGGAGATCAAGACAGATTGATATTGATTCATTTACAGACGAGGGTGTAGGTCATGAAT
The DNA here is from genome assembly GCA_037902135.1 of Cetoscarus ocellatus. Taxonomy (NCBI): domain Eukaryota; kingdom Metazoa; phylum Chordata; class Actinopteri; order Labriformes; family Labridae; genus Cetoscarus; species Cetoscarus ocellatus. The sequence goes on from JBAMNC010000763.1 coordinate 358,473, forward strand.
GACTATTTCTGAGAGAGAAAAAGAGAGTGGTGAACTGCTCTGACTTGATGACCCTGTCTCATCGATGCAGGAATAATTAGAAATCGAACCAAATAAAACTTAAGATTCTGAATTGATTAAAAATGTCCACAAATACCTTTAAATGCACTTCAATTCATACGAAGTACATTTTAATCACCAGCCCAGCTCAGCAAATCCACTGCTGTTGTATTCTACTGTGCAGCCTCTCTCTCCTCCCTCTTTATATCCTGAGCAGGAGGTGGCTTCACTGCCACAAACATTGGGTGTACTGCTAACATTCAAATGAGCATTACAATTGCACAAGTTGTACAGAGTATTTATGTCAAATCTCATTTGCTGCCTCTATGTGCACAACAGGCAGAAGCTGGTGATTTAAGCACTTTTTTTTATGACAAATTGGAAGTGTTTGTTAATACTGAGCCTGCTTGGCTCAAAAAAGTCAATTTTAGAGTGAATTGTGATCCCAGGAATCAGAGCTGAATCAAATCTACACTGGAAGATCAGCACCACTAGGGATAGAGGCTTACACTGCTGAGCAGCTGTTAGACTTTTTTACAAGTTGAAATTTAAGTCCCTGTCCTTTATGCTGCCAACCATATCCTGTCTTGTAGCCAGGTGATAGCCGGCGGGAACAATTAACACACATATTGTGCATAGTACACTTCACAGTAATGCAGGATCAGAGAGACCCATAGGTTTAACTCCAATTATGACATATCAATGAGGACTCACTCTGTTTCAATCAGCTGTTGACGATGACATTTAGGAACTCAGTCATCTGAAAGTCACCAGTTGATACAGAAACTATTTTAAGTCCTACACCCTCTGAGCACTGAGGCATGTGCTGTAAAAACTATGTGCATACTATTCTGACAGTGTGTGTTTCATCCATTGGTCATCTGTGAGCTGATCTGATGGATCTTTTGAATACTGATGGGTTTGTGATAGTTCTAATCTCAGACTTTTCTCCCTACAAATCAGGAAGTTGGGTGTTCTTCTGTGCCTCAAGTGTCCTTTATCTGAAGTTCCACTTTTTTGTGCGGAGAGCCTGATTGTTAAATCTGCAGTCAAGCTACACAAGGGGATATGAAAGAGTCTAGTAATCCTTTCAACATTAAATGTCCTTTGGTCTCTTTTATTCAAAAATGGGTAATGAAATGAATAACTTTTGTTTCTCAGTACTAATAATGAGCAATGTCCCTGTACAGGTCCATGGCCTGGTGCTTTTGGGACATCTAGTCAAAGGGATACCTCAACCAAGACCTGAAATGAACTAATACATCAGGGTTAGTGGTTTCAAAGGGAGCATTTACCCTAGTTTCAGCACTTATGGCTGGGAATGTGCTGTTTAACTTACAAAGGACACAAAATTAAAAAAAATTAAATTACTTTAAACGGCTAATGCAGAACAGTGGTTCCTCTGTGAGTCCACTGACTAATCACTGGCTGCTGTTCAACTATCTGATGGAGCTCTCTGTTTTCTTTAAGTGCTCCTCTCAGCTTTCCATGAGAGCACAACGATTTAAATATAACTGATGTAAAATCCGGGTTATTTTAAACAAGGCCGACACTGACATGGCCTTTCCTCACATGTAGATTTGAGTTTGACTTATCCACACTAAGTTGTTCCAGTGCTTAAATCATCACATAATGTTTGTTACAAATTTTAATAGCTCCTCTCGGGCATAACTCTCTACATCATGTTTGACAAGATGAGGCCAAGGTCAGTGTGACCTCTAATTTGTGAGCGCAATAGTACAGGAATGCACTGAGGGAATTTTGTCAAATTTAGCACAAAATTGCAATTCAAATTGTGGACGGACTTATTAAACTTTGGAGGTGAAAGGGTTCTTCAACCCACACTTTCGTAAAAATTATTTCAACTCATCATAGCACTTGTGCTGTTTGGAAAATCAATTCACTTAAAGCCCCACTATGTAAGATTGTGGCTTTCAGCTCTCTAGGGGTCTCTATGGATGTTGAGTGTAACTGCACGGTGGTAAAACAGAGCGCCTCACACCAACATGCATTTGTTGACATACAGAGGGAGGAGAAGCGAGCCGAGGATGCCTGGAGAGAAAAACAAACCATGTGGACTGATAAAGGACAATCTGGTCATGCTTTTTTTGAATAAATCATCATGAACCTACAAGTCCAACAATAACAGGGCCAAATCGGCATCAGGTCAGACATCCCTCCTCGCTGGCGTGAGTCTTTCAGTTCACGCCAGCCAGTGAACGCCGGGCCAATGTTTATCCCTGTCCGGGCATTTAGCTTGTTACTCTCTCGGTTTCTTTTTTTCGTCTCCTCCGATAAAAAATTTCTTTTCTTTGGGTTTTTCGCTTCTTTCACCATGATAACAACTCTACATTTAGCTTTCTTCTTCTTCTTGTTTAAAGGCGGGTGGCATCCAGCGTCAGAGGAGCATTACTGCCACCCACTATGCAGGAGTGTGAGTCAGAGGTCCCTATTTCCATTAGGAAAATAATTGCAAATTTACTTTAAACTAAATTCTGTTCATTAAATCTGTTTTAAAAATTCATAAACTGCTTTATATTCTCCTTTTCCCAATGTTTAGCTTTCGCCTCGCGGGGGAAGTAACGTATGCCATAAAGCAGTCAAAGCAGTAAAAATTGTAGTTTTTAGTGTGGAAGTGTTCCTACCATCCACATCGAAGTTACATTGTGCCAGTGAAGGCGATACAGACCCCCTCAGACCATGACAGAGGTGTCACTCAACCTGACTCTAGAAATATTATATTAAGGTGGAAAACGACATAGTGTTGGTTTAAAGTCAAATAGTGCAGGGTGGTGTTTAGGGCTTGGTGATAATAACCTAAAAAAAATGCAATTTAAGACTCAACCTTCTTTGAACCTCTTACCTTAAAACAAGCCTGTCAAGAGTTTAATGGTTTTTCAGCTGTTGTAATGGAGACTTAAACTGCTACAGCGTTAGATCAAGACAAATCATCTGATAAAGCAGGTGTTAAAGCCAAAGATAGGTGACTGCATGTCTGCATCAATATTATTTCCACTATTTCTGTTGTATTTTGAAATTCCAGAACCTCTCGCTTGTTTTTCTGTTTTGGGTTGATGTGCTTGCTGAAAAACGTATTTATAATGGGCCAGTATGGAGGTATGTGCTGGGGTAGGATTGAGGTGCAGGCTGTGGAAACCTTATATCCATTGATGAGACATGGGGTCGAAATGCTGCAGACTGCAAGGCACAAACCAAATGCTATGTAGGTGGTCTATGTGAATATTGGAGTATAGGAAGAAACATTTTGGAGGACCTTTGACTTTCAGCATCCAAATGGTGCATCTCTTCCTCATGGTGGTAATTTGTGCAAAGCTTAAAGAGAATCCCAGCCAGTGTTCTCATGCTATGGCTTTTACAAAGATCAATTCACCAGCAAAAAAGGTCAAATACGTTATCGCTTTTACCTGTGACCTCCAAAGTGTATTCAGTTACTGCACTGGACATATGGGTAATAGTGCAATGCTTGTTAAAAATCTCTTCTATTACTTGTCAGACTTCACTTTCACGAGTATAGGATGGCCATTAGGCTCTTCGACCTTGACTTTTGACCTGTGATCTTTAACTTTTTATCAGTTTATCACTGTGTCATGACAGTTATTTGTTCAACGTTTCAGGAAAATCCTTCAATCATTTGATTTAACTTTCTCAAAATTGCCCTCACAAGCATTGGGTAAACACAAGGCTCTGAGAGCTGACCTTTGACCTCCAACATCCAATCAGTTCATTCTAGGGTCACAACAGACATTTGTGGTAAGTTTAAAGGGAAACCTTTCAAGCATTCCAGAAAGTGATGCCTACAAGAGGACTCCTTGACCTTAACCTTTGACTTCCAAAATTTACTTCTACACCCCAATTAAGACACATTAATGAGGACTCACTCCATTTTTATCAACTGCTTAACTATGACATTTAGGAGTCCAGTCAGCAGACAGTCACCAATTGACATGGTAGCTAATTAAGCCGCTACACCCTCTGAGCACAGAGGAATTTACGGAAACAAATGGTGTGCAAATGATGCTGATTATATGTTTCATCCATGAGTCATCAGCCTGAGCTGATTATATGATTCTGGTGATTGTAAAGTATTGATTATTGGTTATTTTATCAATTATTACATCTGAATCGAATCCTTTAACAAGAGGAGGTTGACTGCATTAATGGGCAGTGTCAAAATATATTTAAAACTATGTCCAGAGCACACGTGGAAGAGTGCAACCCCCCATTGGTCTCAGTTATTCAAAAGGAAAATGAAATGATTTACTTTTAATTTCTCTATGGCCTGATACAATATGGCCTACGGCTCAGTGGTTCAGAACCTCTGCACTACACCTATGAAGGCCTTTAAGACCTTTTCAGTTATGATAAGTAAATATAAGGACAACAGTTAAACAATTGGTCATGAGAGTAACAACAGATATCTATTTTTATTTTTCTTTACTGAGAGTTTGAACAGACTGAAGCGCGTTTAATAATCCATACTATCTGCATATAATGCAGCTATTTCAAGCATTGCATAGATGAGCATAACAGATGCCAAAAACTACAGTATACTACGGTTCTGGCTCAGCCAACATACATTGTTACTTTAAAACATGTGAGCTTTTAGATGTCCTCTGTAGAGCTCCTCTAAAATCTCTGCATCTTCACATTTAACAGCCATTTTCACTGAGTCAGAAATAGCATTCTGTGTCACTTCAATTCACTGTGATATGACTATATTTAAATGGAACCCAGAGTGTTATTTAATGAGATTTTATTCCAGGCCTCAAGGCAGCTAAACTATAAGATTTGATATGATGTGTAGACCTTTAATATCCTGCGTATGGTACAAATGGGAAATAAGGCAGCACACAGAGTCACAGACATGGAGATAAACAATAGAGCAGTCACCAGTAGGCTCACAGCAAATGGATTATGCAGGTCCAGTAGGTGCTGCGTCTTACTTTATTATTCACAGCAGCTGGAGGGCTGAGCCGCAAACTGGATCAAACATACTGTATATTTCTAGGTGTTGGCTTTGTCACTGAAAAGTCTCCCCGCACAAAAGTTTGACTCTAACCTCAGGTGTTTGGAGAAACTTGGGCACATCATACCGGAGACCAATTGTACCAGTGTCATGTCCAGAAGATATTTAGTTTATTATTTTTTTTAAAAAGATAAAGTTTCTGTGATGAAATGTCTGTTTTCTTCTCAAAGAAATTCAGCAGTATTGACATTTTAAATACGTTCTGCTCAGTTTCACCCCCAGCATATCTTTTGCTTTGTCACAGCCAATTATTTAGAAGTTCAGGAGGTAATATGAACTGACAGCGATGTGAGAACCATGTTAATTTATTTTGGCAGACAAGCACCTGATTTCTTACTGAAAACAGAGACCGACATATGCTTTCTCTTGATGAGAAATTAAAACAGAGTACAAAACCTATTTTTGGATACTGTGTATATTAAATATACAGAGTAAAAGTGATTTGTTGAATAATTTTTGTATAATTCCAATTCTCTGATATAATCTCACCAGTCTTTTCACTAAGCACATTTCCTCAGCTGTTTGAAAATGCAGATAGCTTATCAGCCAATCACATGGAAAGGATTCAATTTATCAGTATGTATGTCGACAAATATGTAGTATGCAGACATAGAAAAGACAATTGTTGAGAAATATGATTTATGTGACTTTGAATATGGCATTACTGTTGGTGCCCGAAGAGCTTGTTACAGCCAAGATATGCAGAGGACCATTTCAGAATGCACAACATGTCCCATCTTAAAGCAAATTGGCTCGACAGCAGAGGACCACACCGGGGGCCTCTCTTGTTCGCTAAGAACAAGAAACTTAGGCTACAGCACAAAAAAGTTGCCTTATCTGATGAGTCGTTGTGATGGTAGGATCAAAAATTGGTGTCAACAACATAGAAGTATCAATTAATCCTGCCCTGTTAAGGTTCAGGCTGATGCTGGTGGTGTAATGATACAGAGGACATTTTCTTGGCACACTTTGGGCCCCTTAGTACCAACTAATCATTGTTTAAGTGCCACTGTCTTCCTGAGTGTTGTTGCTGACCATGTTCATCCCTTTCTGACCACAGTGTACCCATCATCTGACAGCTGCTCCCAGCAGGATAACCCTGTAACAAACTCAAATCATCTTTAACTGGTTCCTTGACCATGACAGTGAGTTAACTGTACTCAAGCGGCCTCCACAGTCACCGGATCTCAATCCAACAGAGCACCTTTAGAATGTGTCCAGCTGACAAATCTGCAGCAACTGTGTGATGCCACCATGTCTATGGACCAAAATCTCTGAGAATTGTTTCCAGCACTTTGTTTAATCTAGCCTACACAGCTACACAGTCTACAATGATGTGCTCAGCCTTCAGCGGCACAGCCCAATCAGTATCTTTTAAAGCAGGAATAGGCAGGAGCTGTATATATCATACAGAAATTAGCATTGATGCTAACTAGGGCCCAACTGATATATTGGCCAGCCAATTAAATCGGCCGATTATAGCCCTTTTCAAAGTATTCAAGAGAGTTTTGCTGATGTAACGCTGATATATTCTTAATTTCTCATAAAACAGTGAAACGCTGCTCAGTGTCCAAGCTGCACAGAATGATGACATTGCGAAAGATGGCAGCACGCTTTGTTGAAGCAGCTCTGAGCTCTACTGATGCTGCGTGTATGGATGATAGAGTGTAGGGGGCAAAACTCGCCTACACTCACACTGACTCAAACTTGAAAGTTGCAGAGTAGAAAAATAAAAGAGGCTTGTAGCACCCTTAAATGTAATAATTTCCTGAAAATGTAGTAACGCCTGAAAATGTAATAAAATTTGCACTTAACTCAATCAAAAATGTAATAAAACCCAATAATGTAATAATTTCACCAATAATGTAATAAAATATCCTGACTGATATTGTAATAACATTTTAACCGATAATGTAATACCTTATTACATTATTGGGGATTTATTACATTTTCAGGTGGGTCTTTTTTTTTCAAAACTGATAATGTAAAACTTGACAGATAATGTAATATAGAGTTCTATAGGAATATTATTAATAACCCGGTTGCGTGCAGCCATGTAAACACCAAAAAACCTTTTGAAAAACTGTAACATGCTTATATTCCGGTTTTTAAAATCCCGAATATTACCCCTGGGTTGCTCCTTTTCTAACCCGAATATTTGGTCATGTATACACTGATCGGGATATCCCCATCAAATGAAACATTAAGTTATGTTCTGCGCATGTTCTTTTAGCACGGAATCTTGGTCTTTTGAGTACAGGAAGTACTTGTCGTTACATGGCACAGCTCCGGCTTGATTTACTGTTTCATATATACGTTCCCCTATATATATATATATATATATAATATATATATATATATATATATATATATATATATATATATATATATATATATATACACACACATATATATATATGGGGTGGGTGGCTGTTCATCCTCTTCAGCTTGTGTCCTCTACCAGAGGCCTGGGAGTTTGAGGGTCCTGCGCAGTATCTTAGCTTTTCCCAGGACTGCACTCTTCTGGAGTGAGATGTCTGATGTTTCTCCAGGGATCTGTTGGAGCCACTTCTCCAGTGTGGGGGTCACTGCCCCGAGTGCCCCGATGACCACAGGCACTACTGTTGCCCTCACCTTCCAGGCTTTCTCTAGCTCTTCTTTGAGCCTTTGTTATTTCTCTAGTTTCTCGTGTTCCTTTTTCCTGATGTTGCTATCACTTGGGATGGCTACATTTATCCCAACAGCTTTCCTCTGCTGCTTATCCATGATTACAATGTCCGGTTGCTTGGCCATTACCATTTTGTCGGTCTGTATCTGGAAGTCCCACAGGATCTTGGCTCAGTCATTCTCAATCACCTTGGGAGGTGCTTCCCATTTTGACCTTGGGGGCTCCAGTCCATATTCTGCACAGATGTTCCTGTACACTATACCGGCTACTTGGTTATGGCGTTCCATGTATGCTTTTCCTGCCAGCATCTTACACCCTGCTGTTAGGTGCTGGACTGTTTCAGGGCTCTCTTTGCACAGTCTGCACCTGGGATCTTGCCTGGTGTGGTAGATCCGTGCCTCTATTGCTCTGGTGCTCAAGGCCTGTTCCTGTGCAGCCATGATTAGTGCTTCTGTGCTGTCCTTCAGTCCAGCCCTCGCTAGCCATTGGTAGGATTTGTTCATATCAGCCACTTCAGCTATCTGTCGGTGGTACATCCCATGCAGGGGTTTCTCCTCCCATGATGGTTCCTCTAGTTCCTCCTTCTCTGTCAGTTTCCACTGTCTGAGACACTCACTAAGCGCTTGATCTCTTGGGGCCATCTTCCTGACGTAGTCATGGAGCTTGGATGTTTCATCTTGGATAGTGGCTCTGATGCTCACTAGCCCTCAGCCTCCTCCTTTGCGCTTAGTGTATAGCCTCTGGATACTGGACTTGGGGTGGAACCCCCCGTGCATGGTGAGCAACTTCCGAGTTCTAACGTCAGTGGCCTGAATTTCCTCCTTTGGCCAGCTTATTTATTATTCCAGCTGGGTATCTGATCACTGACAGGGCATAGCTGTTAATTGCCCGAACCTTGTTTCTGCCATTGAGCTGACTCTTTAGGACTTGCCTCACTCGCTTCAGGTACTTGGCCGCTGCTGCTTTCCGAGTGGCCTCTTCGTGGTTGCCATTTGCCTGTGGTATGCCAAGGTATTTGTAGCTCTCCTCCACATCTGCTATTCTGCCTTCTGGGAGTGTAATGCCCTCTGTATGGACTACCTTCCCTCTTTTTGTCGCCATTCGGCTACACTTCTCCAGTCCGAACAACATTCCGATGTCACTGCTGTAGATCCTGGTGATGTGGATCAGTGAGTCGATGTCTCGCTCACTCTTAGCGTACAGCTTGATGTCATCCATGTAGAGGAGGTGACTGATGGTGGTCCCATTTCGGAGTCTGTATCCGTAGCCAGTGTTGTTGATTATTTGGCTGAGGGGGTTCAGTCCTATGCAGAACATCAGTGGGGACAGAGCATCACCTTGGTATATGCCACATTTGATGGAGACTTGTGCAATTGGCTCGAAGTTGGCCTCAAGGGTGGTGTTCCATTGACTCATTGAGTTAGCAATGAAGGCTCTTAGAGTCTTGTTGACCTTGTACAGCTTCAGGCATTCCAGGATCCATGTGTGTGGCATGAGCTGATATATATAAATGTATTTTTTTGTATTTATTTTTTTCTTTTTACATACATATATATATATACAGCGGGCTTGAAGCATGTGAATCACTTGTTGCAATGAACCCAAGAACTCTTGGTTTTTCTTTTAAATTCAGCTTTCTTTTTGTTGCGTGCTCGTGCATATGGCTGTATGGTACTCAAGGTCTGCACTTTAACCCGTAGTCATTCTGTTGTTTCAAATCCAGTGTATATAACAGTCTTAGATTCTCAAAACACAAAATGGAGAACTTTGGACTGAAAATTAACATATATATTACATTATCTGTCAAGTTTTATATCATCAGTTTTGAAAAAAAAGATAAGATATTTATATATATATATATATATATATATATATATATATATATATATATACATATATGTATGTATATATATATATATATATACATATATGTATGTGTGTGTGTGTGTATCTATCTATCTATCTTTATATATGTGTGTGTGTGTGTATATCTATCTATCTATCTATATATATGTGTGTGTGTGTGTATATCTTTCTATCTATCTATATATATGTGTGTGTGTTTGTGTATATCTATCTATCTATCTATCTATATATCTATAATGACTCAATGCACGTCATTTCTGCTTCTTCTTCCTGTATCCAATAGCAACGAGAACAACAGCAGCAGCACGGCGGATAATGAACGGCCCGGAGCAGCTAACAGTCGGCTTCGTTTGTGCTTTGGTGCTGGTACTGACCCACCACCAGCACTTGACACTGTTCTCTGTCAGTTTCTTCATTAATGGAAGACCAGAACGTGAAGAAATAGTAAACCGAGCCAGAGCTGTGCCATATAACGACAAGTACTTCCTGTACTCAAAAGACCAAGATTCCGTGCTAAAAGAACATGCGCAGAACATAACTTAATGTTCCATTTGATGGGGATATCCCGATCAGCATATACATGACCAAATATTCGGGTTAGAAAAGGAGCAACCCAGGGGTAATATTCGGGATTTTAAAAACCGGAATATGAGCATATTACGGTTTTTCAAAACATTTACATGGCTGCATGCAACCGGGTTATTGCTAATATTCCTATAGAACTCTATATTACATTATCTGTCAAGTTTTACATTATCAGTTTTGAAAAAAAAGACCCACCTGAAAATGTAATGAATCCCCAATAATGTAATAAGGTATTACATTATCGGTTAAAATGTTATTACAATATCAGTCAGGATATTTTATTACATTATTGGTGAAATTATTACATTATTGGGTTTTATTACATTTTTGATTGAGTTAAGTGCAAATTTTATTACATTTTCAGGTGTTATTACATTTTCAGGAAATTATTACATTTAAGGGTGCTACAAGGCTTATGAAAAGAATGCTGTTGCTTTCCTCTCAATGACTGCTTTACAACTTTTTAAAAGCTGTTCTACCTGTGCTATAAGCTACCTCTTATTTTCATCAACAAGAACTACAAGATAAAAAGTGACTCTTTTTTAAGGTTTTATAATCAATTAATTTTAAATTTAATCCGTATTTTTTTCTGCCAAATATTGGCATTGGCATTGGCCTCAAAAAACCCATATCCGTCGGGCCCTAATGCTAACAGCTTCAGGAGCAGTTTTATCAGATCTCGACCGCATTTTTTTATTAAATGAAAAACAATAACACTGAAAGCATTTCTCAATAGGAGGGATATTTTTGCACCACTTCCAACATGTTTTATAGAGAGTTTATACAAAGAAGCTGTTTATTCTATATTCTACCTTGACCCTATTACTTTTCTAAATGAGGAAGATTTTTGGACTGTTGAAATTTGTTCTTCATCTACATTATTCCAGTCTTCAATGTTTAAGTTACTTTTTGTTTGTATTAAACTGCACAAGTTGTAAAATGCAAATATGATCAATCTAGCTGTCATCATCATAGTAGGAAAGCATGTTCATGTTCTTCTGGAGGAAACCTGGGCACCCGGAGAAAACCGTGTACATATGCACACAGAAAGGCCCCGTACCATTAGAGAGGTGATCACTCAACCTTCTCACTGTGAGGCATCAGCACTACCTGCTGTTCCACCTCAGGCATTCATAACAGTTGTGTATTGATTTAAATTCTGATTAAAAAAGTAAATGCACTTATAGTAAAGATGCAAAGAAAACTGCAGCTTCTCACCCATGCTAAAGAAAATTAAATTTCAAACAATTCTCAATATTAATTAACTTGTTTGTGGGATATTCTTTATTCTGTTTTAATGTTCTGAGCCTGAGATATTTGTAAAACTAATTCCTACACTCACAGCTCCACTTTCACTGATGCATGATTACAGATGGTTGGTGCATAATGCTTAGGCATCATTATTTGTCTTGTGCATGTTTTTTAGAGAACACACATACATCTCCGAGTCCACTGAAAAGGTTCCTGTCGCAGCTAATCAATACAAAACCATGTTTGCTTTAACTCCTGTCAGAGCTCTTACCACAAAATGCCGGCGCCTTCTTTGTCTTGGGGAGAGGTTTGCATTGTGCATTATCTGCCGACTCAGCTCCATCTGTAGAAAAAGTAGCATGAAAGGAAACCGATGGGAGTGTAAGCTCTGGAAAACTTTATGCAAACCAGCAGCTCGCTTTGTTAGATCTGAATTGAGCCTTTGATAAACAAAGGCTGAGGAGAATAATACACTCTGTGTGCAGATGTCCTCTCCGGTCAAAGTGAAAGTTACAACTGTAGGACTTTTTAAGTCACTAGAGCCAGGATCACTGATGTGTTCCCATAAGTCAATATTTGTAGCTTTGTCCGGATTTGTGGAGAGATGGAGATTACTTGGACTTGGACTGGGATAAAACTTGCTTTTCTTTGTCAGGAATGATTGTGTTTCTCCCCTGACTTTGACTTGTTTTTGGTATCTGTCTTTTAGGCCTGGGAAACGTGGATCTAAAATCCAATGTTGATATTTTTTAGCCAAAGATTATTTATTTTACTGTACTTTTCTTAAAAAAAAAAAAAAAAGGTTGACACAGTAACAGTGTTATAAACTTAAATAACAAATTTCAAACTCAGAACTGCAGACAAACATCATACTTTGTAAATTATACAAGAATATGTCAGCCACATCTGTACTCCAAAATACCATGTGTTTCACAATAATATTTTTTTTACAACTGTGGTATTAAAAAGTATAAACAACAATTACTCATCTTTATACACATTTTAACAAAAAGAGAGTTCCAGAGCTCTGTCCCTGTAACATTTCTAAGAAAGTTAAATTGCACCCAGAAAATTGCGCAAGATAGTGCCAACAGAGATTTGCAATTTAGACAGCATGCAGACGTTAACCCACAATTTTCAGTTTGTTATTAACAATGAATTACACGATAACTGGTGAGAAATAATCAATTTCAGTCTGCATAACTATCTAGAAGAGCTCAGAGAACACAAACCTCCAAGTCTTCCTGATATTCTTGGCCATATATGTAGTTTCATCCAGATTCAGGTTACGAGCAAAATCTTGTTACTACATCCTTGTGTCATGACCAACCCTTACCAAATATTTAATCAAGTTATTAGTTTGAGTGCATTTTGAGTTATTAGTGAAAATGAAAACTGCCTTATCTCACAAGTTAGGTAAATCTTTAAAACAATTTCTGGATCTGCATTGATATTTGGATCACCACCAAAATCGAATCACTTCTTCCCTGTGCCATTACCAACATTCCCTCAAAATGTAATTAAAATCTGCCACAAACTTCTGGAGATATCTTGTTCACAGACAAACAAACCAACAAACAGACAAATGCAAGCACAAACATCTACCTCCTTGGCCTAGGTGAACTGGAGTCAGTGGCACACCATGTGATGTCAACTTCTGATCCGATATTTCAAATGTACAACTAGTTTTTAAGTAAGGTCATATTTAAACCCAACCTGGCAATGATTGTTGTGCAGCGTAGAGGGAGGAATAACAGATGATCAACGCCTGATTTGCTGCTGTCAGTCAGTTGAATGAATGTTTGATGTTCTGGTCGTACAACTGCACAGTCTTGCAAAGTAAAGCAGAGCAAAGAGCAGATTTTCCAACGAATGAAACACAATTAGTGTAATGGTTTAACTAGCTACTTTGATAACTTGTGACATCAAGCCCCTCTGCAGCAACTAGCAGTTGTCCCTATGTGTCCTTGTAGTTTCATCCACACCTTATTTTGTATCTCTTTTATGTATTTTTAATCTCTGTTTATGTAAATTATGCCACTTTGCACTACCCAATGACTGGTAGGTGGCTCGTACTTGTATAGTTTATCTGTGGCCTTTTCACTATTTTGTATTTGTGCACTTTTCTAGGGTGTGTCTGGTTATGCTGCACCCGAATTGTCCCTTGGGGAAACAAACAGCCAAATGTTCTCTTAGTTTGACTTTTAACTGTTCAACAAAGAGACATAAAGGCCTTTGTACTCATACAGTTTTTAACAACAATGTTTGAAAAACCAGGTGAAAGTCACCACCAAGTGGCACCTGAACACTAGTTAAGGCACAGACATGCATTAAGTGCTGACAGTGTGGTCATTGATCATTAGTCTGCACTAATCTGGTGTAGTATTAGTCACTGATTGTTTTTATATTATTATTACTATCGTTGTAATGACCTCCCGAAACACCGCACATTAGGTACTTGTATGGAGCCTAAGCTCTCCATGTCTCTCCGGTATCCTTCAGTAATACACTGTCTGAGTAGAATATATTTGCAACTACATTCATGGTGCAGTTGGATGGGTGCACAAACTCCACTTGAACAGAAAATGCATTTCTTACATAATTAGTCACCACAGCAGTGTCAGAGATATGGAGCTGACACGTGTGTCAAGTGTTGACAGTCAGGCCGCACAGGCTGATATGAGAGACTTCACTTATTTTCAAAATGACATTTTCCATGTAACAGAAAGAATATATGATCAGTTATACCCATGCATGGCCTGGTACATGATCCATGGTCTAATACTGTGCTGTGGCCTGGCGGTTGGGGACCCCTGCCAGAGAAAGAGCATTTATGTGTGTGCACGTACATGAGACATGCAAAAAACATTACATGAAATAGTGGCAGACATGACTTCTATCTCTGCACGCTGTTGCTCCCGATTTCTGCATACACACATCAACCGCACTTTTGGGTGTGTGATTTGTGGGTTGTTATTGTTTCAGTCTCACAGTGTGCACCAGTATGGGCCCTAGTGTGGCAGAGTACACTGAAGCTTTACTGAAGTTAAAGTTCAGTTCTAACCAGCCGAGATACATTTGGCACAGAAGGGGTACACAAGGGTTCAAAGTGATAGTGAGCATCTTTGTCAACATACTTTCTATTTAATCATTGCCCGTTACATATCCCTGCTTGTCTATAGGTTTGTAAAAGTATACATGGTTTGGTACACTGCAAAAACTGACTAGGCCTTTGAGAATAATGAGTGGTCTGAGTTTGATTCATGAATCCCACTAACATCCATCCATCCATCCATCCATCCATTATCACTTCTGCTAACTCTTTCGGGGTCACAGGGGCAGGAGCCTTTCCCAGCTGACATTAGTTGAGAGGTGGGGTACACCCTGAACCAGTCACCAGCCAATCACAGGGCCACATAGAGAGTTAGACAACCATTCACACTCACACCTAAGGGCAATTTGGAGCCACCAATCAACCTAACAAGCATGTTTTTGGTTTGCGGGAGGAAGCCAGAGTGCCTGGAAAGAACCCACACATGCACAGGGAGAACATGCAGACTCCACACAGAAAAGCCCTGACCTTGCTATAAGGCGTGCACTACCTGCTGTGCCACCGTGCTGCCCCCACTAACATTACACTAAGAATAATGGTTGCTTATATGTAGGATAGATGCACCCCCCCACACACACACCCCATCCCCACCCCCCATGCCATGACGTATATACCATTGGCTTGAAAACTTTCTTGATCAAACTGTCAGGACAAAAGAAAATATAAGTATATGATCAAACTTTTTTCTCAGACGCTGGCTCTTTTACTTACTCCATAAGTAGAAAGGGTAAGATCTCTTCCTGTTCTCATTTCGTCTCGGTACCTGGCCCCTGATAACCCTTCTATAAATTCAGCATTAGGATTCAGGGACATCTCTAATAACACGCTCAAAAGAAGAACTTTTTTAACTTCTCATTTGATGCTAGTTGTTTACTTTTCTGTCACCGCTCTCCTCCCTTTTGGCTGCCTCCCCCTGCCCTCCTCCCACCTTACGCAGCAGTTTGTTTGTTGTCTCCCTTCTTTTCATTCCATGTGAAAATGGCACTACAGGAAGGACACGGGAAAACTAATGAGACTATCAATTGCTTCTTTTTTTTTTCCTTTTCCCTGCCGCAATGCAGAGAAACGGTGTGATTATGTAGGGTGGAAGAGGGATCAAGGAGTTGTGAAGGCAGCAGGGGGGTTGGAGTGTCCAGCAGGGACCTGGACAGGTCTGGTAATGATGCTGTAATTATGTTTGGCATGAGAAGGTGGCCGAGGGGCTACCGTTAATGTAGCGTTAGGGGAACCTCATCAGGCTTTCACATGGCCTGACAGTTTCATTAAAGAGCAGCCGTCCTCGTCTGCCTGCACAAGTCCAAAGTATTTATAAAATGAATCTTTAAGCCTCCGCCTGGCCCCCGCCCATCCTGATTTATTCTTCCTGCTGTTCCTGAGTGCTCCTGCTTTTCCAGTTTGTCCGTTTGCATAAAAAGCTTGAGCGTCTCTTCTGCCTAATCGACGGAGCAGGCCACAACAATTCTCCGTCTGTCTCCACCTATCTCCCTCATTAGAGCTTAGGTCTCTTTCAATTTCAGCCTCTTATCTATTAGTGTAATGACTGGGCTGCTATTGATCCCCATCTTATGTTTTACCCACTGAGGGCTAGCTGTTGAAATGTTACGGAACAAATTAGGGCTGGTGAAATATATCCAGTTTTTAAGATATGTATCAATACAGATCAGATATAGAGTACAATGAATATGTTGTCATTGATATAGGTCATGATATTGATACTTACAAAAAATGGAAGGCCTAATGCTTTGTATATGGTAAATGGACTTGAGCTTGAAAGAGTGTATTTCTAGTCTTCCTGAGTGGTCAAAGCAGCTTTACACACCAGGTCACATCTACTTATTCACACCCATTCACTCTCACATTCAATCACTGATGGCTGGAGTTTTTATGTTATCCATCAGTATCAGCCAACATATTCACGCTCTTCCATGCTCATTTACATGCAACTGATGTAGCAGCGGCAGCAGCTTGGGGTTAAGTGGCTTGCCCAAGGACACATCAACGTGACAGTTGGGGCTTGGCTCAAACCCTTGACATATGGAAAAGCAAACTACCAAACTAATCCAGTATATAGTGAAAACAAGAGATGTAACAATAATCAATATAGTTTATGTTAATTTCCATGCAATCATCTTCAGATGTCACATCAGTTGTCCTCTACATCCAACAGCACTACCCTTGACCTCCTTGTCAGCCTATCATGTTGCTGCTATTTATCTTTAAGAGCCCATATTATGCTTGTTTGGGTTTTATATGCCATTTAGTCTGTTTAGTGTCTCCTCTGCATGATAAAGCCTTTTTATGAACAAGACAAAAAAGTCTATGATATCAAAACATCTACTTCTCCCCCTCGATATGGCACCAGTACCTACCAGTGTGATGTCCTACCACTGTGTCATTGACACTTTAAGCCCATTGGCTCAAAGAGGCAAGCCCCCTGCAGAGCAGATGTTGAATTAATGCAGAGTTGTTGACATGTTGGCACCAATCAGGACTGAACTTAGTAGCTGCTATCATGTTGAACGGTCGACCAGTCAGAGCAGACTTGACCTACATGAGGAGGGGAGTTGCAAAGAGGCAGGAGCTCAAAGAGAGCGTCTCAGACAGACTGAGGATACAGCTGATCAGGGATATTTTGTATCTAGAAGGTCTTTTGAAAATACCCTAGCATTATCAAAAGTCATTTACAAAGTAGAAAGCACTTGGAGAGCGCAAACCTCCACCAAGTTAGCTCACATATTGCTGTTACAGCTATAAGCAATAGTTCCATCCAATAAAGTTAACATCATAACACGATTCCTTGACCCTGAAAACCCACACCGAGCACTCAGAATCATGTTGATATCATTATTAGTTAGACAGTTATTGAGCAAAAATGATTGTTTGCTAATGGCTGTTATCTGGATCACCACTAAAATCTAATCGTTTCTAAGTTGGGCCATTACCAACATCTCCTGAAAATTTCAGCAAAATCCGTCCAGTAGTTTTGATGTATGATGTATGATGTATGTTTGTTTGTTAACAAACAAACAAACATACATCAATTTCATATGAAGAATGGGAGTTACTAAGGAAGGGGCAGGACTAGATGAGCTCTTTGCTTCTTTCTGTTCCTTCTCAGACTACTTGTTGTGATGACATGCATGTGTATGTACTCACATGCTTAATTTGTTTGATGGGCATGTACAGTTTGATGTACATATTATTATTTTGCATTTATTTGGTTGTTGTTTGTTTGTTTTTTAAAGTTTGAGATAAATAAATAAATAAATAAAAATAAGTAAATAAATACACAGGCAAAAACATAACCTCCTTGGCGGAGGTAACCAGGAGGTAAGGCAAAACATGAGCTCTAGAAACAATGTCTGTCTTCTTCACCAGTACATTCATGCCATTGTTGTGCACCACCGTCCACCTCCCAATCACTGCCATATTGTTGCAATTTCATTGCCTTCTTTAACCCATCAGCTATCTAACGGTCTGTACCAGTCTCCAAGGAGTGGTAAGCCTTATGATCCTATCTTAAGCCATCATCTGGATAACACCTCACAGATTCATCACCTCTTTATCCTCTCAGCCTCAGATGACATCTTCAGCAAACATCTGGTCAACACTCAGATCAGCCTCAGATCATCTCCCACACCTCCACCACCAGTATCTGGATTTGCTGGGAGAAAGATCGAGCTGTCACTCAGAGCAGACTCTCAACAATCACCCTAGCTTCCTGTTGACAATAAGATTTTGACAATAAGTCAAAATTCAATAAGTGTGTGTAAGTCCTGCGGGGAAAAAAAAAAAAAAAAAAAAAAAAAGGGGCATTATAAGTACTCTGGAGTTAATGTGTTACATTTATGATAACTTTGTCAGAACTATTGTATTTATCGAATTTCTAGACTATTAAAATATATTTGCTGATATTATATATCCTGCCATTGTACAATATCCATTAGATAAGATTTAGAAGATCAATATTGGACGATATTATGTACAAATTCAACAGTTACATTAATAACATGACAAAAGTAGATTTAACCATTTTTTGTTCAAGTTTTTTTATTTTAATTTGAAAACAGACTAATCTTCTATTGAACACAAAAAAATACTGTTCAGTGCCTTATAATGGCAGGTTGAATATAATTAAAGCTTTTTTTTGGTAATTAAGAGTTAATTTCGCCCGATACAACATTTGTATTTTATAATTGTGTGTTTTTGTGTTTAAACATGGCGACCTTTAATCCAGACCCCACATTCTTAGCAAACATTTGTTTTTCAAGAACCTTTATCTTTCTAAGTATTAATTTGTTCCTTTTCAGCAACAACTAGAAAAGCACTCAGAGAGCGCAGACCTCCGCCAAGGTGATCCGGATCAGTCCCCAAATTTAATCAGTTCTTCCATATCCCAACAATTCCTGAAAATTTCATCCAAATCCGTTCAGAACTTTTCAAGTTATTTTGAACACAAACAAACAAACAGACTGACAGACAGACAGTCAGATAAACGCCGGCAAAAACATAACCTCCTTGGCGGAGGTAATAAAAATCATGATTTTTTTTCTCCAAATTCTATTTGAATACATTTACATACAGTATATGTGGACTATAATAGTTGTTTCTGCATTATTCAACCATTTATTATTTGTTATAAATAGCATGTAGTTTGTGTTTTTAGTGACATTGTCTCTTCAGCAGCCCATCTTCAAGGTCCACATCTCCTTCAACAGGCCAATGTCTGTGTGGTAATGGCTGAGGGCCCTCGTCTGTGTGCTAATGGCTGGGTTTTTCAACAGGGCAACGCTGCAGTTCACAATGCCCGCCTGACAGGGAACAAAGGAGAATAATGTGTCTCTTTTTTCGACCATCCTGCGTGTTCCCAGGAAACTAATCCAGTTGAGAACATTTGGGGATGGGGGCAAGGGAAGTTTACAAAAATGGACATCAGTTCCAGACAGTGGATGCCCTCTATAAAACCATCTACACCGCTTGGAGCAACAGTCCAACTAGTCTCCTGGAAACACTGGCATCAAGCATGTCTAAACAAATTTTTGAAGTGATCAACAAGAACCCTGGAGCTACTCATTACTGAGTCCTTTTGACACTTCTATTTCTGTTTTAAGGGGGTTTTGTTTACTGTTTTTTAGCTAAGGTCCTCAACTTTTGATCAGCTGATGAACATACTAATTCAGTTAAGTTGTTTTTTTCAATAAATTTCTTACTCATTTTTTTTGTTTCTCTTTCCCATTTCTTCTTTTTGCATTTTAAGGCTCTACTTAGATCTTAGAACTTCAGATCCAGCAATGCAAAATGCAAAATCTAGTGACTTTTTCAACTGGTCTCAAGATTTTGATCAGGAGTGTATATTGAACTACTGTTGCTAGTAAACGATTCAAAATTAAACACAGTCAGCATCTAAAGCTGACAGTATTCCCTGGTTTTCTTTAAGTCCAAACATGAACTCACAGAGAGGAGTGAATATTCCCCTGGTCTTCCCTGAAGCTAAGGTGCTAGCTTCAGGATACCACTCGCCCGTTTGAACTCAAAGGAAAGAGATGCGGTGTGGCTGAAACTGTCACATGGGCGTGTAGTGGGGATTTAAAAATAAAGCTGAGTCAAATAGACGGTGATTTAAATCGATATCTTGACTCTCAAGCTGATTGGGTCATTGATCAGTCAATCAATATGTTTTTTTTTTTTTTTTAAAACATCTCTGTTATTTACATATTTTTATCTGCTGCAGTCCTTGGCTCTATCCTCTGATACATGCATGCAACACACCTATTAACCATTCACTGCTCCCTTGAACACATTTATTGTGGCACTCATTAGTATCTATAAAATATACTTATATCAAACTCCCTGTGAATTAAAGTGGTGAAGATCATGTGATTCTGCAAGTTTGTGGATATAGCATTAGAGAGTGCATATGGGAGAAAGCAAAGATGAATAGGTGTTTTTTTTAATTATTATTATTATTTTACACAGTCCTTGTTTATTTGATTTAAATGAGAATCACTGATCTATAAGGTACATCCCTCTATGTCCTGGACGTGAGGGAGAGCCAAGCTTTGCTGAGGATGTGAGCCAGGTGATCAAGTATTTAACACACACTACCCTACAGTGGCACTGAAGAAGAAGAGGCACATCTTGGAGCAATTCAAGAGGAGGAGGCAATCAGCTCTAGCACAGCCTCCCTCGCCCTCTCCCTCTGTGGACACACTCACTTCTGACTCACTTTGAGCACTTGAATCGATCACAGACACCCCCTCACACACATACACACACACCTTCTTTGCCCTCCCTTTTGAGTTCAGCTTCTTTCTTTGAGGGGATGTAAGGAGTCAGAATGTACCTGTGGATTCCCAACAGTGCAATGTGAAATCTGTGGTCGACCAGAGGGGTAAAGTGTCAGGAGAAGCGACAGGCAGCCATTCTGGAGTTTTTTTGTGAGTTTGTTTTTGAAAAATTACTTTGTTTTATAGCTACGGGGCCAAAGGGCACTTTACACAAACAACTCCACTGCAAAACAATGCAAGGCCCTGTGTAGGTGTGAGTGTGTGGCTGCGGGGTAAAAGGTAAAGAAGCCTTATCAAAGACCGAGACACTGTTCTAATCAACTCCTTTGAGACATGAATGTACTTGAGTTAACATCTGAAGGTTTTCTAGACTTGTTTTTCTCAAAAGTTCATACAATAAACACAATAGAATTTGAAATAAAAAACAAAAGGGACTTATGCCTGAATAAAATAATATTTCCAAATCTTAATTATGATCTGAAAAGTTCAATAATCAACACACAGGTCATAAGCCACATTTAAATTTTGGCTAACTTTTGGAAACGTCAGGTTGCATCAAGCTAAGTCAGGCTAGCTAAGTCAAGTTTGCTGTTTGTCATCTGAAAATTTCAGATGTTTGATCGGACACAGGGCGCAGGGTGGCGCAGCATTTAGTTTGCATGTTCTCCCCATGCGTGGCTTTCTCTTAAGTTGATTGGTGACTCCAAATTGCCCATAGTTATGAGTGTGAACATGAATGGCTGTCCAGCTCTCTATGTGGCCCTGCAACTGGCTGGTGACCGGTTCAGGGTGTACCCCCTGTTGCCTGATATCAGCTGGGATAGGCTCCAGCTTTCTATAAAGGGTGGGGCTTGACAAAGAGTCAGTTCACATGGATAACCAAAATTGGACGATAGAAGATTGAAAAAAATGTTTCCTTCTCTGTAGAATCTTGATTTCTGCAGGTTTATATGGTAGAGTCAGAATCTGGCGTAAACAACATGAACGCAGCGATCCATCTTGCCTTGTACCACAAGTTTGACCTGGTGATGGTAGTGCAATGGTGTGGGGAATATTTCTTTAGCACACTCAGGGCCCTTTAGTTGTTACTAAGCTGAATATCACTGAAATACCCCAGCCTACCTGCATATTGTTGCTGACCATGTCATGATCTCTTGTCAACATGGACCAAAATCTCTGAGGAATATCTTCAGCATCTTGTTGAAACTTTGCCACTGAGAATTAAGGTAGTTCTGAAGGCAAAAAGGGTCCATTCTGAATCCATCAAGGTGTACCTGATCAAATGGCTAGTGAGTGTACATCTTCACTAAACAAAATGTCTCAAATCAACTATCCTCTCTTTAGAACTGTGTGACCTTGTTTAAGAAACATGTCTATCAATTACCTCCTTCTCGACCCTGGCTAATCTGATATACTTCTAATTAGACCTGATCACTACACCCCACTACTTTGCCAATTTAAAATAACCCTGTGGGGGATGGGCAGTTTGCAGGTTGTGAGTCCCAACTGTTATTGTAGGCTAAAAGCTAAACTACAACAGCAGTAGCTAGCATGCCTCAGAAAATAGACAATACCAATAAGTGCTGCACTAAAACAGCACAATTTGGTCTTTGAGAACTCTATGGAGTTCACCATCAAGACAGATGAACAATTCTTTTCATTCTTGTTAACAATCAGCTAACTCTAAATCATATAATGGACTTGAGACATCCATTCGGCTTTCTAAGAAGCCAAATATAGTATGTAAGAGAAATGCCTTTACTTATTAATTGAGACTCAGTGAAGTAAGGAGGCTACAGCAACAGCAGCAATAGGTTTTGTTTTTCTGTCACAAAATTCCAACGGTGAAGATATTTTAGCTAAAGCTCATCTCTGCCTGAGACTCATGGGTATTGTAGCACTAAAACTGCATTTTTTTTTTTTTTCCAAAAAGCAACGTTTAAGTTTTACAACCTGTGTTGAGCAAGACACTATTTCAAAAACTAATTTTAATTGGAAAAAAAATAAATGGTAGAAAACTTCCAGTGTTCACATTTATTACTAAATGTGAATGTCCCATTCTGCAGGCTTCTAATGATCCCCATTTCATGGCCTTTGACCCCTCCCCAGAGGGTTTTGTAACTTGCTGTGTTTTTGTAATCACAGACAGTTCTCTGTGCTACGAAATAAACTTTTCTCATAAAACTTCATCATTGAAGGGCAAGACCACCCGGAGACCAGCCAAACACACTCCCACAGTGACTGCATTGCCTCCTCCCCATCAGCCCATTAATTGTTTGCTGTGATTTAATTTCATTCTTCCAGCATGATGCTCTCGTCTAAAGGACAAACTGAACCAGCGGGCTGTGATGTTTATTCATTGAGTGCAAAAATAATTCCGGTTGTTGAAATTAGTTAAAAAAAAAAAAAAAAAAAAATGAAGTTCCATCTTCTGATTTTGTAATTACAGAAAAAGTTGAAGGCAAGAGAAAAAATATTATTTTATTCTAATTAAGATAAAGGAGAGAAAATTATTGAAATTTTGACTTGAATGACACATTTTCATGTCAGAATTTTGAAAAAAGAAAAGGTCAGACTTTGATCATTTCTAGTAGTCAGCCGTGAGGATTCTCACTCTATGTTCACATGTGGGTGGTTTTTTTTTTTTTTGTTAAGGCAGATTTTTATGTGCATTTGGTCTTCTGTCCACACCCAAATTACATTTTAGGCCACTGAAAATGCATACAATAGAAAACTACAGTGGTAAAGGGTAGTGTTGCTCAAATAGTGGGGGCAACTCCAAAGAGGGTGTGGCCACATCCCAGGGGGGGCATCTTGCCTGGGCAGGAACATGGGCAAATTGGAGCATGGC
Organism: Cetoscarus ocellatus; assembly: GCA_037902135.1. Classification (NCBI taxonomy): domain Eukaryota; kingdom Metazoa; phylum Chordata; class Actinopteri; order Labriformes; family Labridae; genus Cetoscarus; species Cetoscarus ocellatus. The sequence continues at coordinate 382,179 of JBAMNC010000763.1, forward strand.
CCCCCTGGAATTTTGACTGGCCACCCCATATGCCAATTCATGATTCTACATTGGAAATGTGCTACCTGCCATACCAGCGGTGGGATTTATGTAAAATTCAGTGTGGGCAGTGTAACAACAGGTTTGAAATTGTGACTTTGGACTTTGAACTTTAATTTCAGTCTTGCAAGATTTAGGTACATGAGTTGCCAATTAGTTATTTTTAGCTTTTAAGGTAGAATGGAGTTGGGCTGGGCAATATATTGATTTATATATATATATTTTCTTTCTTTGTTGTAGGGCATTTAAAAAAGAAATAAAACAAGACTTAAACAAGACCAAGTTAATTAGTCACTTTTTTTTGCCACACCTGTTAACTACATAATGTACCTTTTACTATGAAAAGTTACAGCCTGCACTATAACTCTAAGAGGGGCGTTCAGTTTAGTTTTGTGTGCTCTGTGGTCTGCTGTGGACACCAGCGAGCAGTCAAAGCACCTCTTCTGGGTTTGTTTTTATTTATATAAGATTTGTCAGACACTGATTAGCGTGCTCATGTCTGCCAATGTTCAGTCATGACACATTTGACCTCCCCTCTTTAACCTTGATTAAGTTTGGTAGTAGCTTATCCTGCTACCTTACTTCCTATAATCTAGAGGGCAACCTGTTGTCATAGCAACGCTTATAGACGCAGTGAAGGGGTAGGCCATAATGTAATGACGTAAGAGAAGCACTGCTTTTCTTTGTTAGCTTGGCGTGAATTTTTTAGTCTGCTTCAAAATACTAAATTCATGCATGAACATGAAACAACCCACAGTGAATGTGCAAATATATCACTTTTTCAACTGACTTTGAGCAAAGCAACTGAGCTGTAGGTGTAAAAAACATATTCGATCTCTTCACCAGTAATAAATTAACATAGTGTGAATGGGTAAGTGTGGCCTGTTTGAGTAGTCAAAAAATTAGTAAAGCTACACATGAGCTTTGTGAGTTTTGTGGTGGCTCAGGCAACGACTGGGATTATCTTGATACTTCGATTGTTCTCTCTGCTGAGAGATAATGCTTTGGTTGGCCTTTGTTTTTTAACAGGATAGCACATAAATGGAATTTAATGACATGTAATGGCATTTCTAGGATTGGTCATAAATGATTTATTAACATTGGATTTGTTAACATTGCAAAATAAGGAAGTTTCCACATTTTTTTTGCCAATAACTCAATAAGTTCTCAACAAATTTGAATGACATTTCCAGGGAATGTTGGTATGATTCAAATCTAGATGTTGATCCAGATTTTTTTAAAGTATTGGTAGGGCAGATAGAGCAGTTTTCCACATTCTGACAATATCTCATCCAACAGTGTTGGATATGCCTTGGTGGGGGTTTGTCTTCTTGAAGCATTTCTAGTTTGTTTAGTTTTTTTTATTGGTTTGCCTGTCATGGATATTTTGTGCTGTCTCAAGAGACACTGGCTATTGTTTGTGCTTCCCATAATGACCAAAGAAATGACCTGACTCTAAGAATTCTGTTTGTCTCTGAGGCCATCTCAGTGATACAGAGGAGCTGTTCTCTGCTGGAACTGTTCCTGCCTCTTATCCTTTTCATCCTCCACCTATCTGCTGCCTTTGATACTGTCAACCAGCCAATGCTCCTCATCATCCACGCCAACCTGGGATCTTGCAGGGATTACCTTCCACCTGTCGCTGCACACTTATCAGATGTAATTGAGGGGAGCTCTCTGCGTTTCGCCGTCTCCACCAGGTTCCCTCAGGGCCCAGTCTGGATCCACCTCCCCCACTTTCTCTAATCCGCTCTGCCGGCCCAGTGCTGAACTCTCAGAGCTCCACCACAAGACCGTTTTAATCAGTGTTGACCAGAGCATGGCTGCTTCTGCCCAGACAGCTGAAAATTCTGGTGATACTTGGAGAAACAGGCTGTTGTTGAGGCAGAGTATGTGAACTGATACTGCTGGTTTGTTCTGTAAACAGCCATGTTTCCACTTCCGTCACAGCGGAGACATGGAAACTACCTGTAGCCCAGGTAACAAAACATACTTTCCATAATTTGCCTTTTCTTAAATATGTTTTGAGAGCATTTGTACCAGGTTTTGTATTGTATACTTTTCCACTTGCTCTCTGAGATTCATGGTGCCCTCTCTTGGGTTAAGTTTATATATCCAATGGTCAGCCACACTGCATTGCCATTGTATGAGAGATGAGCCTGAGGTGAGTCGCAGACTGAAGCAGAGTGTACAACAACGATGTTTAAATGTTTTTTTGGGGGGGGTTTTCTCCACTTGTGGACTCCTAAACCTACAGGGGTTTATGTAGATGTTTGTGAAATATATTGTGAATGGTTTACATGTTTTAGTTTTCATGTACAAAAATGTCAATAAAACAATTTTGTGCACTAAATAACAAGGTAATTAGCATCTGTGCAAACTCTGCGCTATCTGGTTGTAGTGTGCTTTGGTATGCCGACAAAAGCAAAGGGTATGACCAGTACTCACTCTGTTTCTGTTCAGGTACATATACGTCTTTTGTTTTATCACCTCCGCCCAGGGGTGAAAGTAAGATAAGATTCTTGCAGGAACTGTGCAACTCAAAAAGAGCATCATACAAGAAAGACACTGATAAAGCCTGCTCTTTTCTGAATAAACTGAATTTAATTAACATATTTATGTAAAAAAAGTAGAAAAAAATATTTAGCTGATATATTTTTACAGCAGTTATTGGCCTTAACGAATGGATGGGAATTGCAACAGTACCCAAGGGTTAATTCAGTGTAGCAATAAATATGTAGGCTATCTCATGCTACATCTGCAGCAGTGTTCTAGCTGTGAGCTGCACAGAAGCTGGCTTACAGCCTAGGTCTACAGTAAATGTAGACTACACAAAAAAATCATACAGCCTACTGTTGTGTTCTGGTGTAATAATATTGTCAGCCATGTTTGACATAAGGATAGACTTCATGGCCCATCTCTGGTCTACTGCATATCCTTACCTGCTCCATGTGCTTCCTCTGCCCCCTTTCCGCTCTCCTGCCTGTCATCCCTCTTTCTCTTGAACATAGAGTTATTTTTTTCTTCGCATTTTTTGACCTGTCTTGACTGTCTGGGGTCTTTCCATCACCTAGGCAACCAGCCACCCAATGAAAGAACGCATTGAGTTTTCTCACCTCCACATGTGTTTGTTTGCGGAAGGAGTGATGCTGCTCGCATGACAGAGGGACAGAGAGTATTTCACGACACGTAAAACCTCACAATTTATTACTTGTGGATTTTTGTTTTGTTTATTTTGCAAAAATGACTACACTGTTGTCTGCAAAAAAACACAGCACCAGTGGACATTGGATTAATGTTAGGCTACAGCGAGTGACTGCCTACTACAAGTTGCAACCTATCATGGTAAGCGAGTACCGTTGCCTACAAATTATAGTGTTCGTCCAGCGCACTAAAACCTAGTTCAACACGTCACAGAAGGCATATTCTGGATGATTTTTATGTATTCATCAATTTTACATTTATTTCAGTAAAATTTGCTTGAAAAAAGAAAGGGCTCGCATTGTATGCATGGGTGAAAGTTGCTTTTCCGAGGCGTTCTGGTGCGTTCCGGTAGAAGAGGTCTGTATATTTCTTACCGGCACGGCGTTCCGGTGCGTTCCGGCTTACTTTCACCTCTGCCTCCACCAAGGAGGTTATGATTTTGCCAGTGTAAGTTTGTTTGTCTGTTTATTAGCAAGATCATGCAAAAACTACTGGACGGATTTTGCTGAACTTTTCAGGAATGTTGGTCATGGCCCAACTTGTGGATGTTTAGAGGTGTTATGATGCAGAACTTAGTTGTGGTGCTTTTGTGTAAAGGTCTTAAAATGTCACTCTTCATCCCATTCTCATTTCACCTTATGCTGGCCCTACACCAAACTATTTTCCTGTGATTTTAAAGTCTCAGACACATTTTTTTTTAAAGTTGGAACTAAACCCTGCTATTTGGAGCCAGCTCCTGTGATTGCAGCCATTAGGTATAAGGCCTGTTTCACACTGAAAGCATTTTGTTTGCATGACACTTCTGGAGGGTGCCACCACAGCTTTCACACCAGGTGTGTGAATGTTCTGCAGCTTTAGCTCATCTTGCTCCTGTCACAGTTTTTCTCTCTCCAGATATATCACCCAAATAATGAGCTTCTATTGAAAGTTTAGGAAGAACCACAATACATTTCCCCAGGAAGAACCTGATTCATTGCATAACTGACCTGGGAAACTGGCAGAATGAAAGTATTCTGACAAACAAGAGGAGTTTCTCCACAGAGGATGCCAACTGAGTTTTAAATCTGAGAGGAACATAAACAAAAAATGTGTTGGCTTTTATTTTCTACCTGTACAACCATACAATACTGTTGGATTTAGGTAAAAATGGCTCTCTATTTGTAAATTTGACTTTTAAAGCCAGGAATCCTGCATGACCCCAGGATTTCCAACACTGAACATGGGCTTCGCGCTTCCACTCTGAAAAGTCTGACTTGATAAATTTGCTGAGATAAAGCCAGGTACGCACTGCAGCTGTCACAAGTAAAATGCATCCAGTGTAAATCAAGCCTAAGGTGGCCTTGCAACCTAAATTTTCAGTTTTAAGAGCCTTTCTCCAGTCTGGACATAAAAATACAATTAAACTCATTTAAAATGATCATGTCTTCAGACTTGTTTGAAGCAAAGTGTTTTAAGTGGCACAACTGACGTCAACAAGCAGTAGCAGGAGGCTAGAAAAATAGGAAGCTACACGCTTATAAACATAGTAGACCAGTAAAGGGAAATGAAGCTCTGCAGAACTGTGGAAAATAAAAAGTAACTGATGGATTTGTGGAGGGAGCAAGATTCCCTTTTGACATGTCCTCCGCTTTTAGAAACAGCAATGAGTAAAGAGAGACAACAGTCACAACTGACTATGTTGCGCCTGTATACCTGCGGTATACAGGCGCAAACTAGCTGCAGTCTTTATCTTAAAATAGTGTTTTCTCAGACATATAAAGTTGATGTATGGATCAACAACACCCAAATTGCTGTCCTTCCTTTGTGTCTTTTCCTCTTATACATACACATGAACAAAGCCAGTTGACACTCAGACTCAGATCTATCTTGTTAAGCTCAATCTTGTGAGTGGCCAAATGGCACAGCCAAATCAGAGTACTTTAGAGAAGGAAGCAGTGGGAGCTACAACAGGATTACAATAGGAAGTGACTGCTCATACAGAAATTAGCATAGATGCTAAGAGCTTCAGGAGCACTTTTATCTGATAAAGACTGCATTTCTTAATTAAATGACAAACAATTAACTCTGAAAGCATTTCACAATAAACAGGATATTGTGTCTGTATAATACTATTAAGTTTCATTGGTGTAAAACTAAAGTTGATTACTTTAAAAAGCTGAATTAATCCAAGCACTTTAATTCTAAGTCTTTTAGGGCTTTTAACCAGAAGAACTAAAATTGAGAAGCTGGTTTCTTGGAGCAGCACTGGTTTCTTCAGGGGTCGTCCACATGGAGACGAATTCAGGGGTATCTGCACAATTTTTTAACATAGGCGTTTTGTCCACACAGACACGGTGTTTCAGGTGTCTGAAAGCGAACATTTTTGAAAATTTACTCCAAGAGTAAATAAATCTGAAAACACTGGCCGATCGTTTCTGTGTGGACAACAAATACGGAGAGTGTCAGAAGCAATGGCGTCATAGGCCCACCTCTCCCATACACCACATGCATGAACCCTGACAACAACAGAAACTATGGCAGAATACGATGTTGTGTTCATGCTGCAGAAGCTACTGAGTTTGTTTTGACATTAACAGCAAATCTTCTGCTCCTCTACAACCTTCATTGGCAACAAGATGACACAAACAACATACACCAGTGTTTGTTCCCATTTCTCATGATGTATGCATGCTCCATGTCTTTTTCTCTGATTTTGATGTCTGTCTGCTGCAGTGTTACAGCATCACTTACAGGCCTGGCATATGTACTACAGCATTTTCAGTGTTTTCATGTGGACAGACACATTTCTTGAAACAATACAGTCTTTACAGAGAAAGTTTTCAATATGAAAACATTTCCGTCTCTGTGTGGACAGGGACTTAGTCTACATTGTGGGTCATATTGTCATCTTTTATGCTGTGACTCTATGAGCCTTGGTCTTTATTAATGATGTCACTGTATGTTCTCACAATTTGTTAGAATTATGAACAATATATAATAACATGTTCAATGACGTGTAAACAAACTAGGACTTAATAAACTCTCTTTTTTTAGTCCTTTGAAGACACAGAGAAGACAGGAAACCCATTGTCATATTGATGGAAATCTGTATCATTTGCTTTCCAACAGCTGGTTTATGAGCCAAGCTATTACAATTACAAACTCCAATTCCATTGTACTTGGGACACTGTGTAAAACATAAATACAATCAGAGACTATGATTTTAAAGTCCTTTACATCCTGTATTCAATTAAATACTCTACATAGACAGTATCTTCAATGTTTTAGCTGATAAACTTTATTCTATTTTTGCAAATATTCACTCATTTTGAATTTGATGCCTGCAGCACATTCCGAAAATGCTGGAACAGAGGCAACAAAAGACTGGGGAAATTAAGAAATGTTCAGTTCAGTTTGGAACATTCCACAGGTGAACAGGTTAATTACAAACAGGTGAGGGACATGACTGTGTATAAAAACAGCATCCAAGAAAGACTCAGCTTCAGAAAAATGTTTCACTATGTACATCCGCAAATAAATTAGGGAATTCATCATTTACAGTCCATGACATCATCAAATGATTCATAGAATCTGGAAAAATCTCTGCACAGAAGAGGCAAGGCTGAAAACAAACATTAAATGCCCGTGACCTTCAATCCCTCAGGCAGCACTGCATTGAGAACTGATATCATTCTGTTAAGGACATTACCACTTGGGCTCAGGAACACTTTAGAAAACCCTTCTCAGTTAAAGTTTGTATCTACAAATGTCAGTTAAAACTCTACCACGCAAAGCAAAATCCATACATCAACAACACCTAGAAATGCAGCTGGCGTCTCTGGGTCTGAGCTAATCTAAGATGGACTGAAGTTAAGTGAAAAAATGTGCTGTGGTCTGATGAATCCACATTTCAAATTGTTTTTGGAAAATCATGGACGTTTTGTCCTCCGAGCTTAAGAGGAAAAGGACCATCCTGATTGCTATCAGTACAAAGTTCAGAAGTCAGCATCTGTGATGGTATGGGGGTGTGTTGATGCCCATGGCATGGGTAACTTGAACCAGTAATGCTGAAAGGTACATACAGGTTTTGAAGCAGCATGCTGCCATCTAAGAAACGTCTTTTTCAGGTCCATCCCTGATCATCTCAGCAAGACAATGCCAAGATACATTCTGCTAGTGTTACAACAGCGTGACTTTGTAGTAAAAGAGAGCAGGTACTAGACTGGCCTGCCTGCAGTCCAGACCTGCCTCCCATTGAAAATGTGTATTATGAAGTTAAAGATGGAGACCCCAGATGGCTGTGCAATTGGAGTTGTACATCAAGCAAGAATGGGAAAGAATTACTCCTACAAAGATTCAACAATTAGTTACCTCAAATCCCAAACACTTATTGAGTGTTGCAAAAATGAAAGATGGTGTAACACTGAGGTACACATGCACCTGTCCCAGATTTGTGTTTGGAAAAACAAAATAAAACAATGATGACTATCAGTTTGAACATTAACATTGTCTTTGTAGAGTATTTAACTGAATGCAGGTCAAAAAGGATTTGTTTTCTGTTTTTTATTTACATTTTATACAATATCCTGACTTCATTAGCCTTGGGGTTTTATATTTCTAATGATTATTGCTTTATAAATCAAAAAGTTTAGCTTTTACATAGGACCAAGTATAGTTTAATATATTCATTATCTAAGTTTTAATGCTCCTTTGCTGATATAAACGTTTGTTTACCTTATCAGCAGTATAAACTGCAACATTATTACATTGTGCAAACAAGCCAGACAACAAACATGTCACCTAGTTTGTGCTCATTTCCATCTCTAAAACACAGATTTTTTGCACCCTTATCAGACGTTTTTTTATCAACACATTTGACATATCAGCAGCCTCAGCTGAAAAAGAGTGGCTATCATAGCTGCCCTTTCAGAACAAAATCCTGTCTCTTCCACTAGACTGCAGAAGTATTTTATATAATTCAAACAAACCAAGAGTATATGTGCTGCTCAGGGTCTCACTTCAGGGGCTTATTCCCCTGACACTGCAAGCCTGTTTGTCAAAACTATCTAATCTAACACCCCACACTGTGCTTCCAATTTCTGCACGGTGTGCACTGTTTGTCTTTCATATGTTGCAGCAGCAAGCAGCTTACTTCAGGGAATAGACCCGTCCCATCTCAAGTGCCCCCCACCACCTCATGTGAAGGCTGCCTTTGGAGTAACAGAGAATGTTCATTGTTTGCATTAGATTACCACAAAAATGTGGAATAGATTTTATTTTTTCCAAGATTTTTTCCCTTTTGTTCTAATCAAATTAAAAACCAGACATAAAAGCTTAAATTGTACTTACGCAAAAGAAACTCACTTCCCTTTTATAAAAACCTCAGTCAATAATCTGCTTTTTAATACAGCCAACAGCAGCCATGATCTGATTTTATAATTCACTAACAAGTGCTTTTCACCCAACAGCATGACAGAGAAACTTTTTAAAGGGTTGATGGACTTTTGCAGCCTGATCAGTGTTCCTTAAAAATGTCTCTTTTAACTGAAAAAAGGTTCAATGAAAGTCAAAATTTTATTCAATGAAATTACTGAGCATTGTTTCATCAAGTGTTTTACTTGTTCTTGCGTATATTTTGAGCTTCAAAAATATTTTCTTTCAAATTCTGTGCCAAATTAATGAACTTAATTTGAGTGTACTTGTCTTTCATGGCCAAAGAAAAAGAAAACCCAGCTCCAGAATGACAGATGACTATGAAGCAGGCAGTTGGAGACAAAATCAGATAAATGTGTTGAGCCAAACTTGAATACATTGTGCTCTTAAGCAAGCCAGTGCTCTAGTGTTTGACGCTTATCACACACGGACAGGTTAGCCCGAGGTGCTATCATATCTGGGAGCACAGCGTTTGCTGTCTGCTGCCCAGTTTTTTTCCTATTCTGTTTTCTTCTTTCTCTCTTTTTCTACTGCTGCCTAACACCTCACATCTGAGGCACTGAACCCATCAGGCCTGAATTAACACCAAGCATCCTGTGCTCATGTGGACTGGTGCACGGCTTTGTTTTTTTTTATGTGAAATACATCATGATTTACCTTCTCCATAAATGCCACTTTTACTGTTATCATGCCCCCACGCCACTGATAGCCAGTGGCCAGAGGGATTCTGTTTTAGGGTTATCCATCCATTCATCCAGAGCAATTCATGTGGATGCTATTTCTCATGAATGCTTTGAGGTTTTTAATAAAACCATGCCCCTCTGACGCCTCGTTCATCGCATTAGCAGGTATTTTAAAAATGCAGCTTTTCCTAATTCCCCCAATTCCCCCAAAGAAATAGTGATAATTATTCTTTCATACTTTTGAAAACAACTTTGTCCATCATTAAATGCGTTATGTGCTGTCAACAGCATGCAACACTAACATGACACACCAGATAAACCACTCAATAGCAACAGCCCATAGAAAGTGTTTGGGGAGGGCAGAACCTTGCAAAAGCATATCCAGCAGGTGACGGGACAACTGTGCCATCAATCCCATTCATTAGGGGCCAGATAATGTGGTTACTGCCATGATATAAAGTACAAAACAAAGCCTCTTCGTAAAACAAACTGTCACCAAAACATGTAGGGAGTGGAGTAAAGAATATCCTTCACAACACTCTGAAATGTTTTCAGTTTTGTTTGTTTTTAATTTAATGAAGAAATCTAGTCCAGATCTGATAAAACTGTTACTGAAGCTGTTAGCATCAATGCTAATCTCTGTACGAGCAGTCACTTCCTGCTGTCGTCATGCTAGCAGCTCCCACCTCTTCCTCCTCTAAAGGACACTGGTTGGGCCTTGCCGCTCACAATCATTGCAGATTGAATTTGGCAAGATGGATCTGCCCGATTATAGACAAGGAATCAGGTAGATCCAGCTGCTGAAAAAGATGATCATGAGGTGATGTCAAATACATGCTGATCCTTTGTTACAACATACCCCACTACCGGGGAAGGTTGTAACACATGCTGGGGTATGTCGTAACAATTAGACAAAAAAGCAAAAACAGAGGCCACTCCATGTGATATGCCTCAAAAAGAGATTTATTGAAATAAAAGAACAATCCAGACAATGTCTCTCTCTCTCTTTGACTGACCATAACTCAAATTCCCTTTCTGTTTGACTCAGAAATGTGTGTGTGTGTGTGTGTGTGTGTGTGTGTGCGTGTTAGCTAGTTTAGAGCAAACTTCGTTAACGGTATGTATGCTCAATGAACACTACGATGTAGCTGTGTAAAGAACATGTAGGTCAAACAATAAACAGTGCCTCTTTGTGTGTGTGTGTGTGTGTGTGTGTGGGTGTGTGTGGGTGTGTGTGTGTGTATGTCTGTATTATTTTAATCAGAGTCAAAATGGTGACAAACTAATGTTTGTAACCCTGTAGTGCAGCCTTGGTGGGCCCAGAGACTGCATAGGACACATTTTACCCACACTTCCTTTGGCTTCGAGTTTCCATTTACAGGCAATTACATGGCAGATCCCATGTGCCTTCATGACTGATTTGACTGACTCGCCCTTCTTTGTGACCTCATCAGATGCTTTTTTAAAAACATCTGCAGGCACACCTCTGTCAGTGTTTCTTTTCCACTGCCTAGGCATTCTGTAAAATTATTAAAATCAAGACAGTGTTCTTAGTTATATCAAAGAGGATGGTTGTAACACTTTTTAAAGATGTGTTTCAACCCACCCCACCCCTGTCAGCCATTGTTTAGCTAGCTGTATTAGCATAATGGTTTGAAATTAGCAGGGAAAAAAATGCATCACATTTTGCCTGGGAAACTACTATTTATTCTAATATAAGTCACCTGGTTTATGTGCAATAGTTTGAGTACCAAACAAAACATAGTCTTGGTCAAAAAAATTACTTTCTTAGCTCAAAATCATTTTTTTCTCTATAGAATTTGTATGCACCTGCTTCCAGCCTTGACAATCACCATGTAAGATCGGTAAGGAAGTGGGTAAATAGTGAAATGATCATATGACTCCTATATTATCCCTGATTTGTGGAATAGGTGGTGGTGTTACAACTCTCCCCGTGTTACAACCATACCCCGTCTCCCCTATATATATATATATATATATATATATATGTATATATATATATATATATATAATATATATATATATATATATATATATATATATATATATATATATATATATATATATATATATGTATTTGCCAATATTTTTTTTAATTAATCTTTAACTTTGAATACCATTTGATTTGCTGATGGGCCCCAAAGTTGCACAGCAGGTAGTGCTGGTGCCAAAAAAAACAGAAGTTTTCTTCCCAGTCTAACTGGGTCTTGTGTGTGGAAATTGCATGTTCTCCTTGTTCATGTGTGGGTTTCTGAAAGTTATCAAATTCCCTTACATTGCACAGCAACTGGAGCTGCCTGATTCATTGTCTGTGATAAGTCAGATCTATCATTCCAAGCTCCAAGCTCAACCTTGTGAGAGGCCAAACAGCACAGCCCAATCAGAGTACTTTAGAGGAGGAAGCGGTGGGAGCTACAACAGGATTACAACAGGTAGTGACTGCTCATACAGAAATTAGCATAGATGTTAAGAGCTTCAGGAGCGCTTTTATCAGATATGGACTGCATTTCTTAATTCCATGAAAAACAACTAACTCTGAAAGCATTTCACACTAAACAGGATATTGTTGCTCCACTTCTGACATGTTTTTGTCGACAGTTTGTTCTATGAAGTGGAACACGTTTTGTACTTTACACCACAGCAGTAGTGTCTGCTATTACATTATGTGATTAGCCTATAATCAATGTGACTGATGGAATGATCATCCAGTCACCTGCCAGTTAAGCTTTTGAGAGGTTCTGCTTATTCCCAAACACTTTCTATGGGATGGAGATGCCTAGATGGAATATTGAAGCATATTGAACTGTCCATCTGGTGTGTCAGCTTACTAGTTCCCTCCCACAGACCAAAAACACGTGACTCTAAATTGCTCTATGGTGTAAGTGTGTGTGAATCATAATCTGTCTCTACATGTAAGACTTTACACAAATGATCAATCTGACTCATCCATGGAGTGATGTAATTTTGGAGGTCAAAGGAAGGTCAAATCATTGTGACTTCAAATCACACAATCAAGCATATTTCTAGAATGCATTCTTGGATTTTTATCATATTTGGAACAAGCAGATGTGCCAATGGTCTTACGGTTTATGTTGTGTACCCCAAGTGTTGAGGCTCTTTGCCTTGGTGCAGACTGTCAAGATTTGATTCCAGCAGGTTCTAACTCTCTCATTGCAATTTCCAACTCAATCCACTGCTTTCCCTTTGTCAAAGAAGCTACCAAAGGTCAAAAATGATTAAAAAAGGCCTTAAGCTGGGGATGCTGGTTCAGCAGAGTAGGTAGCAACCATTCATGTACCATATATGAAGGCTCTTGCCGAGTGCAGGTGTTTGTGTCCTGAGGTCTTCCCCTGATCTCTTACTCTTTTTCTGAGTCAATCCACCGTCTCTCTAATGTCAATAAAGGCCAAAAATATCCAAAAATATCTTTAAAAAAGAGAAACAAGCTTGGACATGAGGATGAACTGATTCCACTTTGAAGGTCTGAGGTCATTGTGATGTAATACTGTCATAAAGAAAGAAAAAAAAAAAACATGCTGGCACTTCTTGATCCACCACAGAACTTTCACGGTCTTGCAGTTGTTTAATACCTTAAAGCTTCATATTAACATCAGGGTGATAGTTCTGGTATTGAACTGCTGCTTTTTCTCATATCTGTTATCCAATGTGGTGAACTTGAGCAGGTTGGTGGGTCATTAGACCTGATGAAAGCATCAATAACTGATGAGGTGGAACAAATCCTCTTTCTTTTCCTCCTGCTTGTATAAAGGCGTTGGTAAAAACATGGCTGGAGTTCTCTGGCTTTGACAAATCAGATGCATAATTTAGAGTTCCAGGAACAAATCTCCTCATTTGTATCCTGAGACGGTTTGTCCTTGCAGAGCTGTAGTTGAGATACACTGCAACAAAGAAACTTTTATGTGTTTCTGTCTCGGACAACAAAGTGATGTGTTTTTGCAAGGGACAAGGACTGCAACTGTGACCCCCATCACATACTTTGGGTTTGCATTAGAGAGGGTTCTCTTTAGTTTGTTCAGCAGGGACAAAGTGAATGAAAAAAAAAACTCTGAAAAACAAAGTCGACATGTTTGCAGCTGCTAAACACGAATGATAACTTCAATTTAATGAAACTAAAACTACTGCAAAGATCTTTGCCTTACTGGGTTTGCAACTGATGGACAGCAGTGGGTCAGGAAGGTCTGGGGTGGGTTTTATGGTTGAGGGATTGATATTATTATTGTATCTTTGATGTAAGTACATGATTTGTGACACTAAGAAATCACAGTGACCATCATCTTGTACCCTAAAAATGCATTCAGCCATCCCTGCATCAGAGTAGAGTCATATATAAAGTTTAAAGAAAGTCCCTCAGTGGACTCTTGTGGTCTCCAGTTCACAAGCATTAAAAACTGACCTTCAACCTATGACCTATTACACCCATAAGTTCATCCTAGAATCACAGAGGCCATCTCTGCAAATTTTGAGAAAGAAGCAATTTTGTTAGTTTATTCTATTTCGAGTGTATACTGAGTTTTTAAGTGTTGACTGGCTGCAGTGAAACACTGGACTGCAGCGCAGAGAACACTCCAGTTTCATCGGTGGTTAACGTTTAAAATTAATCTACAATTAGTCAAGGGGCCACTGGGAAACTTTATACTCCATCAGCACAATGTTTCGCAACACTTTAGATATGTCACCCTGTGTTGAACACAGCAAAATTGACCCCAAGAATGTACTTTCACCAAAATGTTGTAGAAATCTCAGTGGTCATCATCAGCTACTATACATTGACGTTTGAATGGGCCTTAACTAAGAAGCATCTGCCTTCTATACCTTGCCTCTGCAGTTGTAAACATCCAAAATTGCCTGGCTTTGGTAAGGGGAGTGGGGTCTCTCTGCATCAGATGTATGCTTGACCAGTTAGATGCATGCATTGCTGAATGTTGTTCAATGGAATAATGCAAAAAAGTTGGTCTCTTCAGGGTCTTTATCACAGGAATTTTGAAACTGATAATTTCATTTATGAGACCATTTTTTTGTTTCTGCATGCCTCCACATTGTGAGTGCTGCATAGTTTCTTGACGTCTAAAAGTACAGACCTGGTAGAATATTGTAATTATGCCATGTGCATGTGTTAAGTTGAATATCAATAAAATTAGTGGCAAAAACCCACTTTGTTCTGCATTTTTACCATGTTAAGTTTGACAGCACTGATTTAAATAACTTAAGTTTGAAAGAAATAAAGAAACTTATGATTCAAAGTGATAAAACTGTGTTCTTGAGCATCAGAAATATTTTGTCTGTCTTCTGTTTCTATTCCAGCTCATGTTTTTTGATTTCAGTGTTTTTCATCTTTGTTTCAACACTTCTTAAAGCTCCAAGCCTTATTTCTGGTGAGAATTATCCTCCTAAGTTCTTTTGGCTAAATCTCAATGTCAGCTTTAATAAGCCCACAACTCAGAAAGAGGAGAACCCTGGCACACTAATTAAGCTACTGCAGAGCGAACTTATTTGCTCGAATTAAATTATTGTGTCAGCTTGGTCACTGGTGGAAAATGTCTGCAGAGGACAAATTGAGTCTGAAGAGCGGAATCCAGCAGTGTTTCCTCAACACCAGTGAGTGAGGAAGCTCTCTATCCTGAGAAAAAAAACACAATCAAGAAACATTCAATCACTCTCCTCCCTCATCCCTTTGGTACCCTTTGGTATAAAGCAATCACACAGCTGTCACGGCTCTGGCAGCGCACTTACATCACCTTTCAGGATTCTTGGGTATTAAAGTTCACATTTTTCAAAAACTGTGATCTCTTGGAGCCATTTTAAGCCAAAGATGTGAAAAATTGTCTGGTGCAGCCAAAGACTACAAAACACATTTCAGAATTCTGTGAGAGAAACAGGAATCAATCCAACATCTAAGACAATCTCTTTCAAATGAGACTTGTTTGAGCAATGGCAATTCCAGCCAGGAATGATAGTATTTTACAGTATTCTGCCTGCTTGTTTTAGCTGTATTTTGGGAATAAAAAACATGAAGAACGGATCCCAAAGTGCACTGTATACAGTGGTAAAGGGATGGCATATTCTTATAGGCCGACCCGAGTCCATAGCCAACAAAATAATATTAGCCTGCATGTTCTGTTCTTTGTAATAATCTTAACAAAAAATCAACTTTTCAAGATTTTTTAATCATAGATGTAATCAGTGAGCGTAAAAAGCTTCAATTATCAAAAAAGCTCTCATTAAGGTTCAACATGGGGGTTCAGCATAGATGCACTGACAATATTTTCAATATATAACATCTTGCAGTGATCTCTTGTTTGAGAATTTCTTAACCTCTTAATCAATTGACCTGATTAAGTAAGTACTGTGGTCGTAGTGTATGAATTATTGGTTTTTGAAAAATGATCAGAGATGCTTGCAGTGTGGTCCCAGGCCATTTTTGTTCATTGGCAACTGCCATTTTAAACACACAAAATGGTTTAAGATTCAAAAGCAGGCGATTATTTTAGGCATTTATCTGAAACCAGGATTCTAAACCCCATATAATTACAGGATTAGGAATCAGGAAGTACGAGCTAACTCACTTCCATGTTTCTGAACTCATTCCTGCACCACTCTATTGGGAACGGCACTGTTTCTGTTGTATGAACAGGAAGTAAGTAGTTCCTCTAAAAAACGAAGACTGTTTTTGAAACTGCTAACTACCTACTGCTAACATATTACTAGTGAACGTAGTATTCAGTATATAGTATATAATGCAAACTGCATTCGATTGTAGTATGGCTACCAAATGGCTGTTACTTTGTAGTATGCTTGACCCAGCAAATCAAATTCTTCAACTTCTTTTTGTTTTCTAGTGTGTGGTGAATAAAGTACAAGGCTCATTATTGCCACCTACTGTGCTACAGTTTTGATCAGAGCAACTGTTTCTACAATTAAAAGACATATTAAACACATACAGTATTATGTAATAAAGTTTCTTTTAATTATGCAAACAAAGCTACACACATTCCCTCTCCAACAGTAATTAGTTGATATCTGTTTCTGGTCATGAAAACCTAAAAAGCAGCTCAGCAAATGGCTATTGCTGCTAAATAAACGTCCATTAATTGATTAAAGGAAGTTTGAGAGTGATTTATTTGTTTTGTCATGATTTTCACCACTAAACACACACATGGCAAATGTGTAACATCCATGTAACGATTTGAAAAATTATAATTCATTTGATGGATTTGATTTGCTTTATTGTAATATAAATGTATCACAATCAATGTTAATGTGAATATTGTTAAGGTAATGTAGTATGAAAAGGTGTATTTTTGGCATACTGCAGATTTCGCAAATGTAAGCATACTGCATACTACATTTTGGTATAACCAGAACATACTGTTAGTGTGGTATGCAGTTTCATAAACAGCCAGAGACTTCTTGCACATGCTTTGCATCAGCAAATGTTAAGACATGAACTCAGATAAACCTGACCTTATGACCAAATTATGACTCTTTCATCAGAATGTGGCAACAGAAATCAAGACTCATCAGATCAGGCAGCATTTTCAAACTTATATTGTGCAGTTTTGGTGAGCTATTGAGAAATATCGCCTCATTACCTTATTCTTAACTGAAGGAGTGGCACCTGATGTGGTCTTTTTTTGCTGTAGCCTGTCTGCTTGAAGTTAACATTCTGTATTCAAATGTGGTCTTCTGCATACTTTGATTGTAACAAATGTTTGAGTTACTGTTACCTTGTAATATTTCCAACCACTCTGGCCATTCTCCTTCAATGGCTTGAGCTCAGCAGGTTGTCTTGACTATGTCTACATGCTCTGAATTGCTGCCATAAGATTGACTGATTAGCTATTTGCATTGTCAAGCACTTAAACAGATTACCAAAAAGAAAAAAAAATGGCCACTGGGTGTATGTGCACAGCATTTTTTCTCAAACTGTCATGTTGACTCAACCCTTTGGAAAATAAAATCTATAGATGATTTAATCTGGGAGGATTGTTTCACGTGTCCATGGCTTTTATGGAGTTTCATGTTGAGCCAAAACGATGAGCAGGGTTGGAAAGGTGAGTGAGAAAACAGGAGACTATCACCTCCAGGATCTCCCCTCATAGATTGTTTGGACAGGTTAAGTACTTTCAGGGCTGTGTTTGTGTGTGTGTGCTCACACAGACTGTATGGACTGCTTCTATTTCGAGAGAAATGGCTGCTGCATTCAGGAGGGCCTGTTTCCGTCTAATCTCCTTGACTTCTAGACAGGCAATTTGGGACACAGAGATGTGTTATCGCAGGGCCATGGTGATGGTGTGCCCTGATACATCCTTACATGCTCATTGTATTCTAGAGACATAAGCCCACTCACCACCACAGCAGCAGCTGCTCTGTACATATTCATCGGTATATCAGTGAAAAGAAACAGAAAATGAAGGAATCAGAGGGAGGCAGTGTGAACCCGAATCTATGTCCTGCTGTTAAAACAAGGAGCATTGAGGTGCATGTTCAGTCACTTTGCCCCCTGTCTTCCCCTAAAGCAAGCTTGTGATGATAATCAACTCATGTCAGTGCCTAAGATTAAGGAAAGATGTTTTCAAAGAAATCTGTTTTGTTTTCAATAACTCTGTCATTCTAAGGCAAATTTCACACCTAAATCTTTTGGGAGACTTTCTTTTGCATCACTGGGCATTTTTGCTCGGCACAGCTTGTTTTAAAGTATATGAACACTGTAATCGATCCCTGTCAACAACATCAACTGATTCAAAAAACTTCCCTGTCCAGCTCATTCAAGAAAGAGAATTTATCGTTTCTGAAGCTGCTCTTTGCTCTTTGCATCACTGACAGTTTCTCTGTGGACACTTCTACAGGTAATACAGTTACCATGCTGACTGGTGTCCTCTATGGACTGCTGTAGACACAAGGAAATGTGCTGATGAGTAGCATTTTTTTTTTAACTAAATTAGAACAAAGCAACCAAGCTGAAGGTGAGAAAACCACCTAAGTTTTGTTTCTTACCTACAGAGTTGTGTTAATCAGCTAAAGGGTAATTTTATTTTCAAGGCATTCAAACATCAAAACTGTGGACTTTTATGGTGAAGAATTTGCTGGAAACAGCACTTAAGCTTGTGAAGTTACGACTAACTACCATCATAAGGAGCTACAGCTTATTCTTTTGCCAATTTTGAGCCACAGCCAGCGTCTTGTTCTTCTTGGACTTCCAATAATCAGGTTATGAGCTAGGACCAAGTGTCAACCAGTAGCATTTAAAAATGAAGCCAATGTGAAAGTGCAGTACACTGCAGTTCTTTATGCACTTGAGATTTTTCAAAGTCAAGATAAGGATATGCGAATTTTTTTTTTTTTTTGGTCTTGTGTCTTACCTCACTCCAGAGTCCATGACAATCATATAGACACCATTCTTTTGACTGTGTGTGCAGTAACAAGGAAGAGATGGACAAAGCTAATTAGCTTAGCATGCACCCTGCGGTTTAGTTTTTATGTATTTCTTTCGAAAATTACTTAAAGTGCTAATCTTTGTCTAAAAATAGACAAAAACAAGTCACAACAAGCACAAAGGACTGTTTAGAGTTGCTGAAGAGTTTATCTGATGACTGTAGGCAGAGGCAGGCTAACACTACCCATTGACTCCCAGTGTTTGAGCTAAGCTAATTAGCAGTGGGCAAGCTTTGTCCGTCTTTCCTTTACCCCATGCACAGTCAAAGGAATGGTGTCTTTCTGTTTGTCATGGACTTGGGAGTGAGGTAAGACACGAAAAGAGAAAAAAAGTGCAACTTGGAGTTCGACACAAAAGAATCTGGATATTCCTGAGTTATATGTTTATATATTTTTACAAGTAGTAATCCAAATAATTTGAATACAATATGCAGCATTAGTGACTAAATGTGTGGAAAACGGGAAAAAACTGAACTTACTTCTTTTGTTTAATAAAAAAAAGTCTAAATTGCCTTGTCCTCTTTGTCAAACGCATTAAATTATTAATTATGGGCATTAGAGGAAAACATTTTTTTTTTATAAAATACTTGAATGAAACCTTTAAGTTCGAAATGTTCTTAAAGTTTTCATAGCTTTTTTAAAGACTATATGACACTTATATGAGAAAAGTTATTTCCTGGCCCTCTTGGTAGCCAAAGTTGTCTATCCATGGTCTGGTTCAGACCAATTTCTGCAGTTGTTTAAGCTGTTGACTGGATATGGGATTTGCAGCTCTGAAGTGCACAAGACACTCTGTGAAGACCACATCAAACACAAAGTTAATGTCAAATCCTCAAATGAGTGGACAGAAAAACTCAGTGAAACAAGGAACCACAAATGAACATAATACTATTTTCAGTTATAAAACTGATAGCAGAGAGAACACAAGTTAAAGTGATAACTCTGTCATAATTTATCTTTTTGGTGAACACTCATACCTACTATGACATGCGGAGGAGGCAGTGATGCTTTGTGAGCGAACATGGTCTACCTAACTGTAACCTTGAGTCTTGAGTGCTCCAAAGAAAGCATGCAAAATATCAAGAACCAATCTGAAAATGTTTACAAAATGTGGCTCAAGTGGAACTGTTTCATTGTTGCATTTAGGTGGGCCAAGGTTCGGTCCCACTGATCTGGAGAAACTGAGAGTCCAATCATCTAATGTTTTGCCTATATAGCGATCTAACTATAATTCTTAAGTGAGGACATAACCCCCGCCACTTTTGTCGAGTTTAAGGAGCATTCTGAAGCCACTTTAAAGCAGCAATAGCCCTGGATGTGAAACTTTTAGCCAAAGAGAATATCGTCATAAAGCACTTAGGTAAAACTCACTTCTCGCTCATGAATGCCGAGGACATTTTTCCCAATCAGACGTTCACTTGTCTCACCTCTGGGTTGTTTCACTCCCTGAGGAAACTTAATAAAGGTGATCAGTCTTACCTAATGGACCATTTGGAAGTGATGTGAGCAATTCGAGTAAAAAGCTGTGTCTGTCCTCTGGCACATTTATTAAACAAAGAGTTTTGTCAGCTGTTACATCCTGTCTTTGTTTTGAGAATGAAGCTGCTGAAGACATGTTGTCAGAGCGGTGTTTGTTGAAACACATATTCGCACTGGATCCCTTAAGTAAACACTATTAGTCATGATTTTTTACTGAAATAAGCACAGACTTCAGGGCTGGTTGTTGTATAGAGCTAGACTTAAAGTTAACATTATAATGCACAGGCATGCTCGCAGAAACAGTACCTATATCATTATCTACACACTGCTAAACCCCATCACGTCTCCACCAGATGCTGACTGAACTGTGTACACTTGTTGAAGTGTACATTATGCAAAGCACATTTCCTCAGCCCGGTGTGTACTCTCTTACTCGGTCTACATTGTCATTTCTTTCCCTCGACCCCTTCCTCTCCATCCCTCCGTGGATGATGCTCAAGCTGGTGTGCTTTTTTCCTCCCTTTGCAGCTTGTTAACAGCCGTGTAGCAGACTAAAAATGCATTGTAGAGGGCTTTTGTGGAGTATTAAACGATACAGTGACTGAACCTCTTACTGCATGAAAGAAATGAAAATGAAATGTTAATGGCTCATTATCCTAACCACCTGGTACAACATAGGGCATGAGGATGTATTTCAAGTTTGCATATCTTGCTGGAACAAAATCCCTCTGGGGGGAGTCTAGAAAGTGCCGTCTCCTCTTGGAAGACTGGATTTTGGTATAATATCTGAACAGTGCTTTACTAAATTGCACAATAGAATAAGTAGAATAACACTAGGAACATTTGTTGAATTTGGGCGATGGCTAAGGCCTTTTTTATTGGAATATTCAGATAGGATTGATCTGCAAAGCAAAAAAGTCACAGGGAATTAGAGCTTTGTAATTGGCTGTAACACACAAAAAATATGTTTTTACTCAAATGCTTTAGCAATATTTCTGGAAAGCTCCGGGTGAACTGGGTTTGGGGTTATGTAAGGTCACTGGGGGTGGAGGGAATAGGTTGGTGGCTCAAGTGTCAGGTATCACGACTTCAAATAAACTTTTGTAAAAGAAAAAATTAAGATAAAATATTATGTAATCTTTGAAAATCATTAAAGCCTTTTTTTTTAACTGAAAATAGTACAAAGATTTCAAATGTTGAAAATTACCTTAATTTATCAGTCTTTTGATGATGTTACCTGAAAGGACACTGGGTAAAATTAAAGGAATAGTCCACTTTTTTTGGTTGGGTTACATGAGATACATGTCATAGGCCTGAACATTAGCCACAGTGATGAGATCAGCTTTTTAACTTTTATCTGGACAGAAAGAGTTGTCATGGAAGCTGCAGCGATGGGGTCACATCCATTCCACATACATTAAGAGGTTTTAGGTCCAAGCAAGCCACAAAATCAGGGTCACTGAACACCATACTGAACACATTCACAGACCCAAATTCGTATTATATCGGGACATTGTGTAAAACTTAAATAAAAATAGAATACAATGTTTGCAAATCCTTTTAAAACTATATTCAATTGAACACACATCAAAGACAAGAAATCTAATGCTCATAAATATATGGGTCTCACAGTAATAAATTTTCTTTGGTCCAATGTCTCTACTCCTGGTTAACATAGTTGAAAAGTCAGAGAAATGAAGACATGAACCGTGCTTTTCTCCCTAAAAATTTCCCCTGCTTTCTTAAAGAAATCCCAAAAATATAAATCATTATGGAAATGTTACCCTTGTTCAGCGTGTTTCCTTTAAACATAAATATCCATTTTTATGGTTTCTCTTCTCTTTTTAAACCACACTCTTCAATTATTAAGAATATTTAAGCTAAATACTGTGCTTGTATACTGTCACATAGTGCAATTAAATCAACCAAGAGTTTTATTCATGAATCTGCATTCCTAACTTCAGCAGCATAAAATAACATACTGGTCCTTTCAACTACTTTTTGTTTCATACAGTTGTCCTTATCATGATTATTACAAATAACACAAAGGAACTGCTTTAATAAAAATAATAGTTTTATTCTCATTCACAAGACTCAAGATTAACAATTTCTAATTTTGAACCAATGTGTTTCTGAAATTAACTTGTTTTTTTGTAAGCCACTCCTCAAAATTCAGGTGTTTCTATCCAAAAACCTATTTATTAACCTTTTTCACATACACATACTGTATATATCATATTTAACTCCTATTTATCAAGTGTTCAGGATCCCAGCTTTACCTGTGGTGTTTTACAATACACACACACACACATTTTAACTGTGGTGGGCAGGGCTTAGCACCACATGTACCAACTCACTCAGTAACTCTTAGCAGTTTTTCATCACTAAGGGAGCGTTGAACTTTGGTTATAAAACTCAAAATAAGATGTGCTAAATATAGCTTAGCTTTGAGGAGTGATAACTTTGGATTTTCAGAGTGGAAAATAAAGTTAAAGAGTCAGAGAAATGAACATGTGAACCATGCTTTTCTCCATCAGAGTTTCCTCTTACAGGGGAAGGGGCGCTACTCTCATAGAAAGGAACCCATGAGAAACACACCTCAGCACATGCTCTCCAGTTTCACTCTAAACTAAGTTTTCATCACAGAATTTATGTGAGATAAATCGTTTCAGCTCTCAAATCAAGTATTAAGTTTGCTTTTTTCAGCAAATAATGAAAAATAATGACTTAAACAATAGCAATGTCAATGAGCGACAATAACAAAAAATCAGGTGCTTTTACATTTTGAATGTACAACAAAAACGTAATTGTTTTTTTTTTTTTGTTTATTTGCTTGGTTTTTGGCAAATATTTATTCATTTTGAATTTGATGTCAACTCCAATTGCTCAGCAATCCAGGGTCTCCATCTTTGTATATTGGCATAATTCACCATATATTTTCAATTGGAGACAGGTCTGGACTGCAGGCAGGCCAGTGGTACCTAGTCTAGTAGTCCTGTAGTCTTTTACTATGTGGCCACACTGTTGTAACACGTGCAGAATGTGTCTTGGCATTGTCCTGGTGAAATAAGAAGGATTGTTCCTGAAAAAGACATCACTTGGATGGCAGCATATGTGACGCATGTACCTTTCAGCATCAATGGTGCCTTCACAGATGTGCAAGTTACCCATGCCATGGGCACTAACACACCCGACTCCATGAGTTCTCACTTTCCTTAACTTTCCCAGTCTGTTGTGACTATGTCCCAGCGATTTCTGGGAAGTGTTGCAGGCATCAAATCTAAAGTGACAAATTTTTTCAAAAAAGAAAAAAAAAACCTCTTATTAGTTTGAACACAGAAGAGCTTGCCTTTTTACTTGAATGAAATTGGTGTTGGTCCAATAACTTACTTTTCTACAACCAAGCCTCTTCTCTTTGTTTCAGGCTAATGCCATCTAAATCAAAAACTTGTTGTGGTAGCATGTTTTTTCTGAGTCAAATAGCTTATCAATAGCTTCATGATTTTATTGTTTAAATAGTGCAGAAGATTAAGGTCAAATGCTCTCAAGCTTTGTCATCGAACATGCACATGCACATGCACCATTAAAATTTTTTTTAAACACTAATCACTCCACCACAATCTCCTACCACCACCATAACCTTCTTTTTGAACCACTCCTGAGCTTTTACTAGCCATCAGTTATTAACCTCACTGGTCCATATATAACCACTAGGCAGCAGATCTGGTTTACATTTCACAGCAAAATTCAAATATCTGGGAACTGTAGATAGACACCATTCTGTTATTCTTAAATGTTAAATAAATCTACCATGTTTTAGAATTTTATCTTTTTAACAGCCGGGAGTCGTGTGTGTATTAGTTCATGATTTAATGCACTACTGACACTTTCAGTAGATAACTGTTGTGCTGACTTCATAGAGGTTACTATATCACCTGGATTCTTCTGCTATGGCTCCATGTTGTTTTCAAACTTCCAGACTGTGCTTGGCATTGTCTTGCTGGAGTTAGCAAACCCTGCCCTGAAAAAGAAGTTATCTATACGCAACACATGCTGCTGTAGATATGGTTCAGCATAAATGTAGCCTTCACAAAAGTGAAGGTTGCCCATGATGCCATGCGCATGAATGCATCCGCATACTATTGCAGATGGGTGCTCTTGAACCTACCGCTAATAACAAGCCGGTTGTCCCTTTCCTCTCTGGCCCAGAGAACAGGGAGGCAGTAATGTCCGGACAGAAATTCAGATTTTGACTTGTCTGACCTGAGGGCATTTTTCCTCTTCACCCCAGTCCATTTAAAATGAGCCCAGAGAAGACAGCAGTGTTTCTGGGCCAGGTTTACACGAATCTTGGCATGGTAGCATTTAAGCTTGTATGAATCATGTCTGTTTTTTATGCAGTGCCTTTAGCCATCATGTGTAAAAACACAGAGCTCCCTTGAACAAAAATCTATACCAAACAAAACAAACACTGAAGTACTAAAACATGAACGCCATGTAAGACATGTAATGGTCAGTTCAGAGCTGTTCACAAGCATGTTTTAGAAGCACTGCATGTATTCTACAGCCAATACTCTGCCATGGGCTTGCCACCCCAGCGAACAGGCTTAGACTTTTGACAAAAACAAAGGTTTCAAAGTAACTTGAAGGAATGTTTGGGGAGTTGGAGGACCAACTGTTTCAGGCAGACTTTTTGTCTTGTGCATGGGAGTACTCTATGATGCTGGGGTGGCATATAAAGCACACTGAAGGGGCATATCAATTTAAATAAGGAATCAATTTACAGAGTGCATTTCTTGAACTATGTGAGCATTTTTTTCCACATTTGCATACCAATTCCTCTTTTTATTTTTCCATGTTTCACATTGTTTGTTCGTTAGTCTCCTGCTTCTTCTATCTAGCATCCATCTATTCTTATATATAGTCTGATTCTTTTGTTCTGTTTTAAAATGCATAAAGGAATTTCATCTCTTGTTTTGGAAATGCATGTCACTCAGTAATTGTTTATCAGGTCAGCTGATCTGCATGTGGATGAGGATTCCTGCTCATGTGTAAAAAAGCAACAAACCCAACTACACAGCATCTGGCCCTAATGTGAGTGCACCCCTAGCCTCTCTGGGATGTTCTTTACAAGACCAAGCTGTGGTACTAACCTATTGCAAGATTACGTTTTTACCTGTGACATGTTAAATAAGGTGTTTTTAAGCATGTCAGAACATTTCTACTCTTTCATTGCCCCACCATTGCACTGTCCCAACCATTTTGAAGAGAAGAGTTTGTAGAGACAAACTAACATTCAGATTTACAAACTTTTGAATTTTGGGCTGTAATTTTATCTGCGTGATCATTTTTGGCAGTAGGTTGAATTGTTATTGCTTTTGTGTTGCATCACACTCAAAAGGTCTTCTTTATTGAATTGAATTATGCCAATGTGAGCAGACATAACAAGAAAACATCTCTGTATACTGCTGAATAAAATTTGTTTTGACTGCTCACAGAAACTTCTTACATTAAGTGATTACGCAAGTAACATGAGTCAGTCTGTAGAAATTCACCGAAAGTCAACAACATCAAAGACTTTAAGAGTTGCAGAAAGAACAATTACTGATACGCAACTAATTACTGCAGAGCCCAAACTGTGTGAGATAGAACAAGAAAACAGGCATACAAAACCTGCAGTCAGCTCTAAACACTGATAACAAACAACAAACAAAGAGAGCTTTTATTACTCAGTGAGGAGGCAGGGCATCATGTGCTTATAAGTCCTTAAACCACCCAAAATGCATCATTTTACTGAGAGATTGCTTCCACAGTCTTGTTAAAGCAAATCTAACGCACAGCAACAAAGTCTGTCCTTGAAGGAATAGTTTGTGATTTTAGAAATGGGGCTGTATGAGGTACATGCATAGATTGACAAAAGAGTGAGCTCCAAAACACAGTTTAATCCAAAGATCTATTGTACGGTTCGATAGATCTGAGTAAACGATGTGAGTGCCTGTGATCCAACTGAGCTGGGAGGGTGAAAGTAATTTGTTTTTTCTGTGCTTTTATAGGACATGGTGAGCATAGATTTCAAATAATATGAATCCATGGTCTTGACTAAGGATGAACCATGTCCTTACAAACCCTCATGGGCCCCAGGTTTCTCTCAGCCCCAGAGAGCTTTATAACCCTTATGGACGACCTAGGGTACGCATGCAGTAGCTATAGTGATGGTGACCAGCCTGGCCCAATAAGGGGCAGAGCCTTTGTGTCCTTTCCATCTGGAGTGCAGCAATCGGTCTAATTAAATCCTTGGACCACTACAACGTGTGTTATTCTGTGCTCATTTTTCTTCCTGAACAACAAACATGCAATATGTTTTTCGACAAAGATCAAAAAACAAGATGTGTCTTTATAAAATAAATTAGACACGTCATGTTTATGCCAAATAAATCATTAGTTGATCCATTCTGTCAATATTCCATTTCAGCCCGGGGGTAGTCCAGAGCTGCCCAGCAGTGCCCGGCAGTGCCATCAGCTCAGAAATGGCAGAAACTAGCTGTACACAGGCACACCCATCCACTGTCCAGAGGTGGTCATTATGGAAGAATTTTTGCCAAAAAGCTTTACTTCTGTTGTGGAAACAAGAGCAAGTGACTCAACTTTGTTCATAAGTTTTGCAACCTTGCTTTTTGGGGCTGCAGTTCTGCAAATGCAGTTAGGAATTAGTTCAGGATAAATAGTTTAAGTGCTGAGAGTTACACACAAATACGTTTCATGCATTACCATCAGGGAGGTAGTTAGCTCCAAATTTACTCTACGGCAGGACAACAGCCAAAAACATACAGTCATAGTCCTTAAGAACAATCTAAAAGAAGAATGAGTCCTGGAATTGATGGTCTGGCCCCCATTGAGCCCCAATCTCAACATCACTGAGTGTATCTGGGATTTAATAAAGAAACGGGAGCATTAAAGCCAGCCTACATCCACACCAGATCTGTGCTAAGTTCTGAAAGATCTTTAGAACAGCCTAACCACACAGCTTCTTCAAAAATTGTAAGCATAGCTCTGTATGTCAAAAAAATACTAAATTGTGGGTTTTCATGATATGCCCTGCCTAAAAAAGGTATCTAAAAGACATTCAGTCTCTCAGTTAATGTATCCAAACTGTGTAATGTATGTAAAGTTAACAGTTGGCCTGATTGGACCTGGGCAAGGTCAATCAAAAACTTGTCTTCCTTAGAAAGGACTACATCATATCCACAAATGAATATAAACATCATTTGTCCTATCCAAAGGGCAACTTTTACTATTAATGTATAGTTTGAGCAATAGCAGTTAAAGCCCAAAAGGTACCTTATTTTCACACAGTATTTCCTCTTTAAGTTTGTTTTCAGGCTTTTTGACTGCATTTAAACAGGACACTGGATTTTGTCTGGTATTTGGATGTGAGAGTGGAAGATAAAACAGGAGCCACAGTCCAGACTTGGACCTAGGCTGCCTGCTTTAAAGACAATAATCTCTATGCGTGGGTCACAGATATAACCACTAGGCTATTAGCACCCCAGGTACACCAATCATTTAATATCTATCGACACCTGAAACCAAAGTGATGATAGAGGGTCAATGTAAATTTGACCACTTGTATACATTATAGCCTATTTGAATTAAACTGAACAAACCTCAGTTCCAATGAAACTGTGATAATGTGTCTAACAAATTAACACAGAATAAAATGATTTACAAATACTTTTTAATTTACATTTGATTGAACACGCTACAAAGACAAGATAGTAAATGTTCAAATTTATAAATTCTGTTGTTTTTTTGCAAATTTTCACTTATTTTGAATTTGATGTTTCAAAAAAGCTGGGACTGGGGCACGTTTACCACTGTTGCATCAGTATTTGGGACCTGAGGTCACTTATTGTTGGAGCTATGTGGGAGGAATTGCTTCCTATTCTTGGTTGATGTATGATTTCAGTTGCTTAACAATCCATTTTCATTTGTAGACAGGTCTGAACTACAGGCAGGCCAGTCTTGTCCCACACTCTTTTACTACGAAACCACGCTGTTGTAACGCATGCAGAATGTGACTTGATGTTGTCTTGCTGAAATAAGGAGGGACAACCCTAAAAAAGAAGTTGCTTGTATGACAGCATATGTTGCTTAAAATCATGTTTGTACCTTACAGTATTAATGGTGTCTTAACAGATGTGCAAGTTGCCCATGCCATGAGCATTAACCCACCCCCACAGATGCAGGCTTTTTAACTTTGCTCTGATAAAAACCTCCCAGAGGAAACAATGTCCATGATTTCTAAAACTAATTCAAAATGAGGACCACAGCACACCTTTCTACTTTGCATTAGTCCATCTCAGATGAGTTTGAACTTGTACTTGTAGATGTAACATTAGCTATGCCAACTGAAAAAGGTTTGCAAAGAGTTCTTGAGCCCACATCGTGATACCCTTGACAAAATTATGTTGGTTTTTCTTGTACTGCCACCTGATCAGTGGTCACAGGCATTTTGGCTTTTGGCCTTGCTGTTGGCACGCAGAGATTGCTCTGGATTCCCTGAATCTTTTGACGATACTATGGACTGTAGGTGATGAAACATTTTAAAACTGTTGGGCTATTTGCATATACAGCTGTTCACGAAGAGGTGAACCTCGCCCTATCCTTGCTTGCAACTGGTGCTGCTTTTTTTTTTTACACATTAATGATCTCTGTTTGGTTAGTGAACAGGATAATTGGAAACAGATCTTCTGTTTCCAATTATCCTGTTCACTTTAAGAATGTTACAGATGTTATTGAGCATTCTTCAACTTCAACTTTCCCAGTCTTTTGCTGGCTTTTTTGGAATATGTTGCAGGCATCAAATGACAAATAACTTAGTATTCGCAAAAAAAGAACAATGAAATCTATCAGTTTGAACATGAAATATATTTTCTTTGTTGTATTTTCAACTAAATAAAGGTCAAAAATGATTTTCAAATCATATTCTGTTTTAATTTACGCTTTACACAACGTCCCAGCTCCATTGGAATTGGGGATTGTAGCTACCTCTCCATGCTGCAGATTTTGTTGGTCGTAAATGTTAAACTCACTCTCACTATCCCCTGCTCTGAGCTAGCAGCAGTATATCATTTCTGCTGCTGGAGGAAGGATTCCTGTTTTTAGTATCGATGTCTCTGGTCTCACTGCTTACAGCTCGACTGCTCCCAGGGGAGACCGTGCTGCTCCTCCAGATGGCCGGTGCAGCTGCATCAAAATAATATTCTATTTTTCCCTTATTTGGTCCATTTGTACAGGGACCTTCAGTGTAATGGGTTTAACTGTAATCCATGCAGGTAGAGGTGAGCTGCTGCTAGAACGGATGCTGCAAATTAGTTCTCTGCCTTACATCTGTGTGCTGCCTGTCACGTCTAATGCAACTCTGGCTGAGGCTTGCAGTTTTGCTCCACAGTTGTTTATGATTGTAGGTGTCAACACCGCTGTGGTCAGGCTGTTTGTTAAATAAAACATACTGCTCAGATGGGAACTTGTTAGTGCCAACTTTTCACACACCCACACATGTACACATTACACACTCGATCTGTCAGACATATATGTGAACACAGATGTATTCACACCACAGAAGTACCAGAGGGGATGCTGAGTTGACCATTAGCATAAAACAAGGATCCAAAGCTGAATAGAAACTCAAGTTGAGGTCAGAGGTCTATGAAGGAGGGGTTCTCATTATTAGGTGTGGAATAACTATTGTCAACAACTCAAACTGATAGACAAGACAGACTTCTGGTGTGTTTTTTGGCCACAGATTTTATGCAGTGAAGCTTTTTTTGAGTTAACATTTAACCATACCCTGAAGCCTTTTATAAACATGTTTGTCAGATTTTGGGAACCAGAAATATTTTGTTAGATTTGAGGGAATTCATATTTAGGATATAAGAAAAATATGTATGTACTGTTTGAGGTTTTTTTCCCATTCTGGGGCCTGATGGGGAGTTTTGAAATGGTCTTTCTTAAACTGCTCATACATTAAGTCTTCAAAGAAAGATTGGAAAATTTATTTCAGTCAATTATTTCTCCTCTTTAATAATAACAACCAATATTTAATTTGTATCTTTTGAAAGACTGATTAGTCACCCTTACAACGAGGTACAACTTGTAAGAAGTGTTTTCAGATTTTTTGTCATGTGATTATTACTTTTTCTTTTTTAAAGAGAACTCTACATAAAGCGTGTTTTGATTTTCATCTACATTACATTTCAGTTTCACAGTGACATTTTTTTTCTTTTTTGGCTCTCAATTTACTTTTTCAACATCCTTTTGTTTGGAGGTGGAGCATCCTTTTCTTTATACAGAACTGAAGGGAGGGGCTCCTGTTATTTATAACTGTTATCACTAAACAGTCTGTCTAACCTTGAATTTGTAACCAAACAGACATAGTCAGGCTTTTATCTATGTTTTAAGTTGCTCCTCTACAGCTTTACTATGGTGAAAACAGTAAGAGCTACATTAGAAATAAATTTAATTCTGGCTATAAGGATTTTGTTTTGGTGGAAACATCATTTTTGCCCCTCTTTTCCAGTGAAATTTACATTTATGTTTGTAATGGGAAAAATATAGTTTGTGTAACTTCTGAATACTCACATAAGGCTTTCTGTTCCTTGCCCAAGTACATTTTCCACTCAAATTGCCACTAAATTTTAGTTCATTTGCTCAGCACTGTGCTGGAGTGAAGTCTACTTCCGTGGCCATTGCACAATTGGAAGTGGTGTGCTTACACACACGGCACCCGGCTATGCTCGTGCACAAGCTCCAGTCCACAATGTGAAAGTATCACGTGTCTATTGTAATGATCAATAAAAAGTAAAAGAGATATGTGACCACAGGGTCTGAAAATATGCCACAGTTGCAGTCTTTTTGTTTTTGTTTTTTGCATTTTCCTGAGCTCACTTTTTGAAAATTGCACATGTTATAGAAAAATATGACGAGATGTAAATGCGCTTAGGCCGTGGTTGTACCTGAAGTAGTGTAAGTGCAGACCAGCAGGGGAACTGGCTTCAACAAGTTAAGAGACAACTCACCCTACCGTGTGAATTTAAAAAAAGGAAACTCCAATTCAATATTATATCAAAAAAAATCATAAAACAGACATCAGGATATGATAACATAATTAATGAACTTCCATATTTGATCATGGGTAACTGCACAACAATAGAGTTTGTAAAACATGACAAAATTGCTTTCATCCAAGAATCCATTGACAATTTTATCTATCATTTGGGACAAAATGCTTTGGGCCATTAAGGGAATTCAACTTCAGTTTTATGGTGTTGGTTACCAGGACCTGAACAACTTGAGTTACAGGAAAATACAGGTCAACACACTACTCTTTAAATCTTCAGCAAAATAGGATACCAAATCACTTTAAGTTAAAGAAATCATAAACAAAACTCTGTCATAAATTGAGTAAAGCATTAAAACAATATTAAAAACTTACAGTGATTGCCTTCTGAAGGATTCACTGGCAGGATTACAATGGATTCTTCCTGAGATTCATCATTAACTCCACCATGTTCTTTCTTTGACAACTCTGTGACTACTTCCTGTTTTCTGTTTTTTTCTTGACTTCAAGTTAAAGGCATAACATCCTTTTCATATTAAAACTCTGTAATTAACCCACAGTATAGAACAATATATATATAAAATGAAGAGTGTCTTGAGATAAAATTTGTAATGATTTGGCACCATACACATAAAGATAGATTTACTGATGATTGAACATTGCTAAAGGGATGGGTAAAAATGGAATGATTGATATCACATTGTAAAATTACTTGGTCCCTTCTTTATATTTTGATTTAAATAAGACAACCATTAGTATACAGATTTCTTCTTTTTTTCCCTCTTTCACTGTGCAAGTGTAGGGACACAAGTAGCATTTAGCTGCTGCCCTGATCTGATAGCCGAACTGCAGCGTGCCTTAAAAGACAACATGCCATGCAATAACTGGTATGAGATGAGTAAATGCCTCGATCTAGACCTTCATCTCATTGCATTTGATTCACTAACACTCATAGCCTTCATAAAACATTAAACTTGATTAAAGATAAACAAGCCTTAACGAGGCATCTCAGTCAAAGTGACAGAAAAAGTGCAAAGGCCAGGCAAAACCTGAAATGATACATACGTTTGCAATCTTCTAAAACTCATCTTAATTAACCTAACAAAACTGTACGACTCAGCTCACTAACAAAGATCTCAGCTGTCACTGACAGGGGAGAGGAAAAACAAAATCCAAACTTCTCTAACAACTCATTCGAACCCACCTTCCAAATTCAGACCACTTGCTTGAGTCCCAGGAGTCCAATTAGCTCCAGCATTTTCACATAGAGCGGGGTGATTACACTGCCATTCAGCCTGGCCTCAATCAGAAAGAATGGCCCAGAGGAAAGAGCCAGGTTAAAAGAAGCACAACCATAAGAGAAGGCAAAGAGAACTCCCACAGCTGTCAATGTGAATATCTAAATAATGCTGCTTAAAAGAAATGAGCTCTGAAATTGGACCAACAGAGAATTGACAATGTCAAGATTGGAGTGTGTAGACATTTATATCAAGTTTTACTAACCTAATTATGTAAAGTAACTTCTGTGACCAAAGAGTTTATGATATGGTGATTCATTTTCCACTTGATTTAGCTTTAGCTGAGTCATGGTAATTAGGTAAGAGATAACAAGACACAAAAGGAGAATAGCATGCAGTGACTCAAAGGGCCTTATTGTGCACCTGATATAAAGGCATGTGGTGTGCAGTGCAGGTGTCTTTCTAATGTTCCACTTGATGCAGTTGTCATGTTGTCTCATGTTGTTAGAAAAGCTAGGGAACTTTTGTGGAATCATAATATTGATGATTGATGTGCTAAAACAAGTGTTTTGGTTAATCAGTTGTTTTGATCAGTGCTTTCACTGTCATAATCAATGTTATACCCAATAATTTACTTATATATTTGATTTTATGATCATTGTTGTAATCAATGATTCACTTTCATATGATTCACTTTTGTATTTATTGCCATTTTCTTATTTTTATATATCTTCAATGTCATAGTTAACTTATTCTTTCTTATATTTTTGTAATGAATGCTGGATTAAGGTGTTCAGCTTATATGCTTAATGGTCACATAAGTTTATGTTAGTATGTGCCTTATATTTTCCCCTAGATGTTTGCCTCATATAATCTTCACTCACACACACAGAATGTGTTAGAAGTATCACAATATGTACCACACACTCACAGAATGTATTAGTTAAAACTGTCACAATATATGCCTTATCAAGTTGGAATTGTCATAATATATGCTTTGTCAAGTTAGAAGTATCACACAATATATGCCTTATAAGTTCACAAGAGTGATATTATTTTATAGTCTCACAGAGTAGAAGTTAGACTTTACACACAATATATTTTCATGTAATGGTTTCTGACTTAGTGAAGGTACCTGGTTTTGTATGCATAAAAGGTTCTTAAAGCATTGTTTTTCCCTTTCATGGGGTCAAAATACATATCTTATGATGTCTATTCTAAAGATTAGGTGAATCTAACATGTCTGGGAAAGAAGGGAAAGCCAATATTTGGAAAGCTCACAGAGATGCCATTTTGAAGCAGCAGACAGAACCAGCAGACGCCATTTTGAGAAATAGAGAAGGGAAAAAATGTCAAATTATAACTTTAAAATGAAGAAACTCTGGTCATCATTGGATTTGTATGACGTCCTAGGGAAGGAAATTTTACACAGTTAAGTCCATGAATACACAAAAGTAAATATTAATAAGAGGTGTCAAAAAGAAGGGATGGAGCATTTTGGTAGGAAGGAGGAGTTCCACCCAGAGATAAAAATCCATGTTTCGCAGCTTTGCGAGGAGTTTGGGGTGTTTGGTACCATGCTTCAACTCCATCCACAAGTTTGTTAAAGACTCCTTTGAGCTTTAATAAACTGGGGATACTTGGACTTCTTTTGCATTTTGTGCATTTTTGGGGACCTGGAGCTTAAATTGGAATATAACTTTTTTCCTTATTTTTGGGGATAAAGAGCATGAATTGGATTATAACTTTTTTTCATTTATTGGTATTCAGTAGCATTAAGTGGAATGTACCTTTTTTTCCTTTTTTTTTGGAACAAGCCAGCATTGGAATTTAACATTTTGGACATCCTTAAGTTTCGTTTTTGCTTCCATTTTGAGGGAGTATTTTTTCTATCAGCTCATACAATATCTTGACGGAGTATATCAGAGATACTAAACTTTCTTTGAGACAGTGTCCATGGATCTGTCAGATAGGAGGTATTTGCATGGCATAAGATTGATTCCTAAATGAGTAATATATAATCTAATATGCAGGTATAGTGGTGGTGCAGAATATGTATTAAACAGAATGCACAGGTGTAAACAGGATGGTTGGAAGATATTAACATGTTTAAAGGAGCAAAACTTGAGTGAATGATGAATTATCTATTGGACAGACAAAATTTATTTGAAAGATCACACAAGTGCATGGAGGACAAAGGGATGAGTTATTTATTTAGGTCAAATATGTCTTTATATCTATATATCTATATCTATATATATATATATATATATATATATATATATATATATATATATATATATATATACATATATATAGATAGATAGATAAATAGATAGATAGATAGATATAGATATAGATATAAACTCTTCTCTCACCCACCCCCCTCTCCCTGGTGTGGTGGGTGGTGGCTGTTCATCCTCTTCAGCTTGGGTCCTCTACCAGAGGCCTAGGAGCTTGAGAGTCCTACGCAGTATCTTAGCTGTTCCTAGGACTGCACTCTTCTGGAGTGAGATGTCTGATGTTTCTCCAGGGATCTGTTGGAGCCACTTCACCAGTGTGGGGGTCACTGACCTGAAGGCACTACCTTCACCTTCACCTACCATTGCCCTCACCTTCCAGGCTTTCTCTAGCTCTTCTTTGAGCCCTTGGTATTTCTCTAGTGTTGCGATTATTTGTCTGGATATTAATTAACATTAATTAAAGAAATTAATATTCATTTAATATCTCATTTGCTCTCATTAATTAAAGGGACACCATCCTTTTTATACAAAAAAGGCAAAATTTAATTCAATAATTGATTTATTAGTTATTTTAAATTAAAATCAGATAAATCAATTAAATCAGAATTTCTCAATTTTGTCAGTCTCAAGTCTAAAGACAGAATTCTCATACAGTGATGTCAATCTTCCAAATAGAATACCAACAAACAGAACTTTAAATTTAAGGGTGATTTATTAAAAGCATATGATGAACATATAAGACAAAATAAAATAAAATAAAACACTTAAGAAGGAATGAATGTCAGAGTCATACTAATCAATGATGCTGTGAATAAGGAAAGAAGTTATGAACCCTCAAGAAACATTTGAGTATATTGAGTGGTTATGGAAGATTAATTTAACGAATTAACCTACTTTAGAAAGATCAAATCAGGGGTAACTAATGGGGAATTAAACCAAGACACTCAAGCCCATCTGTAGGAGTTCAGAACTGCAGTCTTACTATGGCGTTGCTTCTGGTGTCGGACCTCAAACTGGTCTGGGAGTTACTGGAGAGCCTTGTAGGACTGTTCTGGTTTGGAGTCGTCCCAAAGGGAGGCTGAGAAGTCCACACTCAATCCAGTACCATGGATCCAAGTGAGATGGTGTTCCGACATGAGCTGGTCCTGTAGTTTTCACGGGAGAGAGGTGCCGTCTTAGATTGGACTAGCAGGTTCTGTTAAAGGTGAAGCTGGAGCTGGAGCTTTGAGGTCTCCATTAGAAGAAAAAACAATTCGTAATTAATTTCAGAAATTAATTATTCATTGGCCTGACGAAAATTATTCCGAAATTAATAACAAAAGTCCATTTACTATGAAACAAATCTTTGTAGTCTTTTAGCTTACTGGCTTATCAAGAAAACCGGCGGGCGTGTTGCGTTACTTAGACAAAACTTAGAAAAAGATACAGGAGAGGATATTGGAGAGCTATTGGAGAGCCGCGTTGACAAAAAGAAAAACGGATCAGACCGTCGAAGAAGACGTAAAAACAAAGTGTAGGGATGAAAAGTCAAAGAAGAAGAGAGATCAAAGAAGAAGAGCCAACAGAAGAAGAGGGTGAGAGGACTGTGTCTCCCTGGTTTTGACTGGTGAGGAGGGTCTCACAGGAGGAGGGCCTTAGATGAGTAACAAAGACTTTATCAACTTACATTTGACCAAAATGTTAAGTTATACTTTGATAACCACCCAATATAAACACTCCAACTGAGTAGAAAATCTTACGACAAATTGTTTGATACCAAACAGTCCATATCTAAAAGATAAGAAAGAATAAAACATGAAATTCTTCTTGAAAATACAACCAAACAAAATATATGTGGTTAAAACTTAGATATATAAGTTTGTATGTCTTTGAGATGTTATGCGACCAAAACTTAATGTATAGAAAATGTGTAATAAACATTTCATCAATAGAAACAGGCAATAATGCAGATATAACAGATACATTCCTGGATAAAGTTCTCTCCTCAGTCTTCCACTGAGGAGCGCTCTTGGTTTGTCGCTTCAGAGGAGGCTTTAAGGAGGTTAATGCATTATATTCATAACTTGGGCATTTGTAAGGTTAGAGAAACAGAAATCACATCATCAGAATGCATTTTTCATGACAGAATCAAATATCACATTGTTAGATGTGTCCATTGTTTCGTTAAAGAGTTTATAAAGTTGTGGTTTTCTGTTGGCTGAAAAAACATCTGTTCTCTAATCTTGGGCAGCAATGAGGGGTCCACTACCCAGGAGGTCAAAAGTCATCTTAGGTGTCACAGAAGAATCTTCTGGGAGTAGAACAGAATTATTTAAGTCTCTGGGAACGTAGTCTGTTCGAACACCTTATCAGGTCTCGGCCAATCATTGTTTAGGCCAGGAAGTTCAGGGCAATAAATGCATCTTTAGTGTCAACAAAGTTGTCTGTTGGTCGTAGATGGCAGGAAATAAAGAGAGACTTTATGGCTCCACATGTCTCTAGTAAGTTACAACCAGGCCTTAGAGAGAGGAGAAAGGAAGGAAGGCGTTCTTGTACTTTGGGGGTGCTTGAATCTTGCAACACTAGTTTCTCGTGTTCCTTTATCTTGATGTTGCTATAACTTGGGATGGCTACATCAATCACAGCAGCTTTCCTCTGCTGCTTATCTATGATAACAATGTCCGGTTGGTTGGCCATCACCATTTTGTCGGTCTGTATCGGGAAGTCCCACAGGAGCTTGGCTCAATCACCTTGGGAGGTGCTTCCCATTTCGACCTTGGGGTCTGCTGGACTGTTTCAGGGCCCTCTTTGCACAGCCTGCACCTGGGATCTTGCCTGGTGTGCTAGATCCGTGCCTCTATTGCTCTGGTGCTCAAGGCCTGTTCCTGTGCAGCCATGATTAGTGCCTCTGTGCTGTCCTTCAGTCCAGCCCTCTATAGCCATTGGTAGGATTTGTTCATGTCAGCCACTTCAGCTTTCTGTTGGTGGTACAGCCCATGCAGGGGTTTCTCCTCTCATGATGGTTCCTCTAGTTCCTCCTTCTCTGTCAGTTTCCATTGTCTGAGACGGTGGTGGTGGTCCCATTTCGGAGTCGGTATCCGTAGCCAGTCTTGTTGAATATTTGGCTGAGGCGGTTCAGGCCTATGCAGAACAGCATATATATATAAATATATAGACATATATACATATATGTAAATAGATAGATGGATAGACATTTAGATGGATAGATAGACAGATAGATGGATAGATGGATATACAAAACCCAAAACTAGTGAAGTTGGCACGTTGTGTAAATCGTAAATAAAAACAGAATACAATGATTTGCAAATCCTTTTCAACTTATATTCAATTGAATACACTGCAAAGACAAGGTATTTAATGTTCAAACTGAGAAACTTTATTTTCTTTTGCAAATAATCATCAACTTAAAATTTAATGGCAGCAACACATTGCAAAAAAGTTGGCACAGGGGCATTTTTACCACTGTGTTACATCGCCTTTCCTTTTAACAACACTCAGTAAACGTTTGGGAACTGAGGAGACCAATTTTTGAAGCTTTTCGGGTGGAATTCTTTCCCATTCTTGCTTGATGCACAGCTTAAGTTGTTAAACAGTCCGGGGTCTCCGTTGTTGTATTTTACGCTTCATAATTCGCCACACATTTTCAATGGGGGACAGGTCTGGACTACAGGCAGGCCAGTCTATTACCCGCACTCTTTTACTACGAAGCCACGCTGTTGTAACACGTGCAGAATGTGGCTTGGCATTGTCTTGCTGAAATAAGCAGGGGCGTCCATGAAAAAGACGTTGCTTGGATGGCAACATATGTTGCTCCAAAACCTGTATGTACCTTTCAGCATTAATGGTGCCTTCACAGATGTGTAAGTTACCCATGCCTTGGGCACTAATACACCCCCATACCATCACAGATGCTGGCTTTTGAACTTTGCACCTATAACAGTCTGGCTGGTTCTTTTCCTCTTTGGTCCGGAGGACACGACGACCACACTTTCCAAAAACAATTTGAAATGTGGACTCGTCAGACCACAGAACACTTTTCCACTTTGCACCAGTCCATCTTAGATGAGCTCGGGCCCAGCAAAGCCGGCGGCATTTCTGGGTGTTGTTGATAAATGGCTTTCGCTTTGCATAGTAGAGTTTTAACTTGCACTTACAGATGTAGCGACGAACTGTAGTTACTGACAGTGGTTTTCTGAAGTGTTCCTGAGCCCATGTGGTGATATCCTTTACACGGTGATACCGGTTTTTGATGCAGTACCGCCTGAGGGACCGAAGGTCACGGGCATTCAATGTTGGTTTTCGGCCTTGCCGCTTACGTGCAGTAATTTCTTCAGATTCTCTGAACCTTTTGATGATATTACGGACCGTAGATGATGAAATCCCTAAATTCCTTGCAATAGCTCGTTGAGAAATGTTGTTCTTAAACTGCTCGACAATTTGCACACACATTTGTTCACTTGTGCCAGCTTTTTTGAAACATGTTGCAGGCATCAAATTCAAAATGAGCTAATATTTGCAAAAAATAACACAGTTTACCAGTTTGAACGTTAAGTATCTTGTCTTTGCTGTGTATTCAATTGAATATAGGTTGAAAAGGATTTGCAAATCATTGTATTCTGTTTTTATTTACGATTTACACAACGTGCCAACTTCACTGGTTTTGGGTTTTGTACATGACCTTAATTATAAATAATTAAGGTCAAACTGGACTGAACAGATAATCTTACAGTTTTGGTTGATTTAATGCAGTGTTGGGCAATTTTGGTTGGTACAAGATACTGTCAACGAGATAATCTGAAGTTCTTGTAATACAACAAAAACAAAAAAAAATGGTGCTCATCAAACCTAATATTTTGTTGATGTCAGGTACAAACCTCCTATCTCCATTTTTTACGATTTTCATTTTTTTATGATTTTCCATAAAACAGTGCTATTGGTCACCTTCAATTTTGGCGAAACATAATTTTAACTTCAAGTACAAAAATCATCTGTGGTCAGAACAATAGTAATTAACCCAGTAGTAGGGCATTTATTCCATTTCCTGAAAAGTAGTAGTAGCCTGACTACAACGGTTAATCCGTTTAAGCCAAAGACCAAACAGTAAAGCAAAATGTTTTTATCTTTTATCTCTTTTTCTTTTCACCTTCTCTGCTCCTGGCAGACCGATTTTCTGACTCGCCTGATGACATAACCCCTTAGGCAGAAATAAATATGTTATATAACCACAAATAAACTGCATGTGCTTTTGTTAAATAACCCAAAAAAGGAAACAAAGACAATAGTCTGAGAAAAATTAATAAATAAACCAATGTTAAATAGTAACTGACTGAATATAATCCTAATGCTCTATCACTGCTGCAGCAGTCAAATACTGAACAGACAGAGCGAGGTCTTAGCCTCAGTTGAGGACTTTAAATAAAATAGACTCAATTTCATTTGAGAAATTTCCCACCATCAACAGTCCAGGCTGATGGAACTGCGTCACAGTTTGGTCATTTCCCCTAAAATCCTCAATGTCCCAGACTCCAGCACCCATCCTTGGGAGGACGTTCGAGTGGTTCATAATCCTGCCAGCACATGAATCCATAATGAGGCTGGCACTGTTTGGGTGGGAGGAATTGCACAACAATATAGGTAAGGCAGTGTTTGTGACAGGCGTGATATGCACACACAACCGCAACACACACACGCGCACTTATTTCACTTCGGGGCAGTCCAGCCCTGTGGAGTTTTCGGCATCACGCTATTAGTCTTATTTACTTTTAATGTGACAGAGACAGAGAGCACCACACAGCAGCCTTTTATTACAAAGCCTTGAGAAATTGGGGGTCATGCATCACTCTCCCTCCCTTTCTCCTCTCTTCCTGCCTATCTCCTCCATTGTTTCTCCCTCTATCCATCCATCAACTCTGCTGCTTTCAGTGCTGAGGGGATACATTGTCTTTAAGTTCACACATGGCACACAGGAGCCTCCTCCCCATAACCCTCCCCTCTTATCTGTCTCCATTTTCACCATAATTCACTTAAAGGTGGCATCTCCAAGTCGATAAATGGAAGAGATTTAATTGGAAAGTGTTACAGGGGAGGTGGGGCTGTTTATTGTGCGGTGGCGGCTGGAGGACAGACACCACCATGATGGGATTGGGAGGACTGACTTTGCAGAACAAACTGACTGAGAAATGAAGACGGTTTTTCGCCCCAAGCTGAGCTGATACAGAAGACAAGCGACTGTATGTATGAAATGTAGCCAAGAAGATGAGAAAAGGCCGCAGAGCATGGCTAATGTCTCCACACCCTGCACCGCCAAATGTCCACAGGACACTGTAATAAATGCTATAATATTTGGACTCTTATATTATTCATCATTTCCTCATGGATAAATTATTTATCAATGCATTTGGAAGCTAAAGTGAGAGGAAATTGATGATCCAAAGCTTTCACGTTGGATTACGGAGACTGAAGCGCTGCAGGCTGTTAAAGAACGGGTACCCAAAGTCTACACACTCCTGAAACATTTCAAATCTCTTTTAAAACCTCAAGGTCTGAGATAAAATACATGACTTTTGCATATCTAAATTAAACTTTTCTGTTTTTTTATTATGTTTAAAGCATCAAAATGAGGTTATGAAACAGGGACACTAAAAGGTCCTTATGGTAGCTTTCACATGGCATTGCATATTTAGGAAACACCTCCCTGCTATACACCATAAGTAATAACAATAATAAAGATAATGTTAATAATAATAATAATAATAATAATAATAATAATAATAAAGAGCTCAGAGAGCACAAACCTCCATCAGAGCATTTCCAACATCCTCAAGGGAGTTATTGTGAAAAATGAGAAAAACTGCCCTAGCTCAGACTCTCAAGAAGTCTTCTAAAAAAAAATTACTTGATCTGCATCCAACCTAACTGACTGAACAAACAAATGCTTGCAAGAACAAAACCTTCTTGGCAGAATAAATAACTTTTTTTTTCATTCAGCACCTTTAAAAACACACATTTACAAGTTACTCAACAGAGAAAACAAAGACACAGACCCTGGGAACAATAAAATAAACACCAACAATTAAGCTAAAAATAAATTTACAAGAGTCAAACAAGAGTGCAGGAACAAAAATCAAGCACAGGGGGTCAATACATGAAGAAACACATTAACTACACCAAAGGAAAAATATCAAAGTCAGTTGAAATTTTATATAAAGTAAAAAACCTCCTAAATAAATCTTTATTATACATTTTGTACTGCTCTTTCATACTCCCATACATGAATTACTGTGTGAAGGTGTGGGGAAACACATACAAAACAAATACTGAGCTGATCTTCATCCTACAGTAAAGGGCAATAAGAATCATATACAAAACCACCTACAGAGAACCAACAAACCAACTCTTCATCAAACTTAATAAATTAAAATTTCAGGATCTGGTTTCTCACAAAACTATCCAAATTATGTAGAAAGTTAAAAATCAGCAATTACCAAACAGCATTCTAAGGATTTTTCAACTGAGAGAAGACAAACATCATCTCCAAGGAATTTTTATCTTCAGAAAAAAATACAATATGAAACTTCACTGAGTCTCAATAAAAGGAGTTAAATTATCCAGCTGCAGTGATGAACTGAAATCATGTAAAACAATAGGTAGGTTTAAATACATCTTTAAAACAGAAATATTAAACAGACACAGAATGGAAAAACACAGGGAAAATCACTGACATCATGGGTACCGGTATCCAGTGATGTGACTTTTTTTTTTTTCTTTTTAATTTTGTTTTTAATGCTGTTATTCATCTGATTGTGTCGTTGCTTTTTGTCGCCAATTATATTATTGGCTATGACATGAACAGTGCTTCAGGGTGAATTTAAGTAATACATTTTGAGAGGGAATAAGGGGTGGGACTAGATAAGTTGTTTTTTTTTACTTCTTCCTACACCCTATTCAAACGGATTCTGGTTTTGAAAGGATTAACGGTAGTAGAAAAAAAATGCTGTAATAGCTATTTGCATTTGCTTACTATCATGTTTCATCTTGTTGTATATGTATAAATGTATACATATAAATGTATGTTTTCCATTCAAGTTTGAAATAAACACTATTATCAAGAACAAGAGACAAAAGGAATAAAAGTGTTAAACTGGAAAAAAAAAAACTATATGAATTTACTACACTAGCACAGATTACATCATCATGTACATATGAGTCAAATTAATAAAGAAGATTTGTTTTTTAAATGATAAGACAATAAATAGATGAAAATATAGATGACATCAGATCAGGAAAAAGTGAAGCTTAGAGTAAATGAGGGGTAAGTTCAAATAAAGGGAGTAAGAGTGGCTAAAACATTAAAAGACAGCTGAAACAGGAATAAGAATGATGAGAAACAGATGATGGGGCAAGAGCAGGAGGGTTTCAAAAATAACCTAATAGAAGTGCTCCGAGGTCACAAACCTCAGCCAAGGCATTTCAAATGTCGTTGTATCTCCTACTGAAAAATTCCTGCATCCACATCCAGATTCACGTAGCCACCAAAATCTCAGCACAGTTTATCCTTAGGGAGTCCTTCAAAAAAAAAAAAAAAAAGACTAACACACCATGAAAATGTGTTCGAAATCCATTGAGAAGTTATTGTGAGTTACTAAAATGGGAAAACTGCCCTATCTTGCAATTTTAAGAAATCTTAAAAAAAGAAAAAGAGAAGTGATCAATCTGCATCCAGATTGATCACTTCTTTCTTTCACCGTGGCAGATATTCCTTAAAAATTTAATCCAAATCTGTTTTTTAGTTTTTGAGATATCCTATTTACAAACTAACAGACAATTGCCCAAGTCCCTCCAATCCGAGTCCCAAGTCGAGTCAAGTCATTTGGGTCCAAGTCTCAAGCAAGTCCCAAGTTTTTTCTGCTGTGGGCAAGTCAAGTCAAGTCAAGTCACAGGTTATGTCAAGTTAAGTCCCTCACCATTGTTCCCCAGCCCACCTAAAAAAGCACTCAGGTTTATATCTTGAAGAGAGAAACCTTATCTTCCTAAGGTCAATGTCCAAAAAGAGCATGCAGACTAGCCTGCATGGACTAAATCAGCATAAAGCTGTTCATTTATCCATTACAACATTACATGTCTGATCATTTAGACTGAGGTAGATGGGAAAGGCTGCATTTCATTAAATAAATGGCATGTTTGATACAAAAAAATGCGTTTATTTGGAACATTTTGCAACATTTAAATTGCAGGCTCAAACTGCCTTTCTGACATTTCTTTAAAGTGTATTTTTTTAGAGGTAGCTACCTTAACAAAGGCAAACAAAGTTACCGTATGAACGAACAGTGCAAAGTGCTTCTGTAAACAGCACACAGCAAATACTTATATAAAGACAGCATTTAACTTAAGAGATATCAGAATATTTTAAAAATAAGCACTCTAAAAGGAAATAAGAGGTGGGAAAATGCAACCTTTCCCAAGTAAAATCAGTGTTTCCCCTGCTTTGATGCTTTGGGATGGGGG
Source organism: Cetoscarus ocellatus (assembly GCA_037902135.1). Classification (NCBI taxonomy): domain Eukaryota; kingdom Metazoa; phylum Chordata; class Actinopteri; order Labriformes; family Labridae; genus Cetoscarus; species Cetoscarus ocellatus. The sequence continues at coordinate 426,574 of JBAMNC010000763.1, forward strand.
GGCATGGTCCGTCGTTCAGGATCATCTATATTAATAACTTTGTTTGTTTATTCACTCATCTATCTGTCTATATTAATCATTTTTCATTTATTCATTCATCTACCTGTCTTTCTTTCATCATTTTCTGTTCATTTTTTCATTCAACTATCTATCTATCTATCTATCTATCTATCTATCTATCTATCTATCTATCCAGTGGTGTAGTCTGGTTTATTCTGATTTATGCACCATCCACTGAAAACAGCTCTGAGACCCACTTATGGGCCTCCACCCACAGGTTGAGAACTGCAGCACTAGTAGATTGTATTTGAAGCTTGATCCTTCAAAGATTGATATCATGGAGAATAAGTGACCCAGGATCCCTCAGAATGAATTTATCATTCAGAAAACAGTGAGTGAGTGAAAACAAGAGCTGGACTGATGAAGAATGTTGAGTTTTGATTATTCAAAGGCTGACTATCAAGACACCGTTTGAATCATAAAATCACACAGAGTGACTGATGATCCCTCACTGTCCCTGCGATGCGCGTCTATCTGCGTCTTTACGTGCACCGGCAGACGGGGATTTGCGTATGCAAAGACACTGAGCGGGGATTTAGGTCAAATGTTCACATGAACATCACATGAACATCACATGTACATCAGATATGTACAATGTTCACATGAACATCACATGAACATCACATGTACATCAGATGTACATCGGATGAAAATCTCTCTTCTTCTTCAGCTTCTTCTTCCTTTCTCTGCTTTGTGTGAAAGAGTGAGTTAAATCAGTGTATGTGTCATTCATGTTCTGTCCTTTTAATGGAAGGCAGCATTTGTTTTGTTGAATGGTTCTACGTGAATGATCAGACTGTGCAGGAGAGAGTGGATGGCTTGCGCAGCATGCAGGGTAAATAGTCAGACAACAGGCCGGAGAAGGGTCAGAGGAGAGGGGAAATGCATTTTAATGAATGCAATGAAACGATAGTGATGCATTAGACTCTAAAATTGCGCAAATTTGAGTACATTTTTTTATTTGATAAAAAAAATGCCTGTTAAACGCCCTTTTGATTAAAATAAAAATCAAATGTTTTTTTCTTTTAATCTGCACTTGAATTTATGGGTGGGGGTCTCTGTTGTGACGGCGGGGCGCCGTCCCAAGTGAACTATTGGGGAAGCACTGAAAATTATTTGTGCGAGTTAATGTCCTGTTTAAATGTTATAGAGTCAAGTAGTGCCTGTATTACATACACTGATCATCACTGTAACAGACGCAGATGTGTTGTAGGAACGTATGTGTGTAGCTACTCTGTTGTGTGTGGGACAATGATAGGTGATGGACCGAGTGTACTATGAATGGAGCATCAGTAAAGTGAATTTAAAAGGTAAGAGCTACGTATATCTCCTGCAGAGCATGTGAGCAAAGTGGAGCAGTGAGATTTCCCACTCCTTGCTAACACAGCTGTTCTCGCACCCTGCTCCGCAGCTCAGAGCGGATGTGCACTGCTCCGCTCATTACCACTCTGACGCTCACTCAAATTTCTACCCGCTCCACTCAAATCACTCACCACTCACTCTGCGAAAATATGGAAGCGCATTGCATTCACTTAATAAAAAAATTAGACGATTGCAGGCGACCTGAACTGAGGTCTGAGAGCTTTTGCGCTGTCCGCGGTGCTGATCCGAGGTTGTCAACATCCAGTTTCCGACAGAAAACAGTGTGGTTGGCTGAACAATTAACTACATGCAGATGCACTCTGTGTGAGACATGCTTCAGACGCTTGGTGTGAGCGGTACCGGAGCGAAATTGGAGCGGGATGGAGCGACAGATGAGGTGCCGCTCCAGCTTTTTTGAAAAAAAACGCTCCGCACTCCGGTCAAATTCCTGCTCCCGCTCCGCTCCGCTCACATGTTCTGGTCTCCTGTCATGCTCTTCATATAATGCCTGAGCATCGCATGTAACAATCACAGTGCGTGTGTGCCACCAGCCTGTCAGTGCTTCTCGCTTACATGAAAAAATACGGAGCCTTTCCGAACCTGAAAGAGAGCGCGGCGTGCACACAGACCGCTCTGGTCAGACTAGATTGATTTGATATCCATGTGAAAAAAAAAAAAAAATGCTACAATTATTCCGAGTCATGTTGTCTCAAGTCAAGTCGAGTCTGGAGTCATCGTCTCCCAAGTCCGAGTTGAGTCCAGAGTCTTTACCTGGCGAGTCCGAGTCTAGTCGCAAGTTGTCAAATTAGCGACTCGAGACGACTCGAGTCCGAGTCCCTATGACTCGAGTCCAATTGCCTGCAAACTTACAAATGCCTACATAAACATCACCTCCTTGGCGTAGGTTATCCTGTAAAACAAATAAGAAGATAAAAATCAATAAAATAAATAACATGAATAAATGAATATAAAAGCAAATAAAGATAGCATAATGTAAAAGAAAGTCTATAAAAGTGGAAGTGGTTGATGCTTCAGTTGTTACCTTTGCATTTTTTACACTCACTGGTCACCACACACCCCTTCAACTGCTCTTTGAAAAAAAAATCAGCCAATGATATGGCTGTAGACATGGTCGAGGCAACTGGTAGAAGTTCAAACTGATTGTAAGAGTGGAAAAGAAAAGAGATTGAAGAGGCTTGAACTAGGATTATCAAATATAGTGATACTCCAAAAAGTATTGATACTCAAAGGCAGTATCCGGATACAATACTAAGTTGACATGGTATCGATTCTACGATGCACGCGCCTGAAGCGTCCGCCACACGCACTCTGCAGGCAGCGCAGCAGGCAGACAGACAGTATTCAGCAGTCGGGAGAGCCCTCACTGCGACCCTGCTGTCCTACGTATTACTGCTGCGAGTAATGTGACTAATTTGGCAAAACACCTCAAGGTCTGGCACCCTGGCCTTCATGACAAATTCTGACAGGTTAGTAAAGTTCCCGTTCATCATTTGCCTTACTGTATTAAACTGATTACTGATGTTAATCTGGCCTGCATTAATATTAGTTGTTTTGTGATTAGCCGCAGCTAGCGTGCTACTGCAGTCCACGCTAGCTGTGTTTAGCTTGCTGCTCAATGAATGTTGATTGTTTTGTTATTAGCCATTAGCCGCGGCTAGCACACTACTGTAGTCTGCGCTAGTCCCGTGTAGCTTGCTGCTCAATGAATGTTGGTTGTTTTGTTTTTAGCCATTAGCCGCGGTTAGCAGCCTTCAGCTCGCTAACGTGACTCAAATGTGTTTTCTTCTAATAATAATGAAGAGAAGTCGACCTGCCACTAAACCTAAGAAATTACAGCCAACTCTACCACTGCTGTTTGATAAACAAAGAAAATTTGATCCCAAGTCTCCTGAAGCTTTGAAATTAAACAGAGCTGTGGCAGAGAACATCCGTGAGGATCAAGAACCCATTTACATGGTGGAGAACCCTGGGTTCCAACAACTTCTCATGCAGCTCAATCCACAGAATGTTTTTCCATCAAGAAACTGTTGTACAATACAACAAAACAAACATTAATGCAGCAGCTTCAAGGGAAGTCTTGTCTTGCTTTTTATTGTTTTGTTTTTAAAATTTTCTGTTTTTCATGTTAATAAAAATGTTTTTTATGCCTTTTTAAGTATTTGTCATTTTTTATCCCTGTGGTATCGAAAATGGTATCGAGTATCAAATATCTTCTTGGGTATCAATATCGAGTTTGAAACTTTAGTATCGTGACAACCCTAGCTTGAACGCAACATGGTTGCTGGTGATGGATGGGCTGGTCTGGTCACTGCTGATCCACACACGACCATCTTTACAGTTTCCAGAGAAAAGTTAACAAAGGTTCTTTGTGTTGTCACACTCTTTGTCCTAAAATTGTATAACCAAGCAATTATCTCTCTTCAATATTTGACATAAATCAGTGATTAAAAAACAAATCCTTACAATTGTATTGATTTGTGTTCATATTTGAAATTCTGATCAGGTGAGGCTCAAGAAAACCAGACGTAGCAGCTTCATAATTTTGCAGCTTCTGTTCACAGTTCCAAAGTATCAAAAATGTTCTGTATAAACAGCTAAAATATTTAAGTGTTTTATCAGTTGTACTTACCTGTGCATGTGAACTCACTGAATGTTGAGCGTCAGTTTTTCATTGAAAGCCCCCTTAGATAAACTAATCATCTTCATGCGCATTTCCTTTTGTTCTTTTTGTTTTGTGATGCATTACATTTATTTTATCCCCCATAATCTACCACTAAATAGAGCTTCATTAAGGTATGTAACACCAGAAGTTTCTCCCCTTTGTATTTGTTCATTCGTGGCTTGAAGAAAAGACATGCTGGTTGGCTCCTCTAACAAAGCATGTTACTGCAGGTTGCTTGGTTACAGGTTGTGTTGTTATTTATAAATCAGCATACCAGAGAGAAAGAAATCTGCTTCTGCAAAACTGGATGCATAAAGAACAACTTGTAGACTGGAGACACAAGTGAATCATTATGTATAAAACTAGATGAGGAATTGTTTTTGGACACCATGGTTGCTCCTGGAGATGTTTTTTTTTTTAAGTACATGAAGATACATGAGACCAGAGTAAGATGTTTTCATAAGTTAATGTGTATAAGGTTCAGAGGTGTTGAAAGGCATTAAGGATAACTGAAGTCATGCTTGGTGAAGATGAAATGATCATAAAAATTTTGGTGTTCCTTTTAAAGTCCTAAACTTAACAAAAACAAACAGGGCATTTAACTTGCATATTAACTTTTTTATGATCAACAATAGTTCATAATTATTTAAATTATCGGCTATTTTATTTATAATTATTTATATTAATTTATTTCCTTTTGAATTAACTGAGGGCATTTCTGTAAATGGCTCAATTCACCACTTTGATTTTAAAGGCCCTGAACCCACACAAGTGTGGTCGGGTTTGGTTCAGAACAGTTCAGAACAGTTTGGATTGTTAAACCCTGAGCTTGTTCATATTTCCACTGCCAGCTGTATGCTGAGATCAGGATGTCAGCCGAGAGTAAAGCGGTTTGAAGTAGGGTGTGATTGTTAACAAAGGGGACTTCAGCACTCCAGTGCTCCATGGAGCTGCGTTTCATGGGGACCTTCTGTACAGCAACAGCAGTAAACAAATCACTCTAAATCCACAGGGAATTTTTACGATATTTCTGACCAATGAACAGACTGCAGCTCTTTTAGCTCCACCTTTTGGGGTTGGTTTGGTAGCTCAGCACCCCCTCAGTTGCCTTGCAGTGCAGCTGGACCAGCCTGATTCAAAGTCTGTGATCAGGCAGATCCATCTTGCAAAGCTCCAATCTACAACAATTATAGAGGGCTCCCTTAGAGCAAGTAGAGGTGAGAGCTACGAGCAAGACGACAGCAGGAAGTGACTGATGGTTTATAGATTAGCATAGATGCTAACAGCCTCACTTTTATCAGATCTGGACCATATTTCTTTATTAAATGTAAAACAACTAAAAACACTACAAACTTCTCTATAGGAAGGATATTTCACTCTTCTTCAAACATGTTTGTGTTACAATGTGGCTTACCTTCTGTTCTCTACACTGTGGTAGTAGTGCCTGCCCACTACATTATCTTTTCCAGATGGACTAGTGACATATATTGAAAGGTCATCTTGACAATTAGTCATTAATCCTATGATGAGTAGAATCAAAACATAAAATTTGCTCTTCTGAATGAAAAAAACATAGTTAATGTTTTGCTTCTAAAAATCATTGTAGGTCTAACACACTTAGAATGAAAAGCTGTCTCGGTTCTGTATCACTCACAGACTGTGTTTCTTGACTGTGGGTTTACTTATTTATCAAAAGTGAAACTGCATATTTTGAAAACATTTAAATTTAACATTTTTTTGAACAATAATAGGGGCTGTTCTAGGATAAGGCCATCTATATTTTAATTTGATTTTGTATTAAAATGTGCCTCCCCCTCTGAGCCAGTGCCACAGCCTGGCCCCCACATCATAACATTTTCAAAATTGCCCCAGTGAATTATTAAAGCATTGTATTAATTTTGTTATATATTTGTACAAGTATACAGGACATAATGTCATTGCTGCATCAAAAAAGATAGCTAAGCAAAAATGGAGAGATTAAGGCCATATTTTGAACAAATACAATAACAAACAACAAATGCTCCAAGAGTACAAACCATTTTCAACATTGTTGTGCAATTTATTATCAAAAATGTGGAAAACTGCCCTATCTTGCACTGTTAACGAATCTTTGAAAAAAAATCCCAGGATCCACATCATAAATTTGGATCACCACCAGAATCGAATCTGTTCTCTCTAGTGACATGAACAACATTCCCTGTAAATGTCATCAAAATCTGTTGGGAACTTCTTGAGTTATCAGCAAAACTGTGAAGAACTGCTCTTTCTCTCAATGTTAATAAATCCTTCGAAAGATTCCTGGATCTGCATCTGGATTTGAATCACCACCAAAATGTCATCACTTGTTCCTTGTACCATAACCAACAATCCCCGAAAATTTTTATCTAAACCCATTCATTAGTTTTGAGTCAAAATCCAACAAAGACAGAAAGAACCAAACAAACACCGGCGAAAAAAAACCTCCTTGGTGGAGGTAACAAACAAAAGCGAAATACGTGACAACTGACTAACATCAATTCTATTCATCAAGCCTGTTTCACATGCTCACATTAATTGAATTAGAGGTATTAGGCTGTTCTTTAATGCAATTAATTTATTGACAATTATGTCAATTAGAGTCTGCAAATAAAGACTGCAGGCAATTGAAGCAGCCACTGAAAGCAAGTCAGGGGCAACAATCAGACGCAGGTTTGGATATGTTTGCTGGTCTGAGTTATTTGCGCGTTGCACTTTGCAGGGTGTGTGCTTACATATTCATCCACTTAGCAAACCAAAAGAGAAGTGTTTGTTGTGCATGTGTTTGCTCTGCCCTTCAAGAGTATAAGGAAGCCATCAGCATTTGTTAGCTTTATGCGCCCATGCATCTTCAAGAAACACTGGATTGAAATGTGCTCTGAGAGGTAGGGGAGAGGGGGGTGTCACAATTCAAAAGCAATTTAAATGCTCAAGCTACAGGGACGTGTTTGGTTCCCCATTAGATTTAATGAGTACAGAGTATTGATTCTGCATTGCCGTGCAGCTTATTTGCCACTGTACATTCTGAACCTAAATATAACTGTCTGTAAATTGGTGTTTGGTGCTGCTGTGGCTCAGTGGTAGGAGGTCAGTGATTGCATCTATACCACCTGCTGCATGCATGTTGAAGTGACAGGAGAACAAGCCCTGTACAGAGTGTGAGGCTGTTTGTGAAATAGGATGAGTATAATGCAGATTAGAAAGGTTTAAGTGCTACCCTTATACTGTTTACTGCTCATTAATCTGATTGTGAACTTTATATGTCCATCAGCAGAGAGTCACCCAACAGTGATTCAATAATAACAGTCATATGACTCCTCACTCACACACCATAGGCTACACTAACCCCTAAATCATACTACATTCACACACTGATGGTGGAGGCTGCTATGCGAAGTCTTAATGACATTCATATGCCTCTGACTAACCCCGGATTTCCACAGTTATTTCTTGTAAAACTGTTGATAGTTTAATGAAAAAATACTTAATCATTAAATCAGACGATACTTTAAGGATATATCTACAACCAGGAATGTCCCAGTACTGTATTGTTATCTGTTAAATATAAAATAAGGCCCAATATGTGCTTTTTTTAACTGATCAGGGATCAGATTTTATACCCATCAAGTTATCCCAATTGCTTAGCTCAGTTTCCATAGGCTGATCATGCTTTACGGAAGGCCATAAATAGGTGTAAATCAGTCTGTAGGGGCTTGGGCTGGGGACTTGATTGGTGGCTGGTTCAAGTCCCGATCTAAACATATTTGGTAGTTGGGGAGATACAAAATGACTTCCTAGGACACCGCTGCCATTCACAGCAGTTGGCAACACAAGCTGAAAGGGGTTGGCGTCCCTTACCTCTGGAGCCTGTGGGTGTGGGGTTTGCAGACATTTCTTTTTATTGATGTTTTATTTTTTCACAGGTGTTTATTTTAATAATTTTTGTTTGTAAGGCTTTCAGAAAGACCAAAATGATATTTCAGGGTGAAATTGTATATTTTGAAATTGTTTTGTATACAGGAAGTTAGATTTTAATAAAAATGATATTTTTTATCTTTATTCGGCAAAGATAATTATATAATATTTTGTAGCAATGATCGATGATTGTATTATAACATATTAATGAGAAAGTGAAATAATTTACTTTTGATACTTAAAGGAGAAGGGGTGGGACTTGATAACTTTTTACTCCTTCCTACTCCTTTTCAGTGATGTAAATGAATTTATTCAAGAGGTTTCTTTTTAAGGTGGTTTTTGTTTGTTCACTTTTTGTATTATTATTTTGCTTTGTATATCTACATAGAATCTTAATTTTTTTACATGGTCACAATAAAATACTACCACTACTACCCTTGCGCCCATAAACTTCAGGGTTGACGTTGCTGGTGGTGCAAATGAGTAATCAGGAATGATGAATGGTGAAGCACCCACTTGGCATGTGCTCCCTGACCTGACCTGAACTACAAACATGAGTGATGCAGCAGTAGCAGCCCTGTGGCTAACATGTCAGTGGGGTAGAAATACTTTAATTTAGACAGACAAAACAGTCTAACAGCTACTCTCAGTGTCTGTGAAACCAGTGTTTTACATAGAAGTAGTACTAGAGCTGCAATTTGATAAGGCATCCAAAACAAAACATGAAACAAAATATGGAGAATTTACTGAAGCAACCAAGGACAACAAAAGTGCCAGAACAACAAACTTTGGACTTTAAAAAGAAGGATAAATCTCCCAGAGACAGCATCCAGAACAAAAGATTACAGAAAGGAGGTTGAATTCATCGCCTTGGGCAACCAGACCACCTTTGTGCCGAAGACTGGAGGATTTTGCAATTTTTTGGAGCTTTTGGATTTACAGTATTTCCTCTCGACACTACAATACAGACACTGTTCTGAAATGCAATGTGACTGCTGTGAGTTTCACCCCAGAAATTCAGAGTTTTCTTGTTTTGTCTCATGTCATCACTGAGTTTCCCGGCATACTAGATTTATTCTTCCACTTTTGAGTTAAAGCATGCTGTACTGCATATATGTCAGTTTCTGGGGTATCACACAGCAGAGCATGTCAAACAGGACATCAAGAAGCTGCTGAATACAAAAGAAATCAACAAGTAAGGTGTGCATGTCTTTCTGAGTAACAAGCTGCACTTATTTTTCATTATTGTAAAACTCAAACAATCTACTCAGTCTGTGACTGGTGAATGACAGGTACATTCATATCATTTTGGATATCTTCGAGTCTTGAGGCCTGCTGTGAGGGCCTAACATGGTCCTCAATCTTCCTTTCACTTACAAGTGAGTCTGTGCTGCTGTGCTGTGACAGCAGGCCTCCAGGTATGGCCAGTTGGAGCCAGTGTGCAGTGCAGCCCACATTTTGAGCCCCGATACCGTCCATTTCCCTTTTCAAACTGTCATAGTTTTTAGTCCCATGTGGAGCCAAATGGCAAAAGAACAGCTTTGTTCCTGCTGCTGTGTAAAATATGCAACAGTGATATTTGCATGTGCATACATGTTTATGTATTTATTTATTTGATGATGTAATAATTTGTTTATTTATTCAAGTCTCGACTTGCTTTTACAATGGCTTCATTAATAAAGTTGTTGACTTGTAATTTTTAATTATTTTATGAATTGATATCTCTCTTTTTTCTTATTATTGTCTCTATGGTTCAATCAGTGTTTGGGTTTTAAATTACTTGTTGGCATTTTTTAATTTTGCTGCACCACTGTGCTGCCCTAAAGCTGCCTTACAGCAAGATGATAGCTGGTTCAACTCCCTGTGTTGACCAGGGTCTTTCTGTGTGGAGCTTGCATGGTCCCCGTGTGTGTGTGGGTTTTCTAACCTGACACCTGATGGGCCATTCAATATATTTCACCACCACTGAGACAGTGTAAAATACAAAACATAAACCACTTTGTAGAAGAACCTCTCACCTAAACATGTTGAAAGTGGAGGGAAAATATCCTTTCAAGTGCTTTTAGTGCTGTTGTTTATAATTAAATTAAAAAATACAGTCCAGATCTGACAAAAATGCAACTTAGGCTGTTAGCATCCATGCTAATCTCCATACAAGCATTAGATCCTGCTGTTGTCTTGCTCGTAGCTCCCACCTCTTCCAGCTCTGAAGGACAGTGATTGGGCCATGCCGCTTTGGGCCGCTCCCAATTGTAGCTTAGAGCTTGGCAAGATGGATCAGACATGGAATCAGGCAGATCCAGCTGCACTGCAAGGTTAGTGGTTTCCTCCTACATACCAAAAACATGCTCATTAGGTTAACTTGTGGCTCTTAATTGCCCATAGGAGTGAGTCTGAGTGTGAATGGTTTCTGCTCCTCTGTGTGGCTTTGTCATCAGCTGGCCTACCAGTTCAGGGTGTAGCCCATCTCTCGCCCTATAACATCTGGGATAAGCTTCAGCCCCCGGCGACCCTGAAAGGCATAAGTGGTATAAAAGATGAACATCTGTTAATGACATCCTGGATACTGACATCGTCCCAAAGTCTGACATCACATAGGAGACTCACATCCTTATTGTAAAGGGCTTTCTGCTTTACGCCTACAAACCTTGTTCTACATGTTGAACCAACGCTACTTTATTTCCCTCCCTAGGAACTACACAGTGCCAGATCCACTGGGCCATTTGAAACACAAGAACATCAGATCCACATAACAAATGCAGGTGTTGCTCTGTGATCCATCTGCTTTGTAATTTGTGTGTTGTGATTAATGTCTCTGTCTCTCAAGCTGCAAAACAATTTTACCCAAACAAATAAGGTAACCTGATCCTGAATCCTTACCTAATTCCTAGGCTATGGCACCCCCAACAAAGTGTTGCGTGAAAGCAAATCAAATCAAATCAAATGAAAACTGCCGCAATGCTGCAACCTCATTTCTAAAACTAATCAAACTTTGTGTGTTTATACCACCTTAATTGCTCCCAATTATTGAATGCTGAAAAAATGAGGAGGAGGAAACTTTACTTAATACACTTTTTTTTTTTTCACTTTACTGAAATTACTTAGATTTGGTGTTTCTCTGTGGAAATCAACAGTTTCTCTCCCTGCAGGGACCTTCACACTGTATATTTTCATCAACTAATCTCATCTGAAGGTTCAAGATTATCTTTTTGCTTTCACCAATGAACCCCAACTCTTAATTCTATCCATGTTGTTTTTTTCTTCAACCTCTTGGACTCTGGGAATTTTATGCAGCTTTTAGAGGCTGTTTGTGAAGTGAACAGTCACTGATATTTTCCCAGTCCTTATGGACTAAAATCTGGTTATGCATGAGCCTAGGGACAGAGACTTTGGACACCTCCAACTAAATACATCAATTTACATGTATTCAAGTTGATTTGGAGGTGCTTTTTCTTTGCTTTCATTGGTTTAAATTTGTTCATTTGACAACTTCAGTCAAATTGAGGTGATGCTGAAAGTAAATTAGCTTTGGACATGTTTTGGGATTTAATTTGTTAAATCTTAAACTCAAATTCACAGTGTGTCTGTTTCTGAAGCTAAGGTATTTAAGCTTTCTATTTTAGTATAGAGTTTGAAATTACTTTTATTTTTTAAACATGACTTTGATTTTGAAAATGCTTCAGTTTAATTGGTTTTCATTTCAGCCCCAGAGGCAATAAAAGCTTGAACATTCGAACAAAGACAACTTCTCTGCTGTCCTTGGGTAGTTGCAGCAGAGTCTGCTGATGCAGAAGTTGTTGAGGTAAAAGCAGACAGAATGAAATATAGGAAAGATTACAAAAACATTTTCCTACTGCTTCTGTAACTGTGGAGGCCAAGGTAGTGCTGACTGTATTAACCACTTTGATAAGGAATATAATAGACTGTTTTATTGTCTGGTGTAGGGCCGGGTGTTTCATCGGATTTCTCTCAGGCACAATTAAAAAGACATCACATTGCCAAACAGAGCATTTTCAGCTCAGCTCTGCCGAGGAGGTTTAAATGCTGATTATCAGTTTTCTGTGTTAAAGCACATCCCTCCTGCTTTGGAAAAACTGTATCTGTGAATTTGTGTGTGTGACCACTATTTCAGTCTTTTTCATATTTTCAAAAAGTGCAGAGATCCACTAAAAAAACTGGTGATGCCATAAGCACTATGGCCCACAAAAAGGAAATAAAAAGTGTTAGAGGAAAATACTCCTGCTTTTATTCTTTCTGCAGTAAAACAGATCATTAATCCAACACAGCCAACAGTCATTTCGTCCACTGGTAACCACTGGTGTAGTGCAGGGTATACACAGGTAAACAGGGATTGCTCAAGCACTGCCGTGGTCTTGTAAGAGTAACCTGCACATGATGATGTAAAAAAAACTGTGTTATTTCCTAGAATGGCAAAGGCATGGTCCCCTACCTACCATCCAAACATGCATCTATATATGTTGAAACTGTCTGACTTTCAAATTAAGCATCTAGCCATCTACAGATCCAGCCGCCTCAATTTTCCCCTCCCTGCCATTGGCCTTTCAACTTCCAGCCAGTTTCCAGCGAATTACCAGCCAACTTCCAACTGCCTAGATTCCTCTGAAAACATGCGCATTCATGCATTTGCAGGTTGTCTCACTGAAATGGTGCTTCCCCATAGCTTCAGCCTTTTCCTTTGTTATTAGACTAACTGCCACATCAACAGGGAGGAATCTTAAAACCACAAATTACCACAAAAATGGCCTGAAATCTACAATTTAAAACTTTCAGGGTGGGTAGGCCCCATCGTGGACCTGCCATGGATCAGCCAAGATCCTATCAGAGAAAGTGGGGAGGGTTTATGTAGCTGTATCTGTATATTAACTTATGTGTTTCTGGCCCAATGGTGGTGCAGCAGATAATCTTTGTGCTTCACAGCATAAGAGTTGCTGGACTGATTCCAGAGTCAGACAAGGTCTCTGTGTAGAGTTTGCATGTTCTATCTGTGCATGGGCGTGTTTCCTTTAGATTCTGCGGCTCCACCACAAAGTCTGCTTGACTGTTGACTCTAAATTTCCCTTATGTTTGTGTGAATGGTTGTCTGTCCCTATATGTGAGCACCGTGACTGGCCAGCCACCAGTCCAGGGTGTTCTGAGCTTCTAATCCAGTTTCAGCAAGGCTACAGGTCCAAAAAGGCTTTGGTAGACAGGTGCTTACTAAGCTGTCGATAATAAATATCAGCTTCCAACAAAAAAGATCACAATAATAGACTTCAACTACAATCATGGGAAAAGCTTATATTTTAGAAGTATTTGACACACCATTACAGAAATGCTGTTATTAACATCAGCTAAAAACCAAACCCAGGAGGCTACATGAACAAGTAATGTTAGATACTGTAAATATTCAGACTTATAAAAACATCCATCATGTAATCATGGACATCTTCGGGGAGGCTGTAGCTCTTGAGAATGCATTTCTAAATGCACAATCTCTTTTTTAATTTTGTAACTTAATTATCATATCAATACTACAGAAAGGAAAAAAAAAACACAATAAGTGAATAAATTAAGAAATAATAATACTTTAATATGATGAGTAGACCAACCACCCTAACATTTTTTCTTTCTGTATCACTAATTAGTAATTACTGTTACTATTTTCTTTGACATTATTTTGTACAGGTATGGTGGCAGAATCTCACCACATCCCTGAGCATCTTTTTGTGCCAAAGCAGAGACAAAAAAAGGGTTACCTCTTTTGCATGTTTTTTGAACTAATTTTCCAATATTTTCATAACCAATTTTCTGAAATTAAGCAACAACAATCTCAGGGAGGCTGATTGTATTGTAGGTACTCAAAGTTTAATTATTATTATTCCCTGGAATAAAATTCACAAAACAGTTGCTTTTGGGCAACTATTCTCAACTAAGCAAATGTTTTTGATAACTTACAGCAAAAAAGAAAGAAAAAAAAATCCATCCACATTTTTTAGGATCTTGGGACTGTAAATTTCTTTAAAACAGAGAAGAACAGATTCATGTCTGAAGACTCATACTGTGTTACTCAGGATTATACATAAATCCAGTGGGCGACAGTCAGTGAGACTCTAGCACAAAGTAAACCAGGTTTAACCAGCCAGGCAGTGATGAAGACTTACCTGCAGGAAAGGGATAATTTTTGTTACACTTTTTTAAAAACTCATCCTTTAATCCAGGAACCAGACTGAAGTGCAGATGTTTTTAAATGACAGACTGAGTTTGAAGGTTGTATGGGGTTATTAAATAAATGCAACCCTCTGAGTTCACACAAGAATAGCATGACAGATGTGTGAGTGCTGCTCTCATTGTATGGGTGTTTGGGAGTCCACTCTCTGGACTTTTTTTGTGTCCTTGAAAAACTGCTTCTAAAAGATGCTTTTCACGTCCAAGCAAACAGTCCCTCACATACATTTAAGGCTAGGGGTGACAAAAACTCACACACACATTCTCACAGCAGCCCTCTGCACCTCCCTTCAGGCTTGTTATCAAGACTGACGGAAATATCTCCTCCTCCTATAAATCCTCATAAATCCTCATAAATAGATAAACCAATCTCTATTAAAAGGTCTTGTTGGATGGCGAGGGTCCAGGTGATAACACGTTGTCTTGAGGCGTTGTCTTACAGATGCAGCCTGCTTTTTATGATCAGAGGTCACTCACATTGTCCATGTGCGGTTGCCAGATCAGGAAACGATGCTGCGCATGCTAAGCAGCAGACTGTTTGCTTCCACAGATTATGGTGTTTACGGGCAGAACTGGGCACCAGCAATGTTTCCAAACTGGGATTCAAGGACAACTGCCAGTGGATGTGATTTGTTTTGCATCCCTGCTGTGACTGGAAGGACTGCCACTGCGGAAATTTCAGCCAGAGAGTCGAATCATGCTGCTGTAGATTTTCTTCATTCTAACATGAAAACTTTAATTCAACAACCTGCAAAAATCTAAATTTACACATTCATGTCAATCTGTTCCATTCCAAGGACATAAATGTGTCCTCTAACTTTTTGGTGATTAAACTAAACACCACGGAGGGAGAACTTTTCATGCATGAGTCCCAGATTCAGAGATGGAGTTTTGTTTTAATAAGAACAACATTTACACAAATAATAAAAGTCCAAGTCAAGGGCAGAATAGCTGCTGTAACAGAACTTATGCTGATGTTTGTGGTCCTTTTTGTGGACAGTGCCAAGAACACAGTGTTTTTATAAGCATCTGTATACTTTGACTGATTTTTATTAGGTACCCCCCTTTCCAATCACATGGCAACAACTCAGTGTGCTCATGTATGTAGGCATGGTTACGACAACCTGTTGAAGTTCATACCAAACCTCAGAATGAGGAAGACAGGTCATTTAAGAGATATGAGTGTGAGTTGTCTGTCTCATTATGTGGCCCTGTGATCGGCTGGCAACTTCAGGGTGTACCTCGCCTCTCACCCAATGTCAGACGGGATGGGCTCCAGTCCCCCGTGACCCTAAAAAGGGATAAGATAATGGATGAAAGGATGAATCTGGCATGGTTGTTGCTGGTGGAGTAGGTTAGACTGCGGATCTACTGGGATTTTTTTGCAAAATCATCTCAAGGGTTTACATAGAATGATCAGAATGATATAAATTAATCAGTGAGCTGCAGTTTCTGGAGAATAATGCACTGCTGATGCCTGAGGTCAGAGGTGAATGGCCAGAGTGGCTCGAGATGAAAGAAAGGCAATGGTAACTCAAGAAACCACTTGTCACAACCAAGGTGTGAAGAAGACTATTTCTGAATGCAAACCAAGTAGAATCTTAAAGCTGTCAGGCTGCAGCAGCAGAGGATCACATTGGGTTCCCCTTCCGTCAACTCAGATAAGAGAATGAAAAAAGGGGCCTATCCTGGTACTAGCATTGGGAGCCTAATGAAGTGACTCATGAGGGTATAAGCAGGTCATGTTGAACACATTTTATGATAAAAAACTTATTATGCCTTTTCAGTTTTATATGTCTTTCAGTGTGTTTTACATGTAAACTCTCCATGCTAGAGTACTTCTGTGCACAAGACAAAATAGTCTTCAGGTTCAGGACAACCCCTTTCACCCTGTTTACAGAGCCAGTAGCTGCCTAAAATGGCTCTTACCCCTGGTCCCAACTGTATAGACTTTCTAGTGTCCTACCATTGTTTTACCCACAGTTTAAGCAAATTGGCTTGGGCTAAGCGCAGAGTACAGACCATAGAATGAGTGCACTGTTGCTAACAACATGGCACTGAACAGTACCGGACTGACCATTTGCCTCAGATCAGATGAATCAGAGGGGACCTTAAAGGCGGAGATATACTTACAGATTGTCCTTGCGTTCATGTTTGTATGTAACATGTTTTACTGGAGGACACCACTAGAGGGCGCAAAAGACTTTAGGTTGTATATAACTACCTGTTGTGTTAGAACTGAACTGAAATCATGGTGGTTATTCTGAGAGTAAAAGTAACAAAAAATACATAAATAATCAATATCATCATCAAATATTTGTTGATCACCATCAGAGTTGTCTGCAGTTTATTTGCACATTTTTTTTCTCAGTGCATCATCTGAACTGTTTCCGTGTATGGGTGTAATGAGTTACCTTGTAACCTATGACTAACTAATAACTCAGGCTGAATCAGGGGTACCCCTCTGTAAAAACCAGAATGTTTTTTTGTATATTAGTAATTGGGGACATACTGCAGCCAAAATATTGGCTCTGTAATGTTTCATTATTATTTAGCCTTTTAATGCACAGCAGACTGGAACTCTGTGAAGGGGGAGGGGGCAATGCAATAACAGGGAGACCCAGTACAGTTCAATTAATGCAATGAACAAATGACTTGCACTGCAACCAATGAATGGAATTTTTACAAGAGGACTGCCAGGTTCCAAAAAGAGAGATGAGGTCTGCACACCAGGGGCTGCTCCAAAGTCAATTTGATGACGATCCCCATGGGTGTAACGTTTTGGGTCTTAGCCCTTCACAGCATCCAGAACATAATAATAATGCATTGATGCCAATATCAAAACTACAGGAACAACACATGAATGTGTAACAAGTTATACCTCACTCCAGGGCTGGACTGGTGATCTAACATTAATGACAACTTTCTGGTGGGCTGCCACGCTACAGTATATGGAGGGTATGATAAATCTAGCATTTCCATCTATTGCACAAGGACAGTTGACCATTGGCTGTTTCTTTAACAATAACAGTTGGCTAGCCCATCATCATCAAAACAAGTTTTGGAAGCAAAAGCTGTTTTTATCAGATGTTACATCCTAAAAATGTGTCCTTCTGAAGTATTGGCAGGTTATTGTTAGTCCAAAATTCTGCAGCTCTTCTTTTAACAGGTACTGAAAACTGGAACATATCATCCCTATCCTGGCCTCTCTCCATTCCCCATTCAGCTTACAATTAATATGAAGATTTTATTGTTTGTTTTTAAATCTTTTACATGGATTTACACCCTGATACATATCTGATCTTTATAAAGTCGACACCCCTTCTGCAGGCCAGCTTCTTCTTGTGGTCCACATGGCCATGACTAAAGGTGCTTACACACTAAACACGACTTGAGCGTCCTGGCGACCACTCTCCATGTAAAGTCAATGTGCAGCCAAGATGGGGCGGGGTTTACCTTCTGGCAACGGGACAGCCGCGATCAAGGCGACCACATTGCTTGTCACTCCAACGCCAAAGTTGAAAAAGTTGATCTATTCAGGCGATGTCATGTGTGGCTGTGCGGCAACAGCCAATCAGCTGGGTGTGGGTGTGTGACGGTACCCATGACGGACAATTTTTATTCCGGCCTACAGAGTAACAATCCATGTCCGTGTGGGAAACATAAGTCAGTGAGCACATTAGTTCCGCCTAGATGGACCATAGAGAACTCACAGACAATGCTGCTGCAGGGCCATCAGCTGCAGTGTTTTGTGGTTGGTAAGTGAGTGAAAAGGATACAGTTGGAATAATGTCAGCTTATCCATCCTATTATATGATATATGATATGATCGCGGTGACACTAGATCAGACGTGATGTTACCGAGCGACGGGCGACAGTGAGGTATTTATGGACACACGACATGACTTCAGTGGGCGACACGATTATGGTCGCAAAGTCGCGTTCAGTGTGAACGCAGCTTAAAACCATGAGTTGATTAATCCTCCACTGTTGTTGCCACTAAACTATGGAACAACATACCTCCTTAAAAATGAATATCCCTCTTTCTGCTCACTTTTGAGTCTTAAAACCTGCTTTTATTTGTTTGCTTTTACTTCAGCATGAGAGTTGTGTGGTCTCTGCTCATGTTTTTAATTTTCTCAAGTGTCTTCAATCTTAGCTCTGTTTTTATGGATTTTACTGTGTTTGTATTTGTTTTGTAGTTGATTTAACTGTGTTTTAGCAACTTCGGTAAACTTCCTTGTTTTTAAATTTGTGCTGTACAAATAAAGTGGACTGGACTGAAATGGATTGGATTAGGACGTTGGTGGTGCAGTCTGATAGTGCACTTGGTCGGTAAAAGCTGGGGACCAATTGTCTGAATGGAGGGGGGAGAAGATGGAATATGGGAGAAGAAAGGGAGAGAGAAAGCGAGAGAATAGAGAGGCAGCATAGGCTCAAATCCTGCTTGTTTGGTAAACTTCCTTGTTTTTAAATTTGTGCTGTACAAATAAAGTGGGCTGGATTGAGCTGGAATTGGATTAGGGCATCGGTGACGCAGGCTGACAGTGTGCTTGAGTAAGGTTGCAAGTTCAAGCCCAGCTCTGACTGACTGTTCTTTGGGCAAGACACTTAATCCCAAGATGCTCCTAGTTGGTGGTGTGTAAATGGATATGAAAGGGTGTAAATGAAGGGTGGATGTAATCTGCGGTGTAAAAGCTACTTTGAGTAGTCAAAGAGATTAGAACACCAGAACTAGACTACAACTAGAACAGCGCTATATAAACTCATTTTTATTATTTATGTTGTTGTGTTTGGTGAGAGTGGGGCTTGGATGGGCAATAATATTTTTATTTGCCAGAGGGGGGCCGACAGAAAATGTTTGATAAATACTGCATGATAGAATGTAATGTAAATTGGTTGGAAGTGAAAATTAATTCTGCATTTACAATGAGCCCCACAATCAGAATCAAATCTTGACATCCTGGAAGTCACACTCCTGATAAGTGGTATTGACATGGAACAGATACTAATTTCAAAATCATAATATCCAAATCAGAAATCTAAGTAAAGTTAACACATAAATGTTTTTGTCCTCAGAACTGAGCAGTAGTGAATAAAGCTAGTTCTTTTTTCACATGAGCATATCTCTCAGAGTTGGCTGAGGCACTTGGTCATGACCCTTTGTACCACCTCCTCTCCTTTTAAGCTGTGTGCTCTCTGCTCTGGTTTTGTTGTGTTGGTAAAAAGTCCGGTTTGGAGGTGCCACAAAAGGATCTCCCATGGGGAGGCTGATGTCCTTGTGTGGGAAGAGCTGAATCGCCACAAGCTACTACAAAACCTTCAAGAACCCCACAGTGGTGTGGGATTACACTTTTGATTACCTTTTTTGCCCACTGTGAGTGCAGAAAATGACTCATTGAAATTCTGGAAGAAAGAGATGGTGTTGAACTGCAGGGACATTTACCAGGAAAAATACTCTGGATACACTTACCATGTAACAATGTGGAATTTCATCACCTCAGCGCTGATTTTGTCTTAAAATACATTTTAAAAGGCCTAAGGTAAGCTGGTGACTTGTCCACGGTGTGCCCCATCTCTCACCTAATGCGAGCAGGAGAAACAGCTCTCCACAAGTTAAGTCGGTATAGAAAATGGATGGATGGCCCGAGGGCAGAATGAGAAATCAGTCGATTTTTGGGGGCATTGTACATCACTGTGCACAGGAGTCAGAGTGTGCTGCAGGAAACAGTCTGCTCTCACAGGGCATCAGATGACACCTCAGAAAACACTGGAAGCATGAAGCTCCTGTCTGTGCAGCTGGCATTTCCATTATACACACCTGCTGCAGGCTGACATTAATAAATAAATAAAAGATAAGTCAGCATAACTTTCAGCAGGTGTCCTCTAGGATTGTGTACAGTCTTCTGTAGAGAAATACACCAAACTACAACTGAGTGTAATCAACTTCCAAACACAATATCCTGTGATTATATGGAAAATACAGAGGACTGATCATTCTTCAAGCAAAACTTTAATGTGTTTTTTTTTTTCTAGTACCTACCTTTAGAAATATTGGATCATTAGTCTGAGTGAATTATTTTTTTTCAAACTTCCTTAAAGAGCTCATATTTTGAGTTCTATATGTCCTGTTTTACGTCTCCTCCCTTCAACAGAGTACCTCTGGCATCAGGACTTCCCTCTCCCACACTTTACAGCACCAGTAGCTGCCTGAAACAGCTTGTCCCCCGTGTCCCCAAAGAGACCTACCAGTGTGATATCCCACCATCATTTTGTCAGCACTTTAAGCAAATTGGCTCAGAGCGAAAAGCATTGATGTTGGGAGAAATGCAGGATTGTAGACAACATGGCGCAGAGCTGACCAGTTAACTGACCTGTCAACCAATCAGGGTGGACTGGGCAAATGTAGAGACGGGGTGCTTAAAGTGGCGGGAGCTCTCTCAGACAGAGAAATTACAGCTGTATCTGAAGACTATAAATTTCTAAACATGCTCTAAAATAACCATTTCATGAAGATGGATCAGCCTGATTCAACATCTGTAATCAGGCAGATCCATTTTGCCAAGCTCCAATCTACAACAATTGTGAGTGCCCAGATGAGAGTCCTTAAGGGCAGGAGGAGGTGGGAGCTATGAGTGAGACAACAGCAGGAAGTGAATGCTCACACAGAGATAAGCATAATGCAGATACTTACAGCTTCAGTAGCAGTTTTATCAGAACTGGAGCATATTTTCTGTTGAATTAAAGACAAATAATACCACAAACGTCTCTGTAGAAAGGATATTATCGCTCCAATTCCAACATGTTTTGCCTTGAGTTTGTTTTACAGCATGGTTTATGCTCTGTCCTTTACACCACCACAGTAGTGCCCATCTGCTACGTTATCTGATTGGCCCATAATGAATGTGATTGACGGAATGATCGTCCCATCACCTGCTGAATATGCTTTAAAAGTTTCTGTCCATTCCCAAACACTTTCTATGAGCTATTGCCCAGATTGACTCATGAACTATACTGAATGGTCCATCTGGCGTGTCAGGTTAGTTTTAACAATCATCATCATGAAATATTTGAAATATATGAATATAAAAAGTTTCTGCTGTGCTGAGGACTTCACACAGTGAAGACTAACAAGGCGATGTCAGAGCAGCACTTCAGCAAAATCAGCAAAATGTGGACAAATAGCAGAAACTGCATGTTGTATGTGATTACCTCCGCCAAGGAGGTTATGTTTTCGCCAGGGTCTGTCTGTTTGTTTGTGTGTTAGCAATATTACGCAAACACTACTGGATGGATTTAGATGAAAATTTTACCAGAGGTGTAGTTTGGTCCAAGGAAGAAGCCATTATATTTTGGTGCTAATCCGATCCAGACTGACATCACAAAAAACACTGAAGTTTATATTGGCTAATTCCATTCATTTACCTCATTATGGGAATTGTAGTTTAGTTTCAAACTGATGTCAACATTTTTCAAGCCTATGTCACTTCATTTCCCAGCTTCCCTTGCAATGCCAGCGGAGTTGTTCTGCTAACACAACGGCTAACAACAGCCTGGTAGATCAGCACATTTTTTCCAACTTTGTAACCGGAACGCTTATGACTCAGAGATCACGTCATTCACACTCCCCTCTTCCCAGTTCTGATGTAAATGGCACGCGGCATTCTCCATATGGACCGACATGAGCGGACACTCGGCCGTCCAATTGGAGTGGAAAAGCCACTACCGTAACGGAGCTGCTTGGCAGAGGTCTGCACGAAGATGCAGGACACAGTCTCTCTGGATCTCCTACTTTTCCTCAAGTTGATAAACTTTAGCCTGTAAGAACATAAGCGCTGGGTCGAACTGCTGTTGTCACGATGGTTTTCAAACCAGCAGAATCACTTCCACACCCTTCATCCTGATCCACAAATGATGATGTCAGATGCTGTCCTGCTGCCAACTTCATCCGTTTGGTCTGATGGACCAAAATAATCAGGAACCATTTTTCACCCCCAGTGTCCTTGTTACAGATTTTTCTTCATTCTTATCAACACGCCTCTTTGGAAACACCTTATTATTTGTCTCCTTGAGACAGATGTTAAGGATTTTCTAGTTACCTCCGCCAAGGAGGTTATGTTTTTGCCGGCGTTTATCTGTCTGTCTGTCTGTTTGTCTGTTTGTTTGTGTTCAAAATAACTTGAAAAGTTCAGAACGGATTTGGATGAAATTTTCAGGAATTGTCGGGAATGGGATAGGGAAGAACTAATTAAATTTTGGGGGTGATCCGGATCACTGTCTGGATCCAGGAATTTTTTAAAGGATTCTTTAACATTGCCAGATAGGACCATTTTCGCCAAAGTGGACCGAAGTTGCTTGGCAGAGGTCTGTGCTCTCTGAGTGCTTTTCTAGTTTTATTTCTGTTAACAGTCGACTTCTTACGGATGTAAAAGTCTAGAACAGAGCTGAACAAATATGTCAAACCACAAACTGCTGTTTAGAAGGGTTTTTCTTTTTTATGTAATTTGAAATATTAATTATTTGGCTATTTATGTCTTTTCTATAGACAAGAAAATGAAATAAAGTCAGAAACTAAAGTGATTGGATTAAAGCCATTAACTTGAGAGCATCATGAAAACCAAGACATCCTTCCTTGGAGCTTTTCTTGTGAAATTCTGCTTGGTGAACATACAGTTGCCTACTGTGGGTTATTTGGTTTCATGCCTGAAGTTTTGGATACCACCCCGCTGTAATAGCGCTTGTGACCACCTACTGGCCAAATAGCCAAAAAACCAATGAGAGAGTGTTCACAACACTTATAGTCTCAGACCATTTTATGCCATTCTTAAAGGTACACCTCAGTAGCTTTATTATTATTTTTCACACAGAACGTAATGAGTAGTCTGCATTAAAATGATTAAGGTTAAGCTCTGGGCTTACGCCTCTTTTAAATCAAAATGGCAGCTGCACTTCACATTTTGCGTAAAAGCTAAAAAGGCTATCAGAAACAGCCTCTTCTTATTACAGCTGTTCAAGAACAATGTCAGATCAAACAACTTCTGTAACCTCACAATAGTAAGCACCACAAAAAAACCTCTTAAACTGAGTTTGTGAGGACTGCATTATGCAAATCTTCCACATTTTGCATTCTCTAAAAAGTAAGAAAAGTCAGAATAGGACATTTTAAAAAGTTGAAGATCAAATCCACTTACTCCTGCAACTTGTGCAATAGTGAGCTGAATTTAGCTTGTAAATGTAACTTCACAAAAATGCTGGTGGAACATTCTTCCTTTATCATCCAACCACCCCACTTTTTGTTTACCCAGCATTTGAAATACACATATGACAAAAATAAGTTTGATGAAGTATGACACGTCAGTAGGAAGAGGATTTTTGACTGCAACATTTTCCCAGCTTTGCTGCTTCCCCTGTGCAACAGATTTGTTACAATATTTGTCAGTGAGCTGGGTTCATGTTTTCAGGGAGAACACAAACATATGACCCCAGTGTGCAGACAAGTAGTACTTCATCATGCACCCATCAGTGGCCATATAGTATCTCACACCAGTTATTATCCCCAGAGACTCCAGCAGCAGCTCAGTATTAATGATCTGTTCCCATCTGGTTGTGGCTCATTAGGCTTGATGCGTCCCACCGCTGAGTAAACCGTCTTCTGATGTGGCCTCCCCTGCAGCATGCAGCTCGCGGGGATGACAGGCAGGCCGGTCCGACTCTTGTAGTCCTCTTATCTCGGCTGGTGCTGCTGTCATGATGAGGCTCAAAGGGGGAGGAGACAGCTCTGCTCAGAGTCTGCAGAGACTAGGACAAACTCCCTGGTGAGTCAGTGGGACAAAGCGGGCTCCACAAAGTTGGACAGTAACTTAATTAGTGACTTATTTAATTATAGTCCAAGGCAATTGATATTCTTCCCCCCAGCTAATGCAATCATATTTTGCATTACACTTTTTTCATCCTTCCTGCACCAGCTTGACTTATGTGTGGTTCAATTATTTTCACAGACCGGTCATCTCTTCCTGTCTCTGGTGGTAATGAAGCTCTACGGGGTTGTCCTGTAGTGCGTGTATATTTTCCTGTGTTTCATGTCTTGTCCAATTATTTGTTGTTATTCACCTCACATAAACTTTCTGGAAATCTTCAACATTTTCAAGTTGCTCATTTCATATGAGTCACTCCTTATAATGGCTTTCAAAAATAATCAGCTTCATTCAGGTGTACGTGCATGTGCACTCTGAATCAGATGCACTGGGTAAACAGGGTCCAGTCTTGAAGGCAAAAGTGATGTTTTCTTCTGCTTTTCACGGAATTATTGCTTGTGAAACCACTGAGGTTTTAATAACCATCAATCCATCCATCCATCTTTCTTCACTCATGTTGGGCAAGGTCACAGAGGCAGCAGGCCAAGCAGGTCAATATTTTATAGGTCCTGGGGGATCTGAGGCGCTCACAAACCAGCTGGGATACACACTCACCAGAATATTAGGCACACCTGTTCAACTGCTTGCCAACTTAACAAGCCAGTCAGCCAGTCACATGGCATCAACTCAAAGCATTTAGGCATATAGACATGGTCATGGTTGGCTTAGTGGCACAGCAGGTAGTGCACGTGCCTCACAGCAAGAAGGCTGCTGGTTTGAATTCCATGTCAATAAGGGCCTTTCTGTGTGGAGTTTGCATGTTCTCCCCCGTGTGTTTGGGGGTTTTCTCTGGGCACTCCAACTTCCTGCCACAACCAGCTTATTAGGTTGATTTGTGACTCTAAATTGAGGGTCAGCATGAATGGTTGTCTGCCTTTCTATGTAGCCCTGCGATTGGTTGGCGACTGGTTCAGGGTGTGCCCTTCCTCTTGCCCAATGTCGGCTGGGAGAGGCTCCAGCCCCCTGCGACCCTGAAAGGGATATGTGGTATAGAGAAAGGATGGATGGATGAACACGGTCATCACGGCCCTCTTAAGTTCAAACAGAGCATCAGAATGGGACAAAAAGATTGAAGTGACTTTTCACGTAACATGGTTGTTAGTGCTGGATGGGCTGGTCTGAGTATTTCTGTAAATGATGACCTACTGGGATATTCATGTAAAACTATCTCAAGGGTTTACAGAGAATGGTCCAAAAAAGGTAAAATACCTGGTGAGCAGCAGGTCTCTGAGTGAAGATGCCTTGTTGATGCCAGAGGTCAGAGAAAAACGGCCACAGTGGGTCAGAATGAATGTAGAAGACCATTTCTGAACATGTTAAATCTTGAAGAACTACAGCAGCAGAAACCACACTGGGTGCCACTCTGATTGCCCAAGAACAGGAAATTGAGGCTTAAATTTGCACTTTGCATGAATTGAATAACAAAAGAGTGGAAATATGTTGCAAGGTCTGATGAGTATCAATTTCTGCTGCAACAGTTAGATGGTAGGGTCAGAATTTTTTGCAACCAACATGACAGCATGAATCTGTCAACTCAGCAACTTTGACATGTGGTGGAGCAGGAATTTGAAATTGTGGATGTGCATTGTATAAATCTGCAGCAACTCCAAATGCTATTAAGTCAGCCTTTGAAAAATATTTCCAGCATTTTGTTGAAACATGAAGAATCAAGGCGGTTCTCCTAGGGATTCTAGCCTGGTTCATGCAAGGTGTGCCTAATCAAGGCAGGCTTTGTTTGTGTGCTTTGCAACCAAGATACAGGTGAGCCGTATGTGTGAATGCAAACGGAGGACTTTTTCACTCTGACTTTACACAAGTAATTTCCTTGTTCCACCCTAGTATTATGTGTAAAGTCCGAGTGAGCCACAGTGTGAATGCAGTAGTGAATAGTGAAAGTGTTGTTTTCACTGCCAAACATCAAAGTTCTGCAGATCATGTGCTCTGAAATGATCACCAACGGGTCTCTTGCCAAAGCACCGTCTTGCACTGCTGTTGGATATGGAGCTCAAACACTGCAGCTTTCTTTCTCCACTGTAATCATCGTGCATGTAGTGACACTGCTTGATATTCACTTCAGAGTGCTACAGCCTCCTGTCATCTCTTAGATTTATAGCTGTTGATATGCCTTTTAACATGTATCACTGAAGTAAATTGGGATTGTAGTGTAAAGCTCTGCGCTGCCCTGCTGCTTTATTATGAACACAGACTTCCACTGCTTACTTTTGACTTTGTTTCTACAGGCTTTAGAATGAAATCAAATGAAATTTTTCTGGATGAAGAACATCATTATAACAACTGCAAATACAGTCTGAGTGTTTTTACTTTTTACCTGCAGTTTGCAACCAGACTTTATTTCCATTTTCAAACACAAGCAGCCATAACGTGCTAAGACACAAAGTTCCAATCTCAAGGGAATGTTCCAAGGACCTTTTGAGTCTGCTATGGTCAATTTTGGCAGTTCTTAAGGCAGGAGGGGGTCCAATCTCCTACAATCATAGTGTACAGAATAAAGTGGCCCCTGAGTGTTTAATTGTGAGCATTTTTTCCCCTTTAAAAATACCCTATTCACACAGCTTGCATACAGCAAATTGCTGTGCTTGGGTAGGGAAGCAGTCGGGTATGGCGAAAAAGTCCTGCAGGTAAAAAGACAGGGAAAAATAAATTGTATGTGTGAATGGATGATTAAGTAGCTGAAAGCACACTTTTAATAGCAAATGAGTGTTGTGATTTTTTAAAATCTCAATCTCAAACCTGTCCATTTTTTTCTCTTACCAAAAAGGAGCAGACAACAGACAGAAAAAAAAATGAATTAAAAAAAATGTTAACACTAAGAAGAAACATGATCTCTTTATGGAATGGATGTTTTTCAAGAAGTGTATTGGAATTTTTTTTTTTTTTTTTCCTTTGGAAGGGTGGGGGGTGGGGGGTCTGGAATTATAATATTAACAATGGAGAGACATGGCTGACCTCCAATCATGCTAGTTCTCTGCAAGTATTAAAAATTATCAATGGTCCAAAAGTGAGGAGCTGTTACTGTGAGGATTAATCTTATCAGGTGCACTTTGGGGGCTTATACTTGGGCAGTAGCAAGTGTGCCATGCTGCCAAAGATGGGCATGAATCATGTGTTGCAAGATCAAGTCAAGTCTGAAGTATCTGGGTGGCAGCCGCAAGTAAGTCAAGTGTGTCATGTTTTAATTAATTAAACTAAAATGGCTGAAAAGTACATAAAATAATGTTATCTAGAGTAAAAGGAAAATACTGTGATCATTATAAGATATATATTGGTGACTGTACAAGTTTAATTATGTTATCATAAAAAATATCTGAAGCTATCTTAACTGTTCTCATCTTATAATTAAAGAGACAGAAATCTGCTCTACTGAGCATGTGCAGACTTAATATCAGCACTCTAGCTTGCTCCTTCTTGCAGGAATTAAGTGTTACAACTGCTCCCTGTTACACCTGTCCCCATTCTCCCCTCTTGTGACAAGCTGAATTTTATTCCCAGAGTACACATTCTGTTCAGTTCATGCAGAGTGGAGCAGCAGTTATTTATTCTTTCCAGCCACTGTCTCTACTTCCTCTTTCTCTCTCCAGCATACACAGCTGTCTGTCTCAAACAGGATGCACATGTTTTATGCAGACACACTGGCTCACCAGAAATATCAATGAGGATAAATGCATGTTATAAATCAGCCTTTATTAAAATGTTAGGGCACAGGGCTTACCAATCTTCTTGTTTCCAAACGTTTAGAGCTCCTGTTCTACATAAAACACAATTGTTTTCATTGCTGTTAAATAAAATGGTAGTGCGTAATGAACATGCAGGTGAGCGAGGACAGCAACTCCCACTGTCTGCTACATTGTTTAAGACGTCTTTAAAAAACTTGGGCTGAAAAGTCTGGAAAATACCTATAAAAATGTATGAGTATGAAGTCTTCATAGGGCAAGTCCAAGTCAAGTCTGAAGTCACCTTTGGGTGTTATTTAAGTGGGACTGGAGACTCAAAGTCGAGTCCCCATCTTTGCATACTAATCAGTCCTCCAAGCATGCGTGTCTATTCAATCACATCAGACCAATGAGAGCACAGAGCGCCCTGCACATGCAGCAGTCACAGATGTAAACATACAGAGCAGCAAATCAAAACGACAAATTGTTGCTAAAAGTGGACTCTGAGACAGCAGAGAAGTTTGTCAAACTCTGAAAACATCTCTGCCTTTATGATGAGTTGTAGAGGCACCTTGATGGCAGACTGGGAAACAAAGAGAAACACAAGAGAGAATTAGTGTACAGGTCTTGAAATTGCATTTCATTATAATATAAAAGTAAATAAAAATAAGGTAAGGTTAAAGATATAGAATTAGTTTAAAAGCTTTTGATATTAAGAAGATGATTGTTGAATTCATGTTTAATGATATGAGAAAAGCCTGTAAATTAATTTGTATTACAATAATCTTACATGCTATTCTCACTTTGTCCTGGAGATGGTGCTCTGCACTGACATTCACAAGAAGTCTTAATTCTGGCTAGGAGTAATGGTGAAGGGAAGCATTGTGAACATCAAAACAAGCCAAACAATCAACTATGTGATTTCCTGTGTTTGTTCTCAGGTTAAAATGATAATAGAAGAATAAAACACACTAAAATAGCAGAAAGTACTAACAGGTGAATTTACAGGCCTGGAGGCCTGTAAATTCTGTACTCACGGGCAAAGAAGACAACAACCTATGGTATAAACTTATAAACAATGCTGCAGAATGCCAGGAAATGGTGAAAATGTACATGATATCAAAACTAATAGGTCTTACAGAAAAAAAAACGCAAATACCGTGAAAACTGAACCGCAATATCACGGGGGTTTACTGTAGTCAGAAATGCCTGGAAGATAATTAAATATGATTAAATTTAACTTTTTGACCATATCAGCTACGCCTTTTTCATTCATTCATTCATTTTCTATACCGCTTATCCCATCCAGGGTCGCGGGGGGGCTGGAGCCTATCCCAGCTGTCATTGGGCGAGAGACAGGGTACACCCTGAACCGGTCGCCAGTTTATCACAGGGCAACATAGAGAGACAGACAACCATTCATGCTCACACTCATACGTAAGGGTAATTGAGAGTCTCCAGTTAACCACCTAATGAACGTGTTGTTGGTCTGTGGGAGGAAGCCGGAGTGCCCGGAGAGAACCCATACATGCACGGGAAGAACATGCACAGAACTTTACACAGAAAGGCCCAGCCCGACCCGGGGATCGAACGGACAACCTTCTTGCTGTGCCACCGTGCTGCCCAGTTACACCTTTTTTTCAAGCTAATTTGCTGACCCAGTTGCTAGTGTGCCTAAGCCATATTCCAATGTAAGCTGGGGCACAGTAGTTTACAAGTGATGTAGAGGCTACAATAACCAGCTACTTTGGCTATTGAAATTATTATTGATATTATTATATTATATTATATAATATATATATATATATATATATATATATATATATATATATATATATATATATATATATATATATATATATATATATATATGTGTGTTATATTGATATTATTGTTAATAATAAACGAATAATAAACAGAACAAGCGAGTGTGTGACGATCAGAGGCATAGGCATGTTAGCAGTGAGTAAATATAGCATTTAGCATCAGGCTTACATATCATTTATTATGATGTTTGGAAAGACTGACAAAGTACGTACTTATAGTCACTGTCTGTGATCACTCCTTCCGTGTCACCATGCTGGTTGTAAAATAACATTAGGACAATCATGTGGTCTGTGATGTCTGTCAGCCAAGTCACAACATGATTTTATGTCTCATGGTCTACAGGGTTACTATCTTTACATGTATGCATTCTCTTCATCTGCAAGATATATGGTGCTGCGTTAAATGGAACTCCAAAAAGTCCCATTTTACACAGTTTAATCAACAGGTTCTTTTTTAAACCTCAAACCATGCTACTGTTAAAATCCAGTACTGTAGTGAATCAGATTTATTTCAAGAGCAGAGCCTCTCTGAAACAGATCAGTCAGCTCAACCACTGACTCATCTTTTTGGATGGGGGAGCAATGATCTGCAGGAGTTAGTTCAGGGTATTAATAAGAGGCTTTTCAAAGTATAAAACTAAATTTTCCCACTTTAATCTACACATTCAATTCATCTGGAAAGGCAAAAACAGTCCTTTCCTCTGAGGGTTTTTAGAAGGTTGAACTGAATTAAAGGGCATGCTTAAATTTGGGTTCAGTGGGACAAGGATGTCAGTCTTTATGCAGAAAATAGTCAACACTTTTACTTATTTCAAAGCATATAAATCTAATGAAACTGTGATATAAATGCAGCAGTGCACCACTTCTTTTTCACTCTCCTGGTAGAAGTGGAAGTAAACAAGGCTGTTTCCTGTCAAGTGTTATGACCAAAATTGTAATTACTAGCTTAAGTGGGGGACTCTCTCTATAATTGACCTTCAGCTATGTTAGTGTGTTATCTGTCTGAATCACTCAGCTGAGTGGCAATGAGGATAATTTAACAAGATTCCATAAATTAGTCTGTGGAGGCAATAACTTCAGCCTGGAGAGTAACAACTCAATCAGTCTCAATCTGGCTGCTTCAAGTGTCCCAGTTCTTGTTGGTAATGCCTCACATGTGACACTGACATGCTGTTTGCTAATCAATCTGATCCAGAAATGATGCACTGAGGGGGTTCTCCTTCTCAGCTGTAATCTGGATCAGGCAGAATGAAACTTTGTGACTGAACGCTGCATGGCTGCTCCTGTTTAAAATGGGAAGAAATCAAAGACTCAGGCTGTATTCAACTTTGTATAATTGTTTCTCTTCCAGAAGTAATTAACCTTTAACCTTAAGCTGCAAAACAAAAATATTTCATTATAAACAGTAAATCATAAACATTAATTGCAAAAGACAATTTGCATAGAAGTTGTCTTTTGAGTTTAAGACAGAAAGAAACATAATTTGTAAGTAATTTATTCTGAACAAGATGCATTTTTCATTAGCTATCTTGTTTTGGTTTTCCATTTAAATTACAAATCAATGGTATTTGCATATTATGGTCTTTGCTATTTTTTTTTTGTGTGTGTTTGTTTTTGTTTTAATGACCTATTACTTCACCGATTTAATTTTATAAACTCTAGTGAAAGTGTTCCATGAAAAAATATCATTAACACTGTTTGGACCACCAAGCCCCTCTCAGTGTGGATGGACAGATTGTTATTGGCTACCATTAATTTGGGTTGATCCAGTCATGAGGCAGTCCTCCAAAAGTCAACTTTATCTCCTCAAAAATATTCTTGATTTTGATTTGAAGTAAGAATACTTGTAAGGTGAGGTTGCTGGTTTGACTTGTGTGGGCCGCACGTGTTGAATATACACCTGAGGTCCATTAGCAACATGTCTTCTCCTACTCTTTCTCCCTTTCCAGGTCCATCCGCTATCTCTCCACTGTCATATATGGAAGGGGATTAAGGCCACAGAAAAAGAGAAATTTGGAAGTTGAAATATATTTTTTAAGTCTGTGATAAAAGTCAAAATTGCAAAAGTTCTGAGATTAAAGTGAGAATTCTGACTTTTTTTCAGGTTTTTGACTTCAATCTCTGAGTTCTGACATTTTTTGTAAGATTTCTGACTTTAATGGCAGGATTCTGACTTTTTCACAGACTTGAAAAATATATTTTTTTGCTCATGACCCTTTCTAAACAGTCTGTGACCTTTCAGCAGTTCAACAGAAGAGTGACGTTTCCTTTTTATGAAGAATGTCTCACAGGTAGAAAGAAGATATTGCATGGGTCAAATATACAACCATAATATATCCACAAAAATGGCAGGATAATAACATATCATCTTCCATTCATTATTTGAAGGAATAAAGCAATGAACACCTATTTTTTCATCATTTTGAATAAAAAGATGACCTGTTGGTTTTCTGTCTTTTTAAAGGTCAAGCAGTGCTTACCTCATCCCTTCATGACTGAATGTACTCTATAGCTGGAGGACAACGTATAATAGTTGTAGGACTTTCAGTGCAGCCCCGGGTCTAAAGATTATGGTACACCACAGCAATGGCCTTTGGCTGTTTCACACCTCTAGGCTTTCAATCTGCTAATGATTCATGTTTCTGTTCACAGCTCTGAATGGAAGGAAGGGAAATTGCCTCTGTGTGCGTCCACATTCATATTCTATTATGTTCTAATTTTAACGAGATGAGCTATAGACCTTACGGCCAGCAGATAATCAGGTCCATGATTAACAGCAAACAGCCCTGCAACCACTCTGCAATGTGTCATCATAAATGTTTAAATGAGTTCATGAGCCCCCACTACAAAAATGTCTGCTCCAGTTTCAATGGAGGACTCAGTATTCTGATCAGCATCGTGGATGTTTCAGCACTCAAACTTGATCTAAAGTGAGCTGATAGGACCACAATGTGAATGTTATTTATGTTTTATCTCCATTAATCATTCCTTTTGATCAATATTCAAAGTTAGAACTGCAGACAGGCTCTTGGAAGCCTTTTTCCTCAAAGGGGAGATCACGAAAATGTACCCCAAAAAGTATTTGATAAAATGTTTATATGCCTTAACATGCACAAGAGCCATGGACAATGTGCTTTGTGGAATCAGCTCAGCTCGTCTTAATTCAACTCAGGTTTAGCACCAGGTGCAGTTTTTAAGAGGTACAGCACCAGAATTACAATTTTGGATGGTTCCAACAAAACGGTGGTACGTTCTAACCATGTTCCCTGTCCTACAGGCTTTATACTTAACCTTTTAAGAGAATATGCTTACATTTGGTGACTGAAAATGTTCCTCTGAAACTTTTAGCCTATTTTACATGTAGAGAAAGCCTTTTGTTTACTTGTGGACTACTAACAAGTCTTATATTGATGTATTATCTGATGCAAGTTGAAGGCAGCTCTAACTGTGGAACACAAAAAAATGACCCTGTTGAAAAAACAGAAAAGATCCATGAATATTTTTTGGAACAATGTTATTCAATTCCATTTTCAGAAAATGCTAGTTTTCATGATTTGCCATCATTATTCTTTTATCGGGGAAAGACACTGGGTCCTAATTTCCTGGCGCAACTCAGAGTGGCGCAGCCTGGCGCACCCCACGCAGTGGTAATTTTGCCAATTTGGCAAGTTGGTAGACTGGCTGTGCCAAGATGGGAGTCAGCTTGGCGCAGTGACAATTTCGTGCCAAAAAAACGCTCGGAAGGTGCGCTGAAAGCTCGCCAGCTCCAACCTGGTCCATTCTCAGCGCAGGCGAGGCGCACCTGGTGCAGTGGTAATTTGGCTGACAGGCGCACAGTGCGCACACGTCACCAAAACCTCAAAGGCATGTATCCAGAGTGTCAGGCACATTTCAATGCAATAAACAATAACAACAACCGCTATATAATGTAACTGTCTGAACCAGCACATACATTTGTATCTATATTAATTGTCCCGTCACTTCTGATGTCAGATCAGAGACGTTTGTCATAATTAACGAGGTCACATCTCTCAAGCCAACCACAAATAGCCACATCATCTGATACGGAGTATCCGGCTTCTCTCATCTCATGAAATTCAAAAGAAAAGAAAAAAGAGAGAGATGCTCGCTGAATAAATGTAAGTCACTTGGTGTCTTAAGGATTTACCTGTGATTGCCCATATTTCCCTGTTTTAATCTTTATTCATAACGTGATACAAAAAGATGGAGAACATTATTGCAAGGAGGATGAGGAGGAGATATATTTTCACCAAAGGTTCTGCTATTTGGCGATGACAGACCAGGAATGCAGGTGGATCACAAGCATGATTAATGGATTAGCCTGCTGCTGTGTTTAAGGGCGCTTTCACATTAGGTTCACTTGTTTCGAACCACGCCGCTGCACGGTTCCCCTTCTCCCCCTCCCCCCCGCTGGCTTGCATTCACACTTGCAACATCGAACCATGCCCGGGCCCACTTGCGTATTTGTTCTGTTTGAAACAGCAGGGGGCGATATGCACGTAACTGGTAACCAAACCTGCTATGGAGGAGAACGAAGAAGAGGCTACCAGTTGCCTCCTCAGCTCACCGGATCAGATGGCAGAGGAGATGTAAACAGTGTCAGTGGGAAAAGGGGTTCCGACTCCAGTACATTAGCCTGACTTGTTGGTTTTTGGCCGATGATATTATAGACTGCATCATATCAAGGAAACTTTTCCTTTTCATCAGTTGAGCTGTTGGACTTACATAGCAAGTACTGTGTAAGAATTTCATTTCTTCGCTGCTCCAAAGTGAACCTTTGGCCGTCATGTTTAAAGAGAGGAGGGACAACCGTGACGTCACGCAGCAGCATCAGCTTTCTGTCCCGTATCCCGGTGCACTTGCATTCACATCTCAACCGAACCGTGCCCAAGTCCTCTTCCATCGCGCTGGAGATCACCTCCACAAGTGGGCCCAGGCCCAGTGCCTGGGCGCGTTTCGTTTGCATTCACACTACCAAAATGAACCGGACTTTGGGCTCAAGTGCGCTCGGATCCGGGACAGGGCCCATAGTGTGAATGCACCCTAAATGTAATTATCACTTAATTTTGTACTCCTATTCATGACACAGGAACAGATTACATCTGTCCCGCAAGGTGGTCCACACTGTGATGCGCATCGAAGGCCACGATGCCCGGCCCGGTGGCCTCTGCGCTCTCCCAGTTGCTGCAAAAGTGACAGCGGCTCTGACCGTCTTCGCCACCAAGGTGAAATTGTCACTGCCCCTCGCCCACAGCGCATTTAAAGGTGAGGAGAGGCGTTCATTTGATTGGTGAGGATTACACCCGGCTGTGTTAAACCCACTCTCGCTTCTCACCTCCCTCTCTGCCATTTGTGCCGGTGGGAGGGACGGAGGCGTGGGTTCGCCTCCCTGCGCCGTGCACGAAACTTGCAAAATGCCCTGGACACACCCCGTTGGCGCAGCACAAGGCAGGTGCGCCCTGCCTGCACCTGGTCTACGAAATTAGAGCCCAGAGAGAATGTTGATGGACGACCAACATATAGGCTTTTAAAGAGAGAGAGAGAGAGAGAGAGAGAGCAGCACATTGTGCTGTTATTTTATGACCAAACAAAATCTGTGCTTTTAGACCTTACCAACCTAAATTGAGGCATTCAGCACCAGTTAACTTTTTATGTTTTTGCTGGAATTTGTTTGTTTGTCTCTCTGTCTGTCTGTCCATGAGCAGTAAATTTCCAAAAGTTTTCAGTGCACTTGGATGGAACTTTCAGATTCCGATTCAGACAACTTTATTGATCCCAAAGGGCAATTCAGTTTTGCAGTCTACCAGACCATACATACATTACAGCACACAGCAGTCAGAAGAAAAAGAACAACACAACACAATAAACAACATGTGGTTAAGGGTGCTCATGGCACATTAGCGCCCTCCTGTGGCCCTAGTTTGGAAGTGAAGCACACACAGATTTTATGTAGGCACAAGGGAAAAGTGATTCAGTTTGGGGTTGACCCAAAATTTGGATTCAGATCCAAGAATTAGATTAGATAGAGCTGTTCCTACATTTTGAAGAATAACAGAAATGCATTGGTCAAGGTTTGCGCTCTTGGAGCACAAACCTTGTTGTGTTTTGCTTGCTGTGTTTTGTTTTACTACTTAAATAAAACTAAGCGTGACTCTCAACAGAAGTAGAGTCAGTCATTGTGGATCATGAAAAGGTGATAATAAATCCTTGAACAAACAAACAAGCAAACACTGGCAAAAAACAAAACCTTCTTGATGGAGGTAATAAGTGTCTTATTATCCCTTGTTGTTTTGTCTTTTCACCTGCAGCTCTCTCCTTTCTGTCTGTACTAATGGACATTTCTGCTCCACAGCACTGCCACACCAGCCAAGTCAAGTGAGACAGTCACATGATGTCACACTTGACTCGTTCACTCCCTTCTTTTTTTAAGCCTGATCATTTGATTGGTCATAATTACAAAAGACAACAGTATAATGTCTTTGCATGTTTTCTGGGGAAGATGTGTTCATTAGTTTTCAGAGATTGGTTATGGAACAATAAAGTATGCTCAAGAAAAGGCTATTATATTCCAGTGTTTCGCGGTGCCCTAAGGCCTAACCATGAGGCTGTGCCTGCTCTATCACAATGTAGGCCACTGTGTGAAACTGCTGTGTTGTCCAGCACGGCATCGAAGTGGTAAATAAAGAGAATAGTGTTGTCACCTTCCACAGCTGAGCACAGTTCTCACAAAAGTAACTTTCTTCCATTGTTTTGAGACATTAGAGAGTCAATGCAGCTTCCACACAGCAACGTAATTTTTCCAAGGGCAGCCGTCATTTCTGTCCAACAAGCCCACATCTGACCAACGCAGGAACTCATTGGCATGTATATCACAGTCAAAGAAATCAGTTACAGCTTTATTGTGCTTGTTTCACAGTACCCCATCCTACTGGACAAAATTAAAAAAATGGCAAGAGTAACTGAATCAAAGATTTGAGTAGACGGAAATGTTATTCAGTAATCTTGTTTACCTTGCTACTCAAGTGCCCCCTTTGTGTACACTGGATCTTGTGTGTTGAATGTGAACCTGGAAAAATAGCATTAATATAAATTTAACTGCTAAAAATTCAAACCATGACCCCCCCCCCCCCCCCCCCCCCAAAAAAAAAAAAAAAAGAAAAAGAAATAGTGCCTAACAGTTCTTTTTTTTAAAGCTAGGGTTGGTAATTTGATTTAGATACACTTTTTGTTATACTGGTTAAAATGATCGTTATGTCCCGATCGCAATCAATGCATGATGTGTTCTTTAAAGAGAGCGAAAAATAGCCACTGTCTACAGCCAGAGTAAAACAGGGAAAACACCAACCAATCACGCGTTTCGTTCTTAATTTTTAAACTAATCAAATCCTGTATTGCCGTTCTGCCCACCTTCTGCGTGTACATTTTGCCAGCATGCTCTGAGCCTGATTCATTGCGTGTAGCCAAGCTGAGAGGGATCCAAGTACGCTGGAGAATGCTTACCTGTCAAGTTTTGGCTTTGAAAATAAGGGAAGCCCGCTGCGAGCCGTCCCAAAACCCCAACCAAGCTCCAGTATCCCATACATTTAAGACAAGTGTACAAGAAATCTAAAATAACACTTTGTATTTCTTGTTTTGTTGCCACTGTGAGCTCTAATCTCACGACAACTGCCACCCAGGCTGCAGGTGGAAGTTCTTGCGAGGCTTTTTCTTCTTCTTCTATTTTACGGCGGTCGACATCCATCATTTTGGTTCATTACTGTCCCGTTCGGCTTGTGACAGAGCTCAGTTTGGAGAGGCAGAGGAATGTTGTCCCGGCCAAAATGGGAGACTTGACAGCTATGTGGAGAAAGGCAGAGAAACTACCTATATCCCAATTACCGCTCCTTCTGCCAAACAGAGGAAGAAAGAAAGACAGAGGCAGAGAAGGCCGAAACAAAAAAGAATTTGGACAAAGCCAGGGCAAAAACGAGAGTCAACATCGGGTTGTGAGTACTAACTAACTTGCCATGTTTGTTTGTTTTTTAACTTTACTATGATAATGTTTTGGTGTTTTCTTACCGCTGAATGAGACATGACTTGGTGTAGTGCAAAACAAAAACAATGTGCTGAGGACCGGTTTTGAGTTGAATCAGTCATATGGTCGCGAATCAGCCGCGCTGGTGCATGTGAGCAGGGGTCGTAGTTTTTGAGGAGCTCCAGGGAGGGGGGGGGCGCTAAGCGGAGTCCTGAGGAGATGCTACATTAAAATTCATGCTAGTTTTCCAAAATCACTGATCCTAGCTTTAAGGAAGTAATACATCTCTTCTGTATTTTTAATCTAAAATATGGTTGACACTGTGCATTTGAAGTGTCACTGACAGGGTTAAAAGTCTCAGATTATAAGAAATGATGATCATGACCATGACTAGAGTAACTTAACACTTTTAAACGCACAGTTTGTATTTAAACTTTGACATTGACTTTTTGTTTTGTTGTAGTACTAAATGAACTTATCATATGTTCCATTTTTTGTAGAAGGCTCACATTACCTCAAATGTTTCCTAATTTTTTTAAAGGCAGAGAACTCTTTGATTTTAAAGGAGTCACAGGCTGGATTATGCAGACCATTTGTTTATCATTGCCATGAGAACACATACTAATACACGAAAGGACCTGCTACTGCTGTCGTTGTGTTTCTGTATTACATTTATATTCACTAAAAATGTCTTCCTGCAACATTGTCCCCTGACCCCCGACCCCCTAAAATATTCATCCAGAATTTGAATGGTGATCTGTTGTCTCCTTTGCCAGCCTTCAGTGCTTGTTCTCCATATTTTTGTCCTAGATGTTACAAAGGGCCAAATTACATTGCTCACATTTTCACAGATTTTTTTTGGGAACTAATAGGCAACTATCTTCTCTAATGTTGACCTCTGACTGCTCCTAATTGGAAACTAGCATCAACAAAACAAGAACAGTCAAGGTTGGTACAGCTAACTTGACTGACAGGACGTTGTCACTTTCTCCAAGGGACAAAACGGAGGTCTAATAATAATAATAGGGATACCACGATTTTCATCAGGAAAATGTAATAGAAAAATCACTAATCCTCAATCAACAAATATGTTTCCAGAAGAGAAACATCCTCTGCACTTTATGGATGGATTAAAAACTTTGTAGATGGGACACAATTGACATGATGTCCTCAACAGATCAACAAAAGAGTCAGCTTCTGATCACAGTTGTCCCGATAAAAGATCCATTGCAAGCTTCCAGAGACATATGTGAACAATAGGAGTCTGACTGTTTGGGGGCACTGGTGATCCCATGGAGTTTGGAGGGTTAAAAAACAGTTAATAGTGAAGGTGAATTGTGTTTGTTTTGTTTACTGGAGAGACCTCTGGTGGTAAAGTTTTACAAACTGTGCTTTTAAGTTATGTTTATAGGAAACTGACATTACATTTCGGGCTTTATTTCTGATGTATCAACATTTTAGACACTGGGTGCTATTTGGGGCGTTTTAACTAGGGGTGTCTGAGGGTTAAGGGGTGAAGGAGGGTCTTTTCATTTAAATATGCATTCCAGTGTGATCCAATTTAGTTTTAAGGTACTGCAGTACAATGTTATTACCGCAAAGTGGGAAACATTGAATACATGTTTTCTCACATGCCCTTCCTTAAACAGAACATATGAATATCACACAGCAGCTCCAGCCTCTTTCTGATCAACACTACACTTTCTATTTGTTTCACAGCAATGAAACTGACAACCTTTGCATCCTTCCAATTCAATGGCAAACAAGCTTATTTCCCTGAATGCTCTGTCACTTTATCTACAGCGTGGCATTGATCAAATCTAAGTAACTGTGAAACTAAGTTCTAAACCTCCTTTTGAAGAGCAGGGACTAAGCCATGATGTCTTCACTTTGAAAATGTAACTGCCTTTAACAGCAGCAGCTCAACAACAGCTTTCAGCCACATCCAAACACACACTCCCGCTCACCTGTTTGTGCCACCACATTTACCACACTTTTCACTTGAGATTTGGTCCCAGAGGCTCTGATATGGCTTCTATTAGCAGCTGTGCACTGCCTTTTCCCTTTTAATATCTCAGTGAGGCACAATGGCCAGCGCACCCTCTCAAAGTGACCCCTCTCTCTGCAGCCCCCCCCCCCACCTATCACGTTGATGAGAATTAGATGCCACTCCTCCAGCCGTGCCTGTCTCCTCTTTAATTGGCATTTGATATTCTGAGGTTGTCATTTCGAGAGGGAGAACAAGGGGTTGCCATTCATCTCGGCTTCAGTAAAAGGGAAGGAGGGGAGGGGGGTGTCACTCAGTCTGATGGCTCTGTAATGTGTTTTGGGTTACAGACACTCCTGAGCCGTCTGTCAGTTAGCTTAGCCCTCCATCTCTCTCCTTATTCAGGGGACTGAGATTTCATTTAGCCGGCCCGTCCATCAGCAAAATGCTGTCCTCTTAAACCTTTCTGCTTATAAGCCGACTGGTTTTCCTGGACGTCCAGAGATATATAAGCAGAAATTTCTAAAAATGTTTTTAACCCCACCTTCCTGCAAAATACTCTACATCACTGCCAGCACAGCTTGGATATTAGATCAAAAAGAAATTTGGAGTAAACTTTATATTTTCAAGAGCAAATGAAAGTCCTCAGTGGATACAGCAGATAGAGTTCCTTAAACAGAAACTGAAGAGGAGGAGGGAGTTTGTGGTCAGGGAAAAAGAAGGCACAATGAGCCTGTGGGCGTTTTTTGGACATCATGAATCATCATCTTAAAGCAAGCGCTTTTCAGGGCATGCCTGCTGACATTTTGTTTTCTAACACAAAGTTTCCCAAAAAAAGGTCAGGACCCCCAGAAGATCATGAGAAACTGAGGAAAAGGTCACAGGACACCATAGAAAAAAACAAGGACATTCTTTAAATTGTTTTTAATGGTATAATTTACAAATGATTCGAAAAATAAATATAAACAACTTTAATTTAGAAAAAAAACAATCATAACATATCTTAATGCTGAAATACAGCAATCTGAAATAATCCTTAAAATATAAGGATGCATTTGTGTGCAGCTGTGTACATAATAAACTGGTGCAAGAATGAGTCGAAAAACACAATTAGCATCCATCACTTCCTGGTTCCCAAGGTCAAAAGCAGAAACCCCCCATCAATGAAGTGGTGGCTTTGTGTCAAACATAAACAAAACAAAACAAAACAAAACAAAACCAAAATACAAAGATTTGCAAATACTTTTCGGCCAATATTCTGTTGAACACACAAGAAACACAAGATATTTAGTGTCATTTTGAATAAAGCTGGCACAGGGTCATGCTTACCGCTGTGTTACATCAAATTCCCTTCTAACAAATATTCAATAAACATTTGGGGACTGAGGACACTAACTGTTGAAGCTTTGCTGGTTGACCTCTTTCCCATTCTTGCTTTAGGTCTCCACTGTTGTATTTTGTGCCACACATTTAAATGGATATAGGTCTGGACTGCAGGCAGGCCTGTCTAGTACCTGCAGTCTTTAACTACAATGCCACGCTGTTGTAACGCAACATATGGGAGCATATGT
Source organism: Cetoscarus ocellatus (assembly GCA_037902135.1). Taxonomy (NCBI): domain Eukaryota; kingdom Metazoa; phylum Chordata; class Actinopteri; order Labriformes; family Labridae; genus Cetoscarus; species Cetoscarus ocellatus. The sequence continues at coordinate 467,838 of JBAMNC010000763.1, forward strand.
TGCTCCAAAACCTGTATGTTCCTTTCAGCAGTATTGACGCCTTCAAGTAACCCATGCCATGGGCAGGTATACACCCTAATACTATCACAGATGCTGGCTTTTGAACTTTGTGCTGAAAACAGTCTGGAGAGTCTTTTTCCTCTTTAGCCTGGATACATAAATCCGTGCTCAAAGAAGCATGTTTTGAGTCTTTGCCAGATGCTAAGAAAAGAATCTCGGACAGAGATTCTGAGACAACTGTCCGAGGAAGACCTGCTGCACTGATTTGATCAGTGAATGATCAATAATATTGAAGGACATTTAAAATATTTAGTTTAAAAAACTGTATTATAGCATTAGTCTCTTCTTTATAACCATACCTTGTATGTGCAACAACCTTAGAGGAGTGTCTTTATTTTGCAGATATGTGCCCATTTTTCACTTTGTTCTCCAAATAACAGGGACACTGCACCACAGACTTTAAACTTTAGACCAAGGTTAGGTGGTCTAAGGCACAATCATTTTGTTCATCCTCAAGATAAGAACAAGCAAGACCACTTTGAAATTTATGACAAGCACTCCTAAATGAGCTCACAGGCATTAATGTCAATTTTCTATTTGAACTTTGAACCCACAGGTTAAAAATGTCAGCTGTGTGAGGTGCAGAACAGGAAAGACATCTCAGCTGCACACCAACATGGATTAGGATGCAATGAGTTGTATTTACTGCTCATACAGAACCTCCTGCCACAACATGGTCATTAGGAAATAGCAATCTGTGAAACTGCAGCGAGGGTCCAAATTAAAGAGCACGTAAATGTGTCATATTCTCCCTCTATCACAGCACAGAGAAGTGTTGCCCACTCGGTAAAGCAGACTTTTAAACAGCCGTTCGAGCTGAGCTTGAGCTATCAAGCAATTTCTTGCAATAAAATATGCTCAGGAAGCCTCTACAAGGCCATCACATGTCTGTGTTTGCATTATTTGTTGTTACAATGCCTAGATTTATTTTGAATTAAAAAGCAGCCGGGGCAAGTACATCTACATAATGTTATGTATTGTTCTCTTCTTTAGCTTCAAGGACCCTCTTGGCTTTATAGTAGAGCATCATATGCAAATGAACCACAGCGAGTACATCGAGCAAGCAGATCTCTAAATATGAAAATGGGTTAAAGCTTTAAGTTCAGCATACGATACAATGCATGCTTTTTGTCATCACTTCTTTTTCTTTTGGGTAACAATAAATAAGAATATCAAACACAGGGGTTAATCATACTGTATTTACAGAAGTCGACGAAGGCCCAGCTGATGCTGCGACAGCGTAACACCCGCTTCTTGTCTGCAAAAACCTTGCAAGTGATATCTCTCTGTTTTAATTTTACAATGAAAAATTATGAAAATGGATCTATGAGTTGTGTAATTTCCATGTATTCACTTGAAAATTGTTAATGATCAGAATTTGATTTAAAATATTGACACGTAGATGTCAAAGAGTTGGAGATACTCATTATTATGAACTGCTTGATGAAGATGTTGCCAAGACACAATTATTGGTAGTGTTACAATTGTTACAAGCTATAACAATACCATTAGCCTAGCCACAACTGTGACTTTTTCGTTTACCAAGAGCAGGGCGCCATTTGTTGTGTTAATGCTGTAACTGTTCACAATTTTAATCTCAAACCAGCGGGCACTTTGCATTGAGGAAACAGGTCCATGAGGGAAACTAGTCCAAGGCATAACTGTATTGTGCACTGCTTTGAAGGAAATAGGAGCTAAAACTCAGATTGTATTTAATTATGTCACACCTAAAACACATGTATGTATCATCAAGTTACATAATCTAAAGTCATTGTGCCCTATGCCTGGCTTTGTGCCTGGAATATGTATTGTAAAAGAAAAAAAATAAGTTTAGACTGACATGCCCCAAACCACCATGTGCCATGTGCTATTAGAAAACAAGCCATCATATTAGGGCCCAGTATGTACAAGTTCAACAAGGGAAAGTGGTAAAAGCTGTCAAAATATGAGGACCTTCTTCTTTTACAGTCAGCTCCTTGTTAAAACCATCCTGTAAGTATTAAGCATGGGATCATAAATTTGTGTTGTAGAAAAGTAAGAAACATCTGTTGCAAGTGTATTACAAATTTGATCATCTTTTTCCTACGATGGGAAAGGTCTTTGGTTGATATGTTTTTTTTTAACAAGACAAAAAGTCAGTTTCTATTCAAAAGCAGTGTGATATTTTCTGTTCTATTATATTGGAGCAAAATGTGGCTGAGGTTGTCAGAGTTAAACCTTTAGATTGGTGCAGTAATAAATCCCCCTGCGACAGCACAGATCAATCAATCAGTAGAAGCCTGTTTGATAGGGGTGTTCGTCGCTCTCTGTCCAGGTATGGGCACAAGCGGAATAGAAATCATATGGGGAGCCTGTGGAAACCTTTTTTTGTTTCGTTTCCAGCATGTTCCTGTCAGCAGTCAGCACTGTAAAAGAGGCCAGCGGGACCTGTCAACGTCTGTCAAAAAGTGCACACAGAGGGAGAGCGAATGTCTCAGCCAGTTTAGCCAAGGAATTGGAGAGCTACACACATTTGCACCATTAAGCTCTAATAAGTGCACCTTTCTGCAGGCCAGCAAACTCACAACACTTTCCCCTCACAAATGATACTCAGCAGACTATAGGAGAGTAAACTGACAGGTTTGAACAAAGTCTCCTACCAGTGAGAAAACCAATCATTTTAGTTCATTACACTGCCAACCAATTTGTTTTGGGATTGATTTAAAGTAATTTGAATAACAAACAATAACAAAGCAAAGCTTCAGAGTACCTTACTGAGCGCTTAAGACCACAGTGCCCCTTTTAATGTCTGCAATCATCATCATTTTTATTTAACAGCCCGGGATCCCTAGGAATTATGTTCATATTGGATTATTTTGGACCCACAGATTTATGACTTGGGCCAAAATTTATAGCCAAAGCAAAAGGTTGTATGCCCTTTAGTTGCAACCTTTTTTTGTTGAATAATAGCATGCCCTTGAAGTGATTTAGTTGTCCAACCTTTACTGTGCCATTAGACACTTTGAATTTACAGATCATTAGATATGATCATTTTTTTAAGTGGGAATGAGGTTAACTCTGAAATGAAGACAAGAAAAGCAGGCAAAGTTCTTGAATCACCTCCAAGACAAAAAAGGAGCCTTAATTTGCAGAAACCTCAAATTTTCTTAACCCCATATAATTAAAATGTCATAATCGATCATGCAAGGTGGTTACCTAAAATAAAGCATAGGCTTGTTAAATACTTCATTTGGACTGGCTTCAGCTTGCTGGGTATTTCCTGTGACAGTAGCATTCATTCTGATGACCCCAGTGATGCCCTGACTCTTGCTGCCCTCAGGGTTAGAGATCTGTGAAAGGCCCTGTGGCAGGATAAGTAGCATAAGTGCTGCCAATACCTGGAGCTTGCATGTACAGAGCCTGGGTCAACTGAAGGCAGCAATGTTTTGGCAACAAAAGGGAGTTACTTTACTTGACATACACACAAGATACCATATGAAATATGTTCATGGTCTGATGAAAGTTACATTTCTCTGAAGCAATCCCACAACATCAGAAATGACCTGATATATTTTCAGGACACTTCCTCTAGACACACATTAAACTGTAACCGTTTAAATTCTTCAAATCTCCAGATAAGAACTATTGGACTTGTTCCTCTTTTGCAATGTCCAGTTTGCTCAACAACAAACAGGTATTAACTGATTTACTTTGCTAGTACTTGACTGTATTCTCTAGTACAGGGGTGTCAAACTGATCCGGTAAAGGGCCACTGTGGCTGCAGGTTTTCATTCCAACCAAGCAAGAACACACCTGATCCAACAAATCAACTGTGTAAAGACAATCCAGTTGACTGAATAATTTGCATCAGCTGTGTTCTTGCTTGGTTGGAATGAAAACCTGCAGCCACAGTGGCCCTTTACTGGATCAGTTTGACACCTGTGCTCTAGTATGTACCTAAAGCACACTGGGCAGTTTGCACCAGTCTTCATGCCCATCTCTTTAATGTGCACTCTAAGTAGCAGGATTATATCATGCCACAGACTTCTGACTTTAGATCAGGTATCATGTGGTCAAAGGTGCAGTCATTTTCCACTTCTCATCTGACAACAAACACAATAATGAACCAAACTGGGGTGCATGTACATTCGTTATTCAAACTATGTAAATAATTGGTGTAATAATGACAATTGAGTCATGGGAAATAAGAAAGACACCAGTGCTGCATGCTTAAAATGCTTTGGGTGGATGGATGCACAATAGGGCCCTTCATCTGGATTCAATGAGGACTATGCTGCTTTGGTAGCTGATAAGTTTTAAACAAATTCTTAATGAAATGTTATTTTTCAATAAACATTCATAATATTATTCATTTGGAATAATCTTGGCATGCTCTGGAGTTATCTTAAGAGCTTATATTTTGCTTTTTTGAGTTTTATATGTGTTTAAATGTTCTTAAGTCCCACCTGTGAGATAGAGCACTTCTTTAAAGTTTGTGCCATTGAGACCCCTCCCTCTTCCCCTCTTTATGGTGCCAGCAGCTGTTTGATATGTCTAACCCCCCTATTTAACCTACCAGAGTGACATCATACCATTGTTTTGTTGACAGTTTGAGTCCATTGGCTTGTGGTAGCAAGCCTGATGCAGAGTATAGACCGTGAAATGCATGCAGAGTTGCTGACATCATGGCGTGGATCATCGCTGAACCAGTGTTAATTTTGTTGACTAATTATTACCTCTGCCAAGGAGGTTATGTTTTTGCCAGCGTTTATCTGTCTGTTTGTTTGTTTGTGTTCAAAATAACTTGAAAAGTTCTGAACGGATTTGGATGAAATTTTCAGGAATTGTCGGAAATGGGATATGGAAGAACTGGTTTATTTTGGGACTGATCTGGATCACCTTGGCAGAGGTCTGCGCTCTCTGAGTGCTTTTCTAGTTTTCATCATAGTTTTCGTCAACAACCATTTTTCCCCTGAAGAAAATTAGTAACTAATAAAAACAAGTGCACATGGACAAAAACTAAAACTAAATTAACTGACATTTTCGTCAACAGATAAAAATTAGACTAAAATGTCTGACAGTGACTAAATCCAATCAGACCTAATTTCATCATGTAGAAAGTAGGAACAAGTTAGGAATATATCCAATCACAGCTACTTTGGTTATCACAACTGCCTTAGCTTCATGGTGGCAGGATCCAAGTGTAAAACATGACTTCAGAAATTCAAGGAAACATTAAAAAATGCCTTATACTTTACACTTAATATTATAGTTGACCAAATTTACAGTAGATTTTGTTGACTAAAATTGTTGTGAAATTTTATCAACTAAAACTAGACTAAAATTAAAACAATTTAGATGACTACATTATGACTAAAACTAAAATATATTTTAGGTAAAGGACTAAAACTAAAACTAAATTAAAAAGTGCTGTCAAAATTAACACTGCGCTGAACCAACCAATTACCCCGGATTAGACCTGTAAAGTAATCTCAGACTGGGCCCACGTGGGGACGGGAGCTTTAAAGTGGAAGGAGCTTTAATAGAGTGTTTCAGACAGAGTGAGCATACAGTACTGTCAGGAGTCCTCAGTATGTCAAAACCAGAAGGTTTTTTCAATATCAGTGATTGTGAACATACCCTGGCAGTCATCAAAATGAATATGAGCTCTTTGGGAAATGCCATTTTAAGCGGTACACAGTGCCATAGTCAAGAAAAATGTCCTGTTGCCTATAGTGATGGCTATTACACTTCATTACTGTTGATAGGGCTGCTTCATTATGGCAAAAATCGTTATTGTAGTCGTTTTGGTTGATATTGAGATCACAATTATAAAGCAGGATTACTCTCTGATTTTACCATATGAACCACATGGAATCATTTAGCTTAAATGCACTTGACACTATCATTCTGAACATCAAATACAAGCAACAAATGAAATTATATGAGTAAAAGTATATACAAATACCTCAGAATAATAATGAGTCTGTCGTGTGGAACATAATTCATTAATCTCAATCATTCAGATTTTATAATTGTGGGAGGCAGTAATTGTAATTGTAATTGAAATTGAAACTTGAGTATTTTTCCAGCTCTACTTGTAATATTAAATTCCTTGTGGATGAGAATAAAAGAACAACTTAATCACAGATATTGAAAGTGCAAATATTGTGCTAAAATGTACGGCTGGATCTAGATGAATAATTTTTTGCCACATCTATACCCCAATTTTGCCCCTCACATGGATTAGGGGAACAGGACGCATTTCCACAACAAATGTTGTGGGACCAGTTTTGTCAGTACACTCTTTTTGATCTTGATAAATTATGATAACTGAATTTAAAGCTTGCTGTTCAAAAATGAGTCCAGCTAAAATATGTAACTCCAACATACTGATCACTCTCTGTTTTGTTATTATAAATGTTATTATCTATTTTAAAGCAATTTCAGTGCAGTTAAAGTGATGCCAGAAAATGACTCAGGAAACAAGGGCACAAAAGGTTTAAAAGAGACTGAAAAGCTCATTTTCAGCTCATTTTTATAATCCAGCCATGTCTGGAACAATAAATCATTTCATGTTAGGAAGTCTAATTTTGTCAATGTTTCAAATCTCATCAAAAACTCATTTGTAAGAGAAGATAGGATATGCTCAACTTTATTAATCCCACACAGTGATATTAGAGTGCCACAGCTACTGGATGCAACAAGTGTGTACTGAGAACAGATATTTGATGTAATTTCAACAATTTATGCAACACAAACATCTCTGAATCTGGCGTGGAGGTAAAAATGAAGTAATATGAATGCTTTATTCACCATTATGACTACAGGGTTTTGGAACTAATACTCTCAAATGGGTGAGGAGAAGAACGTTTCTCTGAAAATGTGTCCAAGTTTGTATCTTGTGCTAAACATGTTGCAACTTTGTGTAAAAAAGTTAAGCTGTCTAATTGGAGGAAATATTTGGATAACCATTTAATTACTTTTAAATTATTTAACTTTGGGTTTTAATTCTGCCAAAAAAAAATCGTTTCAATCATACGTCAATTTCTTGTCTTATCTTTTGTTTTATTTTCTTTCTTTTAGTTTTGGAGGTTTCTTTGATTTTGTTGATTATTGATTTTTTCCTGATGTGTTTTTCCTGTGTCATTGTACTCTGGTGTTTTGTGTGTAGCACTTTCAATCGCCCTGCTACTGAAAGATGACCTTGCACAGCAGCTGGACCTGCCTGATCAATGTTTGTAATCTGGCAGATCCATCTTGCCAAGCTCTAGTCTACAATGATTGTGAGCAGTCCAAAGTGGGACGGCCCAATCAGAGTCCCTTAGAGCAGGAAGAGGAATGAGATACGAGCGAGAAAACAGCAGGAAGTGACTGCTCGTACAGCAATTAGCATAGATGCTAACAGCTTCAGGGGGCAATTTTATCAGATCGTGATCACATTTCTTTATTAAATTAAAAACAAGTATCAGCACTTACGAACTTCTCTATAGTAAGGATATTTTCACTCCACTCATGACATGTTTTGACGAGAGTTTGTTTTACAAAGTGGCTCACATTCTGCAGTTCATTGATGGAACGGTTGTCCAATCACTTGTCGGATTTGCTTCTAAAAGTTTCGGTCCTCCCCAAACACTTCCTATTAGCTCGTTCCCAAATGGACAAGTGAAACATATTGAACAGTCCATCTGATGTGCCAGGTTACCTGAAAGGTGCTGTTTAAATAATCTTGCCTTGCCTTAATGGCTTATTTTTTTTTCTAAATAATGGAAAATTTGATACACAAAACGACCAAGACCTCCCTTTTCAGTTTTGAAGCCCTGGTACACCTCAGCGTTCATAAACTGCTGGACAAATGAGCTGTAATTATAATGAGCACTTTGCACTGCAGATTGAGCTGAGTGCCTGCACAGACACTCAGGACTAATAGCTAGTGAGGTGTGTGTTATTTCAGTAATTATGTAAAACAAACACAAACACTGAATATCTCATGTGTACTGATGGGCAGCATTTTGTTAAATGAGAGTGTGAATATAAAGCTTGGCAATTGATTTGAAATAAAGGATTGTTTTTTCATTTCAATATTTTGTTCTGTTGTATGCAATTTGGTACAAGAAACTGCAGAGTATATTCATTCAGTTTCATTTAATTCTACTTATAGTACAGTCATTCTCAAGCACAAGCAATGACCAGAGCTGTGGAAATTACTTTATCAGGTAAACTGACTCTCTGTCTGAGCCATTTTTGTGATAACACTAAAAAACAATTCTTCCAACTTTGCATACATTTCCACTTGACTGGAGGATGAAGGTGTGATAGTTTTAAGTTCACACAAAAAAGATCTGTTTTTTTTTTTTTATAATTTTCACAAATGCTCACTTACTCTGACCTAAATTATCTGAATTCTAGAGGTCAAATTAAGGCTGATTTTGTGCAATGGTTTACTCTTGTCTGTCGGCAGTGTCTTGAAAATTTTCAGTGACTTTGTTCAAACTTAACTCAAAGTCCAGATTAACTTAAGAATAAACTAATTCGATTTTTAAGGTGATGGGTCAGTGAAGTTCCTTGTGTCTCATGTTCTTCCCATGGTTTTGAACAGAATACTTTGAGGGATTTTCCTTAACGCTCTAAACCGATATGCAAAATAGGCAGTTCAATATATCCTGTAAACCCCCCCCCAACCTTAAATAAACCTCTGTTGCAGCGTCAGTCTGTAGAGCAGTAAAAGGAGATTTGATGCTTTTTTTCCATATTGTAAATGATGAGAAATTACAAAAATATAGAGAGGAATGCAACACCTGCCTCACAGGTCATGCACACTTTTATACCCAGATAATTTTTTTTGAACCATAAAGTTAAATGATTATATATCCGTTTTTACATGGTCAACTAGAAAGCACTCGGAGAGCGCAAACCTCCACCAAGGTAGTTCACATGTTGCTGTTACATCTATAAGCAATAGTTCCATGATAAAGTTACCATCACAATATGATTCCTTGACCCTGAATACCCACACCTTGCGCTCAGAATGATGTGGATATCTTTGTTCTTGTGACAGTTATTGAGCAAAAAAAACGATCGTTTTCTAATGGCGGTTGTCTGGATCACCATCAAAATGTAATCATTTTTAAGCTGGGCCATTCCCAACATCGCCTGAAAATTTCAGCAAAATTGGTCCTGTAGTTTTTGCATAGTCTTGCTAACAGACAAACATACGACAGCAGAAACATAACCTCCTTGGCAGACGTAATGAACATCAAACCAAAACAAGGATTGAGTTTCAGATCTGTACTTTTCAATGAAGTTGGAAGCGCACACCATAATGACTTGTGTTTTATTCCAACTGCAATTTTCCCATAATGCACCTGTGGTGGGGAGCCATGCCACGTGAGCTCTTAGGTTTAAAAGAGCTTTTCCAGATAGTTAAAATAAAAAAAATACAAAACAAACTTTAAATTTCACAGATATGTCCCGGGGGAGAATGAACAAGCCTTTTCACATTGAAAATATGGTTTCCTCAAACCTCGACTATCAGAGAACAAAATAACAACATGCAAACAAATTCAAAACAAAAGCTATTCACATATTTACACTTCCTCTATGTTGGATTGGTTGACACCCTTTGTCATCCTGTAGAGGACACGCTTCCTTTTCCCAGATGTGGCTTTTTTCTTTTTTCCTCTGCCCCCCAAGGTCACTAGTGTAAGATAAATCTACCCCTATGTTGCTCCCAGGTGCTAAAATGAGCGACTTTGCCACCTCCAGGGTGTACATTTTTTTTAGATGGAATATTTAGCAACAATGTTTGTTTTTAAATCCATAAAGCTCACTTGTTCACAGCTGTTCACTAATTTTTCCACACAAAAACAAAATGTTTCAAGCCCAAGGGCCATGAAGTTTTAGATACATATTTTTAAGTATGCTTGAATCTAATCTCTCCCCCCCCCACACTTTTTTTTTTTTTTTTTTTGCTTTGCTTTGTTTTAGCCTGGGAGATAACTGTCTTGTCTCTTGTTGTGCTTAAGCTCCAACCGGTTGGACCCTACTGTAGTAACACAGGACAATAAAAGTTGGAGGTATCTGATTGGTCTACAGAGTGACTGGATGTGACTGGAAGTAGTTGTCACCTCTGTCAAAATTCAGAAGGTTATATCTGACCTGGAGCCCTCTGTAGATTAAAGTTGACCTCATGGAAATCTGTTGCAGGGTTACAGAAATTCAGAAATTGTTAACAATGTGAGATGTTCCACTTAGAGGAGCTGGTGCTCCCCTGGAGTTGTGAGGCTTAAAAGAATAATGCATTTTAAAAAAACACACTCTTGTTTTACGACCATGAAGGGTGCAATCTATCCATAATTCCCATCAGAGTCATTGAATATTTTTTTTTTTAAATATAGGCATGCTTTAGCTATAAAAGCTGTTTAACATCTGGTAGCACTATGAGCTCCTCATGAAAAAAGCAGAGGCTTGGAACATAAAATGATAAATATGTATACATGTGTTTTTTTTGTATCTTAAAACAGGACAATAACTCATGTTTGGGTGCGCTGCTGTGTGCTGGAGATGCTTGAGGAACATGTCTATCTGTCTCAAAGCATTTCCAGAACAACAATATGTCTCTATTAAGCTTCAGACAGGAGGCTGAACTTTCCTGTGAACCCGGACTGTATCCGTCTTTGAGTATGTTCCTCTGTCTCCAAACTCTCCATCCCTCCATCAGATCAGTGTGATAAAATATTGGTCTGCCAAGCCACAGGCATTTAGCAGCTGAATGTCTGCCAGGCATTTCATAGGAGATTTTCAGACAGCAGAAGAAAAGGCCCACAATTCCTCACACGGCAGCGCGCTGGATGCTGCCAGTCTTCTCCACACTCCAACTATTAAACCCTCAGCAGGAGGGATTCCTGAACCCGCTGTTCACTCCCAAACAAGACTCCTATCTGAGCGTACAGCCAGATACAGCAACACTAATTCATCCTCCAAGCTGATTTTTCAGCAGCCAGTGGAATACATTTCCTTTAGGCTGTCTCTGTGAAGAGCACTGTTTCACGTACGCCTCTGATGGTTCGACATCAGTTCAAACTCTCTCATCCTCTCTCTAAACGATACTGCCAAGGCTATACTGTCCTAACTCCCTGCAGCAACACTTATGTTGCTTCTTTCATTTTTTTTGTAACTAAAGCATGCCCAAAATCTCATATTTTTTCAGTTTTTAGTTCTGAAAGCCCTGAAGTTCACCAGAAAGCTGGATGAATTCTTGGGTTAAATACTGTGAGACTTCCCTCAGTCCAGCTGGGACAATAATGCTCCTATGAAACCAGAGTAGAGGCATGAATCCAACCTTGAGAACAACCCAAACAGGTATTAAAGGGTAATTATTATTGGATGAATATTGAAGGAAAATGAACCAAGCAGGACATAAAATGGCAATGTTTGTTGTGTGTGATTCAGTCTGCATATCAATTAGGAACCCTCTTTATTCAAGCTGCTGATCAAGGTCACAAGTGTTTCCCTGTATTTTAATTGGTAGGGAATGTCTGCAGCAAAAATTATACCAAGTGATTGTCTTATCAATGTTGAAACATCCAAAAGAAACTTTATGTAGTGAAGAATAATGCAAGACAGAATAAAAGGATAAAAATTTGATCATTAAAGCTGCATCTTAAAACTTCTACTTAGTTTTAAAATGGAGAGCAAAGCCGTCAGAGTTTGATAAAATGAATCAGTTGTCTCAACACAAATTTCTTATTTGGATATATTAAAATATATTAATGAATATAATTAGTTGTTTTGATAATTCAAATTAATTTTACAATCAATACCTCAATTTAGTTTACATTAGTCAATCAAAAGATTCATACATACATTATATTACAGTGCCATTATTTTTAATCAGTCTGAGATGCTCTGTTGAAGCTCTTCTCACTTTAGGGCCCCTGCTCCATGTGGGTCCAGTCTGTTCTGATTGGTTGACTGGTTTGGCTCTGCATTCGTCAGACAGTCTATAGGCTTAATCTGATGGCAATGCTGATTGGTGGAGTCTGCAGGTGCTGGATTACCACTCAAGTAGTCTGCGGCTACTGAGTTTTATAGTCTTTGTAAAATGTATGTCAGGGCTGTCCCTTTCCCAAAAATCAAACTCAATTGATTTGTAGAGTAAATGCTAACAACTGAAGATGTTCTAACCTTTGCTGCCATTATGTCAAACTTTGTAGATGCTAAAAAAACACAACAAGACTATTTGTAAAGTAATATCTGTAAATCGACAGAAGAAAAAGAGCAAGTGCTTGTCTTTCTGGAAATAGCAAATGCCAGTTAATCAACTCCCTTTTTGTGAATGATTTCCCTTTCTTACAACATCAATATGCAAACATCATTTTAAACAAGCATCAATAGACTCAGAGAATTCCAATATACTAAGCAATAATCTGGAACAGGACTGCATTTCAACCTGCTCATTAATGGCTGTTGCAAACGAGTCAGCATTAAGTCATTTTAAGAGATATTAAAGGACATTTTATGTAGCAAATATCTTTTTTCATTCACCGCAATCATTATGTGAATATAAGTGGCAGTGGTTGAGAAGGAAGATTTGGTTCTCAAGCAAAGCAGAGATTCAACTGCTCAATCCTCAGCCTTCAGTCAGAAGGTCAAATTGTCCTTTGGTGAGATACTTAATACTGAATTGCTGCTAAAGGCTGTGCCATTAGTGTTTGACTGTGTGTGAAAGTACATATGATTAGACCTTAATAAGCATGGAAGTGTCTTTCATCAGTGTATAAATGTGAACACATTAAATGCCATGAAGTTAAGTACTTCAAATGGATGTATGCAGCACATGCAGACTATTTCTAAAGGTAAGAGGAAAATAGGTTGGATTGTTGGCTGTTCATAAAAGACAAACATTCATACATCATGTAAAGTCCAAGTGGAATTGTGACATGATGTGTGAAAGGTTCATCTGTGGGGAAAATACAAATGGAAATGTGATTTTTTATGAGTCTTGACTGGTAAAAAGTGACAGTTTTGAAGTGTTTGCATCTTGAAAGCAGTAGATGTGACCTTTTCATTGGAAAGAAGATGTATACCAACAGGGGTACATATTACTAAAAGTACACCACGCCAGTCCTCTTTAGGACCCCCCCTTGTCTTTAGAACTGCCTGAATTCAGTATGGCATGGGTACAACTACAAATTCTCCAAGAGCACAAACCTCAGCCAAAGCATTTTCAACATTGCTGGGCAACTTAGTGTCAAAAATGTGGGAAATTGCCTTATCTTGCCCTGCTAACAAATCATAGAAAATTTGAATCACCACCAAAATCAACACACAGCCTGGTTTCTTTTCATTTTGCCATTGGTGGTGTGGAGCCCAAAGTGCTGCCATGCAGCACTCTAGTGTTTTTATTTTGCTGCAAGTGGCTTTGCCTGTCCTCCATTTTCTAGTGGTCTAATGTGCTGTTTCACTGTATATTTGATATTTAAATGTTATATACAGTTTGAGCGCTGATTTTAACTTCCAAAGTTGAATGGATATTTGAATATCGAGGTTTTAGTGACAGCCCTAGATGGCACCTTTTGACAATGCTAGTGTCCTTCGCCATCTTCCAAACAATCCCATCCACGCATATGAAGTTTTCAAACTTGACATAAATTACCTGTCAAATGTTATCAAAGAGGTAGTTCAGGATTTTGGGAGTGGGGCTGTATGAGGCATATCTATAGCATAAATATTAGCCAATAAAAACTGCAGAGAGTGATTGCATTCTGAATTGAACACCTTTACAACAGCCTTGTTATTGCAGTTCTCCGTACATAACTCCGCCAGCCCTTCTGCCAGCAGCACGCCATCCAGCTGCAGCCTGTAGTCCTCACAAGTAACAACCTCTACCAAACAAGATAGATAGGCAACTTTTGCAGAAAATATGGCAGTTATTTCTTTCAAATACTTGAAAATACTTGTATGCACTGAAGCACATACAGGAAAAACCTTCAAAGGCCTGAATGCAAAATGGAGGAAACAGCTATAGGAACTGGTGGACCAGAGAAACCAGCTTTACATGTTGATACAGGTGGGTAGATCGTGAGCCTCCATCGTCAAACTGGATGAAATAAGTGATACATGTTTTATTGGTTGCAAACATTTAGGGCCCTATTGTACGAGTTGTGTCAGAAAATTTCCAGGACTGGTGTCACAAAAGACTTATTTAGAATCAACCTACAAACTACAAGTTTTCCCCTTCGAAGTAATCCCCCTGGAGTCTAATGCACTTTCCCATCCCTCTCTCTGCCACACTTGCAGAAGGATTTCCTGGAAGGATTCTTGCGGAATCCTCTGCAGCTCCGTCGTCACGGCCTTTTTGATGTCGTCCACGTCTTCAAAACGGGTCCCCTTAAAGAGGAAAAAATCACATGGAGCCAGGTCGGGTGAGTAGGGAGGTTGCTCCAGAATGGCGATGTTCTTCTCGGCCAGGAACTGTCAGATGCTCAGGGCATTGTGAGCAGGTGCGTTGTCATAAAGAAGCAGCCACAACTTGTCCTGCCACAACTCTCGCCTCTTCTCGTGCACTGAACGAAGCAAACGCTGCAGTACCTCTTTGTAGACATGCTTTGAAGGGGAAAACTCTTAGTCTGAAGTTTGGCTTTGAAATAAATCTTTTGTGACACCAGTCCTGGAACTTTCTGACACACCTCGTATGACCGGACCAGAGTGTTTTGGCTTGAAGCCCAGTTTCATCCCTCAGTTACTTATGTATATGTTGTGTGTAGTTTTAATAGCAAATCAGCCTTGAGAACAGGGAGTGGTCAAGCGTAAAGCTGGCTTATTCCTAACCTGAGGTTGTAGACACTTACCATGCTTTAAACCTCCTCATACCTGTTCTAAAGTCTGCAGAGTGTTTCTGCTATTTGAGGCCGCATTACAGAGACTGACGCAAATCCACAAGATCAAAACACACACTTTACTGAGCTTGTTTCACTCACACAGGATGCACAGCAGCACATCTTTACCATTTAATATCAGCGAATTTGTAGGAAAATTCAGATTAAAGTTCCAAACAGGACAGAGAGATGAGAGACAGTGTGCCTTTTTCCAGTGTACACAGTAGAGAACAGAGCCAAGGAGTCCTGTGGGTAAAACAAGAATATAAATTGCTTAAAGCCCATACGTATTTAATATACAGTAAGCAGGTCTGTCATAACCATTTAGAAGTATGGTTCTGTTGGTTTTAACTCAAAGTTATTAATATTTAATCATGTTTTTATAGATGGAAGTTTCTGGCTTGTCTTTGGATCGATATGCTTTGGATGCTTTAATGAAAAAGATTACAAAAAAAAAAAAGAAAAGAAACTCCTAAATCTTACCATTAACATACTACAAACGGTGTTCTGTGTGTTCTTTGAGTGAAGCTGCACAACAGGAGAGAAATTAAATAATCCATCTGAAATTCTGATCAAACAACTAAACCTGCTGTGTAAATGTTGAAACACCAACCGCATGGGCACACTGCTTCAAAGGGAATGAGAGCTGACGCTCTGATTGGTCCGATCTATGCTACGCCCAAAACACATCCATGTATAATTAAGGTGCATAATCCATCCTCTTTGCCCTGTCTGACTTTGCTTCGAGAACATGCATCCTCAAAATAGCAAAAATACAGACAGACACACCCCAAATGCTTTAGAAACTCGCTTCACACCTTGAAATTACTTGGAGATGGTGGCCCCATGTGCAGCATTTTCAAGTTCTGGCTTCCGTGCCAACTCTTTCCGTGCAGATGCAGAGCTGATCTGTCTATGTGGCTCATGTTTATACAATCCCACTTCTAAAATCCAGAACTACACTTTTAGGTTCAGTCTGTCGAACTAAAAGTCTTCAAGCACACTTGTGCCCACTGTTACATTTAAAACTTTATTTACTGTCAATATTTCAGCACAGAAAAGAAATATATATATATATTTTAGAAAAACCTTGGAGTGTATTTCCACATTCTACTCAGCCAGAGTATTTTATTTTTTCAATGTATTTTTTTTTGAAAAATACCTCATACAACCTCACTTCATGAAAACTGAATTATCTCCTCAATAAAGTGTGTGAAAGAATCCAGGCCTCAAGGACTTAAGGGTCTTAAAGAAGGAAACTGGTTAGTAGTTTTTAGTTTTCAATGGGATAAAAAGACACCGGAAATATACTAACTTATAATATTTAAATTCATTTGAAAAGCTTGAGTGGGTAGCATAATTCATCTCATCAAACTGCATGTTGTCGATGGCCTTCTTTTTTCCATTACACATTTTATCCATTTTTCTAAGTGCACAGTAGGCTTGACTGTTCAGTCACAATAACCACATGAATGGACATCCAAACCAATTTTCCCCTTAAACAAAGGTCTTTAATGGAAGAAAAATTGAGCCTCTATAAAGAGAAAGGCCTGACAATCTGCAGTAATCATGTGCATGAGTCAGCCCACACATGTGGACCAAGATAATGTCAGGAAAATACGAGGAGACAAGGGGATAAAATACATTTTGAAGAAGAGGTCCACATATCTCTATATTAAATGCATGCACTGCTGATTAGATAAGGATATGACAGTGAATGCGAATATGTATGTTTGGGATGTTTTTTTCTTCATCTTTGCAAGTGATGGAAAATGCTGGGGACGAAAGACATTATAAAAGCTTTTTAATCTTAATCAGTTGAATGTTAATATATTCAGTGTTTTCCAAATGAATGCACAGAACACAACATTACATGGTACCTCCTACTTGACTCTTCCAATGGTTTTCTGATTTAAAGCACTTGTAAGAACACACAGCTTAAAGCAACAATGACGTGTGTTTGTGTTTGCTTGCTGGGGTTAAAGGCTTAAACATTGCATTGTAAACACACAAGTGATTATTGATCAGTTCCTTGCTGACAAAGCAAATCTCTAAAGCACTTGTTGTGGATCTAATCAGCTCTTAGAATTCTTTCATCAGTGAATAAAACCACATCTCCTGTTTTAACATCCAGGAATCATGTTAAGTCCCACAGCAGGAATAATGCATGCTGAAGCTACAAGCAAATTAAGGGTGTATGTTAGATGGGTAATACTGAAATAATTATTGACTGTTGGAGGGAATGTGCGCCAGCCTACGGCAGCATCACATCTAACCAGCCCTGCTGATTTCAGAGCTGAACTTTTGAAATAAGTGGATTCCTCTGAAGCATGAAATCTCACATAATTAGCGAGCAGTCTTAAAAATCAGTTATCTGCTCAGAGGCCAGTTGCAGTTACAGAAAACGTAACTGATTTTCAAGCAGCTCTGCGTGGCACAGGTTTTTAAAGTGCATGCGTATGAAGAGTGTCCCTCTGAACTGAGTGATTTGTAAACAGAATTATCACTCGTCAAGTTACCCGAGTAATCTGCCCGTGTTTTTCATGTCACACAGACCGCCTCAGACGCCTCTCAAATCACAACCTGCACTTCCACACATTCTCTGTCCCTGCCCATGATAATGCCTCCAGTTTTGACGCTCTGAAATCAGCTGGTGATCATAGCATGTGGCTTCTGAGGAGTTTCACTGCACAGTTCACTCTGTAGACAGCCGGCGGTCCTGCTGAGGGGATATTATTCTCTTAAAAGCCAAGGTGTGGAAGTTATACGACAGGGATGGGCAACTGGCAGCACGGAGGTCACATGTGGCCCTCCACCTCACTTATTGTGGCCCACACATCATTTTTAATTATATTTTACAAAGTAAACATAAAGAGAAAATGAAGGAAATCTGAAATTACGGCTTTCAAAAACACGGCATACATCAAAACTAAACTATAAGAACATGCCAAGTCAAAGAATTTCTACATTTCTATCATTTTCTACCAGCATTTCTATGGATATTAGGCATTGAATTTTTGTACTTGTTATATCTTAAAAATACATTTATGAATTAAATTGGTGATTGTTCACCCAATTACTTTAAAAGTAATTTATGTATACATTTGAAAAAATACACTGTCGATATATGGCAAGTAATTTGGTCATTTATCTAAAAAATAAGCTCACACTGGTTTTACTCAAATTATGTTTGTTGCTTGTATCTGGGCGTTGGTGATGCAGTGTGATAGTGTGATTGGTCAGTAATCGAGTGGTTGCAGGTTTGAGCCCAGCTTTGGCTGTCACATGGTGATGTATCCTTGGGCAAGACACTTGCTGCATCAGTGGCATGTAAATGCATATGAAAGGGTTAGTTGATGCTGATGGACAACCGACAAAGACGCTCACACCATCAGTGAGTCACTGTGAGAGTGAATGGGTGTGTTTGGGTAGATGTGACCTGCAGTGTGAAGCTGCTTTGAGATGTCAAAGACTAAAAAGTGCTATATAAGCTCAAGTCCATTTACCATTTATATTGATGACTTGTATCTGACAGGAGATCTAAATTCTCTTTAAATTATAAACACTTTGAAAAGTTTTTTGAACATTAACCAAAATTTTGAACAACTGGTCCTCCAGTAAACTCAAAAGTATTTATGTGGTAACAATATTATGTTGTCACCAAAGCTGCCAATGTCTGTGATACAGCCGCAAGTTTGATCGTTACAGTCTATTCATCACCCACCATCTACTGCTGCCTGTTTGACCTGCAACAGGCTGAAGGATCACGTGGGATCCACTGATTGTAAAATGTGTGATCAAGTATGAGAGCACAGAGTATTTTTGCAGCTTTCTTCATTTCCAGTATCTGTGTACAGTGATCGTATTTAATATTTTTACATGGCACACCAGATTGGTCATGCAACATACTTCACTAGTCCATCTGGGAAAGAGCCCATAGAAAGAGTTTGGGGAGGGCTAAACCTTTCAGAAGCATATCCAGCAGGTGATTGGACAGCTGTTCCATCAATAAACATTTATTACGGGCCAATCAGATAATGTCAAAGGAGCTAATGTACTACAGAACGTTTGTATAACAAACTATCACCAAAACCTGTCAGCAGTGGAGCAAAAGTATCCTCACTAAAGAGGAGTTTGTAGTGTTCGTTTTTTCATTAATTAAAAAATGTGGTCATGATCTGATAAAACTGCTATTTTCACTCTTGATTTGTAAAGAAACTAAGTTTATTTCTTTTTGCATGTTCGCAAAGGTTTTTTAATAATATTATAAACAATTAATTATTTTATCTGCCATTTCTCTGATCATCTTCAGTGCAATGATGGTTAGCAAAGATACTTTATTCTTGTTGTCCGTTATCTGAATTTGACTTTGGCTCAATAATGGACATGGATTTGCTGAATCATCATTTTGTTCTCTGGTGTTAATTTCTAAGCCCTGTGGGATCAGTGTGGTTCTGATCTGCAGCTGTGTGCAGCACCATCTCATTCAAAACTCCTCCCAGAATGACACGATATCCAGAGTTCATAGTGTTGCACAGATGACACTCCTCATCATGGGAAAATTTATTTTGTTGTCAGTATATCCAAAAAAGTGTTGTTAGAAGGGGGATTTTGTTCAATACTCCGTACGCCCAACTATTTCAGATGTTAGATCACATTCATAATTTATCAATAGCTGCTCTGCCCTTTAGGCCTGACTGTCTGTTAAAGCTTGAATCATATCACTGTGAAGCAAAATCTGTTTGATAACACACTTTCAGCTGTAGTCAGTATAAGGGTTAAAGTCAATGCCTGAAAAATCTGTGTTTTATTGAAGGACTTCTCATGCTTTAAAATAAAAATACATCTCACACATTGAGAAATGTGTACAATTCCCATCCTTGCCCAATAGGATACTCAGGCACTCATGAGGACACACTGTTTTTTGTTTTAAGTTGCTGTTCGTACATGTAGTCAGCTGAAAGTGACCAGATAACACAGTCACATCTTATCGTTACCCCAGGACAGTCACTTCTGTGCATTGAGCAAAATATTGGAAATGAAGTGCAACGTTTTGTGTCCACCTGTCATTGTCTCCCTGAGCTTATCTGATATTGGCCCTTAAGTTGCACCTTATTTTGGTATTTTTAATTCCATTTATGATATCTGTTGTCATGTTTGCAGACTTCTCACAAAGCAGGTAGTTGTTTACAGCCTGAGCTCTCCAGTGAACCCTCTAGTGGTATCTTCCAGTAAGACCCACATCTAAGGTCAAGTGTATATACAGTAGAGCCAGTGACACTGGTGGATGCAAATCTGGGCATAGGTACAAACAGGAAGTTTATCTCTGACCCTACAAGGACTAATTGTGATGTCATGAGGTGCACAGATTTTGATCAGACTGTCAGATTTCTCACAACATTATTTTTGCCTACAGATTGCACAGCAGGTGGCTTTCTCATCCTTTAAAGCTCACAGGGTAATTATTTGAACAATTCTTTAGTTTCTGGGGGACTCTGCTTTATTTACATATACATTATGCTCTCTGTGTGTACTTATAAATACAGTTCAGTGATTATAGAAGTCATTAAAGAGTATTTTTCTCCCTGCTCTCAGCCCAGTCTGATCAACATTTAATTGAGCTCAAATGAGTCTGTGACTGTTTTGCAGACCTGTGAAATGGAAGCCTGTTGTTGAAGTCTCCAGGAAACAGCATTTCCATTTGCCTGTTTATTAGCTAACCAGGGAAGGAAAAAAAAATCATTTCTCATTTTATAGCAGCTCTAATGTTTTCATTTTAGCACAGTGCGTCAATGTAATGGACAAATCTTTCATAATTTTCTTTAATTTGATGGGTTCTGAGGAAAGATTGTGTTTCCAAATCAGTTTTCATGCAACCCGCATGCTGAATTCAACATCCCAGATAAGAGGGCAACTTTTTTATCGGATGTTGGATCCATTCAAAAGCACAGCCTGGAGCTGTGTTCGAAGTAAAGAGAAATGTCTCTCTGACTATTGCAGCAGTGTTGCTCAGACATCAAACCACTGTACATGGTTCCTCTGATATCCAGTCTTCACTGTAATAACAGCTCTGCGATAATAACAAGCCTCTGCAGTGAAACAGCAGCCTGTGGGATGGATGAGAGATCTCGCTGAATCATTTCCAATGAGCATCCACTTTTAAGGTCACGCACACTTATCTGCTGCATACGCCTATAGTTGTAACATGTTGCTACGTTATGTTGGTTGAAGAAGGTTGTGTGCAGTCCTGATGAAGAAGTTTGACAGGTTGTGTTTTCATTTCTACTTGGAGCTAAATAAGCTTTTTCACCCGTTTCGTGTGCATGGCCATCACTTGGCCTATAAAAAGAGACTAAAACCAATCAACAGCTTTCATGTGACACCTCATCCTTTGGAGGTGGGGTTGTATGAGGTACATGACAACAGCCTCAACATCAGCCACAGGGATGGAGAGTACAAATGGGATTTATGGCTCTCTGAAGAGCTGGATCTTGAGGAGTCGTTCCTTACAAAGAGCCGTTCAAAAGACTGGCTTGTTCGTGAACGTCACATCTCTAGGAAGCGTTAGGCTATGCTGTAGCTGAAGACAGAATAGTGGCCTAGCGTCTAACACCACCTGATGTGGAGGCAGAACCAGCAGATTCAGTGGAGGTGGAGGATCTGACAGAGACGCCACTCTCAATAGTGCCATAGTCGTCCATTCTTGTTGGACATCTGACGCTATTCTGTGGTCAGGTACTGAGTTTTCATGTGGCGATGTAGACACTCAACTTCCTCAAACTAAACAGTGATAAAACTGAAATGTTACTCATTGGCTCTAAATCCACTCTTAACAAATCGAACAGTTTCACCATTCCATTTGACCACTCCTCCATCTGTCCTTCCCCTCAGGTAAAGAGTCTGGGTGTCATCCTGGACAGCACACTCTCCTTCACCTCACACATCAACAGCATAACCTGGTCAGCCTACTTCCACCTCCGTAATATCAACCTGCCTCCGCCCCTCCCTCACCCCTCACACCACTGCCATTCTGGTCCACAGCTTCGTTACCTCCCAACTCGATTACTGCAACTCCCTTCTGTTTGGTCTCCCTCAGAAAATCCTCCATAAACTTCAACTGGTCCAGAACTCGGCAGCTCGTATCATTTCCAGGATTCCATCCACTCACCACATCACACCCATCCTGCAGCAGCTCCACTGGCTCCCCATCACATACCGCATTCAATACAAAATCCTGCTCCACACCTACAAAGCCATCCACAGCCTCGCCCCTCCATACCTCTCTGACCTCATTAACATTACTGTACCTGCCCGTACCCTCCGATCCTCTTCATCTGTCCATCTGTCTGTCCCCTTCACTCGTCTTGTCACCATGGGGGGCCAAGCATTCAGCCGCTCAGCTCCCCAGTTATGGAACTCACTCCCTCCTGATCTCCGCAACACTGAGTCCTTACCCCTCTTTAAAACAAGACTCAAAACTCATCTGTTTAGACTCTCCTACTCCCTCTGATTGTTGGCACTGTCTGTTGTATTGTATTGCTTGTTTTTACACCTGTTTTTATGCCTGTTCTTACGCTTGTCTTAATGCACCTTTTATTTGTACTTTTGTAAAGTGACCTTGAGTGTCGTGAAAGGCGCCCTTAAATAAAATGTATTATTATTTTATTATTAGTATTGCTTACCCGGATAGGATGACATGTTTTTTTTTGTTTTTTTTTTGTTTTTTTTTAACAAATGTTGTACTGGGTTTTACCTTGCCTTCGGCCCCAGAGAAATGCAAATACTGCTACATTTCTTTCTCATTTTGTGGGTGTTTTTCAGTCACTATCTCCTCCTCCCTGATATAGCCGTAAATACTGTCTCCAGTCCAGTAATCGGACTCAGGCCAGCTGGGCGCTCACTACTTTCTGTCCTCCTCCTCCCTCATAATACAGCGGCAAATGTCTTCAGTCCAGTCGAATGGCGCTCACTAATATTTCCTCCCCGAAGTTAGCTACGTAATGCATATGTGTGGCAACTCATACTCTGAGATGTCACTAGTCGTTGACATGAAGGCAGCATGCTGTGGGCATTTGAGACTCATGGGGCACACTGATGACATATGAAAGCAGAGTGGGCAAATTTGCATTTAAGAATGGACTGTGAACAAACGGCTCACTCACAACCGAGGATCGGTTCACTTAAAAGAGACGTTCAAAAGACTTGACTCATTCGCGAACGTCACATCTCCAATGGAGATCATCTCTGTAAAAGAAGTCATATCATAAGCTTTTTTTTTTGTTTTATTTGCCCTTTAGTGTGTTAAGCATGTTTCCTCCGTGATAGAGAACTGCTATGAACAAGACAAAAAGTCTGCAAAAAAAGCTGGGCGCAGTCCTCCCTGGTGTGTTTCTAGTGTGTACTGTTGTCACACAGCCGGAAGAGGAGTAAATATTCTTTCATCCAAATCCAAGGTGCTAGCTTAGTCCACTGCTAGCCTACAAACTCTCAGAAAAAAGCCTGGTAGAAACTGTCACATGGGCATGTAATGGGAATTTTAAAATAATGCTGAGTCATACAGGAGGCAATTTATATGTATTTTGACTTTCAATCCATCTGAATGGATAAATGATCAGCCAATGGATATAGTGATATAATTCATGTTTTTTTTTTACAACCCTAGTGTCTACTTTCTGATGCTGTAACCAAAAAGTGCTCTCAGACATTTCTGGGGAAAAAAAGGCTCATATACAATTTAGAAGTCCTTGTCTGGCAGTTCGAATTATAAATGGTAAAGACGGGCTGTAGTTATGGATTATACTTATTAGGGTTGTTGGGGAAGTTATAATTGTGATTCAGACTGGGTCTTATGCTACAGCATTAGGCCAATACTGGAGTCCACTGTGACTTGTTATGTTGACTTTGACAAATGACTTTCTACTCAGAGCCAAAATCTAAGTTTGCAGACAATAACAAATCAACACCCAGACATTTCTTATTAACAAAAAGTCTTGAAGGCAGAGTAAAGAAATGTTGTTTGAGAGTTACAGTTTAGGTTTGGGGGATTCTTGTGTTTCAGACCATGGCCATTTTGATGTACTTATGGAGAGTCCTTTAATTAAACTTTAGAGTTTGATCACCAAGGTCTAGTTCAAACACCCTGTAGTTGTGGGTTTCTTATATTTGATTTTGGCCATGAATAAATCAGAAGTACACAGGGAGTGGGTTTTCAAAGACCTAGTTTGAAGGTCAAAATGTGCTGGCATCTGTTGCTTTGTGTCTTTGGATAGTGGAGGTCTGAAATCCTTAAAGAAATGGAGCTTGAGAGACTCTTTCAGACACATTAAAGTAGCTCTGATTGTTAAGCTCGCAAGGCTCTGGTAACTAATGCATTATATTTCTTAATGTCATGACTTGTGTGATAACCTGTCTTTTTAGGTACACAAGCTACCAAAGAAAGCCAGAAGCAATAGCAGTTGTTTCTGCCAACCAAGAGTGTAGAGGACTTTGGCCCTAAATATGTGGATTTTTGTTTTTGTAGATGCAAAAGTACTCTAAAGTAATACTTTCCTGAGTTCCTGTGTACATTATGCAAAAAATGAAAGAGTTTACTTTTCTCAGAAACAAATGCAGTATAATGAACGGTTAATTTTAAAAGTTACGCCGCTCAGCTCTGCTCACAGCTTTATTTATGCTTTTAAAGAGCTTAGAAAGCTGCTTAACTGTTGAATGTCATTTTTCACAATTGCCTTCAGTGGTATTTACTTAATTCTAAACTGTAGAAAATTATTTTTTATGGAAGATCTTAACTATTGATGTACGACTTGTGTCTTCTTTTAAAACATATTCGTCTTTACCATGAACTACTTTTCCAGCCTTTTTTGTACTGTGGCTTGTTTTTATGTTAGACAATAAAGCCATTTGTGGGAGAGAAAGCTAGGAGGGGTGGTGGAGTTACAAAGAAAAAAAAAACACATACACACAATCTATTTTTATCAACTGCTTGACAATGACATTCAGAAACACAGGCATGAAGTCATCAGTAGTCAGGGTAACAAATGTAACCACTACACCTGCCAAGTGCTTGTCAAAATGTTATAAAAAGAGCTTGTTTATAGTGCTAAAAGTGTGCATTTCATCCATTGGTCATCAGTATGATTATCTGATGCTTCTATTGATTACTGATGGGTATTTTATTAGTTGAAACATCTGAATTGTCTCCTTGAAATCAGTAAGTTTAGCGCTCTCTTGTTCTCTTGCAAAAACATTGTAGTTCTTGAATTATTTAGCCATGAAAACAGGTGGAAGAATTTGTGTGCATGAGGTTTATTACCATGCTTTCGTGAGCCTTTTTTTACTCAATTTCACTGAAATTGTGCGGATTAGAGTTTCCACATTCCCTGTTTATATGCACACTATAAGAACACAGGTGTGTATATGCATTAAAACTTTTGTCAGAATAAAAGCACTTGGGCATGTGCAGAGAAGTCCCTATGGGCTAAGCTCAGACAGAAGAAGAAGCAGCTGTTCCTTACTAACAAAGTAAACGGTAACTGTGCTCTTACGTTTAAGCTTTCTGAAGTAATAATTCTAGAAATCTTCAGAAGGCAGCTGCCAACAATATTTACTTATAAGATATGATGAGGAATGAAAATGGTTTTGTTGATGAGTGTTTGTTAAAGATGTTTGTTGTCAGGACCAAATTAATGAGGAATGAGGTTCAACTGTGTGCTTTAACTCTGTTAATATTTAGTTTTTCCTTCAATAGAAGCACTATAGTCACGACTCCTCTAAACAAACACTGCTGTCCATCATTTGTCCTCCCTCACAAAGGGACAGAGATTTTATCCCCCTCCTATTTAAGACCCCCCTCCTCCTCGATTTAAGACAATATTATGTACACATTTAATACAATCAGCTACATTTCACCTAAAGCAAGAAAGAAATACAAAGCAATTTTGATGTTTTGACAATTTTATTACGGAAATGTGAAATGATGTGCTGACCTTTGGGTATGATAGGATATAGAGGATTATAACCATCTATATGAAGTAATCGTGTTTTAAAATTAAAATTGGGTTAATTAGTAGTCCGATGCTTTTTTTGACCCAACAATTACCTAGTGGGTCTTATTACCTCCACCAAGGAGGTTATGTTTTTGGGAGGGTTTGTTTGTCTGTCTGTCTGTTAGTTAGTTAGCAAAATTACTCAAAAAGTTATGAATGGATATTGATGAAATTTTCAGGGAATGTCCGGATTGGGATAAGGAACAAATGATTCGATTTTGGAAGTGATCCAGATCTCCGTCTGGATCCAGGAATTTTTTTAAAGGATTCTTTAACATTGGGGGATAGGGCCATTTTCGACATTTGTGCATATAACTCCACAAATAATGGTCAGGGCACTTGGGAAAAAAAATACAGGACAAGTTTCTAACATGTTCTACAAGATAACAAAAACTGATCCAGATAATGGAATTATTCCAGATACTATGATCCGCCTTTATTTCAAAATAAAGGCGTATATTAAAGGTAACGATGTTGATCGATGTTTTGAGTTTCCATCGATTTGATTGGATCACTGCTTAACCAATTGATGTATTGATCCAGATCAATGGATCATTTCACCCCTAATAAACTTTAAAAAATTTTCAGCTGCTGTCCCTAAAGAACCTCAAAGCTCCACAGTAAAAATGTAGGCAGCAGTCAGTGCAGTCTATGCAGTGGGACTTTTCCCTCTCTTCACCTCACATGTCTGAGCAGCTTTAAGCATTGACCATTGAGTAGAGAGAAAGAGAATAAGAAAGACTTATTCAGAATAACATTCATCATAAACCACTCTTCTTCAGAATGAAATTTCTTTCAAGAAAAAAAGCTCTTTCCGATCAGAATCTTCAGATTGACATGTTTTACATGACACATTTTTGTTCTGATCAAGTGTTTACTCAGATTATGTGTTGATATTGACATAGCTAGTGAGTTGATCTCACACCTTACTTCTCCTATGATCACAACATCAGCATCTGATCAGCATCTCTAGAGTGTGGTTTTATTTCACAGTGTAAATATATGTTAATACATGTTGTCATATATATCATATGAAACAGCTTTTAAATGTAATTAATACTTTTCATATTAACTTATAAGTTCCAGTATGACATACTAATGTTATACTCACTACATTGCTCCAGTGGTGTCTGCAGTGACAGTTTCATGTGGCCACACCCAGCAAGTTTGTCGAAATGGACGGCAGAAGGTGACACAAGAAACTGAACAGGAAACAATGTTAATGTCAAAATAAGTGTCTCTTTAAAATAAACTATGAACTAACAATTTGCTAACAAGTCAACAAATCAGTTGTTCTATCAAAATAAACACTTTTATGTCTCTGTTATTCAAAAAATGTGTAAAAAAAAGTGTAGCATTCTAGACAAAAGACAAATCTTGAAGCCAAAGTCATACTGGAGGTTACTACACAACTAACCTTGCATTGCAGATGGATCAGCCTGATTTAAAGGCTATCATCAGGCAGATCACTCTTGCCAAGCTCCAACCTACAACGACTGTGGGTGGGCCAAATTGTGCCTGCATTTCGATATTAAAAATATATATATTTATATGTATATTGAAAAACAAAAAACAGCACTGAAAGCATTTTTTGATAGATAGAACATTTTTGCTCCACTTCCGACATGTTTAGTAAGAAATTGTATTATGCAGTGGCTTATGTTCTGTCCTTCAAACTGTAGCAGTATTGCCTGTCTACTACATTATCTGACTAGCCCATAATGAATGTGATTGAGGGAACAATTGTCCAATCACCTGCCAGATGTGCTATTGAAATGTTTTGCCCATTCCTAAACACTTCCTATGAGCTCTTTCCCAAATGGACAAGTTAAATATATTAACAGGTTACATCTCTTTGCTTTTTTTTTTAAGACCCTGGTTAAAAAATCCTAACACATTGATTCAGAAAAGTTTTTGTTTTTAAATGTAAAATAATTGTATTTCCAAACAGGTGATCTAAGATGCATCCAGCATATTTGACTTCAAAAATTCAAGAATTAAGCAGCATTAAAAAATATATTATTTGTAACCAATCAGCTGCATCATATTTAGTTCACAGGCATACGTACATTAAAGGTGTTTTAACCAATATGCAAACAAGAAAACTACTGCAAAAGCATAAGTTTATACTCTTCCCCACATCAATCCAAACCTGAATCTTACCAAACCTTACCATCTGGAGAAGCTTTAATGCTGAGAGATTAATGCCCTCTCCCCTCTGCTGTAGGGCAGTGAGAAGTCTTAGGGTCTCCATTAATCCCTCAGCATGCGTCACTTGTAAAATACCCACAAAAAACTGTTGACAAAGTGAGGAAGAACCGTGCCAGGAACTTCAGCAAACTGGCAAGATTTTAGTAGATTATCTCCACAGTTATTTCCGTAATCATGCTTTTGTCCCCTTTTGCTTTGGCATCAGCGCACAGATCCTCACACACATACCATATACCCTTCACCAGCGCAGTGGAGCTGGATTACCATGGCAACGCAGGGCTGAAGAGATTTCCAAGAAGCAGCGCTATGGCAAGAATTCAAAGAAATGTCTATACATGCAAACATGTTTTGGAGGGGAGAGTTTGACGTAGGTTTTAGTAAAACTCAACACAAAAGATCCACTGCTGGGTGTAGAGAGGAAAATCTGAGTGCAGAGTGTATTTAGACAAGTCTTTGCATTAAAAGTTAACAAAAGTGAACAGAAGGCGAGGTAATGACAGCATGACTTTGCCCGTTGTATGAAACCGGATGATGTCACACATGATAAATGCCACTTGTGCTGCTCATTTTATAAAGAAATTATCTGTTGGAAAGATTATTTTCTATCTTAGAGGACTCTCCTGCAGGTAGTTGAGTCATCGCCACAATTAAATCCAGCTTCTAGCAGTACAGTGCAAGGTAGGAGCTGGTTATCTGAGGGTGGCTGCGAACACATCTTCTGTGCCCTCCAGTATCATGTCAGTGCAGCCCACGGTCAGTGCAGCAAGGCCAGGCAGCTGCACAGTGGGATGTTTGTGGCTACAAAAATGAGTTCTGGGAGGATTTTACAGGAAGGGAGCTCACAGCAAAACTGTGGTTCATCAACATCACACCACTGTCAAGGTCATATTGTCCCTTTGTTTTGACCACAAAGCAGGAACTCAGAGAATTTCAAAGAATGAGAAAAGACAAAGACAGCGACAGATGTTTGGCATGATTTCATTTAGAGGCAACACCAGCCAGAATTATATGTGACTACCCAGTTTGTGCCAAACAGAGAAGCAACTGCAGTTTCACCAATGGATTTAACATCAGGGACATCTGAGCCTGACAAAAAGGAAAACAAGTTGTGTATATCATTAGATCCTGCTCGTCCAGAGTATAGAGAAGTTAAAAAACTTCTGTTATTACTAGGGTGACTAAATAGAAAAAGACAGATGAGGCAGGATATAGAGGAAAAAGTATCAACTGGTGCCTTGAAATCTATAATCTATAATAAATCAATCAATCAAACGTTATTTGTATAGCACTTTTTATACAATGTTTTGTAGCACAAAGTGCTTTACATAAAAATAAAGAAATAAAATAAAATAAATATAAAAAAGTAGAAAATTGAAAACAATGAAAAATACAAAACCCCACCCACCCTCGCAATTCACAAACAGCACACACACTTACTTACACACACACACACACACACACACACAAAGACAAAGAAAACAGAATTAGAGGACTGAGAAAACGCCATCTTGATTTAAAAGTGAGGAAACACAGGAGTTAAGACTGAAATGACAATAAAAAAATCATGATAAGAAATTAGATAAAAAATACTATAGGAAAAATAGTAAATCAAATAAAATTTTAAGTAATAAAATAGTAAATGAGATGGCCAAACACCAAATGCGCAATAAAATCTACTGAAGTGGGACAGTGGAAAAGAAATCGATGAGCAGAGAATAAACATTCTGAACAATAAATCTAAGCTGAAATTGGGAATTAAACAGATTAAGAGGGTTAAAATAAATAAATAAATACATAAATACATAAATAACAATAGTAAATATAACCAGCTAAAGCCAGACTAAAAAGGAAGAACTTGAGTTTGCTTTTAAAAATATGAAGAGAGGGTGCTGCCCTCAGGTCTTCAGGTAGACTGTTTCACTGACGGGCGCCAAAATAACGAAAAGAAGTTTCACTGTTATTTTAGTTCTAACTTTGGGAACTGTTAATAGGCCACTATCTGAAAACCTGAGGGCTCTACTGGGCTCACAGGGTAAAAGCAGATTGGATAAATAAGAAGGAGCAAGTCCATTCAGGGATTTAAAAACTAATGAAAGAACCTTAAAATCAATTCTAAAAGATACATGAAGCCAATGCAGAGACTTTAAAATCGGGGTGATGTGGGCTCTCTTTCTGGTCTTTGTCGGCATGCATGCAGCTGAGTTAAAGAAAAAGAAAGAAAAAAAAATCATCTTGATGAAAATGCACTGATGGAACAGGCTGTCAGCTTAAAAGAGTTATAAGTCAAAATTTAGGTTTAAAGGGGTCATATCCTGTTTTTCTTTAAGTTTTATACATCCTTTCATGTGTTCAAAATGTCTTCTCCATAGAGCACCTCTGTGAAAACATCTTTGTGGCACAAGCAGCTGCCTTGACCGTCTCCTTCCCCCAGACCCCTTTATCTGCACCTTGTCACTTTCTCTTTAGTTGCTGTGGAACAAAACAGCACTGTTCCTGTTTCTCTCTAACCTGTTGATACATCTGCACCGATCTGTGTGTAGGCACAACAAAGCATAATCAAAATTAGAGGACTCAGCTAATGAGATGACAAAACAAACAGCAATACGTTGTGGAAAAATCCCCTTTTTGTTGGGTTTAGGATAAAGAAATACGAACACCACCACTGTGGAATGGTTTATGTTAACTGTCAAACTGTGAGCCCTGAAAGAGCTGTAGAGGCTGTCACATCTGTTAATCTGTCTTAACGCTGCAGAGATACAGATGATAATGAGCTGTAAATATGGCTGTAGGATGACTATAGAGTCCACATTTTCAAAGGCAGATGTAGAGTCAGCTTTGTGACAGCACTGAGAAACAAGAAGCAAAAGCACTTTACGTGTTACTTCTTGTAGTTTGTAGCACTGTGATATAACGATTACCTGTTTTCAGTGAGTAATGCAGGAACCTTGCAGATTACTTATAAAAGTAACACTACTACTGCCCTCTTTCTCTCTTTTTTGTAACTGAAGTATTTATTAGTTAAACATGATTTTAACCAATAGACAGACATTACAAACAAGGCAAGTTAAAAAAAATCAAAAGGCCTGAGATAAAGTTGCACATTAAAAATCAGGTGGTGCTTGTGCCTCACAGCAAGAAGGTTCACCTTCTCGAGGCAATCAGGGCCTTTTGTGTGGAGTTTACATGTTCTCACCATGCATGTGTGAGTTTCTGCAGGTAGTCTGATTTCCTCCCACATACCAGAAACATGCTTATTGGGGTTGACTGGGCTCTAAAATGCCCTTAGTTGTAAATGTGAGAGTTAATGGCTGTCCAGTAAGTACTACACCTCATGCTCAAAGTCATCTGGGACACATTCTGTATTTTTGGTTCATGGTATATACCAGCTGGATCTGTTGCCCGAGCGGCCAAACGACTGTCTGTGGTGCCAAGTCTCAGAGGAAAACTGCTTCTAACCACTATTATAAATGACTATAACAACAATGCTAAATGATGGTGATCACAGTACAAAAAAAAATCTGGCTTCAGTATAAAGGCAGTGGGGGAGACCGGGGACGGTTGACACCAGGAGCAGTTCCAACATTCTCAGCACCTTTTATAGGAAATGAATTAAAGTAATCACCAATCTGAACATATTCATTAGTGCACTGTCATATATATATATTAGGGCTCGTATAATCCGGACAACTATACAGCGCACGGTAATTGACACGGATGGTCATTTCTGTGTCGCAACGCGCGTGCTGCTTCCGTGCTGCATGGCTGAAATATAGATGTGCGGCGCGGATTGTAACATCATGTAGGGAGAGAAAAGAGAGGGGCAGAAAGAAGAGAGTCCGCAGAGGAAACGGCAGAAAGTATCCCAAGTGTGGGGTCACTACAAGTTGAAACGAAAAGAAAACACAGTGCAGTATGTCTGTTGTCAAACGGAGTTAGCTTAGCATAACAGCACGTCGTCAATGCTGCAGCACGTCAACAGTAAACATCCGGTCTGTGCGTCAAGTCTGCAGACCGGACACAAGAAGATAACACTTATGATACATCATCAGAAGCAGTTAATGTGATCAACAATTGAGATTAAGTTGAGTAAATAACGGACTTTGATTATGACTCTGTGTAAAGGCTGGTTCAGAACGTAAATCAATGCGGAGGCTACTTGCCTTGAAGTATGTGTATTTTGTTCACATCCAATAACTTTACTTTAATTTGATTGCAGTAAGTAGAACAGGAAATACTGACAGTGAGTAGAGGAAGCAGGTGTAGGGAATCCTTTCATATCTTAAATAAATGTACAATAGCTCGTTGAATCTTAGTATACGAGACCTGGCTTATTTTCTGTTTTGTATGTTACTGATGCTTTTCAATAAAACTGAAGTGAGTCAGTGTAAAAAAAAAAAAAACTGCAGTGAGCGCAATGTACCTGTTATCCGATTACTAGATTAATTGCCAAAATACTCGATAGAGTATTCGATTACAAAAAGAATCAATAGTTGCAGCCGTAATATATATGTTATATGGAGTTATAGGAGAAAATGTGAAAGTGTTAATTTGGCACCTGTAGCCCATAAAATGTTTATTGCTAACATTATTATACCATTATAGCTAATAATACCTGAATCGTTTGAAGCATCCAAAGGCAAGTTTAGGAAATAAGTGAAGGACTGACTTGGAACCACTGATTTTACAAACTTATTATATTACCATGACTCTGTTTGAGAGGCTAGAGACTCTTTATCTAAAGTTAAGTACAATCATTATTTAGGACATAAGACATTTTATACTTATCATATAGTTTTCAATATGTCAAATAATACTGGAAATGTTTTCCTTCTATCCTGAGTCCAATATCCTTTTTAGCAAATGAAGACTTGGGAAACGTGTGGCTGCCCCTTTGAGATGTGAGACTTGACTTGGACCTGCACTTAAAGACTTGGTCTTGCAATAAGTGACTTGTACCCATCTCTAAATAACAATGAAAACTTCACTGTTATTTACGAAGTCCAGTAAGATGACGCTTATGTTTAAAGTGTGTTTTGTTCACCACAGTGAAAATATAGAAATAATACTAGCAGTGTTTCGAACCATGGAAGTTCAAGTTTGCTCTGTAGCTTGAGCTCTGTACTAATAAATGTAACATTCCCCTAAGATTGTTTTACTTTAGTGAACAGAACCATTTAGATGCTCAGTGTTAATTAAACAAGCTGGGTATTCAGTACTATTAAGATCAAATCTTACATTGATTAAGATTAATGCATGCACAGCCATAGGCAATGATTTGTATTTTATTCTGCAAAATCATGTACACAATTGTAGCCTCACTGTGTTATGTTATGCACACAAATAGAATTTAGAAAATCCATTATTATGCACTTTTCCATATCTTAAGGGCTCTCTAGAATTCCAGTTGAGTCAGCAGGGAAGCACATACAGCAATAAAAGGAAAATACTTACATTAAAATTACAAACAAAGCTATTCTATCATATTTCCTAGGAGCAGTAACTGCACCATCATCAGATCAGATGTATAAGACCAACACTGCTTGATGCTGGAACTACCTGCAGAGATATATCGCCTCACTTTTCCCTTCTGTACAAGGCTTACTGGCCAGGGTAATCTGAATCGCTGATGTCATCTTATTTGAACAGAGGACATTGAATTTCAAACATTTTTGAAGCTGTGAACTTCTGACTCCATTTGCAGTCGCCAGCTGTGGCAAGTATATGAAGCAGCCCGGTTTGATATTAAGCTGAAAGGGAAATTATTAATTCAAGCTCTGCTGGTGGTATTGTGTTAGAATTATGTTTGATGTGAGATGAAATTGGACTCCCTGTCGCATGAAGGACTGACTCTGCCAGTAATATTCCAGGAAAGTACAGTGAGACATGATTGATGTCCTTAATCCATGGTTCACTGTCATATCAGGTCAAGACAGAAAAGTTGGAAAGAAATAAAGTGAAAGTATTATTACCTGTTTGTACCCGATCCACACATGCACAACTCCCCCCAAATGTTCCTGGTTTTAATTTTTTTCTGGATAAACTGCATGTGTAAATGTAAACTTTAGGGTTTTTCATGTAGACTAAAACATGAAGTATACCTTCTGGCACTGAAATGTCTCTTCCCTCCATATGTGATATGAAAACAAAATTCTCCTATGTGTGCGTCACCATTTATAAGCTGCCACCTGTGGAGAATGTGCAGGAAACAAAAAGTGATAGTACAAACGACCATGCATGCTGGCGTTTTGTCATACCATGCACAGTAGTTCCAAAGCTAAAAATGTGGTTGGTACTGTTTGGTTGCCAAACTAAAAATGACATTGAGCAAGAGGCAGGGTAATTTAGAGTCCCCAGTTAACCTAACATGGCAGGTCTATGGGAGGAAACTGGAGTGCTGTGAGGAAACCCACGCAGGCATGGGGAGATCAAGTCAACTCCACAAAGAAGGACCCTGGTCTGCAAGAGGAGTTGAACCAGCAATCTTCTTGCTCAGGCACTAACCTGCTGCACCACCATGCCGGCCTTCACCATAAAAGTTCAAAAGATAAACAGTAGTATCGTATTCTTAATGCATGTTTGTGTATGTTGGCCATCTACACTGTCACCCCTCTGGCTTCTAATGTCACCACGTTGGTTGTAATATGCAGTCAGTTTTTGGTGAAGTCTCTCATGCTTGTCAGATAAGTCACAACAATATTTTATGGCTCTGTGGGTGCCTAATCTGACATTGTGAACGTTGTAACCAATGAAAACAGTCATGTAGTTGACTCCTAGGTTTAGAAATCAGTATTTCAAGTGGTAATGGAGCTCTGGGTTAAGATGACTTCCCCATCTGTGTAATTGCATATACTGAGACTATTACAATACAGGTAATATAAATTTAGGTGTAAGGTTACATAGCGGTGAAATCTTTACAAGGATTTTTTGTTGTCTTCACAACGGCCTTCATGGATCCCCATCAAGAGTGGGGGTAAAAAAAGGTGTCAGTGACCCCTCTACTGGTGCACGAGGGGCCTGAACCATTGGTACAAGGCAGGATGGATCCATGTTTTCCTGTTGTTTACGCCAAATGTGACCCTGCCATCCATATGTCACACCAGAAATCAAGACTCAGGGGGTGCCAACATGGTGGAGGGTGTTGCAGTCTTGCGCTTTTAGATACACATAGACAGGTTCGATTCCAACCTGCAGTACATTTGCCACATGTCTTCCCTTACTCTCTCTCTGTCTTTCTGAGTTTGTCCACTGTCTCTCCAATATCAGTAAAAGTACAAAAAAGAAAATCAATTCCAAAAAAGAAAGAAAAGCAGAAGTCAAGACTCAAAATCCCAACCAACATTTTTTGAATATTCAATTGTCCAACTTTAGTGAGTCTCTAGAAATTGTAGCCTCAGTTTCCCATCCTTAGCTGACAAGAGTGGCACCCTGTGCGGTCTTCTGTAGCCTATCTGCTTCAAAATTTGTCATGTTGTGTGATCAGAAATAGTTTCTATAATTCTTGGTTGTAGATAGTGGTTATTTGACTCACTGTTGCCTCTCTGTCACCTCAAACTACTCTGGCCATTCTCATCTGACCTCTGGCATCAAGAGGGCTTT
The DNA here is from genome assembly GCA_037902135.1 of Cetoscarus ocellatus. NCBI lineage: Eukaryota > Metazoa > Chordata > Actinopteri > Labriformes > Labridae > Cetoscarus > Cetoscarus ocellatus. The sequence continues at coordinate 503,608 of JBAMNC010000763.1, forward strand.
TATTGTCCAGAGAACTGCCACTCACAATACATTTTCTTTTTCTTTTAGGACTATTCTCTGCAAGATGGATGCATGAAAATCCCAATAGATCAGCAGTTTCTAAACCATGCTCAATCCTGGCACCAAAAACCATGCCACGTTCAAAGTCACTTGAATCTCCTTTCTACCCCATTCTGATGCTCAGTTTCAACTTCAGCAGGTTCTCTTTATCATGTCTGCATGCCTATATGCATTAAGTTGCTGGCATGTGATTGGCTGAGAGGCCATTTCCATTACTGCGCAGTTGAACAGGTGTATCTAATGAAGTGGCAGATGAGAGTATGTCCTACGAAAATGTAAATGGAAAACTAGCTTGTGTACTTCGCTAGTCTGACAAGTCAAAACATTTACACCCTTGTCACACCTACCCATTCACAACTGTTCACTGATAGCTGAAGTTTTCCATGTAAGTGATCCATCAGAAACTAACACATAGACAACCTTTTATACTCATTTACACATCTCTGACCAAGCAATGGTAGAAACTTGGGGTTAAGTGTCTTGCCCAAGGATACATCAGCATGTGACAGCTGGAGCTGGAGCTGAGCTTAAACCCTAAACCTATCCACTGATGGTAGAGCAAATTTCCAGACCAAGCCACAGATGCCTAAACAGTTCCAATGTCAAGCAATCCATCTGGTGTGAACGGATACATGACTTATGGAGCCTGCCAGATTTATTGGGGACTTGGGGACTGTGAGGGCTCTTTTAAGAGGAGATTGAGGACTGACTTGGAGCAGGAGCAGCAGATGAGCTAACAGTGGGGTTTCTTTCATTGCTGTTGCTTTCACCTATGAGGTTATGTTTTTGCCAGCATTTGTTTGTTGCTTGTAAGCAGGATAACTGAAAAAGTTATGAACAGATTCTGATGAAATTTTCAGGTAAAGCCGGCCATGGCACAAGGAAGACGTGATCGGATTTTGGTGCAGATCTGACCTAGATGCGGATCCAGGGAGGAAGGAAGAAAGTCAGGAAGGGTTTCTAAATTGTGCAAGATAGGACTTTTCCACATTTTTGGCAACAACTTGCCTGACAATGTTTGAATTCCCTTGTGGAGTTTTGTGGTTTTTGAGCACTTCTAATTTGTTTGTTCTTTGAATTTATAGTTGAATGTGTTGCATTTTAGTATGACAGGAAATGTAGTTCTCATTTTCCTTTACTACTTAGTGGTCAGTAATTCACAATGTAATTACACTCTCCAGAGGATGCTGCTTCTTTCAGCCGCAGACACCATAGTATCAACCACAGGCTATCAGTCTTGGATGCTTTTATTCTGATCTGCCAGTCACATAATTTTACTTCAAACTGGCTGATCGGATCAATCGGGTGGTCTATTTTTATTCATATGTATATATTTGATTTAAATCAGGTTTACTTTTCATTAACTACAAATACTAGGGTGTCTTTCCAAATAAATTTGACAGGGAAAGTCTGCTTTAAGCATATGAGTAAATTATTATTGGCTGTGGTCCCACGTTTGACCAACATAATTAAACCAGAATCTGCTTTAACTACTAGAACGGCCCATGATATACTAAAGAGATACAATCTAAACTACCCCACAGGCAAATACTTTCAATAAATCCTTAAAGATTAGAGAAAGAAAATGCTTCACATTTTATGAATCAGATAAAAGCAAACATAATAAGAGAAGATAATATTTGATGGAAGGATAAAGACTGAAACACATCCCTGTGGTGTACCTGCTGGCTGCTTAAAGAACAGTGCTTTAAAGTTAAAGGACCTCTCCTTTAAATAATTTTGATCCTTGCTCTGAAATATGAGGAAAATGCACACAGCAGTTGATTATTTTTGAGTATATTCATTCATAAGTATCCATCTCTCCAAGTGGAGCAGTCAGCGAGGCCCATGGGCCATTAATCCTAATCTTTTTAAAGGATTATAGTAACTGGCGTATTGACAGGCAGCAGCTTCTACAGACATCAAAACACTGTTGACGTAGCACATAAGCTCTGCTCTCGCTCACTCTCCATTTCCTTCTGTTTCTGCATCTCCCTCTTAACCTTATAGTATAGTCTGTAATTGTTCACTTTGGTCCAAAGGTGAAGAGTCAGATTTAACTCTGATGCAAATCCCCTGAACTCATTACAGACAAAGATGCAAAAGAATTGCAGTAATCGAGAGAGAGGAGTGCTGCTGAAGAAAAATGGATCCTGAGACTAAATTAGGAATAATAGACCATAATCTCATGGCAGCCATGTGTCTTGTAACATCATGCAGCTAACAGGGACAGGCTGGCTGAGAGCTGAAGCAAAAATCCAGATTTGGGTTGGGAGTGGACATGAAGAAGAACTTTTACTCAACCTCAAAGACGCTCCGCCAAAAGTGTTTGATGATTCAGGAAAGCAGGACTCTTCTCAGGCTGGTATCAGCAGGGGGGAAGAACTGCTAACCCAATCTGGGGAAACTGTCAAGCAGTGGAGAACTCTTTGACAAGCTCCTGAGCCCAGCCGACATGTTCTCTGATAAGAAGAGTCTGAAGATCAAGAGGACGACTCACCCATACTCTTATTGGTTGGCTGTCACACCTCTATGGGGCTTTGGTGGCATAGTCTGGTAGATCATTCTATGGTCAGATGGAAGGTTCAGGGTTGGAGTCCAGCTCTGACTGTCACATGTTAATGTGTCCTTGGGCAAGGCACTTAACCACAAGTTGATCCCACTGCTGTGTCAATTGCATGTTAATGGGTGTGGAAGTGTATGAATAAGTCTGCTAACACTAATAGACAACTAACATAATCTAAGAACTATCAGTGAGTGAAAGTGAGAGCAAATGGGGGTGAACAGGTAAATGTTACCTGTGGCATTGAAGGGTGTTGAATTGTCATAAAGATTAGAAAGCATTCAGATGCTCGTGTCCATTTACCTCTTCATTGTCACATGAAAGTCTAAAACAGCTTCAGATATGTGTTTATATATATAAATATACATAGTATGATGTATAGCTATTAAAAAGACTAATTGAAGCTTTTATTTTTTAAGACAAACACTTTGCAGTGTCTTTCTCCTTCAGTTTCTTCCCCTTCTGCATCAACACACCTCTTATTCAGGTCTTTCTCTGATCAAAGCATTGCAGTAAGTCTCCTAGGAGAGTTGTCTCAGAATCTTCATCAACGCAGACTCAAAAATGTGTTCCTTTGAGCTCAGACTTAATTTTATGTGAAAGGAAAAAGTCACACTACTATATCAGGTGAAAAGGGATGGTGATCAAGATGATCTGATTTTGGGCCAGAATAGTACAGTGTGAGGTGGAACATTGTATTGATGAAGAACAAAATCATTTGTCCACAGTTGTGGTCTATTTCCACAAAGTTTGTCTAGAGCTTGCTTGTCACAGTGTTAATACACCATCAACCCTTCATGAACTCACTCCAAAATTGTACCCCTAATGTCAAAGAAAACAATCAACATGGACTTGAATTTGGACTTGACTTTGTGTTCTTTCTTCACCTTTGGTGATGACTTTGTTTTCCAATGCATTCACTGTTGACTTAGGATAATATTGGAAGACCCGAGTTTCACTGCATGCAATCATTCCTAAAAAAAAATTGGTATTCTTTTATTTTTTCCAAAATGTCTCCACAAAGTTTTATCAGGAGTCAGGTGTTTTGTGGCAACTTTGGCACACATTTTTGTCATGTTTAAATTTTCATGCAAAATTAACCGAACTATCCCTTTATCAACAGAGACCATTTCTGCTATCATCTTACACAGAGTTGTTGATCATTTCAAATGATTTGTTCAATTTCTTGAATGTTTTTGTTGTGCATGGGTTTTCATCATCTTGGCCATCCTCTCTTAATTCACAGAATCTTTTGTGCCATTCAAACACATGTGCACGTGACATGCTGTGTCAGTTAATGTACAAAAAGTTTTAGCTGCCATTTTGTTTAATTTCAACAAAAAGTTCAACTCAACTTTTAAGCTCATCATTTACCAAACATTTCAAAGCATGTGCACTTCAATCAGTAGCTAGCATTGAACTAAAGACATCACTTATTTTGACTGTTTACAGCAGTTGTGCCTGAATACTCAAATTTTAGTATGTAACACTCTGAGTGACTGTGAACTACATGATTTTATCCTCATGTCCATCTCATTATTTTGAACCCATACCTTGTATGTAAGCACCAGAGCAGAGACATTGTGCAGGAGTGGAACATAATGTGTCAATGCTCTGCTAAAACAAACAGAGCCCAAAAATATTTTATTTCCTGAGGTAGCCTTTTAAAGGCTTTTTTTAATTTGTAAAAGCACTTGGTGGCATTGGGGCGGCTGGCAGTTCTCCAAAGAAATGTAATGGGAAAATCTGAATATTCAGCACAAAAAATCCATTTGCTTTTACTATTCAAAATTCAATGACGCTGATTTACTTCCATATGCCTGCCCTCAATGACCTTTACCACTGATTGAAATATAATGTTGAATTGGCACAGACACTCGGCTATTGCACAATAGACAGTCCACAAGCTATAGAACTGGAGCTCTACTGATAATGGTACTTAAAAATATCCATTGCTGTAGGGTAAATTTCTTTTTTCCCTCACTTACCACTCTGGAGGAAGGTCAGACCTTGGAGCAGGAAGCAGAGCATTGCTATGAGGCCCTGCAGGAAATGGAGTCTTGCTGCTTGAAAGACCTGTGCAAGAGCACATGAAGAATAGCTGGTATTGAATGTTGACTATGAGGCCAATGAGTCATCCACAGGACCAAGAGCAGGATGTCCATTAGGAGTTCACTGCAGAATATTATTCATGTCAACACAGCATACATATATATATATATGAGGGCTGAAAGATATATCGTTATCGTATCTATATCAAGATATGAACATTCAAGATATTAATATCAAAAAAGCAACAATATTAACGATATAGATTTCCCCCGCGCTCGTCCTGCATGTACAGCTCTGGAAGTCACAACGAATTTCATTTTTACGATTGCTCGTGAATGCACCGCTAAGGCCAGCCAACCACAAACCTTTGTGGTGTAAAATTATCGTACAATGTCTTGTTGGTATCACTGTTCATTAATGAGTTTTACTTTACTCATACTTTTAATGTTTTTAGCTTTCTTAACATACTTTCAATAATGGAATGTTGAATCTTGGTCTGTTGGTCACTATAGTAACTCAAGTAACTTTCTTTTTTTTAGCATTAGCTGGGAGTAGTAGTTATATAGTATCATACAAATACAGCATATGTAACATTGTTGATATTACCAGGCACATATTTTACCTTATGTTGGGTTTTGCATTCAAGGACAGATTACCTTATATACTGGGCCTGTACGACACCTAAGCCTTTTATGCGTAATTTTATATCAGCCATAATAATATTATTATAATATTCCTACATTTACATTTTATAATGTTTATATATTCTCTGGAATATTTGGTCACATATACACGTCAAACGCCAGCATTTAATGTTATTGAGAGGTCCTTACTGAATGTAGAAATGGGTTCAGAGTGTATTGATTATTCAGGGTCTTACATTAGTTAGAAATGACCACAGAATGTATGTTTCAAGATTGTTTTAATAATATATCATAATCTCACAATGTAGTTAGAAGTATCACACAGAATATTATGCCTGTAAAGGTTTTTTGGTCATATTAAGGTAAGTTTTTTATATATGTGAGTAAATATAAGGATCTCACCAACATAATTAAAAGTTTTTTTCCTACACCATAGAGCCTTGATACATGTCTAATGGAGTACATGGTTCAAAGTTGTAAATATTAAACTCAGGACAAGTATTCAAAGAAAGAACATAATGTACAAAACATTCTGTTCCAAAGCCAGGAGCAGGAAAAGCACGACCATATTTGGAACCAAGTGGGAAGCCATCTTGGAGCATGTCAGCCATTTTGTGTAACACCATAGAATTAAGAAAGAAATATGCATGGTTGTGCCTTATAGCTAAATATAAATAACTTCTGGACTCCATGGGATTGTATAAAGGCCTATGGGAGGGAAAATTAAAAAATTATAATTAAGAATTAAAGAAAGTGGATGTTAAAAGGAGAGGGGGAGGGACCCTTCTGGAGCCTTCGGGAAGACGGGAGGAGTCCCTCCCATCGGCTATATAACGTACATACCATAACTCAAGCTCCAGTTGTTCAGGAGTTGTTCAGGAGTTGTTCAGGAGTTGGTCTAGGGTGTCGTGACACAAATCATCTCCCGTTTGTTATTTTTCATCTTGTGACAGTAATAAACGAGTTTCTGGAAAGTGGACTTTGCCTGCATTCATGCTTCTTTGAACAGCGAAAGGACAGATTTTTACATCTGTTTTTCATCTTAGCTGCCATTCCTGCACAGAAGTTACGAGCCAGCTCATTCGGTATTTACTGAGAAAATGAGACACTACACCTTCTTTTATTTTCAAACCATTTTTATTTTTCTGAAAAATGCTTGGTTTTCACCTAACCCGTAGTCATATTGCATCGTATCAATATCGAGATATCTGGCATGAATATCGAGATATGAAATTTTGTCCATATCGTTCAGCCCTAATATACACATATAGTTTATGTTAAAGAAGTAGAGATAATTAAGATATATAAAATCCTGCTGCTTGCTGCACAAAGAGGGTCTTCCTGATTTTTCTCTCAAACTGCTGCAGGGATTATTTAAATGAAGCCATCAGCAGTCACTTACATACACTATGATAAAAATATATTGATATATTGGAGTGCTAGTAAACATTTAAATGACCATGATGAAGCCTTACATAACATTTTGTCTAACAGTCTGAAATGCTTCCCATGCATTAGTGAGTTGAAGAGCAGCTGTCTGACTTCAAGGATGGTTTGAAACTCAAGAGTTCCTCTTTTGTTCTGCTGGTTATGTAACATCTGCCGTACCTGTATCTCCTCAGCTTTACTGTGCTTTGTAGCCAGCATTCAGTTGCATAACATGCAGTGTGTGCATAATAAAAATATACAGTTAAAATTCAGTTATACTCATACTTCTGTCCACATAACCAAAACACATTTATATCCATGTGTATAGGGCTTTTTGCAGCCCTCTCTTTAGGGTACATTTTATAGTATTCTTTCCTTGTGCTTCTAAAATACCCCTTTTAAAGGCAAAGACTTATGAGTTAATTAATAAGAATATCACTTTTGTCCTCTAATTATTTAGTAGAATACATGGAAGTAATTAAAGCACAGTATTAAAGCTTTTTGGGAACCATAATTTAATCTGTAGTTTATGAGTTAATTTTTAGAAAAGTTCTTATAAATCTGCTAAAAGGGAGATGGTGTCTTCTGCAGGGATGTAACATTTTTAAAGCAACAGTATGTGATTTTTTTTCTTCTTAAAAATATTAGTAGTATATAGTAAAAGAGTAGTATCACGGCAGATCTGACAGCAAAATTATTTAACAGAGAGAACAGAATCCATCCCATATTCACAGAGTGCCCTAGTTGCCTGCTTGTGGCACTGTGGAACTTGTGAAGTGGGCCAAAAGAAAGTTGACCAGGCAGGGCAAAAAGCAACAGTGTGACAGCAAATAATAAATCCTTGCAGATATATTCTAGAACAGAGGGATGTAATGATAGATTGTATTATTACCTCCGTCAAGGAGGTTATGTTTTCGCCAGGGTCTGTCTGTTTGGTTTTTTTTGTTTGTTTGTCTGTTAGCAAGATTACGCAAAAACTACTGGATGGATTTACATGAAAATTTTACCAGATGTGTGGTTTCGTCCAAGGAAAAAGCCAATACATTTTGGTGCAGATCTGCATATTTGTCTGGATGAAAAAAATGATCATCTCTCTCACATCACTTGATGGATTTGCTTCAAAATTTACACAATAATATATATAATATAACTCTATCATCACAGTCAATTTCATCTGGATCCGATCCAGATTGATGTCACAATAAACACTGAAATTTATAATGGCAAATTCCATTCATTTCTCTTCGGCTGCTGTGAGGGTTCCACCCCCTTTACGTCATTATTGGAATTGTAGTTTATTTGTAAACTCACATCAACGTTTTTCAAGCCTATGTCACTACATTACCCAGCTTCCCTTGTAATGCCAGCAGAGTTCTCCTCATGGACAGACATGAGTGGAGACTCAGCCGTCATAACGGAGCACGTGGTGATCCAGAATTGTATCTTGGCGGAGGTCTGTGCTCTCTGAGTGCATTTCTATTAGTGTCATCATTGTCTCATGTTTAGTTGCATACAGGTGAAGAAACTCAAATTATTGAGTTATGTCACAGGTTTACATACAGATGAACAGACAAAGAATCCATCATAAAAAGTCTTGAGTGCCTACATGCACAAAACCAAACCTACATATTTTTGCTTTAAATGAAGTCATGGCAAAACTTTTTACCTGAAAGGTGACGTGTTTTTAATAATTCTTAATAGGCAAAATTATTTTGTTGATATTTATTATGGGAGATACAGACTCTAAAGCAGGGTACACACATAAGGATTTTCTAAATCTGAAGAGATGTTTTATCTGTTAGAGACCCCACACATGAAGATAAAAAAATCAGGCTTTTTAACAGTTTTGATCGTATTGTGTGTGGTGTGCTCCAATAATCTCACCATAGCACACAGAGCACACTACACACATAACCATTCTGTCCCACCACGATCTAGACTCTAGCCCAACAATCTTTATTTGTGTACCCTGCTTAAGCTCATGTATGTTTGAATAATGACTATTTTAAAGTTTGGAGCCTGAAAGATGTATTTATAATACAGCTTTAATTTGCCCTAACCATGGGATGAAGCCCTGTACTGACTTTGGGTCCTGTCGAATGCCTGGTGCTGTGTATTCTGGTGTGAAGCGCAGGTGTCTTTCCTAATTTCTTCCTGGCACAGTCGTCATATGCCATGTGCTCATGCTGATAAAAGAGCAAATAATCAAATGCACCCATGTGCATCCAGGGGGGGTGGTTGCCTTAATATGTGGATGCAGAAAATGACTGAACTTTAAACTTCATCATGCCTGGTCTAAATTCTAAAGTCTGTGGTGGAAAGTTTATGCTATTTTTTTATTACTTTCACAGGATGAGAGCTGAAGGAGTGTGTGTTTTTTTTTAGCTTTACTTGTGCACTCCAGTCCCTGTAATACTCCAAGAAACGAGAAAAAACACACACAAAGGATTAAAATTTTCACCAAACAGAGCTTTTCAATATGTGTCAACAGAAAACAGTGAAAAGGATTCCTCTGGGAAAATGACAAAAATAAGAGCATAAAGCCAGCAGATATTTGATATTTAGTAAACATGTATATCATAATCAACAACCTGCTTGATCCTGGTTTTGCTTGACTCGTCCATTGGACCATTTCTTATGCTCTGAATGCTTTAATGAAAAAAAAGCACCTGAATCTGAGCATTATGTGAGATAGAGGCTGAAGTTGTGCAGAGGGAGAAGATGAAGCATGGAAAATGAGGATTTTTGAGATTCATTCATTATGTTGAGGCTAATGCAACCTGATACTATATACCAATCCATCATACAGTTCTAGTTTCATTTCAAAATAAAAGCAGGTTTTGCAGAAGAAATATATAAGTCTTAACTTTAATTGCATAAGGAAAGCAACTTGAACTTAAATACTTTGAAATGTTAATAATTATTTTTGGAACATGTAAATGTGGAGATCAAGTATTTGACAGATCTTATTTCAAAATATTTTAGTTCAAAACAAAGTAAGTTATCAAACAGTAAATCAATACATATATTGTATTTCTAAAACGATGACTTGAAAAATATTTTGCTTAAGAATCGATCACCCTCATCCATCCACAACATATTTTGCTCATTCTCTTTGGGGTCCCCTGGGTGCTGTCATTGGGTGAAAGATACACCCTGGACTGGTCTTTGGTTTTCAGTCTGCGAAAGGCAGACAGGTTAAAGCATTTTGTTGGTGCAGCAGAATTCCTGATCCAAGTTCCCTCTGAGGCTTTACAGATAAAGTGCTGCCAACTTTAACTGAATCATTTACTGGCAGAGGAGTTGAAAAGCTAAAACAAAGCCACAGTTTCATGCCCTGCTGAGATCAATATGCCGAATCAAAGAAACTGTGTTCGCTGAGTAGAATAAGAAAATTTACCATTAATATTGACGAAACATTTAGCCAAACAATTTTCTTTTCTTTACACTGAAATCAAGGATTTGATTGAACATTTCGAAAGTGACTTCAAATCAAATATTTCATGTTTGTCATTAAAAGTTTTACCCCATGTCTTTTATTCTTTCATTGTTGGTTTGTGCATTTGCCATCCAAGTCAATGCTGTCATAGTAAACAAGGGTATGGTTGACTTTGTGCAAATACAAACACAGCAGAGTTTAAACGACTGAAGTAAAATAAACAGGATGTTTTTTAATATGAGTAGCTTCTGCTTTGAGTAGGGGATACTTGTTTTGTTTATTATTTATTTATTGTTTAAAACTCATGATCCTGAGACACACCACAGCTGCCACGCTACTGAAATGCATCCAGTTAGACTCTTTAAAATCTTAAGAATCAGCCGCATCAATTTCCCCTTCTCAGCCAACTACCAGACAGTTATCAGCCAACTACCAGGTAGTAGAAGTTCCCTTCACCTCTCTGGGGATGTGCATTGTTGAACACCTAGTGTTCTGGAGGGGTCATCACAGCATAAATCTGAAAACATGCTTCCCTTAGCCTCAAACCTTAACATCCCTAAAATATTCAGTTCATGTCAGGGTGGACAAGTCCCATCATGAACCTGCCATGGACCAGCTATGACCCTATCAAGGAAAGTGGGCAAGTTTTATGTGGCTACATCTGTAGATGATGTTATTAGGGGAGGCAAACAGAATACTGGCCACATGAAGCCTTCAAAATCATATTGAAATACATTTTTGATAATATTAAGATAGTGTCAGCCAAAGGAATATGTTGGTACCTCACTCCTAGCACTCACTGTTAAAGTCTCTGGTCTCATGTGGTTGCATGTTTGACAACAAAGTGAATTAAGAACCTTTTCCGATGAGTGCATCCAGACAACCTCCAAACAATTTCTTCCTGTATTAGTATTTTCGTCTTTACTTTTCCAGGTAGTCTGCCTTTATAACACCATGAGGCTAATTGTCTTTTATTTTTCTCCTGAGGTAAAATGACTCATTCTTTTCCTTCTTGGGTCATCTGTCTGAGGAAGATCTTGTGGTTTGAAACGTCAGCCTGAGAACTGAACACTGTGCATAAGTTTGCCTTTTTTTCTGCCAAATGACTTAGTGAAAAGCCTTAAAAAGATGCACTGTCTAAAACAAAAATACAAAGGAATAATCATATTAACCTTTGATAACATCCCAGCTTTCAAATGAAAGCTAGCCACTATTTGCTTGGGTGGACCACTACCAATTTGAAAACCAGTCTCTATTAGAGGAAAAACAGTATTTCCCTCCATCTGTGCAGGTGCAAGATGACATTTCAAAGAACATACAAAGCTTTCAATAAATTAACTTCTAAGTGACCTGGAGTGTGCACTGAGCAGTCCACTGGCTCGTTCTCTCTATATTTTTTATGTCATGCAGCAGATCTGTGACATTTCTTAAAATAATAAGAGACATGGATAGGATCATGTCCATATTTGCTCAGACCAAGGATGGCAGACACCCATATTTAATCACAGAGCCACTGTGCACTCTGTTTGCTCATCTCGCCGGAGCAGAAGCAATTTGTCATACTTTGCAAGAGATAGGTCTCAGTCTGAGCTTCAAACAGACAATGAGAAGTCTGACCCTGCTCTGTTAGTATTTCATAGAACCATTTTTATGAAGCATGGAGTTCAAAGGTGCAGTCGCTTTGCAGAGAGATGTTTCTCCACGACGTGACAGCACAATCTATTCACTCAGGACTTTGAAGTTTGTTAAATTCCTGCTTCAAACCTTTCAAAACCATGTCCCCGTGTGTCTTGTGTAAAGAAAAAAAAATGTGTTATTGAAACTCCAAGTCACATTGGTTTCACAGCAGAGCTGTGAGTCACCGGTCTTTGTCCGTGGCTCTGAAAAGAAGCGTGATGGAGCATGTAAAGAAAGTTTGAAGTGTATGTGAGTGCAAACAACCAATTAAATGCATGAAATCAATACTGGTTACAGTGTTCCTCCACAGCATCATGAGGGAGTGAAATCAAAGAAAAGACAAGCAGGCTTCAAAACGAATAAACTCTTAATACAGCAGGCCAAACATCAAGACATGGTGAATGAATTTCACCCCACAGTTTCTGTCGTTAAAACCCTCATTTTGTGTTCACAAAGAAATACTTATGTGCATTCATTGTTTGTTTTTCATTAACAGTCACAAAGGCTCAGGTTAGAAATCACAGCTCAGGCTTTGTGTCTGACCTTGTCATGCTGCATGTAGAACTAAATGTATGTACAGCAGAACTTTTATGATCTTTTTTCTTAATAGAACACATAAGAAAGGACGCCTCTACCATGTAGCTTTCATAACCACCTTTAAGGAGGCAGACAAACATTTGTCTGTCTGTTAGCAAGATAGCTTGAAAAGTTATGAACAGATTTTGATGAACTTTTCATGGAACTGAGGTCATGGCTAAAGGTAGAAGAGGTAAGATTTTGATGGTGGCCTGAATCCAGGACTGCGGATCCAGGAGTTTTTTTCAAGGATTTGTTAACAGTGCAAGACAGTGCAGCTTTCCAAATTTTGCTAATAACTCAATAAGTTCTCAATGGATTTTTCTGACATTTTCAGGGCATGTAACCTGACATGCCAGACAGACTGTTCAATATATTCCAGTAGTCCATCTGGGAAGGAGCCCATAGAAAGTGTTTGGGAATGGGCAAAAGCATATCCGCCACATGATTGCACGAACATTTCGTCAATCACATCAATTACAAGCGAATCAGATAATGTATCAGGTAGGCACTATTGCGGCGGTCTAAGGGAAAGACTGTGAGCCACTTTGTATAACAAACTCAGGGCAAAACATGTCAGTGTGGTGCGAAAATACATTTCCTATTAAGAAGTTTGTATTGTTGTTTTTATTTGTTTTGTTTGTTTTGTTTTCATTTAATAAAGAAATACAGACAAGATCTGATAAAACTGCTACTAAAGCTGCCCATTAGTCACTTTTTGCTGTAGTCTTGTTGTAGCTCCCTCCTCTTGCTGCTCCAAAGGACGCTGATTGGGTTGTCCCACTTTGGGCCATTCACATTCATTGACTGGAGCTTGGCATGATGGAGCTGTCTGATTAAAGACGTTGTATCAGGCTGATCCATCTGGGCATGCTCAGAAGGTCTTAACTCAGAGATAGCAGAGGGAGCGGTTGTTCTTTACTCTTAAAATAACAAAAAAAGTGCTTTAACTCCTGAAAACGATTTCTGGTCAGTATTTTTTTATTGTAAAAACAGGGGCAAGTGGCAGCCACCAACTACATGACAGAGACATGTATGTGATTCTGTTTATGTTGACAAAGATTTTCTGTTGAGGCCAAATCAAATAGAAAAGTGATTTCACGGTGTGACTAATACTCTGTTAATATTTCAGTTTGTGTTTATATGAGAACACTACAGTCAACAGGCGGACTCCTCTGTTATCAACTAACACCTCTGTCCATCACTCATCATTTCTCACAGTGGGACAGAGAACTTTTTCCCCTGTTGCTGTTGGTGACTCTGGACATCTTTACTTTCTGTTCTGAAATGAACCCAAACAGTGTTCTGCAAGCATTTTTCTCCTGCTCTCTTTAGAGAGCCTAAAACGCTGTGGTTAAAAAATGAAAAGGCAGAGAAAAGGCTCAGTAGCTGCCAAGGCAGTCTGTAGCAGAACCAGACTGGGACCAACTGTAAAGTGGGACTGGTGGGACCGTGTAGTGGGCCTCTCTCCCCTTTAGCGCATGTGTGAACAGCTCTAGACGTGTGCAGCTGAGTAGAGAGGAGAGGAGAGAGTGAACCAGGAAGACTCGGTTGGAATGAGTGTTTGGCTGAATGTCCTTTCAGAATAACGATTGGCATGAACCACCCCTCTCATTTGGAAAGAACTTTCTTTCCGAATTAGCTCTTTTGGATCAAAATCTTCTGACTGACATGTTTACATGATGTTTTTGTATTCTGATCAATCATTTATTGTTTACTTGTGTCCATGTAAACGTGGCCATTGATTCAACAAAGTGCTAAAACCATTCCTCAGAGATTTATGTCCATATTGACATGACAGCATCACACAGCTGCACATCTGTGATACAAGTCACTGATTACACCACATCCTATAAGTGTGTTATTGGATTGAGATCTGATGACTGTGGGGGTCACTGGAGTACAGTGAACTCTACTTTCAAGCAACCTGTCTGAGATGATCTGAGCTTTGTGGCATGCTGTGTAACCCTGCTAGAAGTAACCATCAGAAGATGCTAAACTGTGTTCATAAACGGATGGATATAGACAGTGACAACCCTCAGGTTGGCTGTGGTGTTCAGGCAACGCTCAGCTGATACAGAAAAGCCAAAAGTGTGACCAGAAAATATCCACTACACTGTAACAGCACCTCCACCAGTCTGACCTGTTTATACAAAGCAGGATAGATCCATGTTTCCAGGTTGTTTGGCCAAGTTCTGACACCACCTGGATGCTGCAGCCACAATCCAGACTTGTCAGACCAGACAAAATTTGTTATTTGACAATTTGTGTGAGCTTGAGTGAATTTCAGCCTCAGTTTCCTGTTCATAGCTCACAGGAGTGGCACCCAGTGTGGTCTTCTGTTTCAAGAATTGAAGTGTCATGTGTTCAGAATAAGTGTTCTGCAGACACGGGTCTCAATAAGTGGTTATCTCAGTTGCTGCTGCATTTCTTAAATGTTCATCATTTTCACCAATCTCCTCTGACCTCTGGTACCAACAAAGCTTTTATGCTCAAGAAGTGCTGCTCTCTGTGTATTATGTCTTTTTTTTTGTACTATTCTCTTTAAACCTTTGAGATGTGTTGCTTGAAAATCTCTGTAGAACAATCATTTTCTAAAATACCTAGACCAGCACCATCAACAACCACTCCACAATTCAACTTCCTTCCCAATTCTGATGCTTGGTTTGAACTTCAGCAGGTCATTGCTTTAGGTTGGTGCCTAAATGCATTGAGTTGATGCCATTTGATTGGCTGATCAGCTCTTTGTATAAACAAACATTTGATCGGGTTTACTCTGTCAAGTAGCCAGTAAGCATTTATTATTGCTGCCACTTGTAACTGTAGATCAACAAAGGACTGATTTTATTGTAACTGAGTAGCAGAGACTACTCCAGTGATTACCTTGGGTTCTGCCTTTTGATATATTTTTGATTGATAGACTCCCACACAACTTAATTATTACCATTCATGCTACATCTCTGAATCAAGCATAGTAAGCAAATAGATTTAAATTGTTTTTAGAAGTAATTGAACTCAACGGAAAACATGGCATAAGTACATGCTTTTAATGCCCTGTATTCAATGGCAATACCTCAGATTCTAGCCGTTCTTCATTCACAGAGAGATTTTATATTGTACATTGTGATGCAGCAGCTTTGGGATTTAGACTTTCAGTCCTGCTCCTTAGTCCCCACAGCAGGTAATTTTTCCAAATCCACACAGCTACATTTCACAACATCCTGTCCTTGTGCCGTCATGCCAAATGGCAGATCAACTCGCTCCTGGAAAGTTTTGGAAGGGAAAGAGAGGCAGGGTTTTGGAGCCCAGCTGTCAGCAGATGAAGCCTCCTGCTCTCTGTGTGTTCTGTGTGCAGGAAGAACTCTGGCTCTGTCGACAGAGTAAATAACATGTTGTCTTTTTTCTGTCAAAGTTTTGCCTCCATGGCACTGTACACTCTGTACACAAGCACAGTGCACTGCCAAGCTAAGCTTGGCTAATTGGTGAAGCTAGACTGTGGATTATTGAGGGAGAAGAATTCTTCACAGTAAACACATGGTAAACAGGGAGTGTTTTCCAAGGCTTGGAGAGGGATCAAATATCGCTGTGCTTAGAAATCTTGTGGCCTTATTTGGCTCTGTTACTTCATGAGAGTTTTGGGAAAGGATTCTGAGTGCAGGATTGACAATTATTTCTTTTGGTTTGGCTTTGTATTTGGTTTGTTTGAAGTCTTTCTGATGTTGCTGCAGCTCCGTTCTCAATCACAGCATGCTCGATCTTAAATGTACTGCACTGACAGATGTTGATGATGTCTTCACAGAGCAACACAAACAGCAGCGCTTATGACGCCGGCATTTTTGGCCAATCTCCCTGCTCTCTTTCCCTGTCAACTTTAAAAACTACTTCCCACTCAAGAAGTTTGTTTTTCAGTGGGCACCATGCAGAACAAAGTCCAACTTCAATTAGTAAAGCTCACTGGTTCCCAGTTGGTGTGCCTTTAAGGCAGACGGTTGACATTGCTTTTGAGTCCTTCTGTCTTTCCTGAATTCATTACAAGGCCCTGTGATCACAGAACATGGTATACAACTCTGATAATTTTGTTTTGTCTGATGATATAGTGCGCAGTACAGGGAACAGATGAGCATTTCACATAAGAGGGCAAACAATGTGTTTTTGCCTGCAGTAACAAAGACTGTCATTGAAATAATAAAGGTCACTAGTTATACTGATATTTGCAAAGAGAAACTTCTGAAGAGGATCCACTTAAGCTTATTCACATGGCTTTAATGTTTGTAAGCCAACCAGGTTACTCCACATAAAAGACAGTAGAGTGTTTCTTGCACTGATGAGATATGCTATAGTTTGATATGTTTGTCCACTGGGGTCACATCATGTATCAGCAAATAAATACAGTAAAAAGGCAGAGGCCCATTCACCTCACTGAAGTTGGTGTACATTTTCTTAGGATGCAGTTTTGCTTAATCACATTCCAGAATGATCCAAAAGGACAAAGGAGTTGTATTTTATTAAATCAAAGACTTAAATTAATCCTATTTCCATGTCATAAAATATGTTTATTGGTGACATGAAAGTTAATGCATTAACAACACGAGCTCAAATTACTCTGAGATTTAATCTCTACTTTGCTGATTTTTTTTAATACATCACTGACATGCACATATTCTATAATCTTGACCCTTTGCCCAGTTTGCACTCTGAGAAATCAGGAATTGGTACAGTAGTGATGCAGAGAGCGTGTAGCAATAGGTAAAGGACAGGGTCTCAAGTGTGGATAAGCTTTAAAGCCTCACCTAATGACTGTCTAGACAAGACCAAAGACTATTTACTCTCTGTGTGAGCTCAGGGCTTGACGCTTAGCATTTTCCCAAGTAGCACGGGTGCTACCAAGTTGAAAAATCTAGTAGCACACAAATATTTTTAGTAGCAAGATGAAAAGTTACCAAATAGTGTGTTTTTCTTTAATACAGTGATATGTGTTCAATGAGGAAGCATTTTTAAGCAGAATTATTAAATTTATTTGAATAAAAAACATACTCTAGTACACTAGCTTTTTAAAGTGAATCCATGTGCACAGTGCAACTGAGTATTATCAAAACAGCAAGTAAAATTTTCCAAAGACAATGAGTGCAGTGAGAATAATACTGTAACAATTGTTTGTTATTAACCAGTAATCCTGACCCAATACTTTTCTCCAACAGACTTAAGCTTATTTCAACTGTGTTATAATTTACAACTTTCAGGTAGTTTTTACAGAAGGTACTTGAATTTTGAGGGGAGGGGCCGGGTCAGTGTCCTTTAATTTCAAATGAAATGAACCAATTAGTTACAACCCCACTCATTGTAAATGCATAATCAAAGTCTGCTCAGTCTCTTTAGACACAAAGGATATCCCAAAAGCAGCTTTTATAATCTGGTCCTCTGGCCTGCTCGGAGGTCAGACTCATCCAGCGGTCCACTGTAGTATGTTCTAAGGGAGAAGATAACGTATTTTAAATCATTTTCAACTCACCTTTAATTTATCAAAACAAATATGCAACTATATAATGCTTAAATTGTGATTTTGTAATATTGAAAGCTCTGTTTTTACTCATCTTCTTAAAGTGATATATTATGCCACAGTGCAATGAAATGCAATTTAAAAATAGGCATTTCATTGTGCTGTGGCATAATATATCACTTTAAGAAGATGAGTAGTAAATTAATAACATATTTTAAATCAATTTCAACTCACCTTTAATTTATCAAAACCAATACGCAACTATACAAATAAATGGTTTGATATACATTAGTTTATAGTGGATTTTTTTGTTATAGACTATAGGTGCATTTCTGAGTTATTCAGACTGCACTTTTGGGCTTCTATACGTAGCCAACATTAATTATGTCAACATAACGATTATAACAATGCTGTTGCTGCAGATCTCGGCTGCCCAGTGTGAGAGAGGTTTTTCAGCCCAAAACCGGATCAAGAAGCAGCCTTGCAGTCTCGACACCTGAAGACTTGATGCGGATCAGCTTGGAGGGGCCTTCAGTCGAGGAAATCGATCCAACTCCTGCGCCTGCTTGTGTTCATCTGTACCGCGCGTGGGGCGGTGCAGGCATGTCGGGTGTACCGAAGGCTAGCTAGCGGCGCAGTCAGGTCAATAAAACAAACGTTTCAAAGCTGAACATGTTTTCAGCTGAGGCTGCATTCAAGAACACCACCGGCCACAACTTCCAACGTATGCAACACAACATAAAACACGTTTTGAACGGTCATTTTTCTAGTCGCAGGGGTGCTACCAAATGCAAATCACAACTCGCACTGTAGTATTTTTAGTAGCAAATGCGAGTACCTCCTCGCACTGTCGAGCCCTGTGTGGGCTGCAGTTTGGCTGGCGAGTGTCACATCTCACATACCACCTGCTGGCCAAGTACACAACTGTTGTAGAGAGCCTTTCTCTCTCCCTTATGAAAAACAGACCATGCTCAGTGATGAGAGTAACTAAATTAATTTACTTCAACACTGGACTTAAGTATAATTTTTGACTACCTGCACTTTATAAGAGTATTATTGGCTGGGGAACTTCAACCTTTAACTCCACTAAATTTGAACAAATGCTCTTGTTACTTGTAACTTTAAATCAGCTCATGGATTTTCTTTTTTCTTTTCTTTTGTCACAACTGATCCAGAACATGTGTTTGTGTGGGCTGTTTACACAGTGTTGCTGTACCTGTACCACTTCTGCATCTCTAATGTAGCACAGTGGATAAGATGCTCACACAACTCAAGTCAAGCTCTTCAGTTTTCAGTGACAGATTGGTAACAGTGCCAGAACTACAACTTTGGATGTACCTGTCAGTAGCATACAGATGCAGCCACTTAAAACTTCCCAACTTTCCCTGATAGGGTCTTGGCTGGTCCATGGCAGGTCCATGATGGGGCCTGCCCATCCTAAAAGTTTTAAATTGAAAACTTCAGACTACATTGGTGTAAATTTGTGGTGTGAAGTCTCCCCTCTGTTGATTTGGCAGTTACTGGAAAAAAACAATGAAAAGGTTAAGGCTATGTAATCTTTGATGGAAGCGCCATCTCAGGGAGACACCCTGCAAATGCACAAATGAGCATGTTTTCAGAGGAATCCAGGCACTTGGAAGTTGGCTGGAAGTTGGCTGGGAGAGGAAAATTGAAGCAGCTGGATCTGCAAGTTAAAACCGTCTTACTGTGGTATTAACTACATTTTCGGCTTTTTAAAAGAATTTGCCAAAATGTTTTTCTTTAAATGATTTTTTAACCATATAATCTACTAAACATGTATGGGGAGCCTTTTGTTTAAGAGCAGACCTTTAAAAAATCTTTTATTGATATATTAATTGATACAAGTTGGCTAAAGCACGCTCCTTTTATTGCAGAACTCTACTGTAAATACCCTTTTTTATGATTTGTCATCATCATCATTTGTACCACAGGGAAAGAGAGAAAGAAAGAGAGCATTGATTGGCGATCAACATAGACTCATTGCGCACCAAAGCACCTTGGTTTTGCTCTGACCGACAGGTTGGCAACATTGTCGGTGGCGCAGCTGGATAGTGCTTGGTAAGTGATCAGATGGTTGCAGGTTCAAGCCCAGCTCTGGGCAACACATGGCGATGTGTCCTTGGGCAAAACACTTAACCCCAAGTTGCTCCCACTGCTGCGTCAGTGGCGTGTAAATGGGCATGTAAGGAATGTGTTTGCTGATACTGATGTATAACTAACATAGAACCTCTGAACCATCAGTGAGTGAATGTGAGAGTGAATGGGTGTGAATGGGTAATGTGACATGGTGTGAAGCAGCTTTGAGTATTCAAAGACTAGAAAAGTGCTATATAAGCTCAAGTCCATTTAACATCGCCCACTGGAAGCGCTGCGGTGCGCACAACACAAGCAGCAGCAAACTGGTTCAGTCAACAAGTTACAAGACCCACTACTAACTAGGTCACTCTATTGGATGATATTTATATCAACAATAATCACTCTTCATGCAGACTGATATATTAAAATAAATTATGCGCATTAAATAAATTTAGGACTATAATGCTAGGCAGAAATCACAATTTATGGGTGGAACTGAGTTGCTTGCCGGTCTGCGCTCTCGGAGTGCTTTTCTACTTTTATTGGTATAATATCGAAGGTCAAATGCTGGTATCATGTGAAGCCTAGCAGAGATGATGATATGTACAAGGGTGTTTACATGCAGTAACGAGGAAGGAGGCAAGTATGTATGGTTGCATGTGTGTGGATATATGTACTGATTGTGTATATTGTTGGTTTCGGTGAGTGTGTGCATATAAACAATCTTTCAACTAGATGGTAAACCTTCGAAGAAACTGACATGCATTTCCTGTACGTTAAAATAAAATTATAGTTAAAAATGTAAACAAAATAAAGAACATTTAATTGCATTCATGTGATAACTGAGTCAAAAAGTAAGAACTGCTTTACTTTGTTCAATAAATTTGACAATAAAAATCATAGTAATAAATAAAAAATAATCATGAAAAAATGCAATTAATCTCAAGTTAACAATTAAAAGTTTAAGATTTAGGGCTCTAATTTCATAGACCAGGCTCAGGCGTGGCGCACCTGCCCTGCACTGTGCCAACGGGGTGTGTCCAGGGCATTTTGCAAGTTTCGTGCACGGCGCAGTCCGGCGCAGCGGGGTGCACCCACGCCTCCGTCCCTCCCACCGGCGCAAGTGTCAAAGAGGGAGGAGAGAAGGCATGAGTGGGTTTAACACAGCCGAGTGTAATCTTCACCAATCAAATGGACGCCTCTCCTTGCGAGGAGAAGGTCAGAGCCGCTGTCACTTTTACGGCAACCGGCAGAGCGCAGGGGCCACCGGGCTGCGCATCTAGGCCACAATGCGTGTCACCATGTGGACCACCTCGCGGGACAGATGTAATCTGTTTCTGTGTCATAAATAGGAGTACAAAATTAAGTGATAATTACATTTAAACACAGCAGCAGGCTAATCCATTCATCATGCTTGTGATCCACCTGCATGCCTGGTCTGTCATCGCCAAATAGCAGAACCTTTGGTGAAATACTCTCTCCCGGTATCCCCTCCTCATCCTCCTTGCAATAATGTACTCCATCTTTTTAGATCACATTAAGAATAAAGATTAAAACAGAGAAATAAGGGCAATCACAGGTAAATCCTTAAGACACCGAGTGACTTACATTTATTCAGCGAGCGTCTCTCTCTTTTTTCTTTTCTTTTGAATTTCAGGAGATGAGAGAAGCCGGATACTCCGTATCGGATGATGTGGCTGTTTGTGGTTGGCTTGAGAGATGTGAACTCTTAGCTTGTGACACACTTCCAGCTGCCATCAGGTTGAGTTTCCATTATGACAAACGTCTTTGATCTGACATCAGATGTGACAGGACAATTAATATAGATACAAATGTATTTGCTGGTTCAGATGATTACATTAAATAGTGGTTGCTGTGATTGTTTATTGCATTGAAATGTGCCTGACACTCTGGATACCTGGCTGTGAGGTTTTGGTGATGTGTGCGCACTGCACGCCTGTCAGCCAAATTACCACTGCACTGGGCGTGCTTCGCATGTGCCAAGAATAGACCATGTTGGAGCTGGCGAGCTTTCAGCGCACCTTCCGCGCAGTTTTTTGGCGCGAAATTGTCACTGCACCACACTGAATCTGTGGACACCTCCCCCTGGTGTGCTGCCACACCCATCTCGGTGCAGCCGGTCTACCAAATCACCGAATTGGCTGCACACGGTCGTGTGCCGGATGAAATTACCACGCTCCACCACCCTGCGTTGTGCCAGGAAATTAGAGCCCTTAATGTGATTTAAAATGCTGCTCTGTCAACAGCCCTTTAAAGACTTTTATTTGCCATTTGTTAATTTCCATTTTTCAGTGACTCTATGTTGGCCTGCCTGCAACGTTTTAACCTCATTTTAATTTCTACTGTACATTCTGACCCCATGCCATGACATCTCCACAGCAACAAATGCAGCCCCCCATAGAGCACAGCATGGTAGCTGTACTTCAACATGCACAAGCTCCAGCTGCACCACAGTAAACTCTCAGTGGGTGCTGATTTAGGTGTATCCAAAATGCTGTTTTGGAGGTACATTTGCCCAGAGATAATAATACTCCAGGAAACGACAAAATGCTCAGTGATGTTGGTCTTTTATGTCGGCCTCTCCATCTGCATTAAAGCACCTTGCTCTACATGTTCCCTCTGGCCTGCTCAGCATATAATGAGACTGAACAAAACTGGACAAACTGTTAAGATTAGAACTCGATTTGTGACATGCAACAACCAGACAACCTGACCTGGCTCTCTATACGGGTATTGTTTTCTTTTAACAGTGTTGAGTAGCAATACTTTTTCAGTGCTACACATTACCTAACTATTTCACCACAACTACAAATTTTCCAAACTTCATTTTGTTCTGAGAAAAGTCACAGGTTTGAGCAGCAGGTCTCGACCAGTTCTCCTTTACGTCTCACATATCACTCATATAGTGAAGCTGAGCTCCCTAGGACCAACCGCAAAAACTAAAAAAAGAAAGCTGATACACTGCTGTCCTTAATGTCCTTAATTTAAAGGAACACTTCAGCTTTTTATTTTGTTTTCATCACTTAACTCACTCCCAAGTCCATGACAAGCAGGTAGACACCATTCTGTGGACTGTGCGTCAAGTAACAAGGAAGAGATGGCCAAAGATCGTCAACCGCTAGTTGACGCGTCAAACGCGTGTTAAGTTGGAGTAGACTTAGAACCCAAAAACACAACCAGATAACTTCCTTCACACAGTTTATTCAGTAGTCCTGAAAAAAGTTGACAATAGAGATCAATGTAGAGAGCTGGAGGCTGAGAGCATGGCAGGATGAGGCGACCAGAGTGGAAAATCCAAAGAATGTCAACCCTATGACAAGGAGAGCGACAATTAGAATTCAGATCCAAAAAGGGTTCAAGATTCAAACATACTGTACCCCACAGCAAGGTGCTGGAAACATTTTTTTAAGATGTTTTTGTCCATACTGACATGATATCACTGCAAAGTTCAGGCAGAAACTTGAGCTACACATACATGATGTGAATCTCCTGTCCCATTACATCCCAAAGGTGATCTGATGACTCAAATCTGGTGACTATGGAGGACACTGGAGTACAGTGAACTCACTGTCTTGTTCTAGAAACCAGCTGGAGGTGGTTTGAGCTTTGTGACATGGTGTGTTCTCCCACTGGAAGTAGCCATCAGAAGACTTGTACACTGTGGTCATGAAGGGATGGACAGCAACAATACTCAGGTAGGTGTTGGCATTGAAACAATGTTAAGTAAGTATAACGGGACCCAAAGTGTGCCCAAAAAAATCTTCCACACCATTTTTGCAACCTGAACCGTTGATACAAGTCAGATTTGATCCATGCTTTCATGTTGTTTTTGTCAAATTTTTACACTACTATCAAAGTATGGCGCTCATCAGACCACACACTATTTTTTTAACCCTCAAACTGTCCAACATCAGTGAGCCTTTATGATTAGGGCCTCAGTTACCTGTCATTAGCTACAGTAATGGCACCCGGTGCAGTCCTCTGCTGCTGTGGCCGATCTGCTTAAAGATTTGAAGTGCTTTGCATTCTGAACTCAAACCACTCTGGCAATTTTCTTCTGACCTCTGGCATCAACATGGCTTTAATTGTCCACTGCCACTCACTAGACATTTTTTCTTCTTGGACCATTCTTTAATAACCCTAGAGATGGTTGTTCATGGAAATCCCAGGAGATCAGCAGTTCCTTAGTCAAACTTAGACCAATCTAACTTGTCAAGTCATTTCAGTCCCCTTTTTTTTCCATTTGGATGCTTGGTTTGAACTTCAGCAGGGCATTGTGATCACGTCAACATTACTAAATGCACTCAGTTGCTGCCAGGTGATTGTTTTTTAGCTATTTGCATCCATGAGCAGTTGAATGGGTGTATCTAATGACGTGGCTGGTGAATGCATATTGACTCCTGCAATTAAAGAAGCCTGTTTACAGTCAAAGATCTGTCAGTCTGTGCCCTAAAAATATATAATCTATACAGTTCTTTTTAAACCCAGAATATGGCAAAAATGCAGAAAATAACTTCGAATGCTTAATATTGCAGTAAAACATAAATCTTTTGTGAACAAACTGTTTTACCCACTTTTACCCTTAGCTCCAAATCACGTTGTGTACACAGACAATACCAAGTAAGGGTAAAACAGGATACGAGATGCAAAACAAATCATGAAGAACATTGAGATTGACGCAAATCATTTTTGCCTTCAAGGAAACTCAAGGGTTTACACCCATTTCAAAGTTTAAGAGCAGTAAATCAGTAAAACCAAAGTGTAATGAAAAAAATAAACATTACCTTGGTTGTGAGGCTAAACCTGTTTCTCTAGCAAACAGCTAACCTGCTGCAAATGATGAAATAACCTTTTTCCTTCTATATTCTAAAGCCCTGGGTATTCATTTTAAAGCCTCATACATTCATACGGGTCCATTAAAGCTTGTGTGTGAGCGTGCAGGGGACAGTCACCTTTACTTGTGTGAAATTGTGGTCCGATCTTTTATGCAGGATGTCAAAACAATATTACTGCTCAGCTGCTACTCAAGCCAAGCATGATAATCTTGTTAGCCACACTGACCTCACGGCTAAGGTCCCTCTCAGGACTTTAAAACATGTTAATTCTCTGGCCATTTCCACCTAAGCCAGGCAGAAAATGCCCTTCTCTCTGGAATATATGCTCTATTGATTAAACAGGCGGGGAGATGCAGAGAAACCCATCTGCTCCTTTAAACGTGTTAGAGTTTCCCTGAGAGTGCTGTTACCGCGGCCCGGCACTTTGTGCACATTTTCACGTCTCTGCCTCTTAACATGCAGATCAGCAGCACCAGGGCTTTGTGCTTATGCAGTTAATTAAAACAAATGCTAGACATGCTAAAATGGAAGCACATGGCACGAAATTGGTTTAAATTTGTGAAATAAAAAGGCGAGATTAAGCTCTGAGGAGAGACACAGCACTGTGCAATCATAGAAATGGGGCATGAATGGATAAAGAAATCAGTCTGCTTTACTGATAAGGACTAAAAATAATGTTTGTTTCACAGATACTAAAAATGTGCTGTCAAATGCATAGTGGCTTTCTTCAGTGGGCCTGTCTCATTTCTCAAAAAGATGATAGTGGGTTGCTTAGAGGGGCTGGGGTGGATTTTGCTGTAGTGTTAATGGTGAGAAAAGCAACTGTGTTCTTATTAGCATGTTATGTAACATGATTCAAGGTCAAAGCACCCTTTAGCCTGTACCTCCTAATATCCATCCATCAATTTATAATCTATTCTGTTTTGGGGTCGGAGAATGCTTGAGTTTATCCCAGATGTCACTGGAAGAGAGGTGGGGTACACCCTGAAGCAGGCACAATCACACTCAAACCTGAGAGCAATTTAGAAACACCAACTAACCTAACCAGCATGATTTTTGTCTGTGGACACAGGGAGAACATGCAAGCTCCACACAGAAAGGCTGTGGTCAACTAGGGGAGTCAAACCAGAAATCTCCTTGGTATGAAGCACACACATTTACTGTGTCACCAAGCGGCCTAACTCCTAAAATAAAATGAAACTACAAAGCACTCGGAGACCTTTGAACCTTTGAAAATGCTTACACATTTTACCGATCTTGGACCTGCGTCTTTTGTCTGGAGATCAGATGGCATGAATTATTTGGGAATAACAATTAGATCACCTATCAATTAAATATTGGACCTAAATGCCAAGCCTCTATTGGATAACATAAAGAGGGACCTTAAAAGATGGTCTGCTCTGCCTTTATCTTTATAGGGTAGGGCAGAAGTGCTAAAGATGAATGTCCTTCCAAGACTCACTGTTTTAGTGTCCTCTTTTCCTTTGTTTATTCCGAAATCTTGGTTTGAGAATGTCAATAGACTGTTCTCCTCTTTTCTATAAAACAACAAGAAGCCTAGAATTAATCAGAAAAAAATATCCCTATCAAGAGATAAAGGGGGTCTTGGAATCCCTGATATTTATTTATACTATCTTGCATTTAATGCCAGGTATTCACTTACTTGGGGCTATAAAAAAAGTAGAGATAAAGGAAGTTGGGACCGGCTGGAAGAACATCTTGTAAAAGAGAAGAATAAATTGCTGTCATTATCTCCACTTTTGGGACACCCCTGCTCCACCCAAAAACTTGGACAACTGTATTATTAAATTTTCATGTGACATAAGCAGAGAAATTCATAAAAGAGTGGACATTACAAGTTCAGCTCTTCCATCCTCCCCAGTATGGTATAACAATGCTTTTAAAGCTGCAGGGAATCCACTGGCAAATATGGTGCAATCACAATATCACAGAAATTTCTCAGATTGTAGAGAACAGAGAGATTCTGCCCTTTGAGGAACTAAGAAGAAGAAGAGATAACTTGAATATGAATAGTTTTTTTTTACAGTATTCCCAATCAAAGTCAATTGTTTCCAAATTTCCCAAAGAAAATTTGATTATAATTATGCAATTGACAAAAAATTAAGATTTCAATCATCAAACAGAGGAGCAGTCTTAGGTATATATATAAGTTACTGCTTCATGCCTCCCCAAACCCGAACTCCAAGATAGAGTCACAATGGGAACTTGATCTAGGGGTCAAATTTACTTCCGCAGAGTGGGCAAACATTTGGCGTGACATTAAAAAAACCTCAAAATTAGTCCGAGGTAGAGTAATACAGCTGAAAATTCTTCACAGAGCCTATATTACTCCCTCTGGACTTAAAAAAATAGACCCAAGTGCTTCAAATCTTTGTTGACATAAAAGTGGACAAGTGGGAAATCTGATTCATATGTTATGGCTCTGCCCTGCAGTAAAACTTCTTTGGACAGAAGTTTGGAAATTAATTTCAGTGATCATTAATGTAAATATTGCTCCATGGCCATTAGTGTGTCTGTTGGGCCACAGGACTGTACAATTAAAAACAAGACAAGAGAGAAAGACAGCTGGTTTAGCCTTTTTGGCTGCCAAAAGAATGATTTTATCAAACTGGACAATTCACAAACCAAAATGTTTCTCTGTAGAAATATGGATATCTGAATTTTTTAATACTTTAGGTATGGAGCGAATAACAGATACATTAAATGACACTAAGTTTAGGTCTGAAACCATTTGGAAGCAGGTGTGGGGGCACATTTCATCGTCACCAATGTTGATTTGATTTAATCTAATCTGATTGACTGCTAAATCTGGTCAATATGAGAAATGTTATTTCTGTTTCTGTCTTGTTTTTGCAACTGGATCTACCATTGAATAATGACAACTTTGAACCTTTTCATGATGAATTGAATGTTTATTTAAGTATGAGCATGCACTGATCTCCCTTCTATGTGATGTTGTTGTGTACATGTTAATGTTTGTCAGTTTGTATTTGTCAAGGTATGGACCTGTGTGTATTGTTGTTATGTCTAAATATTTAAAGTATGAATACAAAAACAAAAATAGAAAGCACTCGGAGAGCGCAAACCTCCACCAATGTTGCTCACATTTTGCTGTTACATTTATTAGCAATAGTTCCATGATAAAGTTACTATCGTAATATGATTACTTGACCCTGATAATAACCTCCTTGGCAGAGGAAATAATTCTTGAGTCAAAGGGGATACTAAAGCTGTGACCTTAAAACCCATTCACACTTGCAAAAAGACCCTGGAATTATAGCCCGAATTGACAGAGTCCCAAGCAGTCACTCGAGTCAATATAAAGTTTAAACTGAGGTATCAGCACAATTAATTACAATTTAAATATTTACAACAACAAAAACCGACTTATGTTACCTTAAGGCTACTAATTCGCCTCTACTTAGGCCCTGTTTAATCAAAAATGAATACGGCTGAAAACGAAGACTTTTCATTGCGTTTTCGCCCCCCGTTTACACGAGAGCAGTGCCCGGAGTGCCTTAATCTGCAAACCTTTGAAACCAGGGTCCAGAGTGAAGAGTTTTGAAAACATATCCGTCTCCATGTAGACAAGATTCAGCTTTTCAGGGTGAAACACTGAAGTCACCGCATACGCAGTACTCTTTCACATGAAGGCTGCACGCCTATACCAGGAACAACAACAGCAGCAGCAGCAGCACCTTCGGCCGTCTACCAAGCAACATGTGTGCTGCTTACCGTGCTCGGTTTCTTATCCAGACAAAACTATCCAGACAGATTTGTTGTCCAGACAAGAAACTCCTACGTCTTCGTGCGTCCACTTGCCATTGTTGTTTTTGAAAAGTTTGTCTTCACCAGAAAGCATATGTGTGTTCTAACACCAGTATTTCTCTACAAACCTACATCGCCATCTACTGGCCTGGCATGCACGCTACAGCGTTTTCAGTCATTGTCGTGTTTCCATGTGGACGCGGATCATTTTTGAAAACGCAAAGGAAAAGCAACTGGCCTACTTTGACAAATCCACAACTCATCTGTTAGCTTTTCACCCACCACAGTCTAGTGGTGGTTTGTCAAGTGTTCAGCACTATGCTCCCAAGTCCTCCTTGGCAGGCCGTCAGCCAGAGGCACAGAAAAAGGCAGTTCTGACAAGATTGCAAGCTTCATATGCAAGGACATGCAGCCCACTGGTGTGGCCTTTGGGGGGAGGTAAGTAGTAAAATGATCTAACGAAAATGTCTTGTGTCTGTAGCAGCTGGAAGGGCCAAATATTAATAACCAAACAAATTATAATGACCAAATGTCTTTGTTGACACTCTTACAAAGTTTAAAGAAAATCCCTTAAAGCATCATGAGGTGGAATGTCTGTAACGAAGGGATGAACATCAGGCCCAGTGCCTTGTCCTTGAACTTATGACATCCAAAATCTAATTTGTTCTTGAGGCTGAGAAGACATTTGTACATAGTTTGAATACAGTTTACCAAAGCATTCTTGAGGCTTCATATTCACAATCAATAAATAAATATGGGAATGTAAGACCTTGACTTTTGACTCATGAGCTCCAAATCTAGTCAGTCTAACCCAGTGAGACTACAAATTCTTCCAAAGGCACACCTAAATCCAAGCTTAAATCTTCAGGCATATCATTTTCATATAAAGCAAAAAAGCTTTTTTGGTGTATGTTGTAGTACATTATCGTTGTTACACATATTAAGTCATCCAAAATGTATTTCAGAGTCAACTTAAAATTCATATTTTCGTTGTTATTGTGATGCCCAGCTCATTGAAGAGCATAACAAAGAAGGGAGGTCGACGCAGTGACAGCTTTTAAATAAAGAAATTAATTTATTAAAGAACTCAAACAATACATGAAAGGTAACCAAGGCTGAACTCAACATAATCAACTCAAACCAAATCAAAAACAAGGTGGGTGCCTGGCAGGCACCCAGGAGGGGCCATCTTTGACTCCCCCCGGCTTTTAAAGGCTCCAAACAGGGGAAGCCAATCAAATGAAGAGAGGGAGGGGCAGGCAGGCCAGAAGGATCTGCTGCTCTGCTGAACAGCAGGTGAGGAGAGGGAGGGGCTCTAGAAAGCGCATCTACCATTACATTTTCACGGCCCTTAATGTGTTTTACTTTGAGCGTATATGGCTGAAGAAACAGAATCCACCGCATAAGTCTATTGTTAGCATTTTGCATACTGTCAAGGAAAGTTAATGGATTATGATCCGTGTAAATTGTCACTGGCACTGACGGTCCCTCATACACCTCAGAAAACTTCAGTGCCCAAATCAAGGCCAGTGTCTCCTTTTCAAAAACTGAATAGTTCAACTGGTGATGGTTGAACTTACGTAAGAAGTAGCAGACTGGATGTTCAACTCCCCCTTCCCCTTCCTGAAGGAGGACAGCCCCAGCTCCAACATCACTTGCATCCACCTGTATCTGAAAGGGTTTATCAAAAACAGGAGCTGCAAGAACAGGAGCAGAACAGATCATTTTTTTAACATCATTGAAAGCAGTCTGACATTGAGGAGACCAAACAAAAGGGGTGTTTTTACTCAAGGTTAGTCAATGGGGCGACCGCAGTAGAAAAATTACAGCAAAAACTGCGGTAATAGCCCACTAACCCTAAGAACCGCATCAGCTGTTTTTTAGACGTTGGCACAGGATATTTATCAATGGCCTCCACCTTGGCCTGCATCGGACGAACTTCACCTTGGCCTACAACCTTGCCAAGATAGGTTACTGTTGCTTTAGCAAAGTCACACTTTGCTAAATTTACCATTAAACTTGCATCTGCCAACCTGTCAAAAACTGCCGTTAAACGCTGAACATGAGTTTCCCATGTCACTGAACACCACTACATTATCTAAATATGCTGCACACCCTGGCTGACCAGCTATCACCATATTCATGAGGCACTGAAATGTTGCAGGGGCGTTTTTCAGCCCAAATGGTATTACATTATAGGAAAATAACCCCCAAGGTGTAACAAAAGAGGAAATGTCCTTGGCCCTCGGGGTTAATGGCACCTGCCAATAACTTCTTAAAAGGTCAAGTTTAGTGACAAACTTTGCACTTCCCACCTGATCAATGCAGTCCTCCATGCGAGGCATTGGATAACAATCAGGCTTGGTGACTGCGTTGACTTTTCTGAAATCCGTACAAAATCCATCTGACCCATCAGCCTTATCTGCCAACAGACATGAAGAGGCCCAGCTAGAGCATGCTGGCTCTGCTATCCCATGTTCTAACATGTACTCTACCTCCTTCTCCATCCGCTCACGCTTTCCCATGGGTAGACGATAGAAGCGTTGTTTGATAGGTTTAGCATCCCCCACATCTATGTCATGCTCCATCAGGTTAGTACGTGACGGTGTATCTGAGAAGAGAGACAAGTGAGAATTAAGCAACTTCACCATGTCTCCACGCTGAGTGTCTAACAGATAACCAAACTGGCTGTCTAGATGGTTGAGGTACTCAGAGGGAAGCCAATCAGGTTGAGGTACTTGTCTTCATCTTCTGAAGACAAGACTCCAACTGTAGCTACTGACCTTACAGGATCCTCCTCTACCTGAGAGGCAGAGTTAGGAGAATGATAGAGCTTCAATAAGTTTACATGACACCACTGGACTTTCTTCCTTCTGTCTGGTGTGTGCACTGAGTAGTCCCTATCTGACATACAGCACTTAACTGTGTATGGCCCACTAAACTTTGCCTGAAAGGGTGAACCTACCAACGGCAACAAAGCCAAAACCTGGTCTCCTGGCTCAAACATGCGAGATTCAGTTTTGCAATCAAAAAGCTCTTTCATTTTAACCTGTGTACAGCTGAGCTTTTTGTGAGCAGTGTCACAGGCAACATGCAAACGACGACGAAAATCATTTACATAGTTCAAGACATTATCAGGCGGCTCAACATTCTTCAAATCATCAGTCAACACGGCTAGTGGACCCCGCACTGTGTGTCCAAATACAAGTTCATTAGGACTGAAACCTGTGCTCTCCTGTGAAACCTCTCGTATTGCAAGCAACAACCAAGGCAGGCGATCTTCCCAATCCTGCGAAAGCTCAGTACAATACGAGCACAACACAAACTTTAACGTCTGATGAAAACATTCAAGGGCTCCCTGAGACTCAGGATGGTACGCACTGGAAATCTGATGTTTAACCTTCAACTGTTGAGAAAATGGGAAAATGATTGAGACATGAAATTACCCCCCTGGTCAGTTTGTACCACTTTCGGGACCCCAAAGGTAGTGATAAATTAAGTCAGTGCTTTCATTACAGGCTTAGTTTTGATGGAGCGCAAGGGGAAGGCAGCAGGATAGCGTGTACTTTTGCACATTACTGTCAACAAGTACTTACACCCAGTCTTAGTTTTTGGAAGCGGACCCACACAGTCAAGTAGCAGATGTTCAAATGGCTTCTCAGTCACTGGAATGGGGTACAACAGAGCTGGCTTAATCTGTTGGTTAGGCTTTCCAGTTAACTGGCAGGTGTTACAAGTTCTACAATACACTGCTACATCCCTCTTCAAACAAGGCCAAAAAAAATGGTGGAGCACTCTGTCATATGTTTTCTTCACGCCAAGATGACCTGCCACACCATCATGTGATGTGCTCAACACTAGATCTCTGAACTTTGAAGGGACCACAATCTGAACAACACTGTCTATCTGCACACCATTCACTACCCGAGCCTACTTCCTCAGCAGCAATCCACCACTAAGAAAGTAGCCACCAAAATCACACTTGAGCTCACCTTCTGGGCAAACCAACTCAATCAAGGATTTCAACGTGAGGTCTGCAGCTTGCTCTTTAATACATTCTTCTCTAGACAATGATGGAATAGAAAATAATTTGAACTGCTCCTTCCCCTCACAACTGTCTTTAACCTGAGAAAACGATTCCTGAGAGGGCTGAAAATGTTCAGACTGCTCTGACTCAGCTTTACTCTTTGAGCACGTCACAGTGCAGGAAGAAAAGACTTTGGGGTACTGTTTAGCACACTCATCTGGTTCTCCAGAAACCTGCAAGGGTGAACCAACACATGTTTGTGGTGGACTATCTTTCCATACCCTAGCCCCCGCTAAGTCATTCCCGAAAATAATGTCTATTCCTTGAATTGTCAGCTGAGGACGAACGCCCATTTCCACCTCTCCACAAACCAGATCAGAGAAGAGATGAAAACGATGTGAATTAACCAACAAAGGAACCAACCCAACACAGAGTACAGGAGATTTTTTCCCAGTAGCAGTACAGGTTGAAAAAGGCAAAATGCTCTCCACAATCAAACTCTCAGTGGCCGTCACATTATTAAGTTGTAGTAACAATAATAACTCATGATTGTACATATACCAAAGGCACACCTAGACTTATCTCAAAGCACAACAGTGTGTCCCACCACACCATTTGAGATCCACCGGTCTAATCCTGCATTAGGTTTGCCTTAGATTTTGAAAAATCTAAGGCAAACCCCATTAAAATATAATTGAAGCATCACATTAAAATACAGAGGCTGAGATTTCCTGTGCTGGGGTTTGACAACATCAAGGTTTTCACCTCTCAGCAAGTGTACTGAAAGTGTTTCATTGATTGTCAGGAATTTGCTCTTCTTTTATTGCTTCCTTCAGAAAATCAATGCCAACATTTTGGTTTTAATGTCATTTAGCCTTGAACGTTGACCATATTGACAGATCCCTCACCTATGCTGGAAAAACCCTTTTCTTCATTATTGGTTACTGCAGACGGGCAAGGAACACTAGAGTGCTCTGCTGACTGCGCGGAGAAATACATGACGTGAGTCGTTATTTACAGATAAACTTTATTTTTCCGAAAAGTTAATGCACTTAAAAACATGCATAGGTAGTATTATTTTTTGATGGGAGTTCTTGTAGGCAGTGAAAATACCCTTTGGTATTTGGTACAATACTTCCCTGTTTGTGGCTGGTTCTGCGTAACAGACTCCTACAGACTGTGGCTTACTGAGGGAGAGGAGAGAACACTCTACTGCATCTAATGTACTTAGAGGCCATATGGAGTTCATACAACCCCACTTCAAAAAAATTGAACACATATTGCCTGACTCAAAGTGGACAGTTTCAAATTACAGCAAGAGATTCATTTCAGATTTAATGTCCTCTCAGCCTGACAGGAAAATCAGTGTTTGCCTTGTCTTTAAGCAAGAATTTGTATTGAATTAATGTCTGGCAATCTTATATCAGAAGCAGCTACAAAACTAAGTGCTAAAAACTGATTAATTATATAAAACAAAAACTTGAAATACTACAAACAGTGAACTACAGAAATCACAAACTTCTTTCTAGACTTGTTTCTAATCTGTGACAATAAGGGCACTATTTTAACGGCATGAAGAACGTCATCTAAAAGCAAATAAAGGCATGTCAGCCTATGCGTTGCTTTTTTAATGACCCACATTCCTCATGCACAGCCAGTCACAGGATGGATTGTGTGCCTTGATTATGCATTAGGGCTGACACCTTATACTCGATATTCGAATAACCGTTCGAGCACGGGGATAAATATTCGTACTCGAAGAGTACATAAATATTCAAATGTAAAATACTTAGTGTAGCAGCACATCAGGACACCTGGAGCAGTGGACCGTTTCATCCAACAGAGGGCGCTCTCAGCTCAGCTTGACCGTCAGTCACATAAACTGCTCTCTCAGTAAAACAACAGTTACCACTCTAAGTGGACAATAACAGCACTGAAACATCTGAGGAGCACTGTGTGGTAGTATTTTGGGTTCTACACAGTTGATGGCAAACTTAAAATTAAAAACCGGGATGTGTGTCAGCTACGTGCAAAGCAGTTTACTCACTCGTCCTCCACATCAAATTTTCAGGCTCAACCGTCGTCTTTTCATCCAAGTTATACAGCGGGTGCAGCAGCGCTTCGTCAAGAGTTCAACCCCTGTGTGACTGCTTTTTTTTTTGGCAGGGTCTTTACCGAAGGCGTGGATAAGATAATCTCTGTCTCTTACTACTGATGGGGGGCAAAATAACCAAATATCTTTGGTTATTTGTGTGTATGTTTGAACACCATTCGAGTTTGATTTTGAGGAAAACTGACAGCCTTATGATGAATAGCTTTGTTTTTGGCATGACATGATTCAACCCAATCAGAGTGTGAGTTTTCATTCTCTTTAAATCAGTGAGCGCAGGCTGGCTGTCTTTTTTTAATTTTTTGTTTATGTTTATGTTTCATTGTTTGGTCTGAATTTCAGCTGGCTCATTTAAATCCTCTCCATTTACTGTACCACTGGATACAGAGAACACACACGTCACTGTATAAAATATCTTCATGCTCAGATTTATATAAGAACAAGAAAAAAAATACATAGCCGAAATGAAACAATCACTGTGCAGCATGCTGTGTTGCGCCACTTTTGTGCTCAGGTTTTATGTTGTGTTGTGATGTTTCAGTGTTCGCTGACTTTTTGGGGTTTTTCATGACCACTATCTAAATATACAGAAAATCTAATTTAATTTTTTTTTTTTATTAACATTCATATTTATTTTATAGATCATAATTTTGACAAAATTTCTTCCATCCATGTTTTGTTTTAAAAGGTGTTTGAGTATTAATAACTTCTATTAATGGATGTGATGCAGATGTCAATCAATGAGATATAATCCCATTACTTCACTCTGAGTATCAGTCAAGCAGTCGTGATAACGTCTATGTCCACACAGACGTGGACATTTTTTTCTCATTCAGTTCTTCCATTTCCAAAAATAATCCTATCCATTCAGTGAAGTGAAACATCTTCATCCACATGAATTTTCATGTGCTAAAGCTAAAGAAACTCATTTTAAGAGTCTGAATGATATTTAGCCCTGCAATATTGAGGAAAATAATTGTGCTTTTTGTGTGTCCAACATTGAAACTTTAGAACATCTGTCTTTTATTTGTGATCATACGAATCTTCTTGGGAATATTTAAAAATTGGATTTCTGAAAAGGACACAGATTCACCTGAGCTGAAATATAAACTTATTAAATTTGGAGTGTCAATGGAGGACAAGAAAGATAAAAATTTATAATGGTTCATTGGTTATAGCCAAATTATATATCCTTATATGTAGATTTATGAAAGTTAGATCATCATTTCTTCTTTTCATTAATGAATCGTTCAAAAAAGTACTGAAATACAGTATATCAGCACTAAACAAGCCTGAGGCACATGCATTTCTTTGTGTGTATGTGTTTTAATTCCTGCACAGACTTCTGACTTTTTTTTTTCAATTTCTATTTTATTCTAATCTATTTTTTACATACACGTCTATTTATTTACAAAATGATGCTTAGCCTGCAATCTGTAATGTATTATACCTTTTTTAGAGAGTAAAAGCCAAACTTTGATTCCAATAAATTTGATCAAAAAATTCTGTCAGTTGCATAAAAAAGGTCCATGACTTGTTTAATATCCAAATTCAATCCAAATCTTAAGTCACACTGGTGTAACTGTTGAACTTGTGACAGTGTTATCAGGGGTAGTTAGGGAGTTCTGAGCAACTGTTTCTCCAAATTCAGGGATTTTGATCAGACATAACGGGTGAACTATATCAGATACCATATTTAAAAAAAAAATTAAAAATATAATTATTAGAGTACTCTTGATGGTTTCAACTTCTGTTGTTACTAAAGCATCTACAGCTACAGGCAGCTGTGGGATGCCAGTTCACATGTTCACTCCTTTTTTATTAACACTGGATCTCATCCAAAATATCTGCATTGTTTTACTGTCTGAGTGTTGAATTAAGCAGTATCATAGTGGGACAGCAGCTTTGAGTGTGACTGTACACAAAAAAATAGTACAGTCGGCAAATGTTTAGCAACAGGAGATAACATCAAAGTGTGGCGTTACTCAGAGGAGAAACCTGCTTACAGTGTGAATTTCAAACCCAAAACACATTTTTCCTGAAAATCTTGACCCTGGTTGGATTTTCCAGTGACCGACAATGAGGTTTGCTTTTAGATTTAAGGCCACAACACACATAAAGAGCTGTGTTTTCAAAAATTCCCATTTGTCTGATTTTAATACAATCAACCACCCTTATTGTCTAACACTTTCATTATTGTTAAATGGTGTCAAACATGTATCAATACTGCTTATATATTATTATTATTATCAAATTAGAAAAACTCCAAATGTCACAGAAACAACAGAGAAGAGGTTATGTTTTCATTTCATCGAAAAAGGTCACAAAAGTAAACTGTATCCCCCTCTTGTGGTTAGAATGCCTGCTGTAAGATAATAATGACAAATAAACTTCCTTGTATCCTTGTAATGTTATTATTAAAGGTACACTGTAGGAAGCTAGTCTGCACTGACACTGAAAGCTGCACTATTTTCACAAAACATCAACACCAAACTCCCCTTTCATGATTTTCTCCCACAGAAAAATACAAGCCAGAAATGTGCTGGTGCAAAAATTGTCAATCGCCATTTCCACTGTCCATGCAGAGTCACCTTAAAGAGAGTTTTAAATAAGCTTCACCTTGGCTGGAATTTTCCTAAAATACACCTAATTTACATGTGGACAGAAGGACAAAACGCACAGCAACAGCTGCTTTCATTAATTTACCTGCACGTGTGTGGTCATGGCCTTATTCCCCCAGTCAGAGCCCACAGGTGGATGCTGGGGTGGTGAAGAGCTGAAAGCAAGAGGGCGGGCTGATGCAGGTAATGATGGCAGAGCAACAGAGAAAATGAACGAGAAATCTTGCAGCTTAAACAATCAAAGGAGTGGGATGTTTACTGGTGACTGAGTGATGATACGGTACATGTCAGAGCAGCCTGAGCTGCCTTCCTGAACTGGTGTTGCAGGCGTCCCCCTGTTATTGTGGGATTATATTGTTGACTCAGTTGTGTTGATTTTATCACTTTAGTTATAGTAACAAAAGTTCAGAAGTTTGATTCTTTTCCTCTCATAAGAAGTCACTTATCTACATGCACTCTCTGCTGGGGTTATTTTGCATTTGTGGTTAAATATTTGAAGTAGATAAGCTTCAATTTGAAATCTGTCACACTCAGTATCTCTGAGCTGCACTTGAGTGAGATAAACTCTTCTAATTTCAAGCTGAGAGATTGTCAGTGTTTGGGGTTTTCATGCCTTGCAGTCTGTCTTGGTACTATGACATGTTCACTAACACACTCGTGGAGCCGATGCAAATGATGTCCTTTGTGTTACGGGCACTTTAACCGAACATTACTGGACTGTGTGGGATTTGTTTCTAAATGCGGCTTTACAAAGTTAACTTGTTCTGAGTGCAGTGTGGGTCCCCCTGTTTTCCATTAATTATAATCCTGTCAACGCCGTTCCATATGTGAGCTTGAGAGAGCATCACCGCCGTCTCAGTGAGCCTCGACAGTATATACAGCCGCGACTGGCACGAACCTACGAGTGAGGGAAGTGTGGGCCGGATACGCTCCCCTTCACTGGCAGGCAAAAGGCTGCATTATGCTAATGCAACAAGCAGAGGAACGGAGAGAGAGGGAAGAAGGGTGAACAAAAAAGAGAGTGTGAGGAAGAGACGAGTGTGAGTAGGAAGAGAGGGAGGGAGGGTGCGGTGGTGTGAGAGTGAGCGAGAGGAGGCACACAGTCTATACATGCGGGGGCGAACATGTTGTCATCTCCCGCATTTAAATGCCCCCCCGCTCATTCCTCTCTACACGTCATCTAAATTGGGTCAGACAAGTGTTGGAGAACCGGTTCAAATGCATTTGTAAAGACATTGAAACCCTCCCAGAGAGATGCAGACCAAAAAGGATGAGCCGTTTGTGGTTTAGGTTGAAGTCTCTGTAAAGCAATATAACGTATATCTGTGGTTTGTTAGATCACAGAAAGATGGGAGAGTAACAGCTAGATCAAATGTGAGAATAGGGAGGCAACTAATGTTTCTATCACTGACTAGTCATTAGGTCGATTAGACAACTCGTCAGCCTATTAGTGATTATTTAAAGGCTCTTTTAATTGCTTTGTAATCTTTTTACCTCCGCCAAGAAGGTTATATATTCACCAGGGTCTGTGTGTGTGTTTGTCTGCTTGTTTGTTTGTGTGTTTGTTTGTTTGTCTGTTACCAAGATTACGAGAAAACTACTGGATGGATTTACATGAAAATTTTACCAAAGGTGTGGTTTGGTCCAAGGAAGAAGCCATACATTTTGGTGGTGACCTGCATATTTGTATGGATGTAAAAAATTCACAAAATTTGTGAAAAATCTCACAAGTTAACATTGGGCCATGTTTTAAAAAATCATATCTCTGACATCACTTGATGGATTTACTTTAAAATTTACACAATAATATATATAATATAACTCTATCATCACGGTCAATTTCATCTGGATCTGATCCAGATTGACGTCACAAAAAAACATGCTGCTGGAGGCAACGATAATGAGCTCTGGGCTGATTGGCTGCCCAAACAATGCCTGATGGCAGGAGGCAGGAGGGGTTACAGACCACAGAGCAGACTTTCAAAACAGTCATGCGTTTGCCTGTCACAAGCATCAAACACACATGTAGGTGGAGGCTGTATAGATACTACATAATAAGCTCCAGAGAGTTAAGGACGACTTTTTGCCTCTTTCTCTGTGAACTGAGAGTTTAGTTAAATGTGTCATGTTCTTCTACTCATCAAGCCTCTTCTAACAACATTACAAGCAAAGAAAATTGTTTTTGCAGGGTATGGGACCTCCAAGGTTCTCTGACTGGTTTATGAAGCTCTTAATGTTCTTGCTCTTTCTTATTTATCTGAGATCCTTTTCCCCTATGAGCCCAGTAGCCCTCAGGTTTTCAGGTAGATATCTTTCAATGTCTCTAAGTATATCAAATAAAGTTTAACCATCATGCAAATATAAGCAGTAATATGTGCCATTTCAAATTTGCAAACTGCTACAACCTGATAAATAGAGACTCCAGGCCTTTGAACCCTTCACGTATGAGCCCACTAGAGTAGCGATCTGCAACCTTTCATTTTAAAACATTCATTTTTGCCCACCACTGCCTATAGAAAATCTGTCTGGAGATTCATTTGAAAGAAATACAAGGTACTTGTGCTACAATAAAAGGCTAAGCACTCAGTAAAAAGGACCCTTAAGCTCACATATCAAAATTCACTACTAAAGAGTTACAAATCTACCACATGGCCCTTCAAAGCCACAGCACTGCCACTTTCAACTGCACCTTTCTAATCAAGCAGTGGGCTAATGATCTGCAAGAGCCAAAGCATCACTTGGGTCATCAGGTAGGGACCTCACGTCTTAGGTCCCTAGTCCAAAATGCATTCAGTGACACGAAATCAGACCTATGAGAGAATTAATTTTTGTATGACCACTTGATGTGACTGCTCTATGCTAAAATATGCAGAAATAACATGAATAAATTGTCACTTAAATTCAAAGCTTCTTCTTTTTTAGAGTTTTGTGCTGTCAAAGTCTTTCTTTAATTTTGGCAATGCACGTGACATGTGTTCAGGCCTCCTTCGGTTGTTTTTAAGTCTATATGTGTGACCTGCTTTTGTATGTTTGAAGGACAATATGGTGATCAATCCCAGATATTGCTTCTTGATAATAAATGTCTCTTATTAACAGAAGTTAGGACTTGTATTTTGACAAAGTTGTTTGAAGGAGAATGTGTCTATATGCAACGGTGTATCAGTTGTAGAGCTGGGTGGGGTTCACACCACAAGATAATTGGCCCAAGTTTTCCCTGCTTCCAACTAAAGTCAGCAAAGGCCTGATTGTCTGATAGCCCTAAAGATTATCTTGTGGTGTGAGGTGTGTCAAGAGTCATTTTATCATCTCAGAAGATCGGGCTGACCAAGTTAAAATCGTAAATATTAAGTGTGTTTCATATGAATGTTCAGAAATCCTCATGCATGTGCAGAGGACAGCAGGGCACACCTTCTGTGGTTTGTCACATGGACCAGAACAAAGCCAATCAGGGAGCAAACTGGCTAAGGCAGGACACAAGCGTAGCCATGGAAACAAGAGTAAACGTGAAGCATAAAGTTAGACGAAGGGTCTTGAGAGCTTGGCTTAGTTCCCCTTTGAACCGCAATCCATACAGAGTCTGCAGCACAGCAGATGCTGCACCCATCTGCTTGTCCATCTCTCTGTCCACTCCACCCTCATCCTATGACGCACAGCATCAACTATAGTGCTCACAAAGCAGAACTCTCTGTCGAGGCATCTCTGACATTCTTAGCTAAGTTATCAGTGAAAATGTGGGAAACTGCCTGATCTGGAAATGTTAACCAATCCTCCAAAAAAATCCTGGATCCACATCCGGATTCAAATCATCGCCAAAATCGTATCACTTCTTCCTTGAGCCATGACCAACATTCCTTGGAAATGCCATTAAAATACACTGATACATTTTTTAGTTATCTTGCTAAGAGACAAACAGACAGACAAACGCTGGCAAAAACATCAGGAACGACATATGTTTGGCATTGTTTTGAATTGCAACCTGTCAAGGCAAATATTGTTCTGCAGAGATTATCCACAGGAACCAATTAGAGCATTGTCAAAGAATCTTATTGATAAGCAGAAATGATAATAGCAGTGGTCTCTATAAAATCAAAACAATTCCCATCCCTATTAGTGCATATGGAACATGAATGATCATTTATTCAATTCACATGTTAAAAGCAACTTCATTCCATATGTTGTCTTTGGAGATGAATTTCTGATGTCGACAATCAAAACAGGAGTCAGTCTTGTTTATTTATTGTAAAACAGGCCTCCCCTCTGAGCTCATGACCTTCAGCTGATGAAGCCATCCTGACGAGGTGAATAGACATTTTAATAAAGGCACCATCAGGCACAGCCAGTCACAGATTGCTACAGTAAGTACCTTCATGAAATGCCTTTTATATACCATCCCTTTTTTTTCCCCAGAGATTAAAGCATGGGAGCATTTTACAGCACTATCTAACGTGGGCTTAATGGCATGGCGTATAGAAAGGAGAATGCAAAGTGAGCACAGTGTGAGGAATATGTCAGTGCACACTGTAAAGGTAAATGGGAAAGCTGGGATGGTAAGCACATTCTCAGCAGAAATAAAAAAAAACTGTCTGAAGCTGCAAACATAGAAATAGAGAATGGTGGTTTCAAAGCTTCACTGTTTGCTCTGCTGCCGAAGGAAATGCCCACTTTGTACTGACTGCAGGTTCACTGCTTTCAGAACTTATTCCACCTCAAAGAGTCATTCGCAAATTCAATTTTGTGATACAGATCTGATCATTCTGTGTAGCATTTTAAATACTTTAGTGAAAATATAGGAGAATATGTTTGAAGGCAGCCAGAGGCGGGAGAACGTAAGCTGCTTAGGACCACCGAGTGAGCAAATCACTGTTTAAAGGTCCTTTTGTTCATTTATTTTTGTCACAGTGTAATTGTTTAGTTGGTCTGACATGTGAGTTTGAGACAGTTTGTACTGAACTTTATTTTCTTGCTATTTTTACAAATACTTCTTCACATCAAGTTCATCTTTTAGTTTCTTCAGTGCTGTCTATCATGGTCTTTTCAATGAGTTTGTTAAGTGTGATAGGTTGCCATTGAACTCCATCACAAGACTGTCACAATATCAGAACTTAAACTTTGATATACCAGTAAAAAAAAATCAATGTCTTGTTTTCATCATCTTTGAGACAGTAATGTCAAAGATCAGCATTGTTAATGAACAACAGGGTAAGGTATAAATGTTTTTTTTGTTTTTGGTTTTTTTTTTTTTAGTCATTTCAATGAACCTTTATCAATGACTCCAGTCCACACTTGGCTGTGTTAGTGTGAGGTTTAGGGAACAGAATAAAGTACACTTCATTCTCTAGCCTCTCGGGATGCCTCGTATCAGAGTTGCATTTTCCCATTGTTTGCCCATTTCTCTAATTTTTAACTCAATATCAAACAGCAGATGAGCCAAAGTTTCTAATGCGGCAAAATGGAAGTCTACAGGCTGCATGTCCAAGTGTATTGAGTGGCTGCTAGACATGTGATTGGTCCGTGGCATTCAATTATGAACCAGACAGGTATAGGTCAACTTATATCATGTCATTTGTCATATTCCAAACATCATGCCTTTTTTAACATCCTTATCAGTTAAAAAGTTAATCAATTAAAAGTACTGCGAGAGCTCAAACCTTTAAGTATTTCTGTCATTGTCAGCCAGATGATCAAAAATGTGGAAATTGAGTTTTGTTATCATATTCTTTGAAAAAGCTGTGGATCAGCATCTGTTTTGGGATCAGTAGCAAAATCTGATCACTTTTCTTTGTGTCATAACCAACAGTCCCTCAAAATTTAATCAAAATCCATTGGAAACTTTTTCAGTCATCTCGTTGACAGACAGACCAACTATCAACCTGACAAACGCTGGCAAAAACGCTTTTTGAGAAAATATATAAAAAGAGTCCTTCTTAAAATACTCTCTCTGACCTTTACAGAAGTTAAGCACCAACATTCTGCACTGCAGCATCAGTAATAGCTTTGTCATACCTGCCAACACTCCAGGACTGGGCATGAGTCTCTTTGCTATTAACCCTTTCTCTGCACTATCACCGGGTAATTTCTCCTGATCATCCTCCCATATTTACATTCTTATCAGTGAAGATATAGAGAAATAAATAAATAATAATATAATAAAGTTAAATAAAATTAAAATCAAAATATGGCTACTGACTGGCGACTACTACTACCATCCTCTGTCTTCCTGTTATTCTTCCTCCCCCTTAGTGAGGAGTTGCACAGTCTAAGGGACAAAAGAGTTTCTCAGTCTGTTGGTCCTGCACTTGTGAAGGAGCAGTCTTGGGCTGAACAGGCTCCTCTGGTTGCTGATGACGGTGTGCAGAAAGTGACTGCCATCATCTTTAACCCTAAACTGGTCACTGAACCTGGAATTAACAATTTCAGGTGTCAATCATCCTGCCCTGCCCATTTACTGAAAAAATGCTACAAGGCTCCAGCAGGAAATCGGCAGCCTGTGCATGACCTCAGGATTTGGTGACAGGTTGTCAGTGAAATTCCAGCACCAAGAACACCAATTGACCCGTTTGTATGCACTGGAACATTTCACGACCTCCCTAAAAATCTGTCATAACTAATCACAGTATCAATATTTCAGCAAAAAAGTCCAGTAATACTAAATGATTATTAAAGCAAAATTCACATCTTGCAGTGTTGATTATGAAGTTACACTTCAAAAACAGAGTACATTTCTAACACTCCATAGAAGTGTTGATCATGAGTCGCAGGGTAAAGTGTTACTAAGTGTTAAATGTTTAACTTCAAAAAGAGTCAATAATTACTCTTCATTAGTGTTAATTTACCAACTCTCTACGGGAGTTGAATCAACTCTCTGTGGTGTGGACCCACACAGACTCTTTATAAGTGTTAATATTAACTCTGGTAGTGTTAATTTGACTTTGCTGATTTGTCGGTATGTATTGTAAGGTGAGAGTGGATGGATCACTTTGACCTTGGAAAGCAAGAGACTGTACTGTAGATTGCTCGTTTCTAACAGCTGCACTTAAAAATCAAATCAAGTGGATATTTTCATATGATTGTCAGAGATGGACGTGATTTCAATTCACTTGTCCACTTTTTTTTAGCATAAAAAATACTAACAAACAAATAACCAAATCTTTCCACGTTTTTCTGACCACATTTACTTTTAATATTGCTACTCAGTAGTCCTGACACTGTACTGTGCTGCACCTCTGCAATGCTTTGTTTACCATTATCCCAGGTTTGGTGCTGTCAGAGCTGATGGATGCTCCCCACAGGAGGCCCGC
Source organism: Cetoscarus ocellatus (assembly GCA_037902135.1). Taxonomy (NCBI): domain Eukaryota; kingdom Metazoa; phylum Chordata; class Actinopteri; order Labriformes; family Labridae; genus Cetoscarus; species Cetoscarus ocellatus. The sequence goes on from JBAMNC010000763.1 coordinate 548,342, forward strand.
TCACACCAACAGCCAACACATCAACAAATACTACTGCATCTTAAAATATGGACACTTTGATTGATTCATTTTCGTGCTGCTGCTTCATTTGTAATTACTCTTATATTTTTACACCACTACCACAACCTGCTCTCCCACAGGCTGATGGATAATGGATCTCTATCTTCTGTCTCAGCTTGCTTTAATGCATCGGTGTAAAACAAATACTCTGCATTTATTGCTCTCTGGTTACAGAGACCTTCGATTAAAGCAGTCTCCACTCTGTCAGTTATATAAGTAATAGGAGCAGGTGGAAGAGGGCTTTATCTCCAAACAGAACAATTAAACCATACTGTATGTACTGTGCTTATACTGAAGCTACAATACCCTCCTAATTTAATAGACTTTTATGACAACAAATTTTATCTATTTAGCTCCATTAAAGAGACCATTTTGCCTTAAACTCTGCTCTTAATTTTCATTTTTGATTACAGTTACATTATGTTGACAATCAGTGATGTCCCAAAAACCTTCTAGTTTTCATACACAGAGTACTCCTGATTTATCTGTATTCTCTCTCTGTCTAAGATGCTATGCTAGAGTGCCTGCCCCTTTGAGGCTCCATTTCCTATGTGGGCTCAGTCTGCTCTGATTTCTTTACAGGTCAACTCTGTAGTAATTGGCCAGTTTCGCTCAGAATCATATTGACAACAACTCTACATTCATTCTACAGCCTTAGCTCTGCACTGTGCTGGCTACCCCAAGCAACACTTGTAGATAAGGAAACAACTGAATTAGACCGACGTGTTTCGGCTTGTGGCCTTCATCAGGGTCATCAGAAATACACTACAAACATCACTTAAGCAGGGCAGGTTTGAAATTGAAAAAAAAATGAAAAAACTAAACAGTTTCGAGATTTGACCAGTCACAAGCCACATCTGGATGCTGCATTGAGTGAAATACCATCCAATGGAAGCTGTCCCTCAGACTCCCCCTCGCCCCCTGTCAGCACCTCACTGGTTCCAAACCACATGATGACCCAATCTACAAACCTCTGCAGACATTTTGTTGACTGACCAAGATTAGATTAGAAGATCGGTCTAATAAGGTTGTTTCCTGAACTACACGTGTTGCTGGAGCTCTTTTGCTCTCATAAAGACTTTTCTCTCCAAGCACCTTGAAAGCTGGTGAAGTTGTGCCAGAACATGTGACCTAGCAACCCCATGCCAAAGGGCTTAAACTACTGACAAAACAATGGTAGGACATCAAACTAGCCACATTTACATGGACACAAGTCATGGGAATGAACGATTGGTCAGCATAAAAACTCATCATATAAACATGTCTGTAGGAAGATTCTGAGTCAAAAGAGCTCATTCCGAAAGAAGTTTTATTCCAAACAAGAGATGTGGTTAATGCTGATTGCCATTCCAAATGGCGTTCAGGTAAACACTTGTTTTGAACAAGTCTTGCTGGCTCTCTCCCCTCTCTACTCAACTGCACATCTAGAGCTGCTCACACACACGAAGTTGAGGAGAGGGGCTTATCCAACTCTACGGTCCCACTTTACATTCACTGTACGGACTGCATCAGCGGCTACTGACCATTTTCTTTGCCTTTGTCTTTTTAATCACAGTGTTTTAGTTTCCCTATAGAGAGCAGAAGGAATGATTGTGGAGCATGGTTTGGGTTCATTTATGAATACAAAATAAAGACATCCAGAGTCAGCGACAGCAGCCAGATATAAAATTTCGTTCCCTCCTCGAGGAAGGACGAGTGTAACGGGTGTTTGTTTATATTAGAGGAGTCAGTGACTGTAGCAATCTCATATGAGGATAAACTAAAACATTTACTAAGTCTAAACACAGTGAGTAACTTTTTCTAATTGATTAGGCCCTCATACCAGAGAACATTTTTTGTCAACAAGAGATTCACTTACATGTCTTGTTAATATAGTTAGGGGCTGATGCTTCAAATCATGTTATTTATGATTTAAAGCACTTTTTGTTATTTTTAGAGTGAAGAGCAGCCGCTCCTTCTGCTGTCTCTAAGTTTAGGCCTTAGAGACAGCTCTGAACATGCCCAAATGCTTTTATTCTGATTATAGGTCAAATGCACGTGAAGAAAACATGGTTGGTCTATGTAGAAGGGGCCGGGCGAATCAGCTGTTTCAGGCAGCCACTGGCACTGTTAAGGCGAGGAGATAGAGCAATCCTAATATGGCAGACTTTCTATGTATTACACACTATAGGGCATATAAAAATTGAAAAATCATAGTATAAACTTTTCCAGCTCAGGGTAGGAGTAACTCATCCCAACATATTGACCCATGGGTGCATGCAAAATAGAGGTAGAACAGAGAATTACAATACAAGGCAGCTAACAATTGTAGAAACAAAAATACCCAAACTAAAGTACAGTGGGTTGCAAAAGTATTCATACCCATGACCAAAACTCAATTTCTCGGCACAGAACAAAGGAAAAGTGTGTTTCACCTGTTTGCATGAAAGGAAATAGCACAAACACAACAATCCATCACTGTTTTTGTTCATAAGCACTCTTTATTATAGATAGATTGCATAAATCTCTATTTAATTGTTGCAAAAGTATTCACAACCTTGCACCGAAGTTGTTATTTTGAGTCGAAAATGATTGCACACCATAAACTGTTGCATCACAGGGTCACAAGCCTGCATTTAGTCACCTGTGACTCGTATAGGCTTGATTACCCCCTATAAATTGTCCTGTCCACAGTCATCCCATGCTCGTCAGCAGACAACAGTCATGAAGTCCAAGGAACTGTCAGAAGACCTCAGAAAGAAAGTTCTAGAGAAGCATAGAGACGGACAAAGCTATGCAGCCATCGCAAGTTCATTTAATGTGCCAAAAAGTACTGTTGCATCACTGGTCCAGAAGTGGAAGCGCCATGGTACCACTGTGAACCTCCGAAGAACAGGGCGTCCCTCCAAGATCACGGCAAACGGCGAGAGGAAACTGCTCAGGGAAGCCAGAGCAAACCTCTCCGTTACTCTCGAAGACCTGAAGAAGTCTCACAACACAGCTGATGATCTGGCTCATACCATCCCTACCGTGAAACATGGAGCTGGGAACATAATGCAGTGGGGCTGTTTCTCTTCCTCCGGTCCTGGTGAGCTTGTCCGTGTACAAGGGACTATGGATAGTGGGAAATACATTGACATCCTGGAGAAGAACCTCTTCAAGTCTGCAAAAAGCCTGAACCTTGGGAGGAAGTTCACCTTTCAGCAGGATAATGATCCAAAACATACAGCTCGAGTGACACAAGAATGGCTCAGGAAGAAGAAAGTGAAGGTTCTAGACTGGCCAAGTCAAAGCCTGGATCTCAACCCAATAGAAAACCTGTGGCGGGATCTGAAGATTGCCGTCCACCGGAGATCACCAAGGAACCTGACTGAGCTAGAGCGGTATTGCAAAGAGGAGTGGGCGAAACTGTCCAAACAACATTGCGCAAAACTCATTGCTGGCCATCCAAAGCGACTGGAAGCTGCAACCAAGTACTGACTATGATGTGATGACTTGGTGTGAATACTTTTTCAACAATGTAATACAGACTTATGCAATCTATCCATAGTAAAGAGTGCTTATGAACAAAAACAGTGATGGATTGTTGTGTTTGTGCTTTTTCCTTTCATGCAAACAGGTGAAACACACTTTTCCTTTGTTCTGTGCCGAGAAATTGAGTTTTGGTCATGGGTATGAATACTTTTGCAACCCACTGTACATGTATTGAAGGGAGCAGGAATGAGTCTAAAAACACTGAAGTCAGTTACCATTTTAGAATCTCTAGTTAATCTATTCACCCTTGGAATGTTCCAGCAGGTGACTTTTGAACATTCCTGAAATTTCACCATCTTTTGTTGCTCCTGTCCCAGCATTTATGGAATTCAAAATAAGTGATTATTACCAAAATATGAGGTTTTCAGTTTTAATGTTAAATATTTTGTTGTGCAATATATTTAATTGAATATAGGTTGAAAGACTTTGCCAATCATTGTATTGTTTTTTATTTACATTTCACGCCTGTTGATAACACACTCTTCTCACATATCCTTTCAGACAGTCGACGTTAAGATCAATTTCGCCTGACATTTATGTGGAAATCCAACCAGAGGCATTTTGATCCTGGGAGAAGTGAAAATCTCTCTCATCTCTTTCAATCTCCTGGTTCGGTGTTGCCATTCCTCCCATCTTCCATCTTCCCTCCTAATCCATTTCTCCCTTTTAAAGTATTCCTGCGGTCCATCCACCTCATTCCCACTGGGTCCGTGCCTTAGGAAGATGAATGAGCCGCATCTGATGTACAATCCTGCAGGTGAGAGCCCAGCCAAGAAAACTCTGACTTTGCTGAATGAGAATCTAACAGATTGTGAGCCGCTGGACGGAGAACACAGGGCCTTTGCTGCACTCTGCAGACCAAGGAAGGAGGGCGGAAATCATCAGTCCTAAATCTGCTGTGGCCTTAAAGACTGATGTTCACCTCCCTGTCATTTATTCTACATGACCTGTTGGCGCAGACAAGGTCAATCTGCCTTGTCAGCCCCCCCTCCCAGCTCTCGATTGCTCTCTTGGCCACTTCAGGATCCTGGAGTGCTTGGATGACGGCTTGTGCCACCGACTTAGCCTGCACCTGCGACCTCACAATGCCCGGCTTCATGTGTGTTTGTGCGTATCTGGGTGATCAAGCGGGTGAGTTTTTTGTACGTGTGTGGGTGTACTGAATTGCGTAATTGCCAGACACAAAAGGCCACTAATTTCTTCACTTAGACAACCACTTGCTCAGCCTGGCAGCTTCTCAAAGTGCCCTGCTGTTTTCAGTTTGACCTACAACTCTCCAGACTCCCTGTCCTTTCTCCTTTTGAATAATTACAGACTTCATTCTCACTTGTGAGTTTAATTGCTTAATCCCTCCATTTATTTTAGGATTCAGCATTCAAAAACAGTAGAATAACTACAAGCATCTCTCGATTTCAGATATAAGGCCTCAGCATTCTTTAGGACACGATGTTGTCATTCAGGCAGTGGATTGCAGGGAGATGGTCCGGCAGCATGGGCCGGCAGAGAGAGGATGTGCTCAGATGGCAATAAATCCCACCAAATCCTGGTGCCCTCTGTCAATTATGAGCCATAATCCCTTTCTTTTCTGAGAGTCAAATGGGCTCTGGGCACAGCTCACAAACTGGAGCGCCGGGCTCAGCAACTGGTTACCATTTCAAAGACAGGTGGTGAAGAGGAAAACAGCAATCATCATAATGATGCGATTCGGCAAAATGTGTCTGACAACCGAGGGCCCTGCAGCAAGGTGGCTCCATGGAGAAAAAGATAATGCTGACATGAATTTATCTTTGTTAATCACAAATCTCTACTTGACTTGCAGTCATGGGCGAGCTACTTGAAAAATGCAGTAAGCCAAATTACCAATTAGTCATGAAAAATATCAGCTTCAGTACACTAAAGCTACAGCATGGAGAAAAGAAGAAAGAGAAAATAAAGCAACACAACAAAAGTAGCTCACCACATGAGCTAATTTTATTTATAAGGAGATATATTAAAATAATAATAATAATGATGATAGAGAAGAAAATAATTTTGATATAATAATAGCAACATCTTAGATGTCAGTTCTTACTATTATGTTTACATTATGACATTATTATTGTTATACATTTTTAACATGTTCAATTTTAACATATTATTATTGATGTTCAATCATTCTATACCACTTATCCCTTTTGGGGTCACATGGGTGCTGGAGCCTATCCCAGCTGTCATTGGGTGAGAGGCGGGGTACACCCTGAACCAGTCACCAGTCAATCACAGGGCCACATAGAGAGACAGACAACCATTCACATCACACTCATACCTAAGGGTCACCTATTATCGATGTTATTATCTTTAATGATACTACTAGTACTAACAATAATAATAAAAACAATCTACCAATTTTAACGAGTTATTGTCTTTGTTTCTTTACTTTTTTTAATTATCTGAACTGTTTGATTTTTTTTCACCTAAAATCTTGTTTTAAATGTACTTCTGAATTGTTGCATGACTTTTATTTTCTTTTTAAAATGCTTTTAATCTGTGCCACTACTGAAATTAACAACATTCCACATTTTTTTAACTAACATATACCAGTTTGGTTTCATATGTTAGTTATTCCTAAAATGCTGAAAGATTTCTTTTGGCATTCAACGTCACAAGTAAACAGTATAACCACCACCTTTATTCTGGCAACAAGCAAACACAATTTAACCAAAGTTGCCCATCACAGGAGGTTGCTCATCTTACCTCTGTGGCTCACACTGGCCCTGTCTCAGAAATCTAACTTGTCCATTGTTTCCTCTTGTACTGAGTTCCTCAAAGTCAGCTGCTGATATGCTATAAGCTGCTGTTTGCTGACTGCTCTTGTGATAATTAACTTTTGATATGTTTATTTTGTTAATTCAGGAAATGCCTGTGCCTGTGTTCAGTGTGTGTGCGCTCATGCTCGTGTGCCTGTGGGATCGGCCTCAGCATGGATGAGGGCTGTGAGAAGCAGGCCGCATCACCATCATGAAGAAACATACAGTAACTGTCTGGTGAAGCTGTTGTCTCCATGAACACACTAATCTTTTACTCATCCTTAACATGTGCTTCTGGACTTTGACTGAGTGCTCTGCTGCTGCTGTGCTGCTCCCCATCTTTGCAGCTTGATATGCTTCCACACCACTCAATCAATTAAATAGCCAAGATACTAAAAAGCCATCTGACTTTGAAAACAACGCAACCACAAAGCAACTGGAAATGGAATTAAGCGACTAATGGCTACATTTGTTGTGACTTTACTGCCCATCACTGTTAATTCAAAGCATTAAAAGCCCATATTATGCCTTTTTAAGTTTCACATGCCCCTCGGTGTGTTTTACATGTCTACCCATGTGATAGACTACTTTAGTGCAAAAGACAAAGAACTTTTTGACAGAAGTTTTGGACTTCTCCCTCTCCTCCTCTTTACATCTCCCTGAGCAGACCTACAAGTGTTCAGTCCTACCATTGTTAAGCTGGAAGCTCAAGCTCACTGGCTCACAGTGGCTGTAGAATGAATGCAGAATTGGTGACAACCTGGGAAGAGCAGTGCTGAACTGACCACTACTAACCAAAGAGTAGACCAGTGAACTGATCAGAGCAGACTGTGCCAAAGAGAGTAAGATCATGAAGTGACAGGAGCTCCATCAGCGCGTCTCAGACAGCCTGGGAAAGAAGTTTTTTTTACCATAAGCGATTGTGAATATACAACAAATATGAATTTATGAACTGGAGTCAAAGCAAAACTTGGGGTCTTTATTAAAAATGTTAAAGGACCACTCACCAAGGCAACTTTTCACATTCATCTTCAATGCTGAAAAAATAAGCCAATGTAGTAGTGCAAAAAACGAAAAAATAAAACAAGAAAAAAACAGTTTTTTTTCTTAAGTGTCCATCTGGGGCTCACGGTAGAAGAACCAGAATTTATCATCTTCACAACAAGATGCCTCTTTTTCCTATAAAAAAAACTGGCACATTAAAGTAAGATGATTAAGCTCCCTCAAACATATTCAAAACTAAAAGAAACTGTTGTATAGCATTATCGAAGGTTTAGTTTGGGTTTTTGAAGAGGGGTTGTTAGAGGCTCATGGCACAAGTAAATATGAGTGTCCTTATAGGAACATGCAAGCTTTGTCCCTGGGGAGAGATATCCGCGGGCAGACGGTAGCTGGTACATTGCAGCACTTGGTGCCAACTAAAGCCACATAATTAACTCACGTATAGGCTAGGTTACCGGCAAAATGGCTAAACCGCGGTAAAATTTCAGACGATTAGTATTACCGTTTCCTGTTTTAATTGCCGGTAAACCGAGTTTGATTACCACACTGTGTCAATAACTTACAGTGATGCTGCCCATTGCCTGGAAAAGCCGGAACTATGTGTCTGCTCCTCAGTAAAGCAGCCGTGGTCCCTCACAGACGGAGGCGCGCATGCGCAGTTTGCAATATTTGGCCTCTGAAAGTGAAAGTTCGGCCACTGCGGTTGGTGCCTGCACAGACACTATAGCGGAGATTTTTCCTCTTCGAAACGGACAAAGTCTGGTCAAATTTTGGATTTACAAGGATGCCGAGGCTAAACTGATGGAAGACGGTCATCCTGTCTAAAACACGAAGCTGTTGCTGACGGAAGAAAAATACACGCATGATTAAAACTACTGTGACTCCTGGAGTAAGTGAGCTGGCTGAGCTGGAGAGAGTGAGAGAGAAGATTCAGAGAGCCATACCTGAGTGAGTTATAGGTGATTTATCAGTATGTTGTTTTGCCGTATTTCATAATTGATCGTCTTTTTCCATCATAGTTTGCGTTTTATGGATTTCATCAATTGTAATTTGGAAATATTGGAGGAGGAAATGTGAAGGAGATCTGCCAGGGAGAGGAGAGACCAGAGGAGAGTCATGAAGGGGGCTAAATGGACAGGAATTGCCTCTGGGACTATCGTCAGCAAACAAATGCCTGGACATGGTCTAATATAACGAACTGTAACATGGACAATAATGCTGTAGGCAAACAAAAAATGTGAGGGTATGTAAAATAGGTTAAGTTTGTTTTTTGGTCATCTCAAAACTTTGAACATGTTCATTTACAATTGTTTATGAAGAGAATCCAGTTTAAAGTTCAAAGTTCAAATCAGTTTTTTTCTTTTCTTGTAAGTACACACTGTTTAAACATTTATAACATAAAAATGACAAATAATTGCCAGAATTGTTTACTTTTATTCCTCATGAAAAAAAAGGGTGAAAAAATTTCCTGACACATTTATTGACAAGAAAAAGACCAGGTGGCCAGTTATAATTATAATATTAAATGGGTTAAATGATTTCAAGTGTGTGTAAAAGTACTTTTTGAACATTTTGAGCACACTGCAACAATACCGCGATATTAATGATAACCGTGATAATTTTGGTCACAATAACTGTGATACAAAATTTCATATCGTTACATCCCTAGTATAGGCTAAACCTACTCAAAAAATTATGTTGGCTTACACTAAAGTAAGATTTTCCGTAACAAAGCCTCTGTGTTTAGAGTTATATTGTGATGCAACTACCAGCTACAGTCAGCCCCTGGATATCGCCTTCCAGGGACAAAGCTCAAAAGTTCCTTTATCGGGACTCATATTTACTAGTGCCACAGGCACAATATTTATTTATTGTGGTAGGGACAGTAAATACAAGCAAACTCATATTTTAGAGTACAGCAGCAATAATGAAACACAGTCCACTGTGGAGACAAGAGGATACCCTTATTAACCAAGACATGGAAGAGGATTTCTTCTGTTAAGAAAATGAGTGGGAATGTATTTTGGCAGAATTCAAGTCTCTACACAGCTTTCCATGCTTTTACAAAATCCTCTTCAGAGGAAGGATCGATATAAATGTGGAGTAGTCTGATGTCTGGGGCCAACATAACTCAAAAAACGTGAATTACGGTGGAGGACACTTCTCTTCTTTTAGCGACCATGAAAACTCAAGCATCTCTTCAAATCTTCAGGAAAAGAGAGTTTAATTCAAGTCTGAGCTGCCAACAAAACTTTAAGATCCAAGGGGCACCCAGAAATAAATACAAAAATTACAAAAATAGAATAAATATATTTTTCAAGCTCAATTAGTGTAACCCACTAATACAATTATGTACTAGGATTACGAGTTTCTGAAGTATTAAATCTATATGAGCCTCATCTTCATCATCAACACAGAGCAGAGGACACCCTCGCCCTTAATAGTTACAATCTGTTATACTTTACTCTGAAACTTGATTCGATTTTCATTACTTTAAGTTTTGTCATTAAGACATTTATAAAGTAATAATTTCAAATATTAGACTGATATAAGAGACCTCAGAGATATATATCAGACCTTTGCAACTTTTACTTCAGTGATTAATCAGAATACTTGGACAGGTCTCTTCCACCTGAACTGAGAGTGAGTGTGAACAGTTTCCAAAGACAGGAACCTGGGCTTTATTATTTTAAGACTCAGGGGGTACATTGCCTTGTGTACCCCCTGAGTCTTTCTGTCATACCATGAGTACCCCCTCACTTATACATGCTGATGATTCTTCAAAAGGAGAACGTAATCAACCTGGTTTATATGGATTCACTTCTATGTCTGTGGAACCACCGCAACCTCAGTGCTTCTTTTGCAGTGAAGTCCTGGCAAATAACTTAATGAAGCCAGCCCATTTACAGTTTCACCAGGGCACCCAAACACTTGGGAAGTGTCTGTAAAAAGACAATAACCTGTTATTATTGCATAGGTTATTGTTTCCCCAGGGAGCTAGTAGTAGCACACATTTACCATTTTATTGACAGGCTTATCTCAGTATTTCCAAGTTAGAAATAAATTATTGTATGTGTCCACGTACCCCCTGCAATGTGCTCCCCTGGTTGGGAATCACTGCTTTGAACAAATCCACATTTTGTGGGAGACCTTCAGTTGAAAGTGTGGACATTGGGACAGGGATGTTGACAGGCCTCTTCCACAATCACACTAAAAGGCACACTGTCAGTAAAAGGCAATAATTATTGTTAAATGTCACCAAGTGTCTCCACCATAAGACAGGATGTGAACTCTGGATTTCTGGTATAAAGCAATACTGTGACACACATCCATCAGCCCCAATCTCCACTCTGTTACTTTGGCAATTAGCTCTGCCAATGGAGGTAAATCACGACCACTAGATGTCTGTATGTGTGTGGTGGTGGGTAGCACTGACCTAAAGTACTCTCTGCCAGTACCCATGATGAATGCAAAAGGTTATGCGTCCTTGAAAAAAGGTTTAAGTCTCTGTATTTTCAATTTAATCAACTTAAATGATTGAATTGTTGTTTAATCTTTACCAGAATAATTAGAAAAATCAATGACATGGATTTGTACATTCAGTTGTTGCTTATTTGACACGTCTGAGTCTCTTTTAAAAAATAATTTCTTTGCTTGTGTAAAACACAGCCTTGTTCAGTTACAAGTGCTCTTTAAAGGAGGCTAAAAAGAAAAAAAAACATGCTCTTTATGTTTAAAGCTGTCAGTTATATCTTTAATGCAAAGCTTTAATCTTAAATAATTATGCATTTCATAATATATTTCTTTAAAGGTGTATAGACAGTGTTCAGCAATTATTCCCACCATCTTGTTTTAAGAATCAAAAAGATGCAAGGCCCCTGCAATAAGATATAGTTACCAAAATAAGTGTTTGCACTGCTCCACCAATGTGGGTGTGAAAATAAAACTTTGGAGGTGGAAGACAGTTTCATGGGGATTGATCTATAAAATTCACTCACTGTAACAGTTATACATAAGGAAACATTCATTAGTGCAAGTGAAAATTTACTCAAATCAGAAGAAGCAACAGAATTTAAACTGTTTTTGAAGGAGTTGCAAATTAATGGTTTTCTCCAAGTCCAGTGATTTAAGCGCTCCAGGCAGAAAATGCCCTCAGTGTCAGTTCCTTTTAGTTGCCGTACTCATAACTAAGGATAGTCTGATCAGGCTTTCAAAAGCTTGTTGAGAATATACACTCTGGCCACTTGATGCAGTACACCTTGCTGGTGGAAGTTGGTCACCCTTTCTGCCTTCAGAAATGAAGCTATAGTGAAAGATCAAGCAGGAAGACTTATCTGTTCATTTCAGTCACCTCTCATCCCTGTCCTTACTCTGTCCTTCTGCACAGGTGATTCAAATCATCAGCTGATTAGGGGAGCACACTCACTTTACTGAACCAACCAGATACTGCCACAACCATATTTTTAAATGGCTTCTTTGCTCCTCCACAGTCGGTGTGCTGTGTGATCTCAGCAACCCTCCTCCACTCCAGGCACCTCCAATAGTCTCATCAGAGTCCAGGTCCAGGTCCTCAGAAGTCTGGTCCCTCAACTCATCCTGCAGGTATCATCAGCACCTTAGTCCATCGCATCAGGGTCCCAGCAAGCTGCTCAGAAGTCAGATCCTCATCTCATCTTGTATCCCTCGCCACCACCAGTGTCCAGACTCTGATGGGGGTATCCTATCTTGCTTCTCCCTCGGTGTCAAGCCGAGACATCACGATGGAGTCTAATTCCCAAAGAGATGCTAATCACAATAGACACTGCACATCTTCAGTCATCCAAACATGTCAAATAAATAATTGTTCACTTAATTTAGTCCTTCCCGACTGAACTGCCTTAAGTTTTTGTGGCAAAGATTCAACAAGCTGCTCACAAAGTTGCTACAGATAAGTTTGCCGCACATCAGTAATGCCAATATTCCGCTCGACCACATCACAGTGAGCTCATTGTCACGTCCAGAAAAACAGACTGACATGATTTAAGCTGTGACATTGCCACCTTAAGTCGGGTACTCACATAAACATTATCGGGCTGTTTTTGTCCAGACTTTCCCCCTTTCCGACCAAGGACGGAAAACGACAGATTATCTTGTGTCTTATAAGATTATCCTATAAGACTATCCTGTGGTCTGAGGTGTGTTAAGAGTTCATTTGTAATCGGCTCTGAAACAGGTCGGGTCTGACAATCGTAAATATTAAACTTGTTCAATATTTACGACCAAAAATCTTCGTGTGTGGGGAAAGCCGACTCCGTGAACTGTGACATGAATGTAGCCAATCAAGAAGTGAGCTGACTGAGTAACAAGCAGGCATAAATAAAAACAAGGATGGCCAAACCGACACATAAAGTCTGGTGGACCTCAGAAATGGTGGGCCAGGTCTCGTGTTCATGCTGTCTCCAGGACTTTTCCCAGTCTTTAGTTCAGGGTTTTTCAATCACAAATAGTCCCAAGACCACTATCATTCCCTCTTCTTGTATGTCCTCTTCCATGTTGTATGTTGTGTTTTCCAGTTGTTGCTGTATTTTTTCTTCTTCGTTTTTGTTAGATCACTTTTGATCACATGAGATTTCTGGCTTGGAGGACCAGATTCTTGATCGGTGGTGGGACAGGATCGTTTCGTGTGTGGTGTGCTGTGTTGAAATTATCAGAGCACACCACACACAGTATGATCAAAACTGTTCAATGCCTGATTTTTTATCTTCATGTGTGGGGTCTCTTCAGAATTAGAAAATCCTTATGTGTTTACCCCACTTTAACCTGCTGGAAATAGCCAGTGGAAGATGGGTACAATGTGGTCTCAAAGGGACATGGTTTACAACAATACTCAAGTAGGCTGTTGCTTTTAAACAATACTAAGTTGGTACTAATGGCTCAAAAATGGGCTGAAAAAATATCCCCCACAGCATAAAACCACCAACAGCCTAACCACTGAAGCAGGCAAGATGGATCCACACTTTTATGTTGTAAATGTGAGTTCTGACCCTAGTATCTGAATGTAGCAGCAGAACTCAGGACTCGAGAGACCAGGCAATAACTTTCCCAAATCTTTTATCTTACAAATTTGGTTAACCTGTTCCAATGGGAGCATCAGGCTCCAGGTCTTAGCAGAGGGGAGTGGAACTCAGTGTAGCCCATCTGAGTTAAAATCCAGAGTGCAGTGCATTCAAATGTGAACATAGGTTTAATGACTGGTTTTTGAAGTTAATGTTGCCTTTTAAAATCTCCAACCACTTTGGCCATTGTCCTCTGACCTCTGTTATCAACATGGCATTTTTGCCCCTGGACCTGCCCCTCACTGGATTTTTTCCCTTTTTTACACCATTCTCTGTTAACCCTTAAGCAGAATGTGCATGAAACTTTCAGTAGATCAGTAATTTCCTAAATAACCCATGCCATGTTCAAAAACACTTACATCATCTGCCTTCCCATGGTGATGCTTGATTTGAACTTCAGCAGGTCATCTTGACCATGTCTGCATGTCTAAATGCACTGGGTTTCTGCTATGTGATTGGCTGATTAACTATTTGGGTTGATAAGTAATTGATCAGGTGTACCTACCGAAGTGGCAAAGGAAAGTATAAGGTAGTTTTATTACGCTTAGTGATTTTGTTACATCATAAGGTGCTGCTGGCTGAGAGATTATTTAATAAACTTTGGTATCTGACAGAGCACAAGCCTGAAGGTCAGCAGGACTGATCATTTGTTTACCTTATTGCTGTTTTAGGAACCAATCATTTGTGTTTGAGATATGTTAAAGGTCTCATTTTCTCTGTTGCTATATTCGTATTTGTATGTAATATAGGTTACAGTGAAACAAAAACAGAGCAGATAAATAATGGAGGCATGGAGTGTAAGGCAAGGGGTGTGAAGGTCAGCAGAAGGGACACAGAAGCATTACTTATAAAGAGAAAAGCAGCTGCAGTGCATTAGATATAAGAGTGATAGAAGTGAGCAGCTGGGTCACTGTGAATCCATTTCATATAGAGGCAAAATACCACAGTGTCAAAACATGAGACTTAAGAAATTAAATTTAATAATTCATGCAAACACCCGTGACTCTACATGATTTATATGGAGTACTCCACTCTGTCTGAATTAGCCATAAAGAGCGATATAACATTTGCAGGCGCTGCACAAATGATATGTAGGTTGTATGTTTTGTCATAACAGACCCAATTCATCTTCTGCAGCTAATTGAGTCAGGCTTGACTTCAGAGGTTCAGTATCTTTCTTTCTGCAGGGAATTAATTCCTTAATGTAGTACACAGCTCATGCTCGTGTCGTAAAATATGGGCCAATACAGATCCAGTTTTACAACTCAACAAGAGCCAAATATTTATACCCACAGTGTTTACAGCCAGAGGCTCCCAGTCTTGTAATAACAAGCTGGACTCTTCATGCTTTTATAATTTTCTATCATGCTGATCAACTCAGACCAGATGTTATTAATTTCCTTAATTCAAGGCTGTTGGTATTATGCCTGCTTGATTGGGTGCTGCAATTATGTGTTTACTAACAATTGGAATTGCAAACATAATCCCCAATCATGCTCAGGTTAAGGGCACGTTTGGGTATATTAAGAAGATTTAATTGCACTTTTGCTTTATCAAGTCACATTTGTATTTGAGCGTGTCAAATCTGTAGAAACTAAGAATGCTATCACGTCGATATGGACTGAAATCTCTAAAGAATGTTTCTAGCAGCTTCTTGAATCTAGGTTACAAGAAATTAAGGCAGTACTGAAGGCAAAAAGGGGCCTAACCCGGTACAACAAGGTGTACCTAATATATTTATAAATGAGCGTTCACAGAGATAAATAACCATCCACAAACACACATACCCATGGCTATTAATAATCACCATTTAATCTATCAAGCAAGTACTTTGGTACCCTTGCTCCCCTGGTGGATCCTCCTGATTCATCGTCTGTAATCAGTCAGATCCATCTTACCAGGATCCAAGCCAAACCCACTGAGCACAGTCCACAGAGGCACTGCACAAGCAGCGTCTTTTGGAGGAGGAAAAAGCAAACGCTACAACCATGACGACAGCAAAAACCAACTGCAATCAGATTAGCACAGATGCTAACAGCTTCAGCAAAAATTTTGTCAGATCTGGACAGCTTTTCTCCATTAAATGAAAAACAAATGACACTGAAAACATTTCTGGATTGGAAGGATTTTATCATCCCACCATGTTTTGGGGAGAGTTTATTGTACCAACTGGCTCATGTTTTGAACTTTACACTGCAGCAGAAGCTCCTTCCTTCTACAGCATCTGATTTGCCTGAAATGGATGTAATTGGCAGAAGGATTGTCCAATCAGCTTCTCAGTCACTTTCTATGGGCTGTTGCTCAGATGGACTATAGATATATACAAATATATTAGGGCTGCGTGATTATGGCCAAAATGATAATCATCAATTATTTTGATCAATATTGTAATCATTATTAATCATGATTCTTCATCATGCTAGGGAAACATCAGTATTTTTATTGCACTACTTTTAAACAAATAATGAACAGTTTTCTGTTTTTTGTTGCTTTAACATGGTATTATTGTTTTACCACATTATATTGCATTAATTAATTTAGAACTAAAATGAAAACAATGGTGTTTTAACTTTGATAATAGATCCACAAAAATAACAGTCAATTAATATTAGCCTGTGTTATAACTGTTACTGTCTTTGTTGTTACTCAGTGTTTTTCCACAGGATCAGGTTTTACTTGCAGTGGGGAAATCATAAATATTCATTTGAGATCATCAGGTGAGATAAGGGTCAGAGGGTCATCCTCTGACATTTCTAAACTAAATTTCTTTCCTGCATTCTGATCACTTTTAATGCACAATTTTATAATAATCATGAGGTAGTCTTGTGATCTTTGAGCTGCTTTTTGAAATCACGTCAGTCTTTTTGAAGCTTATTCCATTACTTAATTCATCAATTCTTAGTTCCATGTCAATTTTGATGTCTTTAAAAAAACATGTGTCAGATAATCATGTAACAGTAATGCACACACACCTGAGTTTGTAGTTACTGAATGACAGAGAGAGAGAGACAGAGAGTGAGAGAGACTGACAGCTATCACGTCACAGCAGGCATGGTAATACCAAAAACATCCTCCTGATATCTTTGTGTAAAAATCCTCCCAATTCAAAAACCAGGTCACAATTGGGCTGAATTTATCGGATTCCCGTTTCACTTGTCTTTGACAACGCTTTATCACCAACACGCTTCTTTTTTAAAAAGTCTGACTCTCCATGCCTTCAGAGCAGCAGCTTATGTTTTAAAAGTAAGTGAGTTCATCAAAACATCGGCTGGATTAGCTGCATAAAATGTTTCAAACAATGTCACAGGTGAGCTCACAGCTAAAGATGCAGTGTTCTGCTCTCCCTCGGAGCTGCTGCAGATCACACAAAGGTCACACAGAGGTCAAGGGTGGCACACACATGACACAAGGTAAAGTCGACAAGATTTAAAAAACAAAGGAATAATCATTTAATGAAAAAAAAACGCATATTGTTTCCAGATAGGGCTAAAACAGGCAGAAATAACATCAATAAATTAGAGTTTAATGCAAAGACATAGAATGAGTTGTTTGCTTAGTTCTTTAAGTCCAGAGAGACACTGGTGAGGGGCAAAGGAGCCACATGAAGCTCCAGAGCCGCGGGTTCCGGCCCCTCGGTGTAGGTAACTGCCACTGTGGAGAAATGACTGCGCGAGGGGATCACGTAGGTCTTGTCCAGTGTTTTGACCATTTTTCAGCTGTTGTACTTTCTTCTCTCATCATGACTCGCTCCCATCAGTCGACCAAGTCGAAGTAACTTGAGGGGGCCACTGCAGAGTTTGCTTGCTTGTTATTTAGGCAGCTTAATGAGGCCTTAACCATGCGTTCGCCCCCTGGTGGTTGGCTGACTAATGGTTGTGAAAGTGTTTGACTAGATATTTTATATGCACATATTACAGACAAGCATGCTAATTTAATCGTGGCAGCCCAAATCGTATGCTATTAAAATTAGATTAATTGTGCAGCTCTAATATATATTTTGTAAAGCATGTATCAAACTGTCCATCCGCCTTTTTTCTTTTTTTTTTTTTCTCTGAATTTCTCCATTTGAGAGTGTTTCTCTGCCTTCTTCCAGTCTCTCACTGCACATTTGTTTACTCTCAATGAAGATACACATGGTTCCTCTCTTGGTGCTATAATTGAAGCCTGTTTTCATGTCCGTCAGCATGGGAAACAAGATGGCAAAACAAAGCTTTTCCATTGGGAGTTTGATTGATTTTGAGTGTTTTTTTGGGCTGCTTTTTCATTCATAACACAAAGCAAATCAGATGGGGAAAATTAACTTTTTTTGAAGAGTCACTTCATGACAAGACACTGTCATGTCTTGCAAGCCGAACATTTGGTTTCTCTTTCACTCTGGTCGACAGTTGGCTCTTCCCTCGATGTAATATCCACTCAGTAGCCACTTCATTTGCTACACCTGCCTGGCAAAGCAAACAGCCCTCTCCGCCAAACACGGCATCATGTGGCTTCGGCTCAATACACCCTTCATAGTGACACAATCAAGAGATTCAGTCACTGTTTGACTAAATCTCAAAATGAGCCAGATGTGCCATCTACGTGACTTTGAATGTGATGTAATTGACACGTGTTCCAATGTCACGAAACTGTGGCAAAAACAGGGATTTTTATTCATGAGAGGGCTGCAGAGTGCAAGAGAGGATGTGTAAGGCATTGTTTTGATGGATGAATTTAGGATGTTAACAGAGTATCACGTCAGGTAGAAGAGTCAGGGGAGACTTGTGATAGTTTTGTAAGCTCACAGGGGGGAGTTCCAAAAAAACAAGAAAAGGAGATATTTCGAAAAATGATCAGGGAAAAAAACAGTTTAAAGTAAAATACAATGCAGAGGAGACATCAGGAGGCTCCATTTACAACTCATGTTTCAACACTGGGTGCTTAATTTTAGTAACCAATCCAACAATACATGTAAAAACAATATATGTAAAAATCTTATATTTAGCCTAATTCAGGTTGTTTATGATCACTGATGTTATAAAACCCAACTTATCTTCATGGCTGAGACACTCTGTTGCAGCTCCCGTCATATTTACAGCCCCTATCCCTGACTATTCTGATTGGTCCAACCTGACTACTCCGTGATAATTGATGAGTTTAGTGCCATTCAGTGCCATGTTTTCAACAGCTCTGCATTCTTTCTACGGCGTATGCTCTAAAAATTGCATTGCACTGGGCTGAACAGCTGACGAAATAATAACAGGACATCATACTGGTAGGTCTATTTAGTAGGGTGGCAAGAAACTAGCCGTGCCATGCAGAGGTCTTTTTGAAGACTTTTTGTCTTGTGCATAGAAGTCATCTGTCACAATGTAGACACAAATGAAGCACACTAAGTGGCATATCTAAAAACAAAAAACATAAAACTTGGTTCTTTTTAAAGTAGGAACACTTTGTTCACATTTTTGCAAACAGTATTGCAAACAGTAAATAGTATTATCACCATTAAGACAAAAAAAAAAAACGGAAATTGAATCAGAAAGAATTCATCACAAAAAAAATCCAGCAGAGTATGGATGAACACTTTTGACAACAGAAAAATGTTTTTTCAAGTCTTCTTTATAAGTTAGAACCAAGAAATAAATGCTATCACACACAGCAAACTATTTACAATCATATTTACAAAAAAAGTCACTCGTTTTCTGCAGGTTCCAATGTGCCAAAACAACCTATTTTTTGTTTGCAACAACAGGCTCTAATTTTGTAGACCAGGTGCAGGCGGGGTGCACCTGCCTTGCGCTGCACCAACGGGGTGTGTCCAGGGCATTTTGCAAGTTTCGTGCACTGCGCGGTCTGGCACAGGGAGGCGCACCCACTCCTCCGTCCTTCCCACCAGCGCAAGTAGCAGAGAGGGAGGAGAGAAGGCGTGAGTGGGTTTAACACAGCCGATTGTAATCTTCACCAATCACATGAACGCCTATCCTGGCCTTTAAATGCGCCGCGGGCGAGGCGCAGTGACAATTTCACCTCGGTGGAGAAGAAGGTCAGAGCCGCTGTCACTTTTGCAGCAACTGGGAGAGCGCAGGGGCCACCGGGCCGTGTCCCAGTGTGGACCACCTCGCTGGACAGATGTAATCTGTTCCTGTGTCATAAAGAGGAGTACAAAATTAAGTGACAATTACATTTAAACACAGCAGCAGGCCAATCCATTCATCATGCTTGTGATCCACCTGCATTCCTGGTCTGTCATCGCCAAATAGCAGAACCTTTGGTGAAATATTCCCCCCCGATATCTCCTCCTCATCCTCCTTGCAATAATGTACTCCATCTTTCTAGATCACGTTAAGAATAAAGATTAAAACAGAGAAATATGGGCAATCACAGGTAAATCATTAAGACAGCAAGCGTCTCTCTCTTTTTCTTTTCTTTTGAATTTCATGAGATGAGAGAAGCCGGATACTCTGTATCGGATGATGTGGCTGTTTGTGGTTGGCTGAGAGATGTGAACTCGTTAGTTATGACAAACGTCTCTGATCTGACATCAGATGTGATGGGACAATTAATATAGATACAAATGTGTGTGCTGGTTCAGACGGTTACATTAAATAGTGGTTGCTGTGATTGTTTATTGCATTGAAATGTGCCTGACACTCTGGATATCTGCCTGTGAGGTTTTGGTGACGTGTGCTCACTGTGCGCCTGTCAGCCAAATTACCACTGCACGGGGTGCGCCTCCCCTGCGCCGAGAATAGACCAGGTTGGAGCTGGCGAGCTTTCAGCGCAACTTTCACGCCGTTTTTTGGCACGAAATTGTCACTGCGCCAAGCTGAATCTTTCAACACCTCCCCCTGGTGCGCCGTCACACCCATCTACACGCAGCCAGTCTACCAAATTGCCAAATTGGCTGCGCACGGCGGTGCACTGGACAAAATTACCACTGCACGGGGTGTGCCAGGCTGTGCCACCCTGCCCCACCCAGGAAATTAGGGCCCATTATGTTTACCTGTGTGTCTGTCATACTGTGTGTCTCCAGGGGAGACAGAGCGCTTTTTCATCTGACAGGCTAACCCTCCTGACATCTTATCCTGTCATAATATGTGTAAAAATGAAATAACGTTTATAAATCCATAAGAATTATCTGTGCGCACTAGGCGCACGATTTGAAATAAAACCCAAATGGGCATAGGTGAATATATAACATGTTTTATTATATTTTTGTCAGAAGACACAGGAAATAGTAGATGAACTACATCCGGGTGACAACAAGATGGCGACTATCTACTGTGATAACGTGTTTTGATACAGAAATTGGATTAAATCATTTACCTAGAAGACCTAACTTTTGGATTTACCATGATGGATTACTTTACGAAGTCTCCAAAAAGACACTGATGTTTCAGGAGAGAGATATCTCAGCCTGTGGAAGAGCTACGATCACACCGAAGGGCTCATCGGAACGGCTAGGTTGTTCGCTTTTGATCAAAACAACTGGTAAGTGGCTGTGATAAACAGTTGGAAAGTTATTAAATATTTTGTGAACGGTGTGATTTGCTGTCGTATACTATAGTGTCGACCTCCGGGGGTTAAGTGAAGACAGAAAGACAGGGCTGGACTGTGCACAGTCACACCAGAGCACACATTTCCTCTGCGTCTGTCCATCTCAGATAAGTAAGGGCCCAGAAAAGCTGGCGGTGTTTCTGGGTGTTGCTTTCACTTTGCACTTCACACCTAGATGCACCAAGGAACTGAGTTATCAGACAATGGTTGTCCAAAGCATTCCAATGCCCATGTGGTAATATCATTTACAGAATGCTGATTTTCAATGCAGTGTCACTTGAGGGATTGAAATTCACTGATGATTCGATGATGGTTTTTGGGCTCAAAAAATTAGGAGGAAATTAGGGATGTCATCATCTACAGTCAATAAAACCCCTTAATTCCTCACAATATTATGCGAGGAAACATTATTCTTAAACTGTTGGACTATTTGCTCAGGCAGTTGTTCACAAAGTAGTGAACACTGCTTCATCCTGCTTGTGAATGACTGAGCCATGTGGACATGCTCCTTTAATACAGACATATGACACTCAGCTGTTTCCAGTTAACCTGTTCACCCATGAAATGATCCAAACAGGTGTTTTTGAGCATTCTTCAACTTTCCCAGTTATTTTGTTTCCACCGTCCCAGCTTTTCTGGAATGTGTTTCAGGGATCAAATTCAAAATGAGTGAATATTTGGGGGAAAAAAACCAATAAAGATTATCAGTTTGAATATTAAATATGTCTGTAGAGTATACAGTGGAATGTTGATCAAAAAGGATTCGCAAATCATTGCATTTTGTTTTTATTTTCCTTTCACGCAATGTCCCAACTTTGGGGTTTGTAATAGTTATGTAATGCCAAAAGACGATAAGCATTTGGTTACTGTTGCTCTGAACACAGCATAGCTCTAATGTTATCAATGCACTCAAATTACATTTAGCAGGAAAGAGCTATGGATTCAGAAGAAAAATCATACAGTAATTTCTCGTATATAACACATGTTTTTTGCTCTCAAATCAGGTCGAATTGTTGGGTGCGTGTTAAACACAAGCACAAGCAAAATGTGTAAAATTTTTCATCTCACCAACATCGCGATTACAACACATCTGACACAAAAAGCTGAAATATTCTCTCTCTCTCTCTATCTCTGTGAAACATTGCCACCAAACCTTTGTAATTCTTAATAAACTGACTGTTAAACTGTTCTGATCCAATATTTTGGGTCTTAATTAGTGACCTTTGTGTAATGATCATGTAATTCTCAAGTGTTACAGTACCACTCACATGTAAACACGGGGCGCTACCATCGTGTGAGCAAGGGAACCAAAATAGCTGCGCTGTGATTGGTCGAAGACATCAGCATGTTGATAGCTGCTTTCTGATTGGCCAGTGCACTGTGACTGTGCATGCTCAGGTAGAAATCAAGTAAGAGGGCATGCATGAAGCACAAGGTATTTTCGCATGCGGTTGAGAGAGAAAATTTGTTGTGAAAATACTGAAATTTCATTGATTAAAACTTTGAATGAAGGTAATTTTTGAGTCGTCTAAGAGAGGAAGGTTTGGGTAAAATGTGGGTGTGTGTTATATATGAATACAACGTTTTTCCTGGATAAAAGCATAAAAAACGGGGTACGTGCTATAAATGAGAGCATATTATATCTGAGAAATTATGGTAATCTACGCAGAATTAAGCACAACACATCACAAAAACTTTGGAGGTAACATCATTTTACCTAAACAGAGCATTGTTGCTGTAAAATCTACCACAAGACCAAACAAATCTTGTTTTTGTCTTTTAACCCCTTGAGCCTCTACACAGAGAGTCCCTACTGGCCAGCAGACATTTAATCCTGACATGTGAAAACACCTCCCTGAGTATGACTGATTGTTCTCACCACTTCATGTGCCTGCTGGCCACAGGGGATAGCAGAAGGTCCTTCTCCTACCCCCGCTGCTCTATGGAGTAACCTCCAACATTAGAATCTTAAGAAGTGCCCAGGGCCTGTTCTCTCCGCTGTCACCAGACGCCCACACTGCAATCCTCATCCTCATCCCTGCAGGGTTAACCGAACATGTGAAGGCACTCCCGTCGAGAAGTGGTTGACGAGCTGCAGAGCACAAACACTTGCCCCCACCTCCTCTGCACATGAGATGAACACTGATCCTGGCCATTACAATCAAAACCAAGCTCAATGGTCTGATGTTCATCTCCTTACAACGGCTCACCCATTGTGCCTTTAACAATTATGGCGCTGTTTTTTGCCAACAAAACCTCTCTGCCTGAAAAGGGAGTTTCTGGAAAATGCAAGCATGAAATCATGATGAAAGAGCAGCATAAAATGATATAGTAGAGCTGCAGATAATCCTTGTTATTCCTTCATTTTTTAAACGGGATCCAAAAGCATCCCATGATGAAACGAGCAGGATTTATTCCTGTGACTGAGGTGTGTTGTGTTCAGACAGGCTTACATAACCTCTGGTCTGTATCCTCAAACAGGGACGATTAGTGGGTTTCTCTTCATTCTCACTTTACTGCCCCAGATTTTATTTATTTATTTATTTATTATTTTCAAAGAAGTCATCAGCCAAAACCGACTCTGACTCATGTGATATCACTAGAAGCATCTTTCTGACTTCACACTGCTCCCTCTGGAATCACTGAGGGGCTTCTTCAGTAGCAGTAGTACTCCCCTTGACCTGTGGAAGACTTTGATGTGTGAAATGTGTGAAATAGTGAGTTCCCCCTTCAAGAGATTGACCTCAGAATCAGCAGGGGGTCACTGCTGCCTTGTTTATCTATTTACTCATGAGGATAAGAGCTTCATACATTGTTTGAGAGGAATTTTATTTGGGCAAGCAAAAGCCAATCTGACTAATTACAAAAAAGTATATGCTTGTATTTAGTGTGTAGTGGTTTAATATATGTACCGTGTGTACGAACCCAACCTCCAATGAAGTCTGAACATTTTGTAAACGTAAAAAAATATATATACACTCATTGCAAATACTTTTCAACCTATATTTTAATGGATGCACTACCAAAAAAGATGTTAAATGTTAAAACTGATAAGCGTTTGTTTGTTTTATGTTTTTTTGTTTTTTGTTTTTTCAAATATTCACTCTTTTTAAATTTGATGCCTGAAACAGATTCCAAAAACGCTGGGACAGGGGAAATAAAAGACTGGAAAAGTTGAGGAAGCTCAAAAGCACTAACCTGACACACCAGACAGTTCCATACACCCACCACGGAAATATTTCACTTGTCCATCGGGGGAAGAGTCGTTCGAAGATGTTTTCAGAGGCAGAACCTTCAAAAACAACAGCAGC
Source organism: Cetoscarus ocellatus (assembly GCA_037902135.1). Taxonomy (NCBI): domain Eukaryota; kingdom Metazoa; phylum Chordata; class Actinopteri; order Labriformes; family Labridae; genus Cetoscarus; species Cetoscarus ocellatus. Next base: position 572,642 of record JBAMNC010000763.1, read on the forward strand.
TGGTGATTGGACGACTGTTCTGCTCATCACACCCATCACAGACCAATCCACATCAAGCCACAGTATGACGCAGCAGCTCCACTCTGTTGTTAGCCGGTTGCTTAAACTGCATTTCAGTCCTTTGACTATCGCCTTACATTAAATTATACAACACAGATGTATCATTTCATCATCATTCCCCAAGTTCTCTCGGTAAACTTCTCAGGACAGCATATTTCACCAAGTACCACTGAGTAACCATGGCTACCATTGACTAACCTGCATCATCCGTGGAGGACTTCCCCATTCTCTCCCAGTTTCCAAGAAATGATTTTGGGAGAAGAGCAAAAACATGATTTTCTCTAAGAAAAGCTTTAAGTGACGTTCTTTGTTCCTTTTTAAATAAAAAATTGAGTCCATTTATGATTAAAACCGTGGATACTGCCGCATACACAGAGACCACTTCAGAAGCCGCCATTGTTTTCAAACATGCAGTCACTTCCTGTTGTCGTCACATCCGCAGGTCCCGCCTCTCTTCCCTGATTGGGAAGCATTTAGCCGGTGAAGTCGTTGGACAATGGAAGTTGGCACGACGGACATGCAGGATTTCAGACAATGAATCAGGCAGGTCCGTCTGCTCTGTAAGGCTACAAAAGACCTGTCTGGAACATTCCACTGGTGAACATGTTAGTTGGAAACAGGTGAGTGTCGTGACTGGGTACTAAAGGAGCATTCCCCACATGGCTCAGTCATTCACAAGCAAAGATGGGGTGAGGTTCACCACTTTGTGAACAACTGCCTGAGCAAACAGTCCAACAGTCTATGAACAATGTTTCCATTTAAGTAAAAAATGTTATGACAAAAAGGATAACACTTCTCAACATAACATTGCAAGGAATTTAGGGATTTCATCATCTAAAGTCCATAACGTTAACGAAAGATTCAGAGAAACCAGAGACATCTCTGCATGTCAGTGGCAAGGCCGGAAACCAACACTGAATGTTCATGACCTACGATCCCTCAGGCAGCACTGCATTAAAAAACATAATTATTCTGAATGGGAAATTATCATGTGGGCTCAGGAACAATACCAGCAATCTATTGTTAGTAAACTCAGTTTGCCGTCTACTGTTATGGCCGCCGCCATAACTCCTCCTCTCGCTAACCTGTCTGTGGAGTGTTGTGTAAGTGAGTCTGTGAGTGGGTGTGTGAAGCCATAGATCATCAGGCGGATTTGGAGCAGCTGCAGAAAGTGTCCGGCAGCCAATCGCCCTGCGAGCCGATGGCCGTTCACCATATACGAAGACAGAGAAGCCACAGAGTGAGGAGCTTCTCAACAGAGCCTGCGTCTGTTAGTGAGACAACCTTTGTTAGTTCAGGGATAATTTGTTGTGCTGTCTGTGTGTTCAGAGATCCTGTGAGGAAAGGGCGATAGTTAAATTGTTTAGTTCCGTTGTTTGTAATCCTGTTTACCCTTAGAATAATTTATCTTTGTGCTTATGGATTTTTAGGTTTATTGTAGGTGTTGAATTTAAGTTTGCAAGTCTTTTATTTTTCTAGTGTTTCTTAGTTTGCCCTTTCGACCTCATTTTGTTAAACTTACTTCCTTTTTCTTTAATAATAAATAACTTTAATTTAAACCATTTAAAATCTAGTTTATTTATGTTGCTTCTTTTTTCCCCACTGAGCTGGGTAGTAACATCTACATTTAAGTGAAACTGAAAAACTCTACCATGCAAAGCCAAAGCGAAATATCAACTACACCCAGAAATGCCAGCAGCTTCTCTGAGCCTCAGCTCATCTGAGACAAACTGACCCAAAGTGGAAAAGTGTGCTTTGGTCTGATGAGTCCACAATTATGGACATTATGTCCTCCAAGCTAAAGAGGAACAGGATCATCCCGACTGATATCATCGCACGGTTTAAAAGCCAGCATCTGTAATGGCATGGGGGGTTGTTAGTGGCCTGGATTTACTTGCACATAATTCCCAAAACTGTTTCAAAGGGTGTCATTTGGAGTCAGGTTTAACATTGTGCACACTTTACAACAGCGTGGCTTCATAGTAAAAGAGTGTGGGTGCTAGGCTGGCCTGTCTGCAGTCCAGACCTGTCTCCCATTGACAACGTGTTGCGCATTATTAAGCACAAAATACAACAACAGAGACAGCGGACTTCCACCTACAAGTCTTCAACAATTAGGAACCTCAATTCCCAAACGTTTGCTGAGTGTTGTCAAGGAAAGGTGGTGCAACACAGTGGTTAGCATGCCCCTGTCCCAGTTTTTCAAAACATTTTGCTGGCATCAAATTCAAAATGAGTCAATTAAAAAAGTCAATCAACTTTATCAGTTTGGACAGTAAATTTCTTGTCTATGTTGTGAATTCAATTGATTGTAGTTTGAAAATAATTTGCAAATCTGTGTTCTGTTAAATTTATGTTTTACACAACGTCCCATCTTCTTTGGAATTGTAGCTCAAACATTTGGGTGCCTCGGGCCTGAGACTTAATATAGATGTATTGACTCCATACAGACAAAGGATGGAAAGGAAAAGGTAATTGGAACAACTCAGGTAATGTATTTACATGTTCTGATAAAATAGCATGGGAGTTTAAAGTGAAACTCTCCAGTGTGATGGTGGTTAATGCAGAGACATATTTGATCTGTTTTGTTTCAACATTATGTTAATTTTCTGGGCCAGGCCATCCTCTCAATAGGAAAAGTGCTATACAAAATAAGCATCATGACATGTCGTATGAAAATCATAAGTAATTGAGCTGTATATTAGTTTTTCCAACTAAATCCATTTGTCAATCTGGATCCCAGCTGCTGCTCAATTTGACGTGTGACAGTAAATGTCAGATTCTAAGAGGCTCATTCTCTTCATTATCCAATTAGCGTACAAAACACCCTGTGTGTTTTGATGTGACAAAAAGGGCTGGAGTACTGGAGTGTCACCGAGAACACAAACAATTAGTCATTATAAGAGCTGTCAAAAAAGCATGTTTGTTTTAGTGAATTACGAAGGGCAAAATGAGGTATTACATAATTAAAGCAGGCTGGCTGCTTTTTGACATCAAGCTTTATTAAGTACACAACTGTTTAGAACTTTTTTTTGCATCTGACATTACAGCTTTGATTTTTACATGTTATCTATGAAAGAGAATAAAACACCAGCCACAATCATTAACTAAGACAGCTCGATCTTTTCTACTTCATAACATGATATAAGGAGGGTTTATAATCAAACTGAAAAGAAAAAAAACACACAAAAGCTTAAAAACAGAGATGTGGACAAGTACATTCACACTGTAAAATCATCAGTCAATAGACTCATTACAGGTAGTTTAGAAAAATGTGAAATAGTTGCTTCCAATCAGAGTTACAGACTTTTGGATTATTTTATTTGGATTATACAGTTTGTCATTGCCGACATCCTCATTTAAATACAAACCTTATGCTGCTGAAACTAAATTAAATAACACTGGTGTACAATTAAAATGAAAGTTTGACATAGATAAATAATGGCAACTAACCCAACTGAGAAAATGTAACTCATTAAAACTGATGAAAACAGACTGACATGATTTTTTTTAAATCCCCAAAGAGCTCTAGCCAATATATTACCCTTCTACATATTATTTGCATGCACACGTTCTTAATTTGTGTTGTCAACATTACAGCTGATTATTAGTTATCAAATGGGTTAGGGAACGTTGATCAAGGCAAAAGGAGGAAATGAGAAAATTTTTTTGTGGAGATCAGAATCTGTAGAATTTTTTTTAAAGATTTGTCAACAATGTGACATAGGGCAGTTTTCCACAGTTTTGACAATAACTCACCCGACATTGTCAGAATTGCATTGGTGGAGGGTTGCACTTTTGGAGCACTTCTAGTTTATTTATTGATACTTATAAATTAAAGATCAATCAATCAATCTTCCTATCTGGAACCAAATTTTCATACCAACATAGTACTACCTTCTCTTGTTGAAAAAAAATCTCTATAGCATCCGCAGAGCCTCTTGTACAAGCTAATGTCAAACAAGTAAATTTTGTTTTCATATACTGATTTCTTATTCAGTTTTCCTTTTTACCAGACAAAGAATATTGGAGGTGTTTTTTTTTCTTTACCTCAACATGTTGCTCCTGTTTGGTGCTACTTCAAACGACTTCCAAATTACAGACATTGAATCAGGCTGATCCATCTGCACTGCAACATTCACACAAGTATTCACAAGAATCCAAAGTAAACGCCAGTCATATTCAGTGCCTCGACATCCCCCAGTTATGCACCACAGAGCGCCACAGGGAATCAATCCTGCCTTTGGCCATAAGACCCTACGTCTCATCACTCTGAACGTATGTTACTCTGTCATACATTTATGTTTATAATGTAGATTAGGTTAATAGTGTAAATTATTCTTTGTGTTGCTTGCACAGTCTCACTTTAACTTATTGACAGTTTATTTCACAAGTAATCTTATTTCTTAAAATATTCTTCAGTTGGTAAATGTTGGGGTTATTTCTATTCAAATTTTCACCCGTGCCTTATTCAAATGTCTGTATCTTGATTTGTCTTACTTTCATACTGTGTATTAGAATAAACTAGAAAGCACTCGGAGAGTGCAGACCTCCGGCAAGCGCCACAGTTCCCCCTATTTGTCATTTGCACCATAAATATTAGTCCAACATTTATTTTGACTACATTTTTAGTTTGCTTGACCATGAAAACATACCATTGGCAACTGAATTCATAATGATATCAACATTAGTTCAGCAGTTATTCACGAAAATCAAATTTTCCTTAATGGCGGTTTTCTTCTGGATCTAGCTCCCTAGCTTTTGAAGATAATCCGTTGGCACCTTCCAAATCCCACAATGCCTTGGCTATATAATGGTGTTTGTTGCGTGTTTATAGCTTCATTTGTCCTCTTCCTATGGTGAAAATTCCAAAGGTCCCCTATTTTTTCATATTCTGGATCATAGTATCCGGAATTATTCATTTATCCGGATCAGTCTTTGATATACTGTAGAGCATGTTAGAAACTTGTCCTGTATTTTTTTTTCCCCAAGTGCCCTGACTATTATTTGTGGAGTTATATGCAGAAGTGTCGAAAATGGCCCTATCTACCAATGTTTAAGAATCCTTTAAAAAATTTCCTGGATCCAGACGGAGATCTGGATCGCTTCCAAATCGAATCATTTGTTCCTTATCCCAATCCGACATTCCCTGAAAATTTCATCAATATCCGTCCATAACTTTTTGAGTAATGTTGCTAACTAACTAACAGACGGACAAACAAACCCTCCCAAAAACATAACCTCCTTGGCGGAGGTAATGAAGCAACTGAATTTCCCCTTTGGAATTTAATATTTCTGATGTGGATATCTCCTGGGGGATCAAATGACACTGAAAACTAGGAATGATCTATTCATATGTTGCTTGATCCAGAACAACCATAATCACTCTTCTTTACTTGACTTTGTTGAATCAAAGCTGCAGTTAAGGAAAGTGTTTGAGTGATTTTAACACTCCAGTAGTGACAACCTTACTTTCATGGTGTAGATGCACAGAGCTGCCCCAGGTTTTTCCTCATTCATGAACATGCCCACACCCCCTTCCTTTGAGCAGGCTTTTTTCCTCAATAAAATAAAACAACACCATAACACAGCAAGCCAATCCTGCTGAATCTCCAGCCATCCAAGTCAATAACTTTTGTGAGCTACTTCACAAATTCATCACAAAATGGTCACGTGTAAAATGACTGCTGTCCTTCAAAGAGCATTTCCAGCCTGCCTGTGAAGAGTCCTAATGTGTCTGCAAAGAGTGTCGGTTGATGGTTCGGTTCACACAGAGTTTATCAGCTTACCAGCGTGTTCACACAGAAGTAACCACTTTATTCTGCGTCCTCGTCTAGCGGGTTCATTACTGGTTTAGTAAAACAGACTGACAGTCAGACAGAAAGATAATGAAGGTGAACTCAGGCCCCAGTCACCTCTAAATAATCTGGAGCGGCTGTGTTGGGCTGATTATTGTTGGAAAATGAGGAAGAAATGCTGTCAAGTTAAGGGTAATGAGAACAGAAAGCCCAGAATGCCAAAGAGTACATGCTAAATTAAAGAAGTTGAACATATTTCTCAGCACAGCGTTCATGGATAAATAAATATCATGTCATACTGAGCACTGGTTTTGATTTGCTCTTACTCATGGGGTGGGTTTTGGGTCAAAGCTGTTAGAAATGTCTAAAGTTAATGAAAATATTGCAGATGTGATGCAGATTTTGGCTGAAAAGCCAGGCAGCTTAAAAGGATATTTGATTAAGTCCCTTTATGTCATGTAAGTATGTTTTGGGTTTAACATGGATCAAATAAATCAGCTAACATCCTCAGCCAGATACACATGCCATCTGATATGCACTGAAAATTACAGAGATTTCATTATTTTTTCTTTACCAGACTAATTTAATTCCTTTACTTTGAATACAAATAACACACATCACCAGGTATGGATTGTGTTAATTGGCCAGTTTCAGTAATACTTCTTTAAAGAAATCCCTAAACATCAGAAAGGATCATGCAGACACTTACTGCAAGTTTTTATTTTATGGCACAAAAGAGTCACTTCATTAATTATCAAAGACTTAGACATGGTAAGAGAATTAGACAGGGTTTGTATTAAGTAATGTTCCGTGTGTTCAACATCAAAAAATGTAAACTGTAAACATTTATTTACTCATTTTCACTCTTGGATATATTCTTTTGATTATTTTACAGGTGCATAAATGTGAATAGATCTGTTTTGTTGAAGGAACACATGGTTCTGCCAAAGATTTGTATCCGAAGAGCCGGTGCTGTCTCAATTGTCCACCTTGCACACAATAGCCCAGCTTGCTAATGTTGGGTCGGCCCTCTGACAACTGCCTATGAATCAAGGTGCCCAATTCCTACCAGACATACAAATTTTATTTAAAAAGAAAGTGTTTCTACAAACAAACAAACAAACAATAATGTGCTCTGTCATTCAGTGTTAATTTTGACAGCACTTTGTGATGTAGCTTTAGTTATAGTCTTTTGTCTTGAATATCTTTTAGTTTTAGTCATAATTTAGTCATCTAAATTGTTTAAATTTTAGTCTAGTTTTAGTTGATGAAATTTCACAACATTTTAGTTTATGAAATTGACTGTAAATTTAGTCAACTAAAAAATGAAGTGTAAAGGGTAAGGCATTTTTTATGTTCCCTCGAATTTCTGAAGTCATGTTTTACACTTGGATAAAATGAGATGATTGGATGTCCCTTGTTTTTATTAATTACTGTCTAGTTTTCATCAGGGGAAAAAAGGCAGTTGATGAAAACTATGATGAAAATTATTAGTCAACAAAATGAACACTGTTGCCATTAATTTTTATTTTTCTGTTATGTCACTTTTCACTGTTGGTTCAAACTATCATAGAGATTACCATGTGTTACATCCCTTTTGTAAAACAAAAGAATGATAACACAACAACCAAAATAAATTGACAGGAATCAGAGTGAAAGTGAAAAAACAAAGGGGTCCTTTTATTTTACAACTCAAATTAACAAACGTTATCAAATGTGGGGGAGGATAGGGCAGTGGGGTTGTGCCAACTAAAAACCAAAATTACAATAAAACTCAGCCTATTTTAACTTAATCCTAAATTCAAAACAACAAACAAAAAGCCTATGGATTAAACTAATAAAACAGGCTTAAATCAATATAAATACAGGGGGTGGCACAAACCAAATAACCTAGTGTCTCTAAACAAAAGTCTTACTATGTGCTGAATGCAAAGGGTACCCCAACTCACCTATTTGCCTCCACCTCCCACCACATACCTAAAGCATAGGTGCATACAAACAACCAGATTCAAGTCAGCGTCAGGACAAACAGGAAGAGAGGGGGAAGCTGCAGGAAACTGCTCCTTTTGTAACCACTTCAACCAATCAGTGGTCAGCTCCTGCACCTTAGCCTCCCAATCAGCAGCAGCAGAGCAGAGCCTCTCAGGTGCGACTCAATCAGCTGTCTACCTGAAACAAAAAGGAAGAAACAAAAAGGGAGGGGGGAGAAAGTGCAGGCAGAAACAGGAGAACACACTGCAGTCGGCTTCATGCCTGGTATGTAACACCCCCACCCATACAAGTCCAAAACTTAAGATTTGGAACTTCCAATCTTTGGTTCTTTTCTTACCCTAGAGCACGTGATAAAGCGTCAGCTATTACATTTTCAGAACCCTTCTTGTGGTTGATTTCAAGATTAAAATTTTGAGCAATAAGGGACCAGCGCATAAGGCGGTGGTTATGATTGTACATCCTGGAGAGGAATACCAAGGGGTTATGATCCGTGAAGACCTTAATGGGTTCAACACTAGCCTCAAGGTAAACCTCAAAATGTTGTAGGGCTAACAACAATGCAAGAGCTTCCTTCTCAATTGTGGAGTACTTAAGTTGGTGTTTGTTAAGTTTTCTCGAGAAGTAACTCACAGGATGATCGATGCCCTGGTCATCTTCTTGCAGGAGAACAGCTCCAACCCCGACTGCGCTGGCATCAACTTCCAGCTTAAAGGGGGCAGAGAAATCTGGAGCACACAGAACAGGACTGCAACACAATATACCTTTTAGGCTCTCAAAAGACTGTTGACACTCATCCGACCAGACAAAGTGCTTTGAGGGACTTGTCAAGGCAGTTAGTGGAGCTGCAACTGAGGAGAAATTTTTGCAGAATCTGCGATAGTACCCAATCATCCCTAGAAAACGGCGCAGTTCCCTTCTAGTGGCTGGTACTGGAAAAGTTGCAATTGCTGCAACTTTGGCATCTGCAGGGCACACTCGGCCTTGACCAACCTGCTGACCAAGATAGAGAACAGTTCCTTTTCCAAACTCACACTTAGCAAGATTTAAAGTTAGGGAAGCAGCCAACAGACGGGTGAAAACTTCTCTCAATGTTGCAATGTGACTGGCCCAGTTATCAGAGTACACAACAATATCATCAAGATATGCTCTGCAGTTCTTCACATCTCCCAAAATCTTATTGACTAACCTTTGAAAGGTTGCAGGAGCATTACACATCCCGAAGGGCATCACTGTATATTGGAGGAAGTGGTCAGGGGTCACAAAAGCTGAAATTTCAGAGGCATGGGGAGTCAAAGGAACCTGCCAATAACCCTTCAACATGTCGAGTTTAGTCACATACTTTGCAGGGCCAATTTCATCAATGCAGTCATCTATAAGTGGTAACGGATGTGCATCTGGGACTGTTACAGCATTTACTTTACGAAAGTCAGTGCAGAACCTTGGGCTACCATCTGACTTTGAATCCAGAAGACAAGGTGAACTCCATGGGCTTGAACTTGGCACTGCAAACCCATGCTCTATCAGGTACTCAACCTCCTTCCTCATAAGCTCCCTCTTGACCGGACTAACTCGATAGGCATTCTGCTTTATCGGTTTAGTTTTACTCAGAACGACGTCATGGCTTATCACTGAAGTCCGTGTGGGGATATCACCCAACAGACCAGGAAAACTGCAGATTAGTGCTCTGATATCAGTTTGCTGTTCTTCAGATAGGTGAGACAAATATGGTGTCAAATTGGACAGTATTTCTGAATTATTGAGTCTTGCTCCCTGTGGTGTAGCACTGCGCATTACTAAGTCAGAATCAACAGGAGTATCAACAGAAGTGCTCACCTTTGTAACAGAAGCTATTGGCAAGACGGCAGTTTCCGTTTCAGGTTTTGAGGGCGACTGATTTTGATCTTCTCGGGTGTGATATAGCTTCAACATGTTCACATGACACACTCTGGTCCGTCGTCTGCGATCAGGAGTTTGGATGACATAGTTTGTGTCACTGAGTTTTTTGTCTACAACATAAGGACCAGAGAATTTGTTGGACAGAGCAGAACCAGGTATTGGTAAGAGGATCAGAACTTTGTCACCTGGCTGAAATGAGTGGACAACTGCCTTTTGATCATAACGCTGTTTCATCTTCACTTGGGATGAAGTCAGAGCACCTTGAGCCAAAATGCAGGCTCGCTTGAGTCTATCCTTGAGCTTTGCAACATACTCTGGGATACTTCTGACTGTGGTCTCAGAACTTACTAAATGCTCTTTAAGAACTTTTAAAGGACCTCTAACCTCACGACCAAACACTAATTCTGAGGGACTGAAACCAAGGGAATCCTGTACAGCCTCACGGGCAGCAAACAATACAAGGGGTACACCATCATCCCACTCATTTTGAGAGTCATTGCAATGTTTGCGAAGCATTGATTTCAGGGTCGGATGAAATCTCTCTAATGCCCCTTGGCTTTCTGGATGGTAAGGGCTAGAGGTTACATGTTTAATGCCCAATGTTTTAAGTGCAAAGGCAAATACTTTAGACTTAAAGTTGGTGCCCTGATCAGTTTGAACTATTTTTGGTAGCCCAAACATAGAAAAGAACTTCACCAAGGCTTTGGTGATGACAGGAGCAGTGATTTTTCTTAGTGGGATTGCTTCTGGGAACCTGGAAGAAGCACACATTATTGTTAAGATAAACTGATTCCCAGTTTTTGTCCTAGGCAATGGTCCCACACAGTCAACAATTACTCTTTCAAAGGGCTCCCCCATTACAGGAATGGGATGAAGAGGGGCAGGAGAAATTATTTGATTAGGTTTACCTGTAAGCTGACACACATGACAGGTACGGCAATGGTGGACAACATCAGTTTTTAAGCCTGGCCAAAAGAAGTGCTTAAGAACTCTATCATAAGTTTTTGTGATACCCAGGTGTCCTGACCAGGAATGGTCGTGAGCTAAGGACAATACCTGAGAACGAAAGGTTGTAGGCACCACAACTTGATTAGTCACACTCCATTCCCTATCCTCTGAGACATCACTAGTCCACCGACGCATCAACAAGCCATCATTAAGTACATAGGCTACCTTTCTCTTCTTTGCCTCTTCCGGGGTCAGAACTGAGGAGAGACATTTTGAAAGATTTGGATCACTTTGTTGAGCAGAAATGAATTCATCCCTAGTGGTTGGTATTTTCACTTGTTCTGCGTTGGACTGTGAAGACATTGTATCAAGTTTTACTTTAGGTTGGCTTTTGGGCTTAACCAGATCAGAGGACTGTTCTCTGGTGAAAAAGGTGTCAGACAAGTCAATGCCATATTTCTTTGACTGTGCTCTTGTTACCGCACATGCAGGAAAAATCTCAAGTGGTTTTTCAGATGTTACATCAGGCTCAGTGTTTTCAACAGGTCTCTCAATAATCTCAGGAACTGGCATGACCTTTCCCCCAGCTAAATCATTACCAAGAATGAAATCAACACCCTTAATGGGTAGAGCAGGGCGAACGGCAACTTTAAAGAACCCACTAACTAGAGAGGACTGAACATGAATGTTGTGCAGGGGAGCAGATACATAACTCAATCCTACACCCTGAACAACAGCACTTGAGTGACATGAGGATGTGGATGACAAAGGCAGAATGCCTTCCCTGATAATAGACTGGGAACCCCCTGTGTCTCTGAGTATTTTAACTTGTTGTTGATCTTTTGGGTTACCAGTAAGGGAAACAAAGCCACCCAAAATGAAGGGTTTGAAACAAGGATCAGGTTCATCTGCAGGCTGGGGTACCATCCCTGGCTGTGACACTTTTATCAGACTCATGCCTTTTGGCTGTGGTGAGCTGGATGTAGATTGCTGCCTACGCTTCAAAGAAAGACAGTCAGCAATTACATGACCCTTCTTATGACAGTAGAAGCACTCACGATCTCCACGGGGAGGTGATGAAGGACCTTTTGTCCTTTCCTGAGAAAAATGGCCAGCTTCAGGTCTCATTGAACGTGACCCCGAGACTTTCTCTGGGCGTGAGGAAGATGTATACACATTTTTGTGGGTTAGAACAAATTCATCAGCCAATACAGCAGCTTTAGACAACAATGTCACCTTTTGTTCATTTAAGAAGATCACCATCTTCTCTGGCAATGAACTTTTAAAGTCTTCCAACAGCACTAACTGACGAAGAGCTTCAAAATTATCTTTGACCCCATTGGCGGCACACCATTTGTCAAAAAGGACCCCCTTCTCTCGTGCAAACTCAACAAAAGTTTGGCTATTGGACTTTTTATGGTTGCGAAATCTCTGTCTGTAGGCCTCTGGCACAAGCTCGTAAGCACGCAAAATGGACTCTTTAAGGACATCATATTTCAAGCTTTCTTCCAAAGGGAGAGATGACACAACCTCTTGTGCCTTTCCAACTAGTTTGCACTGAAGTAGGATTGGCCACATATCCTTGGGCCAATCAAGCGCAGTTGCTATCCTCTCAAATGCACTGAAGTAGGAATCAACTTCTGATTCCCGAAAACTTGGCACTAAAGCTATATTTTTACTAACATCAAAACCTGGTTTGTGGTGGATTGTCTGTGAAGGGGCAGGTACTTGATTAAAAAGTTGGCCAGAAGAGAGTCTCATGGCCTCTACTTCAAGCTGTCGCAATTTTATCTCCTTTTCAGATTCTATCTCTAGTTTGCGCACTTGTAGTTTGAGGTCATATTCTGCTTTAAGGACAAATTCTTTTTCTTGGGCCTCAAGCTGCAGACGAGCCAAACGAACCTTAAGCCTAGTATCCTTATTAGACCCACTAAGCTCAGGAGACAAAGGATCAAAACGAGGCAAAGTTGCCGGAGGGACACCATTTTTATCAATACTCACTTTTGGTGTAACCAACTGTGTGAGTCGGAAATCTTTAGGCCTAACAGAAGAAACACTAGGGTCAGTTGAAGGAGATTCAGAGGTAATCTCAGTCTCAACATCAGCAGGGACTTGGAAGATGTTTAACTCAACCAGTTTTTCAATTACTATATTCCTAATTTCCCTTTTAAGACCATACTTCTGAACAGAAATATTAAAGTGTGTCGCAATACATAATAAGTCATCTTTACGACAGGAGTGAACCTTTTCAAGGGTTGGGTTTTCAAGAAACTCTTCCAACACAAAACTCATCTCTATTTTAGATTCATTCCACAGTGACCAATCAATTTTAATTGGTTGTTTAGCTCTGGGAAAAATTATCCCGGACGAGCCCCCACTTGTGTTACATCCCTTTTGTAAAACAAAAGAATGATAACACAACAACCAAAATAAATTGACAGGAATCAGAGTGAAAGTGAAAAAACAAAGGGGTCCTTTTATTTTACAACTCAAATTAACAAACGTTATCAAATGTGGGGGAGGATAGGGCAGTGGGGTTGTGCCAACTAAAAACCAAAATTACAATAAAACTCAGCCTATTTTAACTTAATCCTAAATTCAAAACAACAAACAAAAAGCCTATGGATTAAACTAATAAAACAGGCTTAAATCAATATAAATACAGGGGGTGGCACAAACCAAATAACCTAGTGTCTCTAAACAAAAGTCTTACTATGTGCTGAATGCAAAGGGTACCCCAACTCACCTATTTGCCTCCACCTCCCACCACATACCTAAAGCATAGGTGCATACAAACAACCAGATTCAAGTCAGCGTCAGGACAAACAGGAAGAGAGGGGGAAGCTGCAGGAAACTGCTCCTTTTGTAACCACTTCAACCAATCAGTGGTCAGCTCCTGCACCTTAGCCTCCCAATCAGCAGCAGCAGAGCAGAGCCTCTCAGGTGCGACTCAATCAGCTGTCTACCTGAAACAAAAAGGAAGAAACAAAAAGGGAGGGGGGAGAAAGTGCAGGCAGAAACAGGAGAACACACTGCAGTCGGCTTCATGCCTGGTATGTAACACCATGCTTTATAAAACAGTATAGCTAAGAATAATGGAAAATGAATATATTTTCAATGATTGACGCTTCTTCAGGATGTATTAACATGTAAATGTGACTTACTAAATTTCTAAACAGACAAAGTGCGGTCTTTATATCATGACAAAAATTATCTCATTTGAATGACCTATATTTAACAAACATGTAATTTCTCATTGAGTAATATGCCATTGCTTCTGATTCTACAACTTACAGAAGAAACCAATATATTAATAACACATCAGTTTATCAATTATATTTTTGAATGTATTACTTTATTTATTTGTTGGCACTGATTACATTTTTCATCATTTGTTAAGGTTCAATTATTTAGTATTGAAAAAACAAAATCTTAGGTCAGCGTTTACAAAATGAAACTCTTTTGTCTAAATACCAGTGTTTTTATACCTTCAGATATCTGCAGAAGCATATCTAACTGATGTTAAAAGATTTTTCATAAATGTGACAGCATTTACATTTTGCAGAGGTTCTACATTAGTGGCTTATCCGTGAGTGATTTAGTGCTGTATTCCACTTAGGGTAAGATGGACATTTTCAAAGCTGTGTTTTTTTTGTTTCCTTGTTTGATGTAAAATGATGCAGACAAAAATGCTGAAAAAGTAGCAGGTAGTGTTGAGGCGATTCACTGTTCCACACCTTCAAAACTTCAAATAAAACACAAAAACGCGTGGTAATGGCTCTTTGAATAGCTCTGTGATGCCACTAACAGCCCTCATTTATGTGAGTCATTGTAATTACAGTGACTTCAGGTATTATGTGGTAATGAGATGTAGCTCTTGAAATGCTACTGAGAACTGTCATGTTCAGGCTTTGGATAAATTTGAGCGTGTTTCTGTCTAGACATCTCTGACTTGTTCATCATGAAACCTTCACTGTGCTGTCAAACTCCTGAACATGCAGCCTGAATCATTCACTATATTGTCTGTCAGACTGTTGGCCTGTATCTGCCAACTCATCCCCAGAATCTGTCTCTCTGTCTGTCAGCTCTTAGAAAATTCATGTGGATAAGAGCATCAGCCAAATACCTTAAATGCTCTTTTTTCTTCCTGCGTGGGTAAGTGACCTGTTCAATCACACATTTCTGCCCCCTCCCACCCTCCACACACATCCACTATTGCTGACTAATGTGGATAAGAGGCCCAGCTGACACTGCTTGTTTGGCTCCTGCGTCTAATTAAAAAACATCCGGGTGTCTGATTTCCCTCCAATTCTTCCACCAACTGGCAGATCCATACAGAACTCCTGCAAGATTAAAAATGTTAAGTGGTTGGCTCGAGGCAGAAGCAGAGCCCTCATCACTTCTAGTGGTGTGGTTTCATAAAAGTAATTCAGTTATTGATTCGCCAGTCAAAAGTGATATGTGTTGGAGACTTGAGAGCTCCGGCGGGGTTGATGTATAGACGAGGTGAAGCTACAAGAGACACAAGTGGGCAAAGCAAAGAGGAGGAGGTGGGATAGCGGAGGGCGGAGGAAGTTAACATCATTAAGTCTCAGATGTCCCATTGAACACTTGTCATATAGTTGACATGACAGCTATTTTCCTTTCAGAAAAAAGATGTCACCTCCTTTACCATAAATAATTTGTCATCCGTCTGGATTTTGACAGCTGACAACATTCAGATACCCTGCCTCTGAGACATGACAGAAGGACATTCTGAGGCAAAACAGCCATTTTGTGTTAAATGAACATGCCAAATATGAACCTAATACCTGAAAAAAAAACAGCTTAAACCATCAGGGACCATGGTTTATGAACTCAAAGCTCTATTGATCAAACATTTACTCAACTTTGATGTATTCTCCATTCAAGACTAACGCCCGGTTAGGTACGAGAACGCTCTGGATGGCCCCAAACAGTAAACACCCATGGGGATCCAAACAGAGCCTTGATGCGAAAGCTTAGTTGATGCAAATCAGTGACTGGGGTGAAAATAGATGAATAGCTAATGAAGGTGAGAAACAGTTCAGAGAGTTTGATTGGTAACACAGAAACCTTTCAAGAAAAGCAATATCATCCCAGGATGGTTCACGAAACAGTCATGAGAGCATGGGGTAAAGAATCGACTTATCTACACAGCAGGGTTCCCTTCCAAATCTTTCACTCCTTAAATCATGTTATCCCACGCAAATACAGCATTCAACTTTATAAACAGCTCTGCAATGAAACTCCACCCTCATTATGCCTTAAGACATTTTATATCCATTCCACAAGAGCATTTATAGGCTGGCGTAGTCTATTTGGGGATCACATGTTCTGTACCCCTTCTTAACAAGTTTGCATGGGTCCTAGAGCTGGACAATTGATCAAACTAAAACAGGATTACAATTACTGCCTTTTACAGTTATGAAAACAGAGTAATTGAGATTAAAGAGAACTGTGCTACATGTAATGCTGAACCTTTGTCCATCATATTATTATCTGCAATTTTTTAGATATTTGTTTTTTACATGTATATTTCTACATACCACCCAATCTTCAATATTAAAAATAAGAGTGTTCAGTCTTCTTGATGCTTCGTCTATTTATCAAGAGTTAGGTATATTTTTCATAAGATGTTAAAGCAGATGTGTGCATATGATTGCATTTGTACGTACATGTGAATGTCCTATATGCTTGCATGTCAATGAAATGGTTGACTGTTTGGCACTGATCGGTAGCTGCTGAGTACACACTGTGTGCTCACATCCTTTTTCTGACATTATCAATCAATCAATCAAACTTTATTTGTATAGCACTTTTCACACAAGATTTTGCAGCACAAAGTGCTTTACATAAGAAAAAATAAATAAATAAAATAACAATGAATGAAATAAACAGTAGAAAATTGCATACAATGAAAATATCAGACAACTCCCACCCTTGTAATCCGCATTCAACACACACACTCACTTTCTCAAACACACAAAGACATAAAAAGGAAATTCTGACAGAGAACAGAATTTGAGGACTGAGGAAACATTAACATGAACTTGTATCTATAAGGCTCAACATCAAGGTGACTTTCTTTTGATTGCCTGTTACATAAAAAATGAGAGTGTCAAAAGCACACACCTTCAATGAAAGCATGTGGGGCATGTTTTAAAACCAGCAAGTGATCATGAATCATAACTGTGACCTCAATATCTATCAAAACAATCACAATATGGCTATAATGGGTCCAAAATGTACTTTTTTCTTGTAAAAAAAAAAAAAATAAATAAAAACACTAAGCCCTGGCACACACAAAAATTGTGTGTAACTGATGAGGTCAGGGCCACAGTGGTACTCTTTTTCAGCCCTGGAGTTTCAAGTTTCAGCTGAATTTAATTCACAACCTTTAAATGGATATGCAATTATAGCATCAGCAGCATATAATATTTGTAAGGATTTTGTATAAGACAAATAAAGATTAATTGATAGATTGATTTTTGGTTGAAACAGTGCAATATTATCTTATATTTAATTTTTCATGATTCATTTCATCATAATTCTAATTGCAAATGTGATGCCAAAGTTAGTCTCTCTGAAATATACAGTTTTATTTGATTTCACTCTCACCTCATAAATAATGGGGTCTTTAAGGATGGGTTTAAGGATCAGATCTGGGTTGGGGGTCTACAAAATGACTTTTCAATTAAAAAAAATCTTCATTTTGATGCCACTTCATGCACTTTAAACACTTAAATTGCAGTAAAAATAGCCTATAAAAAAGGGCTGCACAAACAAACAACGTACATACTGACACTGTGCATCCCTTTAACCATACATGGGTTTATTTTTAAGTATTTTTATCATTAGCATTAATCTTGTATTCTTGACCGTGTTTCATTTCAAATATTATCTATATGTGTTGTGACATTCATATTGGGCCTCTTATTGAGGTAAACATGTTTTTATACATGCTTACCAGCTACAATTAAAATATACTTGTGATAGGTTAAGATGGGATATACTGTATATCCATTATGCTAATATTCTGTTTCACAATCTCATATTTCAGACAGCCATAACTTGTGTTTAATCTGTTTTCCCACCTCTCGTGGTCTGTTGATCTTTCTCTAGTCTCTCTCTTCATGACCTGCAGCTCTGCCTGTGTGTCCATTTGAACGTATTGTGTTAACAAATGCCACGCTTATGAGCACCTATAATCATGCAAAGGAAACATACATAACATGAATCAACCACTCATCAACAAACAGGTCTATACAAGTGATCAGGCCACATCAGGCCCCCACAGCTTTCAATCAATGTTATTTCTAGGGGAACTCTTTTGAATTAACCTCCCACCCCATAAAAAAAAACACCTGAGAGAAAAAAAACGTCATATATGACTTCATGTTTTATCTGTTTCACAGAGGTCCAACTTTTAGCCACTATTGTTAAAGAGTCAACAGGTGGTACATGGGTACAGAGGTTTAATTGTGTCAAACAAAGTAGTGGATAATCTAAAGTGATAAGAAGTCAAAGTATCTCAGTTGCCATTAGTGGATGTCAGCAGTATGAAGCCATGTCCACACACAGACAAGGATTTTTTAAAACACTTTTTTTTCTATGCATTTCAGCACTCTGTCCCTCTAAAAAGAGGAACCTTTTATCATACTTGGGGGGTTTGTAGACTGGCCATGGACACAGTTTTGAAACTGGAATCGACATTTTTTATCAAAAACAGCGTCAGGTACTGTGCATGAGATCACTGGGGGAAATGTTTAAGATCTTTGAGAAGTCATCTACCTTTTACCAAGCTGAAATCTGACTGTCTGTCCTTCACATGAACTAATTTCTCTTTTTCTGTCCCTGATGGATCCATCTGGTGCGCTGCACGGTAACATGGACTGATGATAGTAT
Organism: Cetoscarus ocellatus; assembly: GCA_037902135.1. Classification (NCBI taxonomy): domain Eukaryota; kingdom Metazoa; phylum Chordata; class Actinopteri; order Labriformes; family Labridae; genus Cetoscarus; species Cetoscarus ocellatus. The sequence continues at coordinate 591,262 of JBAMNC010000763.1, forward strand.
TATCAGCTTTTGTATCTTAGCACAAGACATATTTTTGACTACGTGGCATAAAATATGCAGAAAAATGTTTCTTTGTCGAAGTCGTCAAGTACATTTGTTTTGACTTGATGTTGCAGTAGATTCTGCTCCCAGCCAGTCAACAGGTAACATGCTTCATTTTTCACCACAGCAGTAAAAAGAAACGTGAACTGAAGAGTAACAGAGCTCTACAGGTGACACTAAAGGAAATTTGGCATCTGTGCTTTCAGCTGAAGAGACAGTTTTCCATTAATTATTGAGGACTTAAGACAATTCATCCCAGAGTAGCTGCTAATTTAGTAGAAGTGAAAGTACTCTGGTAGTGGAGGAGTAATTTTGCCCTTACAGTACATGTTGATGGCAGGTAGTATGATGATACACAAGGATGAAGGACGTTGAATTTTGTGAAGAGCTGAAAGAACAGAGAATATTTCAAGGATGCATACAGGAAAAATTCAACAGAAATATTCATCCAGAGTTTCCAGTGAGAAATTAAGAGGCAGAGAATGATATCCACAGATTAAAAAAGATAAAGGAGGTAGAAGCCAAACTACTCCCTCACCAGTGGCCTGTTGTGATGCCTGTGGTCTTGAGTGTATGAAGTTTGTTCACAGGGGGTGATGTTTCAGTGATGTGCATGAACCTCAGGGAAAGTAAGTAATTAGACCGCACCGAGGCTAAGGGCTAAATGAGAGCCAAAGGGGTGTTTGGCTCCACTTGAAAGACAGCAGCTGCCTTTAAGAATGATTTGTGAAATTTGAGGGTGGTCTCTAAAATGTTGTCTCTTTATATTTGTTGATTTTCTGCATCTTTATCACCACAATCATGTAACATTAGGCAGTGCAATCCCTGGGGTAAGGATATTCATCACAAATACTCTTAAGCAGACAGACAGCCATGCATGTCATTTAAATCATTACTATCAGCTGCACTGGCAGCCAAATGTTTCTCACAAGAAGACATGTTAGCACCAGAACACTTTTCAAGCTCAGTGTTGCTATAACTGAGATGTTTGCAACAAAACCACATTTTTTTTCCAATCATAATATTTGTGAGTTTCTCAGTTTGAGGGCCTTGCATTCCTGCAAAAGCTGATGGATGAGATGAGAGTGTTCACAGAGTGATGCAGGGGTGATGTATTTCTGTAGGCAAATGCAGAAGTTATTATCACACTGGTTCCCTGAACTGCAAGCTTACTAAAAGACTATAGGATTTTCACTGTGTTTGGATCATTGCTGATGTAGCAAATGAAAAAGTTAATTTACTTTTAGTTTTGTCAATATACACTTGTTTTTGTTGGTTATAGTCTGGTTTTCCTCAGGGGAAATGGTTGTTGACAAAAACTATGACGAAAATAATAAGTCGACAAAATTAACACTGAAACAAACAAACCTGTTTTCCACACTGTTTTGAGCTTAAACATAATTGGGTAGACTAAAAAGCTATTAGCAAGCTACTATGAAACTAAAACATAGCATTACACCAGTAATTTCATACACTCAGTATTGCGCCAGTTCCTCATGAGGTTATTGGTTGACAGTATATCACTGCTTAGCTTGAAAGAACGTTTATGAAAACAGAGGGTAAAAAGCTGCCATCACCAAATGTCTTTCTAGCAAAACGCATGGAAAAATATGAGCAAGGAATCTTCTGGTGAGATTTTACGAGCTATCCTCCCTCATCTTCTCAAGAACAGAAATAATTAATAAATAAGTAAGAATTCTGATCCTAGGATGTTACTAGAGGCATGCAAAGTGAAAATTAAACTCTGACAGAGCCAATCAGAAACATTCAGGCCTTCCCCGAGTCCCTTGAATTTTGAAAAATTACTTCCAGGCATGTACTCTTCATAGATCAAGCACCACCATGTAACTTCGACCCTTATTCCTGCATTTTAACACTGATGGTTCCTGAAAAGGTCCCATTATCACAGGGAAATTCCTGCTGTTGAAATGCACCTACTGAGGTATGCACCAGCCCCAACAGAAGTGTCGTCCTCTGAAGTGGTGTTAATTTTGTCAATTATTTTCGTCATAGTTTTCATCAACAACCTTTTATCCCCTGACGAAAACTAGACAGTAACTAATAAAAACAAGTGCACATGGACAAAAACTAAAACTAAATAACTGACATTTCCGTCAACAAATAAAAACTAGACTAAAATGTTTGACAGAGACTAAATCCAATCAGACCTAATTTCGTCATGTAGAAGCAGGGACAAGTTAGGAATCACAGCTAATTTGGTTGTGTGGAAAGGTTGGATGAGTTAAGAGGGACATCCAATCACAACAGCCTTAGCTTCATGGTGGTGGGATCCAAGTGTAAAACATGACTTCAGAAATTCAAGGAAACATAAAAAATACCTTATACTTTACACTTCATATCTTCGTCGACTAAATTTACAGTAGGTTTCATCGACTCAAAAGTTGTGAAATCTCATCAACTAAAAGTAGACAAAAATTAAAACAATTTAGATTAATAAATTATGACTAAAACTAAAAGATATCTTAAGCAAAAGACTATAACCAAAACTAAATTACAAAGTGCTGTCAAAATGAACACTGCCCTGAAGTGGTGGTACAGCCCACACACTGACCTATTGAATCATTAATATTCAATCATAGCAATGCAAATCCAAAAGGATGAATCGAAGCTGTTAAAAGTTAAATTTGCAGATCAAAATTTCAAAGAGCCTCCAAAGTGTGACACCCGCTGCACCCATCGACCCACTTTCCCCAAAAAGTCGCATGCTGTTGTCACAATTTTTCTAGATAAAATTGATCCTGAGCTGCGTGTGACTGACATCCAAACATCAGGAGGGTTTCTGTTGGAGTTATTGATCACGCTTGTCTGATAAGAAGCAGTCAGAGTTTGGGTGTACAGATCAGGTTCTGCTCTGTGTCCATCTCTGTGTTTTGTCCGTAATACTTCGAAAAATAGTGACCCAGAGCCTCGAAGAATTTTTGTCAAGTGAAAAACATTTCCAGTGAATAAGATTTTAAAATAAGTCCTATTTTGTCAGAGTCTAAAAGCTTTTGAAACCGTATTTTGTCTATGATAGTAGAATGAAAACCATCGACTGCTTCTGCTCTATTGTAAGGAAAAACTGGGACAAGAACAATAAAGTGAATACATATAAAGCAGAAAAACATCAAATCTGCCTTCAGTGCTTAAAAGATGTTTTGTTCATCTTCATGTTGCAGGGAGAAAACAGCATTGGTGGGCTTACAGTGCTGGTGCTCCTGCTGTGCTCTATTCATGTGGCCTTGAATGTGAAAATAAAATTTTGTTCAACATTATTAAGACCACATTTCTTTCTGAATGTCTTAATTATTTTCCAACAAAATAAAACCACTATAGTAAATATTCAAAGGACACATTTAAGACACAAACCAAGAAAGCACTTTTTTAAAGACATTTTTGGGGCTTTTTTGATAGTGGAGAGACTGTGGCTACAGCTGGAAAGTGGGTGAGAGAGTCTGGGAAGACATTAGAGACATGGGCCACAGGCGGGAGTCAAACCCGGCTGCCTCAAGTCTCCATAAATAGAGCATGGATGTGACCAAACTGACCACAGTTACCCCAACAAAGCACCATTAAACTGAACTAAACTGATAAAATATATAAAGGATCAAACATTGAGTCTGTTTCTTTAAAGTGATGGGAAGGACAAGCTAGAATACAATGTCAAAGAGCTTAAAACAGGTTTGCATTTTCATTTTTGATGACTGCTTGGGTACAACTTTATGGTGACTGGTCAGTTCAGCACTGCTCAGCACCATGTTGTCAACAACTCTGCATTCATTCCAACATCTACGCTCTGCAAACAGGCTTGCTTCCACGAGCCAGTGGGCTAAATCTGAAGACTAAACAATGGAGACATCACACTGGTAGGTCTATTGTGGGGGTCTGGTGGACCAAGACATTTAGGCAGCTGCTGGCATTGCATGGAGGGGGAGAGGAAGAAGTCCTGATGCCATAGACTTTTTGTCTTGCTTACAGAAGTGCTCTATCACATGGACAATACAGGTTAAACACACTAAAGGGCATATGCTCAAAAAATCAGGACATGGGCTCTTCAAGCCTGATTCAAGCATCCATTATCTACACCGCTTATCCCTTTTGGGGGGGGGCTGAAATCCAGCTGACATTTGGTAAGAGGCGGGGTGCACCCTGAACTGGTCACCAGCTGATCACAGGGCCACACAGAGAGACAACCATTCACTCATTCTTCTTCACCTAAAAGCGATAATCCTAATTACTGATGCACGTTATGAAAAATTTCAACCGATACCGATAACCAATAATTTCCTGCTTCTCATGGCCGATACCGATACCGATAACCGCTAAGATCATATCTTTATATTTAATATAATATTTTTGCATGTGAAAATCTTGATCCAACCACTGAGCCGTTAAGCATGCTGACCAGACTAACGTTGGATGTCCATATGTTTGCGATAAAACTTCTGTGTAGTCTGTTCTTGTTATGTGTTATGTTATCAAGTTATGGATGTGTGTGGCAACGATACCGAAGAAGGCAGGGATGTACACATCCAAGAAGAAGCGACGGCTCGGGAACCAAATGTGCTATTAACTTGCGAAAACTCGAGCTCTCAACAACAGGAAAGGGCTGGTCGTCGAGTTTGTTATGAACTCCATCACTTTGTCGTTAATGGCTATAGCCTTTTTACTGTCTCTTAAAAAGTTTTTCCAGTTTTCAAACGCATGCAAAGGGACATCCACGCTGTTGTTTTAGCCTTAGCACTGCTAGCTGCTACCGCAGCTGCTTCGCCTTCTTTCAATACCGCTTTGCTGCGATGGCGACTTTTCAGGTGAGCTATAAGATCTGTTGTGTTAAAACTTGAAGTCCTCTTTCCTCCTCTTGGAATTCTCACCAAACAGGTTTTGCAAACAGCAATGCTGTTGTTATCTTCTGCCACTGAGAAAAACAACCACACTGGTGAAGCCATGTTTACTTTTGGTCTAGCAGAGACGGGGATAGGCTTGGGTCCTTCTAGTAAGGTGCAATAGATGACATAGGCAGCGTGACATGGCTTGTTTTGGGGCTACACAGCCTGCAAACAATTTCCCCAATTTTATTAATTTATTGGATCTTTTAATCCAAGCTCCAAGCACCCTATTCATATTAAGACAGATACATATTTTTAAACAATACTACAGAAGCTCCCCGTCTACTCATATGCCTCTTCTGGGATGACTAGGACACTAAACACGCATCCACTGGGGTGCAGATAACCTGTTATGTCCATGCACACCCATGTGTTAAAGCTCTCGCCTGGTGATTCAGGCCTCACGCCAATTTCTGGTGAGTGTCCCTCTGTTCTCTTGCCCTGTTTCCAACTCTATCGACTGTCCTTCTGCATTACCAGGTAGAATACCTTAAAAAGCAATCCACTACGGAGCAGGGTCTGACATAGACTTATTTTTTTCAGTACTGCTATCAAACGACACTCAGTTCACATTCAGCCTCTACTTCTTTTACATCAAGGTACAAAGACACGGCAAAAAGAGGACAACAAATAACTTCTTATCTTAAGGTAGACATAAAAAACAGTAACTAACTGCTAGTTAATCTACACTAAAGCTTACACCGTTGCTGGATAACAAATAAGTTTGTTTGTTCACTAGCTGCTAGTTAACCTGGGGAAAAAAATATTGAAAAACTAGGAAAAACGGTGGAAAACAGATCACTAATCAGAGGATAACTGAGTAAATAAGTGCTACATAACCAAGAAGCAAAAAATTATTTAACTGCAAGGCCACTAGGGAATAGATGAGTAAATACTCACAATATAGCCATAGATAAAGAGTAACTAATGGATATTTAATCATGCAACAAAAGAGAACTCACTGTTACTTTTCAAAGGAATTAAAAAGCAGCAAACAACTAGTAAATCATAAAACAAAAATGTTTCAACTGCAAGCAAACAAGGTGAAAGAATAAGCACCTGCTAGTTAATGTGCTCTAAAATTTGAGAGAACAAATGAGCACCATAATGCTAGTTCACCAGGAGATCAGCAAGTAGCTGAAAGTTAACCATGGAAGCATGAGGAACTTACTGCAGCTAAACCATTAACAGGTGGATAGTGAGTAACCCCTTAGCTTTATAGAGAAACGAATTACTTTTATTTGATCATAGTTCTAGGTAGCTCTAATTAAAATACAGAAGAATCCTTCTTTAGTACTTTATTTACTCATATATTTCCTGCTTAACTATAAGTTAATAACTCATCCCATGCCTTATAACTACACCAATTACTGTGCACCTTATCCCAAGGTCTTCCTGTCCTTTCAGCAGCACGTTATTTTCTTCTGAGAAAAAAGATGCAGCACTTGTAATATGCACATTATTTAATGTCTGCCTCCATGATTAATTTTATATCTGATGGAACTCCAGGGGCTATAGAAGCAACATACAGTACCATAATTGAATGGACGGTTCCTGGCCAGTTCAGGAAATGATGAACCTTTTTGAATAAAGGGTCCTGACAATCTCAGAATTAAGCCTCCCATAATAATTGATCTTCTGCTTGGCCTACAGAGTAAACAGTTCCTCTATTCTCTATCTTGTTGAATTAGTGGGCTCAAGTACAATAATAACACTGACCCTCCATTTTGTTTGGTTTTCTGCTTGGAGGTCACAGTGGATGTCTCTGCTGGACAGGAGTGTTTAGACTGTTCGTGCTGACTGTACGGTACTGAAACATCCATAAGCCCTGTATGTATTGCATCAAGCCAAACAAATGCCATGATCATAGAGCTAAAACAGTAATTGACAACTTGAGAAAAATGTCTGTGACTCTTATTTGTTTTTTTATCTTTGATTTTTTATTCACATTTAAGTTTAAGTTGATATTTTGTATTGTGTTATTTCAGTTACAATAGCTGCCTTACAGGCAAAAGGGACAACCAAGACAATAGTGCACTGTATGACACAAGTGTAGGATACACCAAAATATTTATCACAACAACTAGCTAGCAAGCTGTGAAAAAAATTTCTCAACATCATAGTGGTTGAAAACACAAACATGTCCATACCCAGTGGCAGACGTAGTCATTTGGGGGCATAAGGCGAACATAGGCACGAGGCCTACAGCATCAAATGCTATTTACCTTCTTTAAATCCTTTTGTTACAAGAAATAACACTAGTTTTTCATTAAAAAAACAGGAATTTTGATGGCATTTTACACACAGTTGTTTGGTAAACATGGCAGGTAGGTTATTCCAAACATCTTGAAGAAGTAACCACAGATCTTTTTTGGATGTAGGCTTGCTAAAATCATTCAGCCTCCTCATGCAATCCCAGACAAACTCAATGATGCAATGATGCAGTCTGTCAGGTCATGTGGTTCCCTAAAAGCCTAAATAATCTTTTCACTTGTGCTGTTTGTTCAAAAATAATCACCTATGCAAGGGAAATACTGTTTTTGCTGATGTTTGTCTGTCTGTATGCAAGATAATTTAAAGAGTTTTCAAAATATGTAGATGAAACGTAAATTATGGCACAAGGGAGAGGTATTTAAATTTTTGGGGTGATTCATGGTTGGATCCAGATCCAGGAACTTTTCAAAGGGTTTGCTAACATTGGTTTGCTAATAATTTGGCTTATAAAATGCCTTGGCAAGGGTTTGTGTTGTCTGAGTACTTCTAGTTTTGTATGTGTTTATTTGTGAATAATGTCTTGATTAACAAAATGTGTAACACATTCTCTTGCCACATGCTTTTTTTTTAGCAATTATAAATAACCATGGAGCCAGTCAATGATATGTCATATGTCAATGATCAACTGGCAGCCAGAGGGCCACATCAGGCCCCCCACAGTTCCCATCTGACACCCAGAATATTATCAATTCAGGAAAAGTGAGAGGGGGGATTTTGTTGTGGTACTGGGGTAATTTTTTGTCATTAAATCCCTATGATTATGGACACACGCCCAAAACAATTGTGACTAAAATAATTTTGTCGAATTAGTGGGCTCAAGTACAATAATAACACTGCCCCTCCTGACTTCAATTCTGATCTTTGTTGGCCAGTATTTAACCAGAGAATCAAGTCAAAACCCGTGATATTAAACTAACTGTCTCATTTGGTTAGCAGCAGTATGGAAGATAGTGACTGATCTCACTTTTACAGTCTAATACAGAAAACTTGAAAATCTTAAACTAACAATAATAACATAAAAACATTTAATTTTTTTTTAAATCAGGCCCCGGTAATGCCTGTCAAGTGAAAATCTGGCCCTCTCAGTTTATTCACTGCCTATCTGATGAGCCCTCAGGACATTTTTCAGGTCATCCTGTAAAAAATGAAACTTCATAACTGGTGGATCACAAGTTTAAGATTTGCTCAGGAGAAAATCAATATCAGAGGTAAGAGTGACACAAGACAGACTCAAGATTAATTGTGGTAGTTAGAACAAAGTAGATCATTTTTCTTTTCTTTTTCAATTTTTTCCTTCAGCGGTGCAGACTTTTGTTTCCTCTTAAAGCAAACAAAATGTACAGTGCCTTAAAATTTTATTAGACCACCACCCAATGCAATATTTATGCCACAGCTGCCCTAAATGAGCAGCATCAGTAATTACCAAAATCATTTTTTGTGTCTGTAATTGTTAATACATCAGTATGAAGAAGCTCTTATTATTATTGTTATCCATGAATTTTCTAATTAACTGTTTTACAAATAAATGAAAAAT